>CM050521.1:2459882-3059882 GCA_027563665.1 Antrozous pallidus
TTCCGAGGTCCAGAAAGAACCTGCTGCAACCCCACAAGGGAGTTCCACAGTCCAGAAATAGAACCTGCTGCAACCCCACAAGGGAGTTCCGCAGTCCAGAATAGAACCTGCTGCAACCCCACAAGGGAGTTCCACAGTCCAGAAATAGAACCTGCTGCAACCCACAAGGGAGTTCCACAGTCCAGAAAGAACCTGCTGCAACCCCACAAGGGAGTTCCGCAGTCCAGAAAGAACCTGCTGCAACCCCACAAGGGAGTTCCCACAGTCCAGAAAGAACCTGCTGCAACCCCACAAGGAGTTCCCACAGTCCAGAAAGAACCTTCTGAAACCCCACAAGGAGTTCCACAGTCCAGAAATAGAACCTGCTACAAGCCCACAAGGGAGTTCCCCCAGTCCAGAAAGAACCTGCTGCAAAGCCACAAGGAGTTCCACAGTCCAGAAAGAACCTGCTGCTAACCCCACAATGGAGTTCCCACAGTCCAAAAGAACCTGCTGCAACCCCACAAGGGAGTTCCGCAGTCCAGAAATAGAACCTGCTGCAACCCCACAAGGGAGTTACGCAGGCCAGAAATAGAACCTGCTGCAATCCCACAAGGGAGTTCCCACAGTCAGAAAGAACCTGCTGCAACCCCACAAGGGAGTTCCCACAGTCCAGGAAGAACCTGCTGCAACCCCACAAAGAAGTCCCCACCGTCCAAGAGAACCTGCTGCAACCCCACAAGGGATTTCCGCAGTCAAGAATAGAACCTGCTGCAACCCCACAAGGGAGTTCCACAGTCCAGAAATAGAACCTGCTGCAACCCACAAGGGAGTTCCGCACAGTCCAGAAATAGAACCTGCTGAAACCCCACAAGGGAGTTCCGCAGTCCAGAAATAGAACCTGCTGCAACCCCACAAGGGAGTTCCGCAGTCCAGAATAGAACCTGCTGCAACCCCACAAGGGAGTTCCACAGTCCAGAAATAGAACCTGCTGCAACCCCACAAGGAGTTCCGCAGTCCAGAAATAGAACCTGCTGAAACCCCACAAGGGAGTTCCGCAGTCCAGAAATAGAACCTGCTGCAACCCCACAAGGGAGTTCCCACAGTCCAGAAAGAACCTGCTGCAACCCCACAAGGGAGTTCCGCAGTCCAGAAATAGAACCTGCTGCAACCCCACAAGGGAGTTCCGCAGGTCCAGAAATAGAACCTGCTGAAACCCACAAGGGAGTTCCGCAGTCCAGAAATAGAACCTGCTGCAACCCACAAGGGAGTTCCACAGTCCAGAAAGAACCTGCTGCAACCCCACAAGGGAGTTCCCACAGTCCAGAAAGAACCTGCTGCAACCCCACAAGGGAGTTCCCACAGTCCAGAAAGAACCTGCTGCAACCCCACAAGGGAGTTCCCACAGTCCAGAAAGAACCTGCTGCAACCCCACAAGGGAGTTCCCACAGTCCAGAAAGAACCTGCTGCAACCCCACAAGGGAGTTCCACAGTCCAGAAAGAACCTGCTGAAACCCCACAAGGGAGTTCCGCAGTCCAGAAATAGAACCTGCTGCAACCCCACAAGGGAGTTCCGCAGTCCAGATATAGAACCTGCTGAAACCCCACAAGGGAGTTCCTGCAGTCCAGAAATAGAACCTGCTGCAACCCCACAAGGGAGTTCCGCAGTCCAGAAATAGAACCTGCTGAAACCCCACAATGGAGTTCCGCAGTCCAAAATAGAACCTGCTGCAACCCACAAGGGAGTTCCCACCGTCCAGAAAGAACCTGCTGCAACCCCACAAGGGAGTTCCACAGTCCAGAATAGAACCTGCTGAAACCCCACAAGGGAGTTCCCACAGTCCAGAAATAGAACCTGCTGCAACCCCACAAGGGAGTTCCACAGTCCAGAAAGAACCTGCTGCAACCCACAAGGGAGTTCCACAGTCCAGAAAGAACCTGCTGCAACCCCACAAGGGAGTTCCCACAGTCCAGAAAGAACCTGCTGCAAACCCACAAGGGAGTTCCCACAGTCCAGAAAGAACCTGCTGAAACCCCACAAGGGAGTTCCCACAGTCCAGAAAGAACCTGCTGCAACCACACAGGGAGTTCCCACAGTCCAGAAAGAACCTGCTGTAACTCCACAAGGTATTTCCGCAGTCCAGAAATAGAACCTGCTGAATCCCCACAAGGGAGTTCCCCAGTCCAGAAATAGAACCTGCTGCAAACCCACAAGGGAGTTCCACAGTCCAGAAATAACCTGCTGAAACCCCACAAGGGAGTTCCGCAGTCCAGAAAGAACCTGCTGCAACCCCACAAGGGAGTTCCCACAGTCCAGAAAGAACCTGCTGCAACCCCACAAGGGAGTTCCCACAGTCCAGAAAGAACCTGCTGCAACCCCCAAGGGAGTTCCCACAGTCCAGAAAGAACCTGCTGCAACCCCACAAGGGAGTTCCCACAGTCCAGAAAGAACCTGCTGCAACCCCACAAGGGAGTTCCCACAGTCCAGAAAGAACCTGCTGCAACCCCACAAGGGAGTTCCCACAGTCCAGAAAGAACCTGCTGCAACTCCACAAGGGAGTTCCCACAGTCCAGAAAGAACCTGCTGCAACCACACAAGGGAGTTCCCACAGTCCAGAAAGAACCTGCTGCAACTCCACAAGGGAGTTCCCACAGTCCAGAAAGAACCTGCTGCAACCCCACAAGGGAGTTCCCACAGTCCAGAAAGAACCTGCTGCAACACCACAAGGGAGTTCCGCAGTTCAGAAAGAACCTGCTGCAACCCCACAAGGGAGTTCCCACAGTCCAGAAAGAACCTGCTGAAACCCCACAAGGGAGTTCCCACAGTCCAGAAAGAACCTGCTTCAACCCCACAAGGGAGTTCCCACAGTCCAGAAAGAACATGCTGCAACTCCCCTAGGGAGTTCCACAGTCCATAAATAGAACCTGCTGAAACCCCACAAGGGAGTTCCCACAGTCCAGAAATAGAACCTGCTGAAACCCCATAAGGGAGTTCCGCAGTCCAGATATAGAACCTGCTATAACCCCACAATGGAGTTCCGCAGTCCAAAAATAGAACCTGCTGCAACCCCACAAGGGAGTTCCGCAGTCCAGAAATAGGACCTGCTGAAACCCCACGAGGGAGTTCCGCAGTCAAGAAATAGAACCTGCTGCAACCCCACAAGGGAGTTCCCACAGTGCAGAAAGAACCTGCTGCAACCCCACAAGGAGTTACCACAGTACAGAGAGAACCTGCTGAAACCCCACAAGGGAGTTCCCACAGTCTAGAAATAGAACCTGCTGCAACCCCACAAGGGAGTTCCCACAGTCCAGAAAGAACCTGCTGCAACCCCACAAGGGAGTTCCACAGTCCAGAAAGAACCTGCTGCAACCCCACAAGGGAGTTCTCACAGTCCAGAAAGAACCTGCGGCAACCCCACAAGGGAGTTCCCACAGTCCAAAAGAACCTGCTGCAAGCCCACAAGGGAGTTCCCAAGTCCAGAAATAGAACCTGCTGAAACCCCACAAGGGAGTTCTGCAGTCCAGAAAGAACCTGCTGCAACCCTACGAGGGAGTTCCCACAGTCCAGAAAGAACCTGCTGCAACCCCACGAGGGAGTTCCACAGTCCAGAAAGAACCTGCTGCAACCCCACAAGGGAGTTCCACAGTCCAGAAATAGAACCTGCTGCAACCCCACAAGGGAGTTCCCACAGTCCAGAAAGAACCTGCTGCAACCCACAAGGGAGTTCCCACAGTCCAGAAAGAACCTGCTGCAACCCCACAAGGAAGTTCCCACAGTCCAGAAAGAACCTGCTGCAACCCCACAAGGGAGTTCCCACAGTCCAGAAAGAACCTGCTGCAACCCCACAAGGGAGTTCCACAGTCCAGAAATAGAACCTGCTGCAACCCCACAAGGGAGTTCCACAGTCCAGAAAAGAACCTGCTGCAACCCCACAAGGGAGTTCCGCAGTCCAGAAAGAACCTGCTGCAACCCCACAAGGGAGTTCCCACAGTCCAGAAAGAACCTGCTGCAACCCCACAAGGGAGTTCCCACAGTCCAGAAAGAACTGCTGCAACCCCACAAGGGAGTTCCGCAGTCCAGAAATAGAACCTGCTGCAACCCCACAAGGAGTTCCCACAGTCCAGAAAGAACCTGCTGCAACCCACAAGGAGTTCCCACAGTCCAGAAAGAACCTGCTGCAACCCCACAAGGGAGTTCCGCAGTCCAGAAATAGAACCTGCTGAAACCCACAAGGGAGTTCCCACAGTCCAGAAAGAACCTGCTGCAACCCCACAAGGGAGTTCTGCAGTCCAGAATAGAACCTGCTGAAACCCCACAAGGGAGTTCCGCAGTCCAGAAAAGAACCTGCTGCAACCCCACAAGGGAGTTCCACAGTCCAGAAATAGAACCTGCTGAAACCCACAAGGGAGTTCCTCAGTCCAGAAAGAACCTGCTGCAACCCCACAAGGGAGTTCCACAGTCCAGAAAGAACCTGCTGCAACTCCCCTAGGGAGTTCCACAGTCCAGAAAGAACCTGCTGCAACCCCACAAGGGAGTTCCCACAGTCCAGAAAGAACCTGCTGCAAACCCACAAGGTAGTTCCCACAGTCCAGAAAGAACCTGCTGCAACCCCACAAGGGAGTTCCCACAGTCCAGAAAGAACCTGCTGCAACCCCACAAGGGAGTTCCACAGTCCAGAAAGAACATGCTGCAACCCCACAAGGGAGTTCCCCCAGTCCAGAAAGAACCTGCTGCAACCCCACAAGGAGGTTCCCACAGTCCAGATATAGAACCTGCTGCAACTCCACAATGGAGTTCCGCAGTCCAAAATAGAACCTGCTGCAACCCCACAACGGAGTTCCGCAGTCCAGAAATAGAACCTGCTGAAACCCCACAATGGAGTTCCGCAGTCCAGAAATAGAACCTGCTACAAGCCAACAAGGGAGTTCCCACAGTCCAGAAAGAACCTGCTGCAACCCCACAAGGGAGTTCCGCAGTCCAAAAAAAGAACCTGCTGCAACCCCACAAAGGAGTTCCCACAGTCCAGAAAGAACCTGCTGCAACCCCACAAGGGAGTTCCGCAGTCCAGAAATAGAACCTGCTGTAACCCCATAAGGGAGTTCCCACAGTCCTGAAAGAACCTGCCGCAACCCCCCAGGGAGTTCCCACTGTCCAGAAAGAACCTGCTGCAATCCCACAAGGGAGTTTCCACAGTCCAGAAATAATACCTGCTGAAACCCCACAAGATAGTTCCGCAGTCCAGAAATAGAACCTGCTGCAACCCCACAAGGGAGTTCCACAGTCCAGATGAACCTGCTGCAACCCCACAAGAGAGTTCCCACAGTCCAGAAGAACCTGCTGCAACTCCACAAGGGAGTTCCGCAGTCCAGAAATAGAACCTGCTGAAACCCCACAAGGGAGTTCTGCAGTCCAGAAAGAACCTGCTGCAATCCCACAAGGGAGTTCCACAGTCCAGAAAGAACCTGCTACAAGCCCACAAGGGAGTTCCCACAGTCCAGAAAGAACCTGCTGCAACCCCGCAAGGGAGTTCCCACAGTCCAGAAAGAACCTGCTGCAACCCCAGAAGGGAGTTCCCACAGTCCAGAAAGAACCTGCTGCAACCCCATAAGGGAGTTCCGCAGTCCAGAAATAGAACCTGCTGTAACCCCACAAGGGCGTTCCACAGTCCAGAAATATTACCTGCTGAAACCCCACAAGGGAGTTCCGCAGTCCAGAAATAGAACCTGCTGCAACCCCACAAGGGAGTTCCCACAGTCCAGAAAGAACCTGCTGAAACCCCACAAGGGAGTTCCACAGTCCAGAAAGAACCTGCTGCAACCCCACAAGGGAGTTCCCGCAGTCCAGAAAGAACCTGCTGCAACCCCACAAGGGAGTTCCGCAGTCCAGAAATAGAACCTGCTGAAACCCCACAAGGGAGTTCCGCAGTCCAGAAATAGAACCTGCTGCAACCCACAAGGGAGTTCCACAGTCCAGAAAGAACCTGCTGCAACCCCACAAGGGAGTTCCACAGTCCAGAAAAGAACCTGCTGCAACCCACAAGGGAGTTCCCACAGTCCAGAAAGAACCTGCTGCAACCCCACAAGGGAGTTCCCACAGTCCAGAAAGAACCTGCTGCAACCCCACAAGGGAGTTCCCACAGTCCAGAAAGAACCTGCTGCAACCCCACAAGGGAGTTCCACAGTCCAGAAAGAACCTGCTGCAACCCCACAAGGGAGTTCCCACAGTCCAGAAAGAACCTGCTGCAACCCCACAAGGGAGTTCCCACAGTCCAGAAAGAACCTGCTGCAACCCTACGAGGGAGTTCCCACAGTCCAGAAAGAACCTGCTGAAACCCCACAAGGGAGTTCCCACAGTCCAGAAAGAACCTGCTGCAACCCCACAAGGGAGTTCCCACAGTCCAGAAAGAACATGCTGCAACCCCACTAGGAAGTTCCCACAGTCCATAAATAGAACCTGCTGAAACCCCACAAGGGAGTTGCGCAGTCCAGAAATAGAACCTGCTGAAACCCCATAAGGGAGTTCCGCAGTCCAGATATAGAACCTGCTATAACCCCACAATGGAGTTCTGCAGTCCAAAAATAGAACCTGCTGCAACCCCACAAGGGAGTTCCGCAGTCCAGAAATAGAACCTGCTGAAACCCCACAATGGAGTTCCGCAGTCCAAAAATAGAACCTGCTGCAACCCCACAAGGGACTTCCCACAGTGCAGAAAGAACCTGCTGCAACCCCACAAGGAAGTTACCACAGTACAGAGAGAACCTGCTGAAACCCCACAAGGGAGTTCCCACAGTCCAGAAATAGAACCTGCTGCAACCCCACAAGGGAGTTCCCACAGTCCAGAAAGAACCTGCTGCAACCCCACAAGGGAGTTTCCACAGTCCAGAAAGAACCTGCTGCAACCCCACAAGGGAGTTCCCACTCCAGAAATAGAACCTGCTGCAACCCCACAAGGGAGTTCTCACAGTCCAGAAAGAACCTGCGGAAACCCCACAAGGGAGTTCCCACAGTCCAGAAGAACCTGCTGCTACCCCACAAGGGAGTTCCAAAGTCCAGAAATAGAACCTGCTGAAACCCCACAAGGGAGTTCTGCAGTCCAGAAAGAACCTGCTGCAACCCTACGAGGGAGTTCCCACAGTCCAGAAAGAACCTGCTGCAACCCCACGAGGGAGTTCCACAGTCCAGAAAGAAACTGCTGCAACCCCACAAGGGAGTTCCCACAGTCCAGAAAGAACCTGCTGCAACCCCACAAGGGAGTTCCCACAGTCCAGAAAGAACCTGCTGCAACCCCACAAGGGAGTTCCCACAGTCCAGAAAGAACCTGCTGCAACCCCACAAGGGAGTTCCCACAGTCCAGAAAGAACATGCTGCAACCCCACAAGGGAGTTCCCCCAGTCCAGAAAGAACCTGCTGCAACCCCACAAGGAAGTTCCCACAGTCCAGATATAGAACCTGCTGAAACCCCACAATGGAGTTCCGCAGTCCAAAAATAGAACCTGCTGCAACCCCACAACGGAGTTCCGCAGTCCAGAAATAGAACCTGCTGAAACCCCACAATGGAGTTCCGCAGTCCAGAAATAGAACCTGCTGCAACCCCACAAGGGAGTTTCCACAGTCCAGAAAGAACCTGCTGCAACCCCACAAGGGAGTTCCCACAGTCCAAAAGAACCTGCTGCAACCCCACAAGGGATTTCCGCAGTCCAGAAATAGAACCTGCTGTAACCCCACAAGGGAGTTCCCACAGTCCCGAAAGAACCTGCTGCAACCCCACAGGGAGTTCCCACAGTCCAGAAAGAACCTGCTGCAACCCCACAAGGGAGTTCCCACAGTCCAGAAATAATACCTGCTGAAACCCCACAAGGGAGTTCCCCAGTCCAGAAATAGAACCTGCTGCAACCCCACAAGGGAGTTCTCACAGTCCAGAAGAACCTGCAGAAACCCCACAAGGGAGTTCCCGCAGTCCAGAAAGAACCTGCTGCAACTCCACAAGGGAGTTCCGAGGTCCAGAAATAGAACCTGCTGAAACCCCACAAGGGAGTTCTGCAGTCCAGAAAGAACCTGCTGAAACCCTACGAGGAGTTCCCACAGTCCAGAAAGAACCTGCTGCAACTGCCCTAGGGAGTTCCACAGTCCAGAAAGAACCTGCTGCAACCCCACAAGGGAGTTCCCACAGTCCAGAAAGAACCTGCTGCAACCCCACAAGGGAGTTCCGCAGTCCAGAAAGAACCTGCTGCAACCCTACGAGGGAGTTCCCACAGTCCAGAAAGAACCTGCTGCAACCCACAAGGGAGTTCCACAGTCCAGAAAGAACCTGCTGCAACCCCACAAGGGAGTTCCCACAGTCCAGAAAGAACCTGCTGCAACCCCACAAGGGAGTTCCCACAGTCCAGAAAGAACCTGCTGCAACCCCACAAGGGAGTTCCCACAGTCCAGAAAGAACCTGCTGCAACCCCACAAGGGAGTTCCCACAGTCCAGAAAGAACCTGCTGCAACCCCACAAGGAGTTCCCACAGTCCAGAAAGAACCTGCTGCAACCCCACAAGGAGTTCCCACAGTCCAGAAATAGAACCTGCTGAAACCCCACAAGGGAGTTCCGCAGTCCAGAAATAGAACCTGCTGCAACCCCACAAGGGAGTTCCGCAGTCCAGAAATAGAACCTGCTGCAACCCCACAATGGAGTTCCGCAGTCCAAAATAGAACCTGCTGCAACCCCACAAGGGAGTTCCCACAGTCCAGAAAGAACCTGCTGCAACCCCACAAAGGAGTTCCCACAGTCCAGAAAGAACCTGCTGCAACCCCACAAGGGAGTTCCCACAGTCCAGAAAGAACCTGCTGTAACTCCCCTAAGGAGTTCCGCAGTCCAGAAATAGAACTGCTCTAACCCCATAATGGAGTTCCCACAGTCCCGAAAGAACCTGCTGCAACCACACAAGGGAGTTCCCACAGTTCAGAAAGAACCTGCTGCAACTCCACAAGGGAGTTCCCACAGTCCATAAATAAACCTGCTGAACCCCAAAAGGGAGTTCCGCAGTCCAGAAATAGAAACTGCTGAAACCCCACAAGGGAGTTCCCACAGTCCAGAAGAACCTGCAGAAACCCCACAAGGGAGTTCCCACAGTCTAGAAGAACCTGCGAAAACCCCACAAGGGAGTTCCGCAGTCCAGAAGAACCTGCTGCTACCCCACAAGGGAGTTCCGCAGTCCAGAAATAGAACCTTCTGAAACCCCACAAGGGAGTTCTGCAGTCCAGAAAAGAACCTGCTGCAACCCCACAAGGGAGTTCCCACAGTCCAGAAATAGAACCTGCTGCAACCCCACAAGGGAGTTCCACAGTCCAGAAAGAACCTGCTGCAACCCCACAAGGGAGTTCCACAGTCCAGAAATAGAACCTGCTGCAACCCCACAAGGAAGTCCCCACAGTCCAGAAAGAACCTGCTGAAACCCCACAAGGGAGTTCCCACAGTCCAGATAGAACCTGCTGAAACCCCACAAGGGAGTTCCCACAGTCCAGAAAGAACCTGCTGCTACCCCACAAGGGAGTTCCGCAGTCCAGAAATAGAACCTGCTGAAACCCCACAAGGGAGTTCTGCAGTCCAGAAAGAACCTGCTGCAACCCACAAGGGAGTTCCCACAGTCCAGAAAGAACCTGCTACAAGCCCACATGGGAGTTCCCACAGTCCAGAAATAGAACCTGCTGCAACCCCACAAGGGAGTTCCCACAGTCCAGAAAGAACCTGCTGCAACCCCACAAGGGAGTTCCCACAGTCAGAAATAGAACCTGCTGCAACCCCACAAGGGAGTTCCCACAGTCCAGAAAGAACCTGCTGCAACCCCACAAGGGAGTTCCCACAGTCCAGAAAGAACCTGCTGCAACTCCACAAGGGAGTTCCACAGTCCAGAAATAGAACCTGCTGAAACCCACAAGGGAGTTCCGCAGTCCAGAAATAGAACCTGCTGAAACCCCACAAGGGAGTTCCGCAGTCCAGAAATAGAACCTGCTGCAACCCCACAAGGGAGTTCCGCAGTCCAGAAATAGAACCTGCTGCAACCCCACAAGGGAGTTCCGCAGTCCAGAAAGAACCTGCTGCAACCCCACAAGGGAGTTCCCACAGTCCAGAAAGAACCTGCTGCAACCCCACAAGGAGTTCCACAGTCCAGAATAGAACCTGCTGCAACCCCACAAGGGAGTTCCGCAGTCCAGAAATAGAACCTGCTGAAACCCCACAAGGGAGTTCCCACAGTCCAGAAAGAACCTGCTGCAACCCCACAAGGGAGTTCCACAGTCCAGAAAGAACCTGCTGCAACCCCACAAGGGAGTTCCCCAGTCCAGAAATAGAACCTGCTGCAACCCCACAAGGGAGTTCCACAGTCCAGAATAGAACCTGCTGCAACCCCACAAGGGAGTTCCGCAGTCCAGAATAGAACCTGCTGCAACCCCACAAGGGAGTTCCGCAGTCCAGAAATAGAACCTGCTGAAACCCCACAAGGGAGTTCAGCAGTCCAGAAAGAACCTGCTGCAACCCACAAGGGAGTTCCCACAGTCCAGAAAGAACCTGCTGCAACTCCACAAGGGAGTTCCGCAGTCCAGAAAAGAACCTGCTGAAACCCCACAAGGGAGTTCCCACAGTCCAGAAAGAACCTGCTGAAACCCCACAAGGGAGTTCCACAGTCCAGAAAAGAACCTGCTGCAACCCCACAAGGGAGTTCCCACAGTCCAGAAAGAACCTGCTGCAACCCCACAAGGGAGTTCCCACAGTCCAGAAAGAACCTGCTGCAACCCCGCAAGGGAGTTCCCACAGTCCAGAAAGAACCTGCTGCAACTCCACAAGGGAGTTCCCACAGTCCAGAAAGAACCTGCTGCAACTCCACAAGGGAGTTCCCACAGTCCAGAAAGAACCTGCTGCAACCCAACAAGGGAGTTCCCACAGTCCAGAAAGAACCTGCTGAAACCCCACAAGGGAGTTCCCACAGTCCAGAAAGAACCTGCTTCAACCCCACAAGGGAGTTCCCACAGTCCAGAAAGAACCTGCTGCAACCCCACAAGGGAGTTCCCACAGTCCATAAATAGAACCTGCTGAAACCCCACAAGGGAGTTCCTCAGTCCAGAAATAGAACCTGCTGAAACCCCACAATGGAGTTCCGCAGTCCAGATATAGAACCTGCTGAAACCCCACAATGGAGTTCTGCAGTCCAGAAATGGAACCTGCTGCAACCCCACAAGGGAGTTCCGCAGTCCAGAAATAGAACCTGCTGAAACCCCACAATGGAGTTCCGCAGTCCAAAAATAGAACCTGCTGCAACCCCACAAGGGACTTCCCACAGTGCAGAAAGAACCTACTGCAACCCCACAAGGAAGTTACCACACTACAGAGAGAACTTGCTGAAACCCACAAGGGAGTTCCCACAGTCCAGAAATAGAACCTGCTGCAACCCCACAAGGGAGTTCCCACAGTCCAGAAAGAACCTGCTGCAACCCCACAAGGGAGTTTCCACAGTCCAGAAAGAACCTGCTGCAACCCCACAAGGGAGTTCCCCAGTCCAGAAATAGAACCTGCTGCAACCCCACAAGGGAGTTCTCACAGTCCCGAAGAACCTGCGGAAACCCCACAAGGGAGTTCCCACAGTCCAAAAGAACCTGCTGCTACCCCACAAGGGAGTTCCAAAGTCCAGAAATAGAACCTGCTGAAACCCCACAAGGGAGTTCTGCAGTCCAGAAAGAACCTGCTGAAACCCTACGAGGGAGTTCCCACAGTCCAGAAAGAACCTGCTGCAACCCCACGAGGGAGTTCCACAGTCCAGAAAGAACCTGCTGCAACCCCACAAGGGAGTTCCCACAGTCCAGAAAGAACCTGCTGCAACCCCACATGGGAGTTCCCACAGTCCAGAAATAGAACCTGCTGAAACCCACAAGGGAGTTCCCACAGTCCAGAAAGAACCTGCTGCAACCCCACAAGGGAGTTCCCACAGTCCAGAAAGAACCTGCTGCAACCTCACAAGGGAGTTCCCCCAGTCCAGAAAGAACCTGCTGCAACCCCACAAGGAAGTTCCCACAGTCCAGAAATAGAACCTGCTGAAACCCCACAAGGGAGTTCCGCAGTCCAAAATAGAACCTGCTGCAACCCCACACGGGAGTTCCGCAGTCCAGAAATAGAACCTGCTGAAACCCCACAATGGAGTTCCGCAGTCCAAAAATAGAACCTGCTGCAATCCCACAAGGGAGTTCCCACAGTCCAGAAAGAACCTGCTGCAACCCCACAAGGGAGTTTCCACAGTCCAGAAAGAACCTGCTGCAACCCCACAAGGGAGTTCCCACAGTCCAAAAGAACCTGCTGCAACCCCACAAGGGATTTCCGCAGTCCAGAAATAGAACCTGCTGTAACCCCATAAAGGAGTTCCCACAGTCCCGAAAGAACCTGCTGCAACCCCACAGGGAGTTCCCACAGTCCAGAAAGAACCTGCTGCAACCCCACAAGGGAGTTCCCACAGTCCAGAAATAATACCTGCTGAAACCCCACAAGGGAGTTCCCCAGTCCAGAAATAGAACCTGCTGCAACCCCACAAGGGAGTTCTCACAGTCCCGAAGAACCTGCTGCAACCCCACAAGGGAGTTCCAAAGTCCAGAAATAGAACCTGCTGAAACCCCACAAGGGAGTTCTGCAGTCCAGAAAGAACCTGCTGCAACCCTACGAGGGAGTTCCCACAGTCCAGAAAGAACCTGCTGCAACCCTACGAGGGAGTTCCACAGTCCAGAAAGAACCTGCTGCAAACCCACAAGGGAGTTCCCACAGTCCAGAAAGAACCTGCTGCAACCCCACAAGGGAGTTCCGCAGTCCAGAAAGAACCTGCTGCAACCCTTCGAGGGAGTTCCCACAGTCCAGAAAGAACCTGCTGCAACCCTACGAGGGAGTTCCACAGTCCAGAAAGAACCTGCTGCAACCCCACAAGGGAGTTCCCACAGTCCAGAAAGAACCTGCTGCAACCCCACAAGGGAGTTCCCACAGTCCAGAAAGAACCTGCTGCAACCCCACAAGGGAGTTCCCACAGTCCAGAAAGAACCTGCTGCAACCCCACAAGGGAGTTCCCACAGTCCAGAAAGAACATGCTGCAACCCCACAAGGGAGTTCCCCCAGTCCAGAAAGAACCTGCTGCAACCCCACAAGGAAGTTCCCACAGTCCAGGAAGAACCTGCTGTAACCCCACAATGGAGTTCCGCAGTCAAGAAATAGAACCTGCTGCAACCCCACAACGGAGTTCCGCAGTCCATAAATAGAACCTGCTGAAACCCCACAATGGAGTTCCGCAGTCCAGAAATAGAACCTTCTGAAACCCCACAAGGGAGTTCCACAGTCCAGAAAGAACCTGCTGCAACCCCACAAGGGAGTTTCCACAGTCCAGAAAGAACCTGCTGCAACCCCACAAGGGAGTTCCCACAGTCCAAAAGAACCTGCTGCAACCCCACAAGGGATTTCCGCAGTCCAGAAATAGAACCTGCTGTAACCCCATAAAGGAGTTCCCACAGTCCCGAAAGAACCTGCTGCAACCCCACAGGGAGTTCCCACAGTTCAGAAAGAACCTGCTGCAACCCCACAAGGGAGTTCCCACAGTCCAGAAATAATACCTGCTTAAACCCCACAAGGGAGTTCCCCAGTCCAGAAATAGAACCTTCTGCAACCCCACAAGGGAGTTCTCACAGTCCAGAAGAACCTGCGGAAACCCCACAAGGGAGTTCCCGCAGTCCAGAAGAACCTGCTGCTACCCCACAAGGGAGTTCCAAAGTCCAGAAATAGAACCTGCTGAAACCCCACAAGGGAGTTCTGCAGTCCAGAAAGAACCTGCTGCAACCCTACGAGGGAGTTCCCACAGTCCAGAAAGAACCTGCTGCAACCCTACGAGGGAGTTCCACAGTCCACAAAGAACCTGCTGCAACCCCACAAGGGAGTTGCCACAGTCCAGAAAGAACCTGCTGCAACCCCACAAGGGAGTTCCCACAGTCCAGAAAGAACCTGCTGCAACCCCACAAGGGAGTTCCCACAGTCCAGAAAGAACCTGCTGCAACCCCACAAGGGAGTTCCCACAGTCCAGAAAGAACCTGCTGCAACCCCACAAGGGAGTTCCCCCAGTCCAGAAAGAACCTGCTGCAACCCCACAAGGAAGTTCCCACAGTCCAGATATAGAACCTGCTGTAACCCCACAATGGAGTTCCGCAGTCCAAAAATAGAACCTGATGCAACCCCACAACGGAGTTCCGCAGTCCAGAAATAGAACCTGCTGAAACCCCACAATGGAGTTCCGCAGTCCAAAAATAGAACCTGCTGCAATCCCACAAGGGAGTTCCCACAGTCCAGAAAGAACCTGCTGCAACCCCACAAGATAGTTCCCACAGTACAGAAAGAACCTGCTGAAACTCCACAAAGGAGTTCCCACAGTCCAGAAAGAACCTGCTGCAACCCCACAAGGGAGTTCCGCAGTCCAGAAATAGAACCTGCTGTAACCCCACAAGGGAGTTCCCACAGTCCTGAAAGAACCTGCCGCAACCCCCCAGGGAGTTCCCACTGTCCAGAAAGAACCTGCTGCAATCCCACAAGGGAGTTTCCACAGTCCAGAAATAGAACCTGCTGCAACCCCACAAGGGAGTTCCCACAGTCCAGATGAACCTGCAGAAACCCCAAAAGGGAGTTCCCACAGTCCAGAAGAACCTGCTGCTACCCCACAAGGGAGTTCCGCAGTCCAGAAATAGAACCTGCTGAAACCCCACAAGGGAGTTCTGCAGGCCAGAAATATAACCTGCAGCAACCACACAAGGGAGTTCCCACAGTCCAGAAAGAACCTGCTGCAACCCCACAAGGGAGTTCCCACAGTCCAGAAAAAACCTGCTGCAACCCCGCAAGGGAGTTCCCACAGTCCAGAAAGAACCTGCTGCAACCCCGCAAGGGAGTTCCCACAGTCCAGAAAGAACCTGCTGCAACCCCACAAGGGAGTTCCCACAGTCCAGAAAGAACCTGCTGCAACCCCGCAAGGGAGTTCCCACAGTCCAGAAAGAACCTGCTGCAACCCCGCAAGGGAGTTCCCACAGTCCAGAAAGAACCTGCTGCAACCCCAGAAGGGAGTTCCCACAGTCCAGAAAGAACCTGCTGCAACCCCATAAGGGAGTTCCGCAGTCCAGAAATAGAACCTGCTGTAACCCCATAAGGGAGTTCCCACAGTCCAGAAATAGAACCTGCTGCAACCCCACAAGGGAGTTCCCACAGTCCAGAAATATTACCTGCTGAAACCCCACAAGGGAGTTCCGCAGTCCAGAAATAGAACCTGCTGCAACCCCACAAGGGAGTTCCCACAGTCCAGAAGAACCTGCAGAAACCCCACAAGGGAGTTCCCACAGTCCAGAAGAACCTGCAGAAACCCCACAAGGGACTTCCCGCAGTCCAGAAGAACCTGCTACTACCCCACAAGGGAGTTCCGCAGTCCAGAAATAGAACCTGCTGAAACCCCACAAGGGAGTTCTGCAGTCCAGAAATAGAACCTGCTACAAGCCCACAAGGGAGTTCCCACAGTCCAGAAAGAACCTGCTGCAACCCCACAAGGGAGTTCCCACAGTCCAGAAAAAACCTGCTGCATCCCCGCAAGGGAGTTCCCACAGTCCAGAAAGAACCTGCTGCAACCCCGCAAGGGAGTTCCCACAGTCCAGAAAGAACCTGCTGCAACCCCGCAAGGGAGTTCCCACAGTCCAGAAAGAACCTGCTGCAACCCCACAAGGGAGTTCCCACAGTCCAGAAAGAACCTGCTACAACCCCACAAGGGAGTTCCCACAGTCCAGAAAGAACCTGCTGCAACCCCGCAAGGGAGTTCCCACAGTCCAGAAAGAACCTGCTGCAACCCCACAAGGGAGTTCCCACAGTCCAGAAAGAACCTGCTGCAACCCTACGAGGGAGTTCCCACAGTCCAGAAAGAACCTGCTGAAACCCCACAAGGGAGTTCCCACAGTCCAGAAAGAACCTGCTGCAACCCCACAAGGGAGTTCCCACAGTCCAGAAAGAACATGCTGCAACCCCACTAGGAAGTTCCCACAGTCCATAAATAGAACCTGCTGAAACCCCACAAGGGAGTTGCGCAGTCCAGAAATAGAACCTGCTGAAACCCCATAAGGGAGTTCCGCAGTCCAGATATAGAACCTGCTATAACCCCACAATGGAGTTCCGCAGTCCAAAATAGAACCTGCTGCAACCCCACAAGGGAGTTCCGCAGTCCAGAAATAGAACCTGCTGAAACCCCACAAGGGAGTTCCGCAGTCCAAAAATAGAACCTGCTGCAACCCCACAAGGGAGTTCCCACAGTCCAGAAAGAACCTGCTGCAACCCACAAGGAAGTTACCACAGTACAGAGAGAACCTGCTGAAACCCCACAAGGGAGTTCCCACAGTCCAGAAATAGAACCTGCTGCAACCCCACAAGGGAGTTCCCACAGTCCAGAAAGAACCTGCTGCAACCCCAAAAGGGAGTTTCCACAGTCCAGAAAGAACCTGCTGCAACCCCACAAGGGAGTTCCCCAGTCCAGAAATAGAACCTGCTGCAACCCCACAAGGGAGTTCTCACAGTCCCGAAGAACCTGCGGAAACCCCACAAGGGAGTTCCCACAGTCCAGAAGAACCTGCTGCTACCCCACAAGGGAGTTCCAAAGTCCAGAAATAGAACCTGCTGAAACCCCACAAGGGAGTTCTGCAGTCCAGAAAGAACCTGCTGAAACCCTACGAGGGAGTTCCCACAGTCCAGAAAGAACCTGCTGAAACCCCACGAGGGAGTTCCACAGTCCAGAAATAGAACCTGCTGCAACCCCACAAGGGAGTTCCCACAGTCCAGAAAGAACCTGCTGCAACCCCACAAGGGAGTTCCCACAGTCCAGAAAGAACCTGCTGCAACCCCACAAGGGAGTTCCCACAGTCCAGAAAGAACCTGCTGCAACCCCACAAGGGAGTTCCCACAGTCCAGAAAGAAAATGCTGCAACCCCACAAGGGAGTTCCCCCAGTCCAGAAAGAACCTGCTGCAACCCCACAAGGAAGTTCCCACAGTCCAGATATAGAACCTGCTGTAACCCCACAATGGAGTTCCGCAGTCCAAAAATAGAACCTGCTGCAACCCCACAACGGAGTTCCGCAGTCCAGAAATAGAACCTGCTGAAACCCCACAATGGAGTCCGGCAGTCCAAAAATAGAACCTGCTGCAATCCCACAAGGGAGTTCCCACAGTCCAGAAAGAACCTGCTGCAACCCCACAAGGGAGTTCCCACAGTACTGAAAGAACCTGCTGAAACCCCACAAAGGAGTTCCCACAGTCAAGAAAGAACCTGGTGCAACCCCACAAGGGAGTTCCCACAGTCCAGAAAAAACCTGCTGCAACCCCACAAGGGAGTTCCCACAGTCCAGAAAGAACCTGCTGCAACCCCATAAGGAAGTTCCCACAGTCCATAAATAGAACCTGCTACAAGCCCACAAGGAAGTTCCCACAGTACAGAAAGAAACTGCTGCAACCCCACAAGGGAGTTCCCACAGTCCAGAAAGAACCTGCTGCAACCCCACAAGGGAGGTCCGCAGTCCAGAAATAGAACCTGCTGTAACCCCATAAGGAAGTTCCCACAGTCCCGAAAGAACCTGCCGCAACCCCCTAGGGAGTTCCCACAGTTCAGAAAGAACCTGCTGCAATCCCACAAGGGAGTTCCCACAGTCCAGAAAAAATACCTGCTGAAACCCCACAAGGGAGTTCCGCAGTCCAGAAATAGAACCTCCTGCAACCCCACAAGGGAGTTCCCACAGTCCAGAAGAACCTGCAGAAACCCCACAAGGGAGTTCCCACAGTCCAGAAGAACCTGCAGAACCCCCACAAGGGAATTCCCGCAGTCCAGAAGAACCTGCTGCTACCCCACAAGGGAGTTCCGCAGTCCAGAAATAGAACCTGATGAAACCCCACAAGGGAGTTCTGCAGTCCAGAAAGAACCTGCTGCAACCCCACACGGAGTTCCCACAGTCCAGAAAGAACCTGCTGCAACCCCACAAGGGAGTTCCCACAGTCCAGAAAGAACCTGCTGCAATCCCACAAGGGAGTTCCCACAGTCCAGAAAGAACCTGCTGCAACCCCACAAGGGAGTTCCGCAGTCCATAAATAGAACCTGCTGTAACCCCATAATGGAATTCCCACAGTCCCGAAAGAACCTGCTGCCACCCCACAGGGAGTTCCCACAGTCCAGAAAGAACCTGCTGCAACCCCACAAGGGAGTTCCCACAGTCCAGAAATAATACCTGCTGAAACCCCACAAGGGAGTTCCCCAGTCCAGAAATAGAACGTGCTGCAACCCCACTAGGGAGTTCCCGCAGACCAGAAGAACCTGCTGCTACCCCACAAGGGAGTTCCAAAGTCCAGAAAAAAAACCTGCTGAAACGCCACGAGGGAGTTCTGCAGTCCAGAAAGAACCTGCTGCAACCCCACAAGGGAGTTCCCACAGTCCAGAAAGAACCTGCTGCAACCCCACAAGGGTGTTCCCACAGTCCAGAAAGAACCTGCTGCAACCCCACATGGGAGTTTCCACAGTCCAGAAAGAACCTGCTGCAACCCCACAAGGAGTTCCCACAGTGCAGAAAGAACCTGCTGCAACCACAGAAGGAAGTTCCCACAGTACTGAAAGAACCTGCTGCAACCCCATAAGGAAGTTCCCACAGTCCATAAATAGAACCTGCTGAAACCCGACAAGGGAGTTCCGCAGTCCCGAAATAGAACCTGGTGAAACCCCACAAGGGGGTTCCGCAGTCCAGATATAGTACCTGCTGTAACCCCACAATGGAGTTCCGCAGTCCAAAAATAGAACCTGCTGCAACCCCACAAGTGAGTTCCCACTGTCCAGAAAGAACCTGCTGCAACCCCACAAGAGAGTTCCCACACTCCAGAAAGAACCTGCTGCAACCCCAAAAGGAAGTTCCCACAATCCATGAATAGAACCTGCTGCAACCCCACAAGGGAGTTCCGCAGTCCAGAAATAGAACCTGCTGAAACCCCACAAGGGACTTACCACAGTGCAGAAAGAACCTGCTGCAACCCCACAAGGAAGTTACCACAGTACAGAAAGAACCTGCTGAAACCCAACAAAGGAGTTCCCACAGTCCAGAAAGAACCTGCTGCAACCCCACAAGGGAGTTCCCACAGTCCAGAAATAAAACCTGCTGCAACCCCACAAGGGAGTTCCCACAGTCCAGAAAGAACCTGCTGCAATCCCACAAGGGAGTTCCCACAGTCCAGAAAAAATACCTGCTGAAACCCCACAAGGGAGTTCCGCAGTCCAGAAATAGAACCTCCTGCAACCCCACAAGGGAGTTCCCACAGTCCAGAAGAACCTGCAGAAACCCCACAAGGGAGTTCCCACAGTCCAGAAGAACCTGCAGAACCCCCACAAGGGAGTTCCCGCAGTCCAGAAGAACCTGCTGATACCCCACAAGGGAGTTCCGCAGTCCAGAAATAGAACCTGATGAAAACCCACAAGGGAGTTCTGCAGTCCAGAAAGAACCTGCTGCAACCCCACACGGAGTTCCCACAGTCCAGAAAGAACCTGCAGCAACCCCACAAGGGAGTTCCCACAGTCCAGAAAGAACCTGCTGCAACCCCACAAGGGAGTTCCCACAGTCCAGAAAGAACCTGCAGCAACCCCACAAGGGAGTTCCCACAGTCCAGAAAGAACCTGCTGCAACCCCACAAGGGATTTTCCACAGTCCAGAAATAGAACCTACTGAAAGCCCACAAGGGTGTTCCGCAGTCCAGAAATAGAACCTGCTGAAAACCCACAAGGGAGTTCCGCAGTCCAAAAATAGAACCTGCTGCAACCCAACAAGGGAGTTCCCACAGTGCAGAAAGAACCTGCTGCAACCACACAAGGGAGTTCCCACAGTCCAGAAAAAACCTGCTGCAACCCCACAAGGGAGTTCCCACAGTCCAGAAAGAACCTGCTGCAACCCCATAAGGAAGTTCCCACAGTCCATAAATAGAACCTGCTGAAACCCGACAAGGGAGTTCCGCAGTCCAGAAATAGAACCTGCTGAAACCCCACAAGGGGGTTCCGCAGTCCAGATATAGTACCTGCTGTAACCCCACAATGGAGTTCCGCAGTCCAAAAATAGAACCTGCTGCAACCCCACAAGGGAGTTCCCACTGTCCAGAAAGAACCTGCTGCAACCCCACAAGAGAGTTCCCACACTCCAGAAAGAACCTGCTGCAACCCCAAAAGGAAGTTCCCACAGTCCATGAATAGAATCTGCTGCAACCCCACAAGGGAGTTCCGCAGTCCAGAAATAGAACCTGCTGAAACCCCACAAGGGACTTACCACAGTGCAGAAAGAACCTGCTGCAACCCCACAAGGAAGTTACCACAGTACAGAAAGAACCTGCTGAAACCCCACAAAGGAATTCCCACAGTCCAGAAAGAACCTGCTGCAACCCCACAAGGGAGTTCCCACAGTCCACAAATAGAACCTGCTGCAACCCCACAAGGGAGTTCCCACAGTTCAGAAAGAATCTGCTGCAACCACATAAGGGAGATCCCACAGTACAGAAAGAACCTGCTGCAACCCCACAAGGGTGTTCCCACAGTCCAGAAAGAACCTGCTGCAACCCCACAAGGGAGTTCCCACAGTCCAGAAAGAACCTGCTGCAACCCCACAAGGGAGTTCCCACAGTCCAGAAAGAACCTGCAGCAACCCCACAAGGGAGTTCCCACAGTCCAGAAAGAACCTGCTGCAACCCCACAAGGGAGGTCACACAGTCCAAAAATAGAACCTGCTGCCACCTCACAAGGGAGTTCCCCCAGTCCAGAAAGAACCTGCTGCAACCCCACAAGGAAGTTCCCACAGTCCAGATATAGAACCTGCTGTAACCCCACAATGGAGTTCCGCAGTCCAAAAATAGAACCTGCTGCAACCCCACAACGGAGTTCCGCAGTCCAGAAATAGAACCTGCTGAAACCCCACAATGGAGTTCCGCAGTCCAAAAATAGAACCTGCTACAAGCCCACAAGGGAGTTCCCACAGTCCAGAAAGAACCTGCTGCAACCCCACAAGATAGTTCCCACAGTACAGAAAGAACCTGCTGAAACTCCACTAAGGAGTTCCCACAGTCCAGAAAGAACCTGCTGCAACCCCACAAGGGAGTTCCGCAGTCCAGAAATAGAACCTGCTGTAACCCCATAAGGGAGTACCCACAGTCCTGAAAGAACCTGCCGCAACCCCCCAGGGAGTTCCCACTGTCCAGAAAGAACCTGCTGCAATCCCACAAGTGAGTTTCCACAGTCCAGAAATAATACCTGCTGAAACCCCACAAGGGAGTTCCGCAGTCCAGAAATAGAACCTGCTGCAACCCCACAAGGGAGTTCCCACAGTCCAGAAGAACCTGCAGAAACCCCACAAGGGAGTTCCCACAGTCCAGAAGAACCTGCAGAAACCCCACAAGGGAGTTCCCGCAGTCCAGAAGAACCTGCTGCTACCCCACAAGGGAGTTCCGCAGTCCAGAAATAGAACCTGCTGAAACCCCACAAGGGAGTTCTGCAGTCCAGAAATAGAACCTGCTACAAGCCCACAAGGGAGTTCCCACAGTCCAGAAAGAACCTGCTGCAACCCCACAAGGGAGTTCCCACAGTCCAGAAAAAACCTGCTGCAACCCCGCAAGGGAGTTCCCACAGTCCAGATAGAACCTGCTGCAACCACACAAGGGAGATCCCACAGTCCAGAAAGAACCTGCTACAACCCAACAAGGGAGTTCCCACATTCAAGAAAGAACCTGCTGCAATTTCCCAAGGGAGTTCCACAGTCCAGAAATAGAACCTGCTGCAACCCCACAAGGGAGTTCCCACAGTCCAGAAAGAACCTGCTGCAACCCCGCAAGGGAGTTCCCACAGTCCAGAAAGAACCTGCTGCAACCCCACAAGGGAGTTCCCACAGTCCAGAAAGAACCTGCTGCAACCCCACAAGGGAGTTCCGCAGTCCAGAAATAGAACCTGCTGTAACCCCATAAGGGAGTTCCCACAGTCCCGAAGGAACCTGCTGCAACCCCACAGGGAGTTTCCACAGTCCAGAAAGAACCTGCTGCAAACCCACAAGGAAGTCCCCACAGTCCAGAAATAGAACCTGCTGAAACCCCACAAGGGAGTTCCGCAGTCAAGAAATAGAACCTGCTGCAACCCCACAAGGGAGTTCCCACAGTCCAGAAGAACCTGCAGAAACCCCACAAGGGAGTTCCCACAGTCCAGAAGAACCTGCAGAAACCCCACAAGGGAGTTCCCACAGTCCAGAAAGAACCTGCTGCAACCCCACAAGGGAGTTCCCACAGTCCAGAAGAACCTGCTGCAACTCCCCTAGGGAGTTCTGCAGTCCAGAAGAACCTGCTGCAATCCCACAAGGGAGTTTCCACAGTCCAGAAATAATACCTGCTGAAACCCCACAAGGGAGTTCCGCAGTCCAGAAATAGAACCTGCTGCAACCCCACAAGGGAGTTCCCACAGTCCAGAAGAACCTGCAGAAACCCCACAAGGGAGTTCCCACAGTCCAGAAGAACCTGCAGAAACCCCACAAGGGAGTTCCCGCAGTCCAGAAGAACCTGCTGCTACCCCACAAGGGAGTTCCGCAGTCCAGAAATAGAACCTGCTGAAACCCCACAAGGGAGTTCTGCAGTCCAGAAATAGAACCTGCTACAAGCCCACAAGGGAGTTCCCACAGTCCAGAAAGAACCTGCTGCAACCCCACAAGGGAGTTCCCACAGTCCAGAAAAAACCTGCTGCAACCCCCCAAGGGAGTTCCCACAGTCCAGAAAGAACCTGCTGCAACCCCGCAAGGGAGTTCCCACAGTCCAGAAAGAACCTGCTGCAACCCCGCAAGGGAGTTCCCACAGTCCAGAAAGAACCTGCTGCAACCCCGCAAGGGAGTTCCCACAGTCCAGAAAGAACCTGCTGCAACCCCGCAAGGGAGTTCCCACAGTCCAGAAAGAACCTGCTACAAGCCCACAAGGGAGTTCCCACAGTCCAGAAAGAACCTGCTGCAACCCCACAAGGGAGTTCCCACAGTCCAGAAAGAACCTGCTGCAACCCCACAAGGGAGTTCCGCAGTCCAGAAATAGAACCTGCTGTAACCCCATAAGGGAGTTCCCACAGTCCCGAAGGAACCTGCTGCAACCCCACAGGGAGTTCCCACAGTCCAGAAAGAACCTGCTGCAACCCCACAAGGGCGTTCCCACAGTCCAGAAATAGAACCTGCTGAAACCCCACAAGGGAGTTCCGCAGTCCAGAAATAGAACCTGCTGCAACCCCACAAGGCAGTTCCCACAGTCCAGAAGAACCTGCAGAAACCCCACAAGGGAGTTCCCACAGTCCAGAAGAACCTGCAGAAACCCCACAAGGGAGTTCCCACAGTCCAGAAGAACCTGCTGCTACCCCACAAGGGAGTTCCCACAGTCCAGAAGAACCTGCTGCTACCCCACAAGGGAGTTCTGCAGTCCAGAAGAATCTGCTGCAATCCCACAAGGGAATTCCCGCAATCCAGAAGACTCCTGGCGCCGTCGCGTCAGGGGTCCGGCCCTGGAAGTACGGTACCTCTCGCCTTCCTGTTTTGGGCCCTCTGAGGATCGTTCCAAACCAGACAGAAACAGATTTCTTACCTTCTAAGAGGTCCTGATGGCTTTGGGTTCAATAAAGTGATTGTCAATCCGAATTTTTTGGAGTCCCCTCTTTCGTTCCCTTGTAACTCGGGACAGAACTCAGAGGGGTCTCGGAGGGTTGTCCAACCATCGGCCGTAGTGCCAGAGAGCATCTCGCTGGGGCCTCCAAATGTTATGGACCACCCTCGAGTGACAACCACCAAGCAGCCAGATCAAAATTTTAAGAAGCCGTTAATAACGACCTCGAGTCCGGGCCCACGTCTCCACTGTCATAGCAGTGAGCAACACGAGCCCCGAAACTCGGTAGCCAGCACTTTTTATCTCCAACACAGGGAGATTTGGCAATTTGTGATTGGCCGGTTTCACACAAAGAAAGGTAGCATAAGGTCAGTTACAGTATAGGGAAGCAGGAAATTTCAAATTTTGGTCCCAGGCTGGTGACTCCTGTTGACCCGGTATCTGGCTGTGCGGTGTTCTGGCAGCAGGATGTCCACAGGCAAGGGAGGGCTGAGTAAATGTCACAAACAGCTAAAGGGGTTTTCGGTGGTGGTGTCTGGTCTGAGCATGACGAACCACGTCCTTCTTTTCTGTCCTCCTCTCCCCTCTGAGTCTGGCTATCACATTCCCTACTGGTCTTATCCGGGAATCAAATCCTTGTTTCCTGCTGTCCCCCCTCATCGTCCGAGTTTATGGGTTGGTCTTTCTGATTTTAAGATGGCAGCCCCCAGGTAAGTTTCACGTGGCCAACTTGGTGGCTGCCAAGTCACACAGTCCAAAATGGTCTTTGCAGTCCTGTCCTGCCTTTACAATCCTAGCCTTGGGGTTTCACTGATTCATCAACTTGGCAATCCCACTTTCTTAGAGTGGACTCCAAGGACATGGCCACAGACAGTGTGTTTTCCAGTGGTTTCTACAATTGTGCAAACCTGGGCAGTGGCCTCTGCATCCACCGCTAAGGAATTAAATCAGACACCACTCTGCCATGTAAGACAACACAAAACAGTCAGTGTCACTATTTACAACATACTATTACATGGGTGAAAGTTGTTTCCATAACATTACATACAGTGGGATCTCATTTGTGTGCAAGTGCGCGCACACATTTGCATGCAGGTGTGTTCGTATGCTGTGTGTGCATGTGTGTTTTCTCATACATGTATATATACATACGCATATGCTTTCTTAGAAAAAAATGGGCAGAATGCACACTGATATCTTCCCAGTGACTCTGGGTGATGAACTTACCAAGTGACCTCAGCTGTCTCTTGACAATTTAGTAGTGTGAGCAAAAATAAAACACCTTAACTTGTAAAGGTTTAAGAAGTTTTTTGTGTTGTTTTGTGTCCCTTCCAAGCCCATCCTAATGGCACAGGCCACAGTAAGTCTGGGACAGCCACCAAGACGCTGCTGTCCTGCGGTCACGAGGGCCCTGCTGTCACCGCTTCAGAACCTGCCGTGGGCCGTTCAAAAGAGCACCAGCAAGGTGGCGCATCTCCACCTCCAAGGGAGCCCTCAATGAGGGGCCCAGCAGGTCCGGGTGAAACAGGGGGTGTCCACCAACTGATGAGACTTGCCTTTCCAGACTCCAAGGCATACCCCAAAATTCTCCTGGGCTGAGCTGAGCCAGGCTCTCATCTCAGATCCGCACGAGGGGAGCAGCCTCCTGCCTGGGCCATGCCTGCTCTTCAAGCCCAGGCCCCACATGTAATAGGAGGGGTCGTCCCCAGACCAAGGTGAAGCCCAGCTCTGATATTCCTAGCTTGTCTGACCAAGTGCCTGGAGAACTGCAAGGTTCATTGGGACAGCGCTGGGACTGGCTGGGTCTGTCCTTGCTCTGTCCTCGCTGTCGTGGGGGAATGGCACACGGGGGGGGGGGGGGCCCTCTCTGTGCAGGTGGGTGGGCGCCACAGCTGCTGTGCTGGGCCCACAGGCCTAGCCCAGGGGAGCCATGTCCTTGCCGTCGGGCGCCACCTGCTGGGAAGCTCTGGAAATGCCATCAGGAAGACCCCACCACAGGGCCTTGTGGCCCTGTCTCAGGAATCAGCAGAGAGGAGGGGCCCTTGGTCTTCCTGGGAAAGTGAGGGCCACAGCACCCCACCTCCCAGACATCACTTTGCGCTCACTGTCTTGGGGAAGAGCAGGGGCCTGACCCAGATAATCCCGCAGAGGCAGGGCGCTCAGGAGCCTCCCCCAGAGCAGAGAACCC
This sequence comes from Antrozous pallidus, assembly GCA_027563665.1. NCBI lineage: Eukaryota > Metazoa > Chordata > Mammalia > Chiroptera > Vespertilionidae > Antrozous > Antrozous pallidus. Next base: position 2,485,735 of record CM050521.1, read on the forward strand.
CCAAACAAGTGAGGCAGAAGGAACAGCACCTGGAGAAGGCAGCTGAGGAGCATGCGCACATGACAGTAGTTTCCTGAGATGCCTCACTTAATGTGGTCTTATGTTTTCAACAAAAAGGGGGGATTTTCAAAATGTGGGGCTCACTGTGAATTGTTTGTGTGTCTTCATAGGACTTCACAAACAGCAACACTTCATGCCTGTGTCCCACATCGCATCGTGGCCGATGGTGCAGGCGGTCATGGGGGCTTCAGGAGTTAGGGGACACATGGCACCTCAGCAGCCAATGTCACCTGCTTCAAAGACAGGTGGAAATGACATGATGGGAGGAACAGTCGAGAGAGCAGTGACCAGATCAGCTATCAGGGAGGGCAGTGGCATGTGTGGAGGTAACCCTGGTAGGTGACCACGGGTGGGAGGCTCAGGCAGTTTCACCTCTGGTTCTTCCAAGGATCTGGGTTCTCAGGAAGCAGCATCCCTCCTCTGCCCCTACCCTCCACCCCCCATGGCTCCCAGAGCGGGGGCAGGAGGCAGAGCAGCAGACCTCCCGGCTGGGCCGGCACTGTGGCTGTGGGCGGTGCGAGGCCAGGTGCGAGGCCAGGCCCAGGTGTGGGGACTTTGCTGGGGGCAGGCAGGTTCGGTCAGCAGGAGACACTGCAGCCTGGAACCTCGCTCCTGCCCGCCCACTCGCCCATCTCCGTGTGGGGACAGAGGAGGTCTGTCATCTGATCTACACTCCCACCTGCCCGGTCTCAGTCCTGGGTCCTGCGCCTCAACACTAGCTCAGGATAGGACACAGGTGTCTTCCCATCTCAGATCCGAGTCCCTCCTCCAAGTGTCTGGGACCACAGGCTGGTCAATGCTGGTGCCCAGCTAGTTGGTGCCAGTCCCGTCACTGTGTGAACCTGAGGCAGGGGGATGGCCGATGCCCATCTGACCATCATTGGGCTGAGGATCCCTGAGGGGCACAGCCAGGCTCAGGGCAGATTTTCTTGATCGGACCCAACTGAGACCACAGATGGCTCCCTGCCCTTCAGCACAGCCCCCAGGCACATCGGGGGCAGGGACAGAGTGAGGTCACAGTGTCTGGACCACAGCCGGCCACCCAGCGCCCTCCTTGGGCTCCCCTTCCAGGGCACTCGCTGAGCATGCCCAGCTTCCCTCCAGCCGCCACTGAGACCATCTTCAAATGTGGAAACATGCTTTTCACTAAGGCCTGTCAGAGGACACAGGCAGACTGGCCATGGGTGGCACCTTCAACGACTCGGCCGCAGCCCAGGATAGACATAGTGGAAGGACCCGCATGAACTGCTCTCGCCTCCCAGGGCCATGAGGCTCTGCTTTTCACAACGCCCTCGTGCCCACGGGCCTCCATTGGCCCCCACATGCCTGCCTTGACGGGACACAAGTGTGGAAAGGTGCACCAGCTCCCAAACTCAGACCCCCACTTCTCCCCGACCCTCGAGGGCTATGAGCCGCAACTCGAAGGGAAGGCCAGGTTTTACACCAAGTGCCTTATGCGGGGAACATGGACTAACGAGGAGACGCTGGGCGTTTCAGATCCTTAGATTGTAACTCCATCCCTGTTCAGTTTGTCTCTCGCTGTCGGCCTCCCCTCGCCTTCTTCCTTCCTAAGAACCGAACAGAAGCCCTGGTCCTCACGTTGAAAGAGCGGGGAGATCTTCCAGTGACATCTTTGTCTGGGAAGCAGGGCGGGGGTGTTTGGAGGGTGCTGGCCCGTCAGTTCCACCTGTGCCAATCCCCAGACTTACTTGCTGCAGGTGACCCACACTGTGGCGGGACCTAGGCCTCAACCCTGCAGCATGCTGTTCCACTTAAAGGAGCGGCCTCAACACCCTCACTCCTGGGGGAGCACAGGGTTCCCACCCAGAAAGGGCATGGGATCACAGGCAAGAAGCCCCAGGCCCATCAGCTCCAGGGACAGAGGGAGATGAGTTCCTGGGGGCTATGGAGGTCATGTGATCCAACACCTTACTGCGCCCTCTTCACAGGGTAAGCCCTTTTCCAGACAAGAAAGGTGGAAGCAGTGAGAGACGTCCATCCGAGCCCTGTCTGACCATCAACGCAGGACCAGCCTGGGGACAGCGCCACCATGCTCTGTCTTTCCGAGTGGGCAAGAGGCTCTGGTGTGAGCGTGGGACAGAAGACACCTGTTTCCCGAATGTCTCCTTTCAAAGACAGTGATTTCAGAGAGGAAGGGAGAGAGAATCATCAATGAGAAAGCTCATCGATGGGCTGCCTCCTGCACACACCCCGACTGGAGATCAAACTCGGGCATGTGCCCTCACCGCGAACCGAACCGTGACCTCCTGGTTCACTGCTCAACGCTCAACCACTGAGCCACACCGGCACACTGACTAGGCTTGAATGTTTCCTGGAGTGCTTTGTTTTTAAAAACACTTTATTTTCAGAACAGGTTATGAGTAACGCCCAATTTGTGCAACATGCCAAATGCTGCAGGTCCACCGAGCATGTGGCACACGGGTGCAGGAAGGCCCTGGGGAAGAAGATAACTCGTTTCTAACCGAAACCATGCTGCCATGCCATCGCGGGTCCGCAGACACAGGCAGCCTTCCAGGACTGAGACCAGGCCACCCCGCCCTCAGGCACCTGTGTCAAGGCCGCGGTGGCACCAGGGGACACCCAGGGAAAGAACAGCATGTCCTCCGGGGACATGGCCATGCTGTTCCTGGGGGGAGAGGCAGCTGGGATGAGTCTGAGTGGACAGATAAAATAAAGGCTACAGACAAAAGCAGAAACTTCAGATACTTTATTAACACATCTTGCACATTACAATACAGGTCAGAACACAGTCCAGCACGGAGTCACACAATGATACACAGCAGACATTTCCAACCCTCACTCCCACTCTCCACATCTATCCCGAGAGGCTGTCCCAGTGCCGGGCGCGTGGGAAGTGGGTAAAGCGAGGAAGCCCCTCTGTCAACGGGAGTGCAGTGCACTCGGTAGGACGGACACACGAAGTAGGTCAACCCAGAGGAAGGAAGCAGTTGGCCGGCTCCGAGCACGCACGGCGCCCACAGCTTCACACGGGTCAGCGGAGCTGCCCACACCCGCTGCAGCGGCGCACTAGGTTGGGAAGGGTCCCAGGCAGCCTGAGCCGGCACCTCCCAGCAGAACAATAGACGCGGCTACTACTAACACTGAACTCATGCAAAAGCGGTCCTGCAAAGTAGAGGGCAAAACAGAGGGTTAATGACACGCCAACGGCTGCGGCAGGACACAGGCCTCCTGGTCACACTGCAAAGTAACAGAACCCAATGTTATTCTCTCCAACCGGAGACCTGGGGAGTAAGTCAGGCGTGAACCTGTCAAAGCAAAGCTGCTGGTCATCCAGGTGTTCACAGCACACACGGAGCAGGAGCAGCCCACCTCGAAAAGGAGGGCGTGGGCAGAGATGGGCACTAGGGGCGGAGGAGGAGGGAGGACTCATCTGGAGAGAAGATGGGGGGAGGGGAGGAGAGAGAGCAGAAGGGTTCAAGGGGAGTCCCGAGGAGGTCGGACCAGGAGGCCCGACCTGGCCCAGCCACCTGAGCAGCAGGAGCAAGGAGAGAACCAGTTCAGAATTGAGAAAACATCGGTTGGGGACTTGATTGTTGTTGAACCTGAAAATTAAACAGTGGAATTAAAGCCTTAGTTAAAACCCTCACAGAGGAAAGACAATTCTGGACCCCTCGCCTGTGAAAAGCAAAGCTGAGTTATGAAGTCCAAGGACCACCTGCTCTTCGGGCGGCAGTGAGAGCGCGCGCACCGAAGCCCTGCGCGGTGTCTGCCTCCTGCAGGACACAAAGCGATGCAGACAGTCCGGAAGCAGCAGCGCCCACGGTGCTCACCCCAGGCTGGAAGCAGCGGGAGGGAGCCCTGCTGAAACAGGTGCAAGGCAGCTGCCAGAGGGGTTAAACGACAACACACCGAACATATGACAAGAATGCATTTGCCCGCTCTGCGGAACCCACTAAAATCTAAACCACATAATGCTTCTTTACGAAGGGCTTGTACTTTTCTGCATGCCTTCTAAAATTAGTAAAATGAAGCAAGCAGAATGCCCAGCCTTGGGGGCCTTTCCATCTCAGTGCTAGATGAAAGCGCTGCTCTCGCTGTCCACCGACTTACACAACTTCCTACCGACACACGCCCCAGAAAGAGGTAGTTTGTAAATAGTTTCTGGAAAAGGAGGTCACTCCGTGTAAAGCCAACGACCCTTCCCAACCATCCATCAGCAGAAGGTACACCTGGGATCCAATATGAATCAGCGGGTTTTGAAGCTTTCCAGTGCACAGAATCACGGCACTTTAAGTGATAGAAATTAAATACTACTAGGTTGCAAAAGAACCTTACACAAAAATCCTTAGGATTTAATAGTAAATCAAGGCCACACGCCTTTGGAGAGTTCTTATTTTAAAATGTCCACATAACACTTCACAAATTTTAAAAATAGTTGAAAAGATCAAATGAAATGTCCATCAAATAAGTAAGTAAGTAAATAAGTAAATAAGTAAATAAATAAATAAATAAATAAATCTAAACTTCTAATTGGTCTGACTCTGTGGCTTCCTTCCTGGGGGGTCTCCTGTCCCATCTCCTCTCCCGACCCCTCCCTGTTAGTGAATTCCCCTTTAGAACACATCACTGAGAAATGTGTGAACCAACAATACCTCAAGTATTTTCTCTCAATAAACAATCACACACGGGGGAGGGCTCTACTTGACTAGAGGGGAGTAAGAGCAGGTCTAACAGGGTGCGGAAGCCAGGTGGGGGCTAGAGCAGGGAGGGAGGGCCCTGGCAGAGCAGGAGCCCACAACCATGAAGCCATCTGCAAGGATGGGCCAGCCGAGCAGGGCGTGTTGGACAACCGAGCGCTGCCTTGCAGGCCTCCACGCACACAGACCTCAATCCAAACCTAACTGTTCTCAATAGGGACCCATCAGTCCAATGGTGTTTAAGCGTGTCAAGCTTACCTTCGATTGAACAGAAATAAAACACAAAATAAACACAACAAAGCAGAAAACTGAAAGCCAAAGCAAAAGACTTGATAGCTGCTCAAAATCAGCTCGACAAGCAGGTCTACCTCACCTACCCCACAAGAGCCTCCTGCCCTCCTGTGGGCCAAGCAGAAGGGCCACCTAGTGCAAGATGGCTCTCCATCGCCTTCACACCTCTGGGGAGCGTCCAACAGACACCTACCACACCCATGCGCCCACCACACATGCTCCTCGACTGCACCACCTGCTCCCCAGTGCGTGTGTCAGGAGACGGGCCCTGGTGATGTCTCATTACAGCAGCTTCCTTCTGCAAAACCGTCCTATCCCACAGCTCCCCTTCCTCCTGTCCTTCACCCCACACCTTCTCACCTCCTCCTAGCAACCAAGTCCTCTGTTGAAGGAATTAAGCAAAATGCTGTGTGAAAAGAAGACCCCAGGGTGCAGGATCTATAGTCACAGTTCAGAGATGCTACAGAACCAGGCATGAACAGTTGTTTCTCAGGACCTTTACACATCATGATGAGGACAACCCAAATTAAAAGTGCTTGTGATGAAGCCTGCTCCTCCCCCTCGTGCCCCATCTTCCCGGAGCCGCGGCCACAGGCACCCACTTAGGATGCTGTCTGTCCAGACATGGGACCCTCAACATTTCTTTTGGGGAAAAAAGACAAGATTTTTCCTTTAGAAGATCAGTATAAGGACTTAACAAATGTGGCCAGACCAACAGCAATGCAAGCTTATGCTCAGATAGGCAGCTAGGTGAACTTGTTACAGCACAAAACCAAAAACAAGGTAATGCGAAAGGAAAGTAATGGCTCCACATCGTCACCTACTATATCTACCTTATGAGATATATGGTTATTTACTGGCTTTAACCTTCTTGAATTTTTGAACAAATAATACACAGGTCAGGATCAATGTATTGACTTACTCCCATCTTTATAAAAATTGGATATACACACGAACACGTCAACAATTATGGAACTGCATCCATTAAACTTTGATGAGACAACACAAAAGAACTAGCAAAGAGCTAAGGTGTTGCTGAATTGAAAACATCTCCAATAACACTTCAATTTTAAAAGGTCCATATTTACACAGTGTGTTGGATGCATCTGCATCTCATTTAAATGCATGATACATAAAGAACAAAGATAATGGTTGCAACAGATCTTCCAAGAGGGCTCAGCTACGGTGTGCCACTTCCCTGCAGAAGTGCACCACGAATGGAAATAAAATCACTTTCTAATGCTGCTGCTTTCCTTTTTGGCAGCTTCCTCCAAGGAAACTTCACTTGTCCCCAGGCCCGGCTGCACTGCAGGGTCCCCACCCCGCGGCCCCATGTGGAGGGTGCTCACCTGGGCTCTGGGAAAGGCTCACTTCCCCCTAGAGGACAGGGCATGGAGAAAAAGCATGCCTGTGTGTGCAGACAGCACAGACACACATCTAGACACCCATATCATACCATGCCAAACGCAGGCCCTGAAGCACCGTGAATCTGTTTGAAGTAGCCATGGTGCCGGACAGGTTGGCTCGCCATCACTGATGGGAAGAAAGGATGCTACACACCCACTCTCCAGAGCCCACATGCAGGGTTGTGGCTTCCAAGCCACCGCACACTCAGACTAATTCAGAAAGCAGCAAAAGTTTGTTCAACTCATCTTGTGAGAGTTGGAAGTCCTTGGGGAGAGTCCATCGACTGAGCCTTCCCACTGGCAATAGAGTAGGGAGTGGTCTGGATCTAACTAGAGCTTCCAGCTACCTTGTCACTTCAATGCACAGCGCTACGCATTTCTATGTGAGCTCCCCTGCAGCTGTGTGAAAGTGGGCAGCGAGCCCGATCAGGCAGCTGCTGGGCACAGGGCACTGACTCTGGATGGGGCTGGCCAGTCAGGGGCTCTCGAGAGCAGGTTCCAGATGCCCAGTGGGCGGTATTCCTGGGGACCCTAGGAGTGCCTGCACTTTCCTGAGCTAACCTCTCCTGGGAGTGCCATCACAGCACCCTCGTTTTCCAGGCTCACTCAGTATACCATGGCGTCTGAGAATCAACACTGCACAAGGTCTCAGGGGATCTGGATACTCCCCTCCAGTTCTGCTCACTTACTTTGAAAAAGTAAAATAAAACTTCAACCGTACAAACACGATGGTACAAGCCCCCACAACCTGGGTCTCAACTCCCACGAGGGGGCTGAGTCTCGAGGAGCCATCTCTGCACAGGCCTCCAGGTTCCCAATCTGGTCTCTGCTGGATGAACCAGACAATAAGTAGCAGCATGCTTTTATTTCTATCGCTCCTATGGAAACTCAGACATGACGTCCTGGGTATAAAATACAGCTAAAGAGTCTAAGTGTCCCCCAGTGCCATTCGCTCAGTCAGCTCCACGTTAGAGCAGCTTCTTGTGAGCTCCTCTGTGAGCAAAAATGCAGTACAGTACTTTTCCATGTTCGTCCCGAATAAACTCTTTTCAGCTTGCTCTGTGGGAGCACAGCCCCACCTAAAGGAACCCACACACATCACTCACGAGTGACACAAACTTCGCTCTGGACTCACTCTCCCTGTGAGACAGCCCCTCACACCACAAGCCGCAAAGAATGGTGTGCTGGGGTCTGTTACCTTGCCCTCAGTCTACTGAAGGACACGCAGCCACTCAAAGGCCTTATAAAACACAGATCATTCAAAGCCAGCTTCCCCAAGAACGCTGCACGTCAGAATCTCAGTGACATCTGTCACTTTGGGCTGCATTTAAAGAGGAAAAAAACCAACAAGGTCTGTTTAAGCTTCAGGCTGTCCCTCTGCCCGGTAGGCCTACTGTGCACCCCACCAGGCAGGAAGCTCCAGTGAGGGCCCCGGCCAGAGCAGCACCCCGGCTTCTCTGTTCCCAGGGAAGCACAGTGGCGGCCACCTGGTCCTCATCCTATCTGGGAAGTTAAAAATGGGTGGGGAGTCCCCTCAGAAACTCGGAATATGCAACTGCGCTTCTGGAACCTTTATAGGAAGCAGAATCTGCCACTCTGTGCCCCTTCCCCACCCACCCTTAGGCAGCTGTCAATCACAATCACCCACATTTTCGCCTGTTTATAAGCATCAGTAGAGGGCTTTCTGAGAAGATGCCTCTGGTCTAGCCTGCACTGAAGATAAGTGCAACCATTATCAAATATTCTTTGCTGTGGAAAGTACTTAGAATTTGTGCTGCTAATGTTCCTCCCTGAACCTAAGTCACGGTGAGCGATCGATCAGATGGTAAAATTACGAAGAACAGTGTCTACATGCATTGTAAGCACTTTGAAAACAAAAGAAAACAAAAACTGGAGTTCTCGGAAGTGGCCACAGAACCTTAAGCCATTAACACTGAACTCCAGCGTGCACATCCTGTAAGTTCAGCTCTCCCGGAACCAATGCTGTGCCGCCCGACGCTCTGGACAAGAGTTAGCAGATGGACGGAGACCTCGCTGGTGGGTCCTGTGCCGGCAGCTTCCATGAAGAGAGTCCTCAGCTGTGTATGCAGTTAAGGGCAGCCTCTCTCCTAGAAATCACTCCACAATCAAGGCCACGTTTATGTGGGACAAATCGATCATGTGCCTGTGGAGATGGAAACGAACAACCCAAGTTAAGTGAACTCTGCACACAGCAGGTAACTTATAGAAGCAGAAGAAAGCTGAAGGGAAATGATGGGCCCTGAGTGACAGAGCAGAACACCAGGGACAAGTGTCCACATGAGAGGAGGCACTGTCCCTTGTGCATGAACATGCATCTATGCAATTGTACAGGGCCACCCGGGAAGACACACGGACATTTCTTTAATTATTGTCAGCTGAACTCAAGGCGACAGGCAGAGCCACGCCCTGGGAACAGCTTCACCAAAAAGGCTGCAGTTATCAGCTTGACCTTCACATTTGCCCAGGTGTCAGTAGTGGGACTTTTGAAATGTAAATCTAGTCAAGCTCCAGGGATGCTCAGGCCTACTTAAGAATGCAAATAACCTCTTTTGATACTAACTTTTGGGGTAACTTCCTGGTATTTTGGGGATATAAATAAATAAGGTTTCTTGGGCTCCAGGTCCCTGTCTCTTCATGAGAGAGAAGACAGTGTCCCGCCCAGCTCCCAGCTTTCTCTTATTCTTTCGTCATTTCTCAATCTCCAGCCGCCTCCATTCAGAACCGGTTTCATCCCTCTTTCCGTGCTGGTGCTGGACATGGTAAAGGGAGATCCTCGCCATTATTTGCTCCCGCCCCCCCCCGCCATGCCACATCCAGTGACTGCTGCACACACAGCAAAGCAACAGCTACGGTGACTGAGAGCAGATCGAAGAGGAAATAGGAAACATCCCCGCCTGCACTCACGTCACCAAAGCCATGGAATGCACGCTACCTGTGGAACTTCTGCTGAAATGCTAAAGCATGGGCTGGCTCCTTAAACTTGGCTATGGCTTTCCGTTGCTGGGGAAGCATCTGTAAACTCTAGAGGAAGGAAACAAAGAAATGTTTTAACATCGTGCTTTATATGGTTAAAAAATATATACAAATATTAGACTTAATACAAAATCGAAGTTCAGGCTGATACTTGGATCACTGAAACAAACTAATTCTATTTTGTGGGAATTTTTCTTACCCATCTAGATAACATATTCAAAAACTCTGTTTCAGAAAGTCATTCCCCTGACCAGCACTTACAACCTCCAAGCCTGGCATTAAGACCTCGTATCCTCTGCCCACACCAGCTAGCCAATCTTCCCTCAAACTTTCTCTGAGGCTCGGGGGCAAGTACCTTTGGAGGGTCACTTTCTGCTCTCGAGCTTCCTGTCAGCTGACCATCCATGGAATCCAGATTTTGGAAATACTATGCTCCTCTTCTAGAAAAAAAAGTTTCTATATTTCCGGGTGCCTATCTCCTGTGTATGACCCGCCAATGTGAAGTGAAGGCATGAGCTTTGTTTTTACCATTTACCATATGAGCGGATTTGAGGATATGTGTGTGAGTGGTTTAAATCTCAATCTGATGGAGAACTATCCATCAAGACAGCATAAACAGCAGTGAGGTTCTTCAACCACAAGAATGACTGGTTCTCCAGTGGTCGACACCAATCACGAGAACATTGCCTATAATCGCCTGCTGGGTACTCCCCTTCACTTACTTATTGTGGTGCCCTTTCAATAAGACAAACCCTCATTTTCTAGACATGAGAACGAACAGTAGAAGTTGTCATAAACAACCTATCAAGATGATAATATTAGTGATTTCTTTGGAAGGAGGAAAAACATGTTTCACTGAAAGTTGAAAGGCTAATGATCACTGGTTTCCATATCCTATCTAATTAATATGCAAATTGACCATACCTCCTATCAAGCTACACCCACAGCCACGCACATCAGCCAATCAGGAGCAAATTATGCAAATAAACCCCAACCAAGATGGCTGCAGCCACTGAGAGCAGGAGGGAGGCTTGGGTTTCCCCAGCAATGGAGGAAGCCAAGCTTTCCGCCTGCTGTTGCTGGCCTAGGCATCCACTCAATACTACAAAGTTTCAATTATAGAAGATACATAATCCCAACAGAAGTGGTGGCAGCCATGGAGCTGGAGAGAGCAGGGGCTAGGGTTGCCCGGGTTATGGAGGAAGCCAAGTTTCTGCAGCTGTGGCCAGCCTAGGCCTCCACTTTAGGCTACAATGTTTCAATTATAAAAGGTAAATGTCCCAACAGAAATGACTGCCACCAAAAAGCGAGCAGAAGTCTTGGCTCCAGGCTACAAAGTTTCAATTGTAGAACATAAATTAATCCCGGATCCCAGGACCTCCACTTGGGTCACTGGGTGTGTGGCCGGCCTGCAAACCACCGCAGGCCCTCTTGCCCAGGCTGTCCCATGCCCCAAGGGAACCGCAGCCCTGATCTGAGACACCCTTCAGGGCAAACCAGATGACCCCCACCCACGCACCAGGCCTCTATCCTATCTAATAAAAGAGTAATATGCAGATGGACCATCACTCTAACACACAAGATGGCTGCCCCCATGTGGTCAAAGATACTGCCTCCATGTGGACACAAGATGGCCACCACAAGATGGCCAGCGGGGAAGGGCAGTTGGGAGGGACCAGGCCCGCAGGGGAGGGCAGTTAGGGGTGACCAGCCTAGCAGAGGAGGGAAGTTGGGGGCAAACAGGCTGGCAGGGAGCAGTTAGACATCAATCAGGCTGGCAGGGGAGTGGTTAGAGGGTGATCAGGCTGGTAGACAGAAGCAGTTAGGGGCAATCAGGAAGGTAGGCAGGCAAGCAGTTGGGAGCCAGCAGTCCTAGATTGTGAGAAGAACATCCATGTCCACCACAGGTTGTTCCATATCCCCTGTCCCCCTCAGACTGATCCTTCAGACACAAGGGCTCCACAGAGCTCTGCCTCCCACTGCCTCTTGAGAACCCACATAGCTTCCTAGCTTGCTTACAACAGTTCCAAGACTCTCTGTGGGGGGCCTCTGGCTAAACTGTTTCCATGAGAACTGCAGGTCCTATGGACCTTCTTTAAACCTGGTGGCCAGGGGTTCAGGCAGCCTACGTTTGACCATCCTGCTGTTTGCTTTCCCAAATGTTCTGAATGCAGAATGATTCACTCTTTCACTGGAGATACCAACGTCTTCATGTCACCCACCAGCCCCCTTCCTGGCCAGTCAGAACCAGATGCAGTGGGTGTTCTTGCCAACGCATGTCCCCTCAGAGGTCAGATTCTCAGCCTGGGCAAGAACCTACCTTCTTGAGTGCTTGGGGGACTCCCATCTGAGTGAATGGAGATGTTGTCTGAGGCTGGCAAGCTGGTGTCCTGAAGCAGCTGCCCAAGGACAGCCCCTGGACAAGACCTGCTGATGTAGGAGCCCCAGTGGGAGGGGCACTTGCGTTTTTGTCCTCCCTGCTTTCACACGCTTTGCCCCAGTGACATGGGCCCCGGTTTCTTTAGCTTCCCTCCCTGCCAGTTTATTACAGGGAACAATGAGGTGCGGGCAGTGTTTCTAGTCTTTTGTGACTTATGAGAGCCAGAGGGAAACACCAAGACTCACAGAGGTAGAGTGCTCAATCTGAAAGTTGCACACAAAGAAATGGCAAAATCAGGACTTCCACTGAAGCCTCATCTCAAAGCCCAACTCCAGCTGCTACCAGCTGCAGCCTACCTCCCAGCTGGTTGGGAAAACAATACAGCCACCAGCAGAGACCTGGTAACAGCACAAGCCAGGCACAGGCAGGCCACACCTAATCCCCAGCCGTTATTACAGGGTGAAGGTTGCAGGGAACCTTAAATGATCACCAACTCCACTCTTAAGAGGAAATGACTCATTTTTTATACCATGGTGTTTCATTCATTATAAAATAACAAATGTTTAACACAATTTTAGGCACAAACCTGCAAACAGGGAAACAAAGATAACGAAGCAAAGGGGAGTAGAAGGCTGTGACGCCCCTGCTCCCTGATCCTGACAGCTGAGTGGCTCGGTCTTCCGGAGCAGGAGGGGGGCCAGTCTAGGAGCATGTGCTCCTGCAGCCCTACCCTGCACCAAGGATTGCTGGTGACACCGCCTGGCTGACTCACACTTAATCTAGCATCTGAAATTCTGAAACTTGATAGTTCTTGTGTCATTTCTCCCTTCTGATTAGAATATTCTACAAAACCTTATCATTTTTTCTTATTGTGTAAATAATGAATCTATAGACAAATGTCTCTTCAATGGACTTTCTAAAGAGGCTTGTGATTATGGTCTAAGGCAATGGTCGGCAAACCGAGGCTTGTGAGCCGCGGTTTGCCGCTCTGTTGACTAATGAATTTGCCGACCACTGGTCTAAGGGAAGAGCAACATGGGTGCCTTGCTCCACAATGAGCAAACCTCTCAGATTCCACAGCTAAGCACCAGACCTTCCACTAGAGTGCAATCTACAGACCTTGTCACATAGAAACCCATACCTGAAACCTATATGATCATATTAACCAACTAGTGGCCTGGTGCACACTGAAAGGAAAATAATTACAAGAAATATTTCAATATCGCTACTCACCCTTTCTCTCTAAGAGAAGTGTCAGAGATGAAAGAAAATTAGTAAAATGTAGATGAAAATAATAAATTGATTAATAAACAATAATAAGCTATAACAACTTCGATGATATAAACCAAAAGCAATGACTGATGAATTAAACTTATTCTAATATCTCCCTGTATACTTTAAGAGTAAAAACACCTTCAGAGTGCTTGACTAATTTCCCTTATGATGAAGTAATTGCAACGTTAATTTTAATGTCACACACTCTTCAAACTTGATAGAAAGCAACATATAACTGACCATGTCCAAAAATGGGTTCAGGTAGGAATATTCCTACTCTGTCTAGTTTGTCCTTGGGATTTATTAAGTCACTGCAAATGCTGGCATCATGCAAAACTGTCTTCAAGTTAATTTAAACGGAAGGCCAGTGTCAGATGGGAACAAATAACATACATACGTGAGTAAACATTTATTTTTAAACTAGAGGACCGGTGCACAAAATTCGTGCGGGGGGCGGGGGGGGAGGTTGTCCCTCAACCCAGCCTGCACCCTCTCCAATCTGGGAACCCTCGAGGGATGTCCTACTGCCCGTTTAGGCCCAATCCTACCAGAATTGGGCCTAAAGAGGCAGTCGGACATCCCTCTCACAATCCAAGACTGCTGGCTTCCAACTGCTTGCCTGCCTGCCTCCCTGATTGCCCCTAACCACTTCTGCCTGCCAGCCTGACCACCTGCTAACCACTACCCTGCCAGCCTAATTGATGTCTAACTGCTCCCCTGCCAGCCTGTGTGCCCCCACCTTCCCTCCTCTGCTAGGCTGGTCACCCCTAACTGCCCTTCCCTGCAGGCTTGACTGCCCCCAACTGCCCTCTGTTGCAGTCCTGGTCCCTTCCCCTCCCCTGCTGGCCTGGAACCTCCCACTGTCCTCCCCTGATGGCCATCTTGTGGTGGCCATCTTGTGTCCACATGGGGGCAGCTCTCTTGTGTGTTGGAATGATGGTCAATCTCCATATTACTCTTTTATTAGATAGCATAGAGGCCTGGTGCATGGGTGGGGACCGGCTGGTTTGCCCTGAAGGGTGTCCTGGATCAGGGTGGGGGTTCCCTTGGGGTGTGGGGTGGCCTGGGCAAGGGGCCTGTAGTGGTTTGCAGGTCAGCCATGACCCTTAGCGACCCAAGCGGAGGCTCTGGAATCTGGGATTAATTCATGTTCTAAAACTGAAACTTTATAGCCTGGAGCGGAGCCAAGCCTTCTGCTCACTCCGAGACGACAGCCATTTCTGTTTGAAAATTTGTAGCCTGGAGTGGAGGCCTAGGCGCTAGGGCTGCAGAAGTTTGGCTTCCTCCACTGCCCCGGAAACCCTAAGCCTCTTCTCTCTCCAGCTCAGTGGCACCGCCATTTCTGTTGGGATTATGTATCTTCTATAATTGAAACTTTGTAGCATTGAGTGGATGCCTAGGCTGGCAATGGCAGGCAGAAAGCTTGGCTTCCTCCATTGCCAGGGAAACCCAAGCCTTCCTTCTGCTCTCAGTGGCAGCAGCCATCTTGGTTGGGGTTTATTTGCATAATTTGCTCCTGATTGGCTGGTGAGCGTGGCTGTGAGCATGGCTTAATTGGACGTACAGTCAATTTGCATATTACTCTTTTATTAGATAGGATTGCCAGTGCACATCATATGTACTGGGCAGTCAGTCAGACATATGAACATACAGTCACTCACTTAGCCTTTTACATATATATATATATATATATATATATATATATATATATGTCACCCAATAAATTTTATTAGAAAAGAAAAGGGACTCAATGCAGACACCACCACCATCATTATTACACTACATGTACTTGAGGTGGTGCCACAGTCCAACACTCACAAGCTTAGCCAGGCAGGTGCACAAGCTCTGGCAGAAGCTCTACACCCACAGGACATAGGGGACCTTGCCTTGTACTTCCTTTTAAGAATCAGTGATGTAACCTAGAAAACTTTTTTCTTGTTGTCCTCTCTTTTTCTGATTAAACAATTCAACATTGTTTTTGTTCTGCTTCAAGCGCCCTCATTCAAACTTTATTATTTATAATACAACTAGAGGCCCAGTGTATGAAACTCATGCACAGGGAGGCAGGGGGACAGGGCTGTACTTCAGCCCAGCCTGCACCCTCTCCAATCTGGGACATCCCTCTCACAATCCAGGACTGCTGGCTTCCAACTGCTTGCCTGCCTGCCAGCCTGACACCCCCTAACCACTCCCTTGCCAGCCTGAATGATGCCTAACTGCTCACCTGCTGGCCTGATTGCCCCTAACTGCCTCTCCTGCTGGCCTGGTCATCCCTAACTGCCCTCTTCTTCTGGCCTTGTCACCCCTAACTGCCCTCCCCTGCCAGCCTGGTTGCTCCCAACTGCCCTCCCCTGCAGGCCTAGTCAACCCCAACTGCCCTCCCATGCAGGTCTGGTCACCCCCAATTGCCCTCCCCTGCAGGCCTGTCGTCCCCAGCTGCCCTCTCCTGCTGGCCATCTTGTGGCTGCCACCTTGTGTCCACATGGGGGTGGCCATCTTGTGTGTTGGAGTGGTGGTCAGTTTGTATATTACCTCTTTATTATATAGAACTAGTGGCCCAGTGTACAAAATTCATGTACGGGGGTGGGGGAGAGTTCCTCAGCCCGGCCTACGTCCTTTCCAATCTGGGACCCCTCGAGGGATATCTAACTGCTGGTTTAGACCGAATCCCACAGGAACAACCCCCTTGCAATCCGGGACTGCTGGCTCCTAACCGCTCACCTGCCTGCCTGCTTGATTGCCCCTAACCACTCTGCATGCTGACCTGCTTGCCCCTAACTGCACCCCCCCTGCTGGCCTGATCACCCTCAACTGCCCCCTCTGCCAGCCTGCTCACACCAACTACCCCCGTCGGCCTGCTCACCCCCAACTGTGCCCCTTGCTGGCCTGATTGCCTCCAACTGCCCTCCCCCAACTCCTGCTCACCCACAACTCCCCTCCCCTCCTGGCCTGATCACCCCTAACCACCTCTGCTGCAGCCCTGCTCCATGGCTTTATTTGAAAGGACATCCAGAAAATCTCATGGTCTAATTAGCCTATTACCCTTCTATTAGTATAGATAGGATATGACACATCACCATACCTATAGCATATCTCCCAGTATTACTCTATGAGAATATGTACTTCATACAATAGAATGCATCTAATACATTACATTGTATATGTTGTAAGTAATAGGAAACCCTGTATTCATAGCAGTAATATACACCCTATCTATGAGTTCCCTTCCTGATTTAGGAATGGTTCCCCAGTTCTTTGTCCGTTTCCTGGCCCCTAATGTATTTTTTTGAGTGGGGTCATCCAGTGTAACTTTATTTACTGTTTATTGCACATGATTGGATGTCTTTAATTTATAACCACCAAAGATTCAAAGGACTATTTTTTCTATGAAGTTTAACATCAGTGAATTGATGTATTCACCTGTTTTTATTATAAACATCTGAATTATTCACATTGTCATAGATACGGACCATGCACAGGCTGGCAGCAAGCCAGGAAGTCACTCTGCAAGCAAACAGATACTCTGAATAAGGAGAAAAGTCATAGCACAACGTTTAATGTCCAACCTGAGTCACCTCAGAATGTTACATATATTGACTTCTTAATTCATATAGCATCGGGAACTCAACTGCTTGGTTTGTGATGGGGCTGATTATTGGGAGGATTATTCTTGAAATAATTAAGGAAAGGAGGGGCTCATCTTTCTTCTTGGTTGCTTGTTCCTCCCCAGCACCTTCACCTTTCTTCTCGTCCTCAGCTTCTTGGGCATCTTCTCCTTCACCTTCACCTCCTTCTTCCTCCTTTGCATCCTCAAATTCTTCTTTGGCACGTTCTTCCTCTCCTTCCTCTTCCTCAGCTACTTCCTTCTCCTCCTCCACCTCTTCAGCTTTTCCTTCAGAGGGAGAGTTCATCCTTAGCTTCCTCGGCTTTTGGAGCCTCAATCTGCTGGTCTCCTCCACCTCAATCTGCTCCTCCTGGACGTGGCTGGGGTATTAACTAGGGAAGGAGGGGGAACACCAAGATGGCGGCATAGGTAAACACCTATTGTTCTGCCCTGTGCAACGATTTTTTTTTATCTTTATTGTTCAGTTTATTAATTACATTGTTTCCCCTTTTTATCCCCTATAGCTCCCCTCCACCCTGTACCTATCCCACCCTCCACCCTCACCTCCCCCTCCCCACTGTCCTCTCCCATTGTTGCAAGATTTTTGTCCAGTCTCTTGCTGCACTTCCCACAACCCTTTTCTCCCTAAGAATTGTCAGTCCATTCCCTCTCTATGTCCATGTCTCTGTTATATTCACCAGTCTATCCTGTTCAACAGTCTATCAATTCACTTGATTTTTATGTTCATTTGTTGATAGATGTGTATTTGTTGTTCATAATTTTCATCTTTACCTTTTTCTTCTTCCTCTTCTTAAAGAATATCTTTCAGCATTTCATATAATACTGGTTTGGTGGTGATGAACTCCTTTAGCTTTTTCTTATCTGCGAAGCACTTCATCTGACCTTCAATTCTGAATGATAGCTTTGCTGGATAATCTTGGTTGTAGATTCTTGCTGTTCATCACTTTGAATATTTCTTGCCACTCCCGTCTGGCCTGCATCGTTTCTGTTGAGAAATCCACTGACAATCGTATGGGTGCTCCCTTATAGGTAACCAACTGTTTTTCTCTTGCTGCTTTTAATATTTTCTCTTTGTCTTTTGCTCTTGGCGTTTTAATTATGATGTGCCTTGGTGTGGTCCTCTTAGGGTTCCTATATATTGGGGTTCGGTGCGCTTCTTGGACTCCTAAGTCAATTTCTTTCACCAGGTGTGGGAAGTTTTCAGTCACTATTTCTTCAAATAGGTTTTCATTGTCTTGGCCTCTCGCTTTTTCTGGCACCCCTATAATTCGGATGTTGGTATGCTTGAGGTTGTCCCAGAGGCCCCTTACACTATCTTCAATTTTTTGGATTCTTTTGGTTTCTTGCTTTTCCAGCTGAGTGGATTTTACCTCTTTGTATTTCACATCTTGAACTTGGTTCTTGGGGTGCTCCAGAGCACTTTTAGGTCTTTGTATAATATTTTTTGTTTCAGTCAGTGTATGCTTAATTTCTCGTTGGTCCTTTTTCATATCCTTGAGAGTCTCCTTTATATCCTTGAGGGTCTCTTTCATTTCCTTATAGGACTCATTCATTTCCACGTTGGTCTTGATCATTTCTTTGCAGCTCTCGTTTATATCCTTGAGGGTCTTGTTCATTTTCTTGTAGGACTCATTCATTTCCTTTGTGGTCTTGCTTATTTCCTTATAGGCCTCGATCTTTTGTTGGAGCCTCTTGAAAAACCCTATAACCGTGGTTTTGAATTCCATGTCCAGTCGTTTTTTTTTCCTCCATTTCTTTCACATCTGATTTCTTTCCATGTTGCTGCATGGTGGCTGCTTCTCTGAGTTGGTCAATTAGCTTTGTGTGGTAGACTTCCTACTAGGGATAGTGGCTCAGCCTCCCCGGTTACCTGAGGTGGATATGGGCTGCACAGTCTTGCTGAAGTTAAGCTCAGTTCATCGTTGTTAGCACTTGGAGGGGTTGACCTCAGGCCAATTGTCTGTGAAGCTCAGCTGTGCTCAGGTGGGTGGGCGGAGTCTCCGGGCCAAGCAGACAGTGTTAGCTCTGCCCTATGCGGCCCTGGGGACTCTGTGCCAGGGCAATGGCCGCCAGCACCTCTGAGAGAGAGCCGCTGCGGAGCTCCACCGGCTGCCGGGGAATTCAGACTTTCCCAAAATGAGTCTGCATGCGCAATGTCTCACCCAGGGTCATAAAACAAAGCAGTCTGACGGTTTTCTGAATGAGAGACAAGTCGCGGTGCGCTCTCTGCGCCGTCACACAGCCGAGCTGTTCGCGCGCAAGCTGGCTTCTCCACAAGCCAGCAGACCCGGCAGCCCCCGAGCTTCGGCGTGCCCTCCCACTGTCCAGTTTTCACCCCGTGTGATAGTGGGTTCTCTGGACTTCGCCCAGAGCTGGAGAATCAGTCCAGTGGGACGCCTTTGTCTCCCCGTTCGAGAAAACTGGCCGGTTTTCAGCCCCCCGCCCTCTCCGCGGCGCGCGCTCCAAACCTCTCTCCGCGCGAATCTTTCAACTCCGTTCGCCACCGCTCCTCCGAGTCACAGCGTCTTATCTTCACTTTTATTTGTGGAATTTTCACTCGGCGAGCTTTCTGGTGATTCTGGAAGGTGTTTGTTCTTTCGTTAAGTTGTAGTATTAAAATTGCTGAGTATGACGGCAAGATAGGTGTTTTACCTTTGCCGCCATCTTAGTTCTCGCCCTGTGCAACGATTTAAGAACTACAACATAACAGCAGAACAGACAGCACCCAGAATCGCCAGAAAGCTGGCTGAATGAAAACTCCACTAATAGGAGTAGAGGTGGGACACTGAGACTCAGGAGCGGCGGGAGCGCAGCCTTTCAGACAGAAACAGGTTAGGAGCCGTTCTGGTCGTGCGCGCGGGCTGGGACTGGAGCAGCAACCCCGGCCGGATTTCTCCAATGGGAAGGACGGAGACGTCCTACTGCACGGACTCCCCAGTGCCAGGCGAGGGCCGGGGTCCGGGGGACGCACCCTGGAAGCGGGGTGCGGCAGAGGCTCCTAGTCTGCGAGAAACCCGGAGGCGGCGAAAAGAGGCTTCCACGCAAGGGTCGCGCAAACCCGCGACTTGCCCCCTGGAAACTTGTCTCCTGGTTCCAGAAACCATCTATTTTACAACCCTGGGCTAGACTTTTGGTGTGCAGGCACATTTGGGGAAAGGCAGAGTTGTCTGGCAAGGGGAAGAGACTAGTGGCTTTCTCTTGGAGGTGTCTGCAGCCATCCCCATCCAACAGAGACCCGCGCGTGCGAGCGCCGCATAGGACATAGCTGACACTGAGGCTGCCTGCGCAGCTCAGAGACTCCGCCCATCCAACCTGAACACAGTCTCCCTTCACAGCCAATTGGCCTGGAGGTCAAACCCTCCTAGGACTAACAACAACAAGCTGGGTTTAAATTCAAAAATACTGAATACAACCCATAAAGGATTGCAGTAAGAGTACCCACCTCGGGTAACTGGGGAGGCTGTGCCACTGACCCTTAGAGGATATCTACCACATAAAGCAGCCACCATGCAGAGATATGGAAAGAAATCAGGTGTGAAAGAAACGGAGGAGAAAAGACTACAAGACATAGAGTTCAAAACCACGCTTATAAGGCTTTTCAAGAGGCTCCTACAAAAGGCCGATCACCTTAATGAGAATTACCAGGAAATAAACAAGACCAACCAGGAAATGAATGAGGATTACAAGGAAATGAATGAGAACCTCAAGGAAATGAATGAGACCCTCAAGGATATGTATGAACAAGACCTCTGAGGATACGAACCAGACCCTCACGGATAAAAAAAAAGGACCAACTAGAAATCAAGCATACACAGACTGAAATAAAAAATATTACACAAAGTCCTAAAAGCAGTCCAGAGGGCCACAAGAACCAAGTCAAAGATTTGAAATACAAAGAAGCAAAATCCACTCAGCTGGAAAAACAAGAAACCAAAAGAATTCAGATAATTGAAGATAGCGTAAGGGGCCTCTGGGACAACCTCAAGCATGCCAACATCCGAATTATTGGGGTGCCAGAAAAAGAGAGAGAGCAAGTTAATGAAAACCTACTTGAAGAAATAGTGACTGAAAACTTCCCACACCTGGTGAAAGAAAGTGACTTAAAAGCCCAAGAAGTACACAGAACCCCAAAATATAGGAATCTAAAGAGGACCACACCAAGACATATCATAATTAAAATGCCAAGAGCAAAAGATAAAGAGAGAATATTAAAAGCATCAAGAGAAAAACAGTTGGTTACCTACAGGGGAGCACCCATACGATTGTCAGCGGATTTCTCAACAGAAATGATGCAGGCCAGACGCGAGTGGCAAGAAATATTCGAAATAATGAATAGCAAGAATCTACAACCAAGATTACTCTATCCAGCAAAGCTATCATTCAGAATTGAAGATCAGATAAAGTGCTTCGCAGATAAGAAAAAGCTAAAGGAGTTCATCACCACCAAACCAGTATTATATGAAATGCTGAAAGATATTCTTTAAGAAGAGGAAGAAGAAAAAGGTAAAGATGAAAATTATGAACAACAAATACACATCTATCAACAAATGAACATAAAAATCAAATGAACTGATAGGCTGATGAACAAGATAAACTGGTGACTATAACAGAAACATGGTCATAGAGAGGGAATGGACTGACAATTCTTGGGGAGAAAAGGGTTGTGGGAAGTACAGCAAGAGTTTGGACAAAAATCTTGCAACAATGGGAGAGGACATTGGGGAGAGGGAGGTGAGGGTGGAGGGTGGGATAGGTACAGGGTGGAGGGGAGATATAGGGGGATAAAAAAAGGGAAACAATGTAATTAATAAACTGAACAATAAAGAAAAGAAAAAAAAAACGGAAAAAAAAAAAAAAAGGGAAGGAGCGAGTGAACATCAAGTAGGAGCTGGTCTGTAAACCACCGTAGGCAGAGAGGCCAAAGACCTGGGAGCTCTGGGAGTAGCCACTGGCTATGCTTCCCACAATGGTGAAACTGAGCCAGGTCTCCTCACCTTTCAAGAGTTTCCTGTAAGCTGCAATGTCAATGTCCAAAGCCATCTTGTCACTGAGGTCCTGATATTCTTTTAAATATCGTGCCACTTCACTCTTTGTACTTCTCAAGTTATTTTCTAATTTGTTGATTGTGTCCTGCAGAGCACTAATGTCAGCGTTTTGCTTATCCTCCAGCTCTTGCAGCTCCTTTTCCAGTGCTTTGTTCATGCCCCGACATGTTTTGATCTCCAGGGTCTTGGCCTTGAGCAGATGGTGGCTCTAAGACACCTCATCCTTGGCGACTTGCACCGTGTAGGTGTTCTTGGCAGGGTTCTCGGTCAGTACGGCGAAGCAGCTCTTGAACATCCTTTGGCATTCTGCATATTCTTGGCAACCAGCTTCTTGTACTGGGCGTGGATGTCCTTCAGTGTGGCAGAGAGGTCAGACTTGGAGAACACATCCATCTCCACAGACATCTGAGCGTACTGGATCTGTGCCTGCAGCTCCATGATCTCCTCTCTGGGTACCTTCTTCAGAAAGGCAGTTTCCTCCATCAGGCTGTCGATGTGCTTTTCAAGCTGAGCACCAGTGAGAGCCTCCTCATTTGCATCTTTGAACGCCTCCAGCAGCCGGCCCTTGGCATCCTGGCAGTTCAGCAATTCTTCCTAGTATTGTACTTGCAGGTTGCTCCCAACCCCTTCTGAGCCCCTTCCTAATAGGGTCCAAGGCTGCACCCACGATCCCACTGCCCTCTCCTTGTCAGAGATGGAGCGTGGTGGGGCAGGCATAGGCATCCTATTTTCATTAAAATGTTCAACCTGGGCCCCCTCCACCGGTGTCCACAGGCAGCCTGGGGACAGACAGTGATCCTAGAGCCACTGGCTGCCCCTGCCAGAGCTCAGTCACGATGGATGGTTCGGGGTGAGACAGCCCCACCAGGCCTT
Source organism: Antrozous pallidus (assembly GCA_027563665.1). Taxonomy (NCBI): domain Eukaryota; kingdom Metazoa; phylum Chordata; class Mammalia; order Chiroptera; family Vespertilionidae; genus Antrozous; species Antrozous pallidus. The sequence goes on from CM050521.1 coordinate 2,508,363, forward strand.
GTGGCTGCGATGTGGACTCGCTTCTGGAGGGCAGAACAACACTTAGTCCCCAGCCCATGCTGGAGTGGGTCCTTGTGGTTTCAAAACCGAACTATGAGGGCCAGCCTTCTGGGCAGCAGAGGCCCTGAGCCCGCCAAGACTTCTTCCCACACTTGTTGTCACACTTGCGGAACGCCGTCTCTGTTCGCTTGCCATAGTAATCAGTATGGGCTGAAAGTACTGAGGACTCTGGCCAGCCTGAGGGGATTCGGCACCGCCATCTTCTGGCTATGGGTGCCATCATTTTGTATCGGAGTGACGGTTAATTTGCATATTACCCTTTTATTAGATAGGATGACCTCGAATCCTTATTCAGAACAAAATAAAAAAACATGGCAAATCATTCAAGATATCTAGAAATCCAACATACAAAATTCAGTTTTCAGGAGAGAAAGACCAGTGCAATGCAGCCTCTGCACCTCCGTCAGTGCCATGGATTAAGCACTGGCTACACAGACACCAGTCTAGAACATGGACAGGAGAGCACACTACCCCTCCCCCACAGAGACAGCAGGACACTGGGCTCACCACTGACCTGTGATCTGACCCCAAATTCTTAGCTATTGTTGGTCTGAGGGTCTAAAATCAAGATGACCACATTTCTGCACATTTCTAGTGTCAGTTCTGTGCCTGCAAAGTAGCCCAATCACTGCTAACGGTCAGGAAACAACTACCCCTATGCCCTGCCCACAACATAGAAAGCCACTCCTGAGGACAGAGGCCAAAGTTCTTGGTTCACTTGTCATTATTACATACAAATAAAAGGAACCCTAGCCTCTCTCTCAGAACCCAAAAGTGAGAGGCAGTGGAAAGGTTAGTGTTTAGAAAGGTATTTGTTATTGTTCACTTTTAGGAAATCTCAATAGAACAGGGAGATTCCAAACACATCAAGAATGAATTACTTGTATCAGTTCTAGCCTGAAATGTTTCCCATTCACTCCTGGAGCTGAGAGCACTGTGTTACTCAGAAACCTTCCCATCAGTCAGTGTGTAAGTGCTCAGTCTCAGGCAGGCTGCCTGGGACCTGGAGTGAAAGCGCTGCTCCACCTGGCAGGAAGGGCAGGAGCGAAAGCACTGCCAGAAGAAACCAGATGAACTACCTCCTTGCTGGTTTACCGACAGGGTCTAGAAGCTGCAGAGACAGTGTTCTGGAGAAAATATGGTCTACAGTGGACTGGAGACCCACCATTTGCCGCCAGCCCCATGGAGACCCTTAAGCACTCAGAATTAGCCAGTTTTAAGAGACCAAATAGCCCTGACCAGTTTGGCTCAGTGGATAGAGCATCGGCCTGTGGACTCAAGTGTCCCAGGTTTGATTCTGGTCAAGGGCACATACTTTGGTTGTAGGCACATACCCATTGGGGAGTGTGCAGAAGGCAGCTGATCAATGTTTCTCTCTCACTGATGTTTCTAACTCTATCCCTCTCCCTTTCTCTCTGTAAAAAATCAATAAAATATATTAAAAAAGAGAGAGAGAGACCAAAATATCATCCACATTATTTCCTATTTGTAAAATCTAATCCATGTCCCACAGTTGTTAATGTGAAAGGCTATTTCTGTAAATTAAGGTCAAGAAGGCTACTTTAAAATTTTTTAATTATCCTAATATATAAAAATCCTGGGTTTTAATGACCAATAATAACCAGAGGCTGACCAACCAGAAGTCAGTGCTGGCTCCGCCCCTAAGCAAGCAGTAAAGAGCAATCAGGCAGGCAGGCAGAGAGGTTAGGGGTGATCACGTAGACAGATCAGAAGTTAGGGGAGATCACGTAGGCAGGCCAATGGTTAGGGGTAATCAGGTGGGCAGATTGCCCCTCGCTGGGTTGACCCCATCCCCAAGCAAGCTGTTAGGAGCAATCAGGCAGGCAAGCAGAGTGATTAGGGGTGATCAGGTAGGCAAACCAGCAGTTAGGGGTGATCAGGTAAGTAGGCGAGCAGTTAGGGGCGATCAGGTAGGCAGATGACCCCTTGTAGGGCTGGCCCCAAACCCCCCCCCCCCCCCCAGCAAAGAAAGAGGGAGACCCAGGCCAGCCAAGCCATTGCCCTCCAGCCTGTTGCCTGTAGAGGGAGGCCACCGGTGGCAGGGGAGAGAGGCAGCACTGCACAGATGGCAAGCAGTGGCAGCAGCATGGATGGAGCCAGCTGTCTGCAGCCCGGGCAAGGAAAGCGCCAATAGGCCCTGACCTCAGGCCCGAGAGTAGAGGCTGGGCTGAGTGCCTCTCCCACCCTCACAGTGCATGAATTTTCATGCACCAGGTCTAGTTACAAATAAAATGTGTGGACTGGGGGAAAAACACTATATATACATGTGCATATGTGAACTTTAGGATAATCTGAGGATGTCAAAGCATCATCTGGCAGTTGGAATAGTTATTCCATAAATTTTGTATGTAAGCATCTGAAAATTCCCAACTAATTGAACTCTAGGGTAGAAGTTCTGACAGCAAGTGTGCACAAGAGATGTAACACCTGCCTCCTCCTTAAAAGCATTACTTTAACACAAAGTAACCAGCACTTCATGATAAACCAGGAAGTGACTGAGTCATAGGCTGGACAACTGGCACAGGCGCCATGGAGCAGGTGCCTACCTGGATGGGTCCCACTGACATGAGCAGGCTCTTCAGCTGGGCGTCAGTGGTGGATGACGACAGGCCTTCGACAGACACAATGCAGGGCTGCGGTTTGCACTCCACCACCCGCAGGTTCTGCTTATTTGGCATTGGGCGCCCACGGCCCATTGGCCCTGCGGTTCCCCGACCTCTCCCATGCATGACGCCCTGCCAATGACAGGAGAAACTGGTCAATTCAAAAGCTTTGGTTATTTTGCACAACTACTAAGATTTATCAATGAGCAAATAACTTGGAGTCCAGTAAAATACACCATGAGCTATGGGATTTCCTATAGTTCTTGCTGTGCTCAGAAAATAATTTAATGTCTAAAGAGGATACCACCACCCAGCAAACATGAAAGGAAAAGACAAGAGCTGACTTGGAGCCCAGCAAGGACCAGGCAGCACCTGTTCCCTCCATGCTAAGGAGGGAGCAGCAGGCCCATGGGTTCCAGCAACACACATCTGCAGCACACTTAGTGTTCAGGTTGGTCCTAATGGCCCCAGAGATTGAGTTTTTCCCTCCGTACTCCAGGCCAACTCCACAAGGATGGTGCAACCCACTGCCACCACCCAGGCATCACAAGCCACAACCTCACAGGTCTAGCTCATGTGGTTAAGTACACACGTGAACTGACACCCTGAGAACTGAAAGGCCACTTCTGTCACAATGGTCCCATGGCTGCTGCCTTTACAGTCACCTGGAGAGCTTTAAATCAAACCAAAAGCCCAAACCAAGGACACAGGGCCTCTACCCTGACCTCCAAAATTATGACATCATTGGTCTAAGGTGGGGCCCAGACCTCAGGAGTTTCTAAAGTTGTCCAGGGTTCAAAACACTGTTTTGAAACCTTTTAATAAAGAGGACAGAACTGATCTTTCCGGTCTGTTCTAACTAGGAAATAAGACAGAGTACTGGTGCCAAGTGTTTCCTTAAAAACAGAACTCATCCAACACAGAACACCCCTGAGAAGCAGCCACAGAGTGGGTGGGACCGAGCAGCACCAGACTTCCCAGGCTTCCTACCCAGACTTGGCTCTAGAATTTTGGGTAGAAAGCAGAGCATGCTGGCTGGTCATCTCCAGGGCACAGCTCAGGGCAGCAGGAAACCACAAAGTTGAATCATTAAAAAGTCATGACATGAACCATGCAGGCACTCCTTCCCGTCAGACCATTCTAGCTTCACACTCCCAGCACTGGTGAGGACACAGCTGTACCTTCTTGGTGGGATGAATCCCTTGGATGTTCTTGATTCCGGGAGGGCCTGCTGAGTACACATGGGCTCCGACCGGCAGGTGCTGGGGCTGCTGAAGTGCCCCTTTGGTCAGCGTCACCTTGCGGGCAGGCTGCTGTCTCACTTCTGGAGACTGGGGAGGCCGCTGGGGCTGGCTGTCCAGGTGAAAAAAGCCATCGCTCTCTCCTCCCTGCTGAAAGAAACAAGGCAGCATACTGGTCAGTATGCACAGCCAGCCATCCCTCCCACCATCGGAAAATGTCCCACTGAGACACAAAACCATCAAACACTAGAAAACCAAACCTGTTGTTTCACTAGAGCCACTAGGACATTTCTCACTTGACAGTGTTTGAGTTTAAATAACAGTTTTGAAATGAAAAACAGTAAAATCTTGGATTAGTATACCTACTCAAGAAGTCTGTAATTAAAGGAAAAGCTGTTTAGCTCAGAAAAATATTGCTTAACTTGAAAAATACTTCATACTCAATGTGCATTTCCCATCTGCATGACTGTGTGTTAGAATCTGAGAGTTTGCAAAATCAATGATTTTAACTCTTGACTCCTATTTAAATTTAAGGGAAGCAGGCGACTCTGCTAGCAGTGCTGCTATAGAATAGAGCCTAACACCATCAGAAAATAGATATTTACATTACGATTCATAACAGTAGCAAAATTAGTTATGAAGTAGCAACAAAAATAATTTTATGGTTGGGGGTCACCACAACATGAGACTGTATTAAAGGGTCACGGCGTTAGGAAGGTTGAGAACCACGTTGCACATCCCTTCCTTACCAGTCCTTCGCCATCCAGTGCTCAAGGTGGAAATTAAAAAAAAAAAAAAAAAAAAAAAATCAAGGTGATGCAACTAAAACAGTTCTATCAGAAAGGAAAAGACACCTATAATCAATAACTTAAACTTTTATTTGAATAAACTAGAAAAATAAAAAGAAATCAAACCCAAACAGAAGAAAGGAAGTAAGATCACAGTGAAAGGCAATGACATAGTAAACAGAAAAACAACAGAGAAAAATCAAGGAAACCAAAGTTGGATTTTTGAGATCAACAAAATTGATCACCCTTTAAACTCACCAACAAAAAAGAAGAGAAAACACAAATGGCCAAAATCAGGAACAGAAGATGGATTATCAGAACGGGTACTATAGACATTAAAAAGGATGACATGAACTACTTTATATCAACTAATTGGATAATTTCAATGAATAAACAAACTCCATAACAGATGCAAGATAGCAAAAAAGAGACCATTAAAAATCTGAGAAAAGCCTAGCTGATTTGGCTCAGTTGGAGAGAGCCTTGGCCTTTGGACTGAAGAGCCTGGGGTCAATTCCAGTCAAGGCCTTGTGCCGGGGTTGCAGGCTCAATCTCCAACAGGGGTGTGCAGGAAACAGCAAATCAATGATTCTCTCTCACCACTGATGCTTCTCTCTCTCTTTCTGAAATCAATAAATATATATATACTTTTTAAAAATCTGAGAAGACAACCAACTCATTAAAAACCTCCCAGAAAGAAGTATGTAAGCCCCAATGGATTCAGTGATGAATTCTATCAACTATTTTAAAAGACCGCTCTTTCAGAGAACAGAGGAGAGCCCTGCCCAGCAAGTCAGCCTGAGCACCGAAGGGTCACAGGTTCAATTCCCAAGCATGGTCAGGGTGTGTCCAGAAGGCACCCAATTCTATGTGTCTCTCTAAACTCATCTCTTTGCCCCCACCTCCCCCTCTCATCTACTCTCCTCGCCCAACTTCTCCCTTCCACTCTCTCAAGTGATTCCCTAGGTTCTGCCCCATCCAATTTGTTGCCCCAGCCAAGCCTGTTTGAAGCAGCTTTTCCATATGAATGGCCTATCCTGGCTCAGGCTTCAGACATTGCTAAAATCTTACATTAGCAGCAGCTGGAGTCAGCATACCCCAATCTTATCAATAAAAGGCCCAAGATCCAGCACTAGCACCAGCCTACCTTGCATCACAGCTAGGCCTTACCTGGGGACTTCCTAGCCCAATACAAGTAGCAGCCATCTGCAGACCACTCTATGGTTCCTGCTGGCTGGCCCAAGGCAGTGGCTGACGCTGCACCTCCCAGGAAGCCCCAGAGCCAGTGTACTCAGCAGACAGCTTCAGACCATACCAGATTATATCTCTACCATCCATAAGCAACACACTCAAGGGCAGATTCAGTGAGCACCAAAGCCCCACTAAAGCAAGCCCTGCTCCATAGGGGTGTCTACTGCACAGCAGCTCTTTCATTGCAGACATACCTGGTCCTCACAGCCAATTGGCCAGGAGGTTAATTCCCTCCAGCGACACCAACAGCAACCAAGACTCAACAACAACAAGACTGTACACACAGCCCACACAGGGGCACACCTAGCATGCCTCACTCAGGTGACGGGAGACTGAGCCACTGAGCCCTACAGGACACCTAATACACAAGGCTGCTCTACAAGTTCCAGGAGACATAGCAGCTCTACCTAATACACAGAAAATAACACAAGGGAAGCAGCCAAAATGTGAAGACAAATGAATGAAATGAAAGCAAGCAAACTCTTGGATACAGAGTTCAAAACAATGATTGTAAGATTGCTCAAGGATCTTAATGAAAGCTTCAAGGGACTTAGTGAGATTTTCAAGGAAATCAGTGAGAACATCAAAGAATGAAAAAGTATCAATCAGAAATGAAGAATACACTAAATGAAACAAAGAACAAATTGCAGGGATTCAAGAACAGAGGATTTTGAGACACAAATTAACAATTTGGAATATGAGGAAGCAAAAAATAGCCAATGAAAACAGCAAAAAGAAAAAATAATCCAAAAACGTGAAGATTAGTGTAAGAAGCCTCTGGGACAACTTAAGTGTACCAACATTTGCATTATGTGGGTGTCAGAGGGAAAAGAGAGCAAGATATTGAAAACCTAGCTGAAGAAATAATGACAGAAAACTTCTCCTAACTGGTGAAGAAATAGACTTACATGTTCAGCAAGGAACTCAAAGAAGCCCATACCAAGACACATCTTAATTAAAATGCCAATGGTTAAAGACCGACAGAGAGTCTTAAAGGCAGCAAGAGAAAAAAAGTTAATTACCTACTATCACTGATTTCTGAACAGAAACTTTGCAGACCAGAAGGGAGTGGCAAAAAATACTCAAGGTGATGAATAGCAAGGATCTACAATCAAGATTAATTACCCTACCCAGCAAAGCTATCATTTAGATTTGAAGGTCAGATAAAGAATTTCACAGTCAAGAAAAAGCAAAAGTAGTTCATCACCACCAAACCAGTATTACATGAAATGCTGAAGGGTATTCTTTAAGAAGAGTAAGAAAATGAAGATGAAGAAGAAAAAATAATAATAGATCTAAAATATGAATAATAAAATGGCAATAAGTACATATTTATTAACAATTGAAAATAAAGATAAATGAACAAGAAATCTAATGAACAAAACAAACTGATGAATAAAATAGAATCGGAGGCGTGGAAACATGAAATAGATTAATGACTCTCAGAGGAAGGGAGGGTAGAGGGGTGGGAAGAGATTACGGTGGTGAAGGCTTGGGGTAGGACAGGAACTGGGTAGAGGGGTACAAGGTGGGGGGGAAGGGGAGCATTTGTAATACTCTCAACAATAAAAAATTTTTTTAAAGAATAGGCTTTTTTCCCCAAATGAGAGAACAAGTCTTCCTTTTCAAATTCTTACCGAAAATTTTTAATTTCAGAGTTATTTCAATTAACACTGGTAAAGAGCCAAACTATTCTTCACTAGTTGTGGCCAGACCAAACTGAATGCATACATTTATTTAGGAGTCTTCTAGAACTTAAGTATATAATTACAGCACTGAAAGATATAAATTAAAAAATACTGTCGATTCAAATCAGGAATTTTAGAATTCTATTATCCTACCTAATAGAGGGGAAGAATATGCTAATTGACATCACTCTGTCACAAAGATGGCTGCACCCACAGCTGAGGCCAAGTTCCCATAAGGAGCCTTAATGAGCAATCAAGAGGGACCTGAGGCTACACCATCCCCTGCCCCCATGGGGCTTGACAGGGGACCTCAGGCCACACCCCCTGACCCTGGCACCAGACCAGGGGACCTGAGGCCATGCCCCCCGCCCGGTGGGGCTTGACAGAGGATCTCAAGGTGCACTTTCCATCCTGGTGCTGGACTAGGGGACCTCAGGCTGCTCCTCCTGCCCCAGCACCAGGCTAGGGAACTTCATGTTGCGCCCCCTATCAGGTGGAGTTTCACAGGGGACTTCAGGCCACACACCCCCACACCCCAGCACCAGGCCAGGTGACCTCAGATCACATCCCCTACCCAGCAGGGCTTGACGGGGGACCACAGACCAGGCCCCTGGACCCAACAACAGGCCAGAGGACCTGAGGCGGTGACCCTCTGCCTGGCTGGGTTTGACAGAGAATCTCAGGCTGTGCCCTCCACCCAGAGGGCCTTGACAGGGGACCTTGAGGTACACCCTCAGTGCTGGGTCAGAGGAACCCAGGCCACATCCTCCACCCCAGCACCAGGCCAGGGGACCTCAGGCCACAACCCCTGTCCCATGCCCCACGCTTGGCGAGGCTTGATGGGGGACCTTAAGGTGTGCTTCCCATCCTGGTGCTGGGGGCACCTCAGGCTGCTCCTCCCACCCTACCACCAGGCCAGGAAACCTCAGGACGTGCCCCCCATCAGGTGAGGCTTGACAGGGGACTTCAGGCTGCGTCCCCCACCCCGGCACTAGGCCGGGGGACCTCAGGCTGCACACCCCCACACCCCAGCACCAGGCCAGGTGACCTCAGATCACATCCCCTACCCAGCACCTGGCAAGGGGACCTGAGGATGCAACCCCCTGCCTGTCAGGGCTTGACAGGGGACCTCAGGCAGTGCTCCCCACCCAGCGGGGCTTGACAGAGGACCTCAAGGTGCACCCCCCAGTGCTGGGTCAGGGGAATTCAGGCCATGACCCTCCGCCTGCAGGGCTGGATGGGGGACCTGAGGCTGTGCCCCCCTCCTGGTGCCAGGCTGGGGGACCTAAGGCTGCACGACCCCACCTGGTGAGGCCTGACAGAGGACCTCAGGCCATGTTCCCCACCCAGGTCTGGGCTGGAGAACCTCAGGCCACATACCCCATCCTGGCGCCAGGCCAAAGGACCTGAGGCTACGTCCTCTGCCTGGCGGGCTTGACAAGGGTGGGATTGGACAGGTCTGGATCTAGCCCAATGGAGGCGGGGCCAGCCAGGTCTGGCTCTCACATGATTTTGAGGTGCAAGTGAGTGGGTGGGGACTTGACTCTGGGTTCCGTAGTGCACACCAGACTCTGACAAGAGAAAGGTTTTCATATATATTGTACTAATTTTCTTCCATCTCTGATACCTCTATTATAGAGAAGGGCAAATAGCAATATTAAATTATTTCCTCTAATTATCCCCTTTTAACGTGCACCGGGCCACTAGTCTGAACTTAAGGAAATAACGGGTCAGATGGCAGATTATATTGTAGTCCAAAAAGTGGTTGGGGTCCCAGGGGAGCCTCTTGTGAATTCTCCCTCCTATAAGGCCTACACTACTCCTTCCACAGCAGTGTGTTTACACAGGATTTTAAATATTTCACTTCCTCCAAACAGATGAGAAAAAACTAAGGGCCTGGCAGGCATGGCTCAGTGGCTGAGCATCAACCTATAAGCCAGGAGGTCACGTACGATTTCCAGTCAGGGCATATGCCCGGGTTGCTGCCTCAATCCCCAGTGTGGTGCAAGAAAGAGGCAGCCAATCAATGATTCTCTCTCATCATTAATGTTTCTATCTCTCTCTCTCCCCTCCCCTTCCTCTCTGAAATCAATACAAATATATATATTTAAAAAAGAAGTTTGGTCTATAGTACACCACATTAGAAATATTTTGTTTTTCCCCAAAACAATTATCTTTTAGTGTACCATAAAATGTATCTTAGATCGGTTTTTCTTAAATATAAGGAAAGTTTCTGAATTAAGAAAGAATAGAATACTTTTTAATCAGCTTAATCATTATTAAAAACTGCAGTTTTTGGCCACCATCATGAGCAAGACAAATTTATAACGAAGATTCAAATGTACAGATAAAAAGGCCTATTGATAGTGTCAGGGCACCCTGCAATTTGACAGATCAAATCTTATTTTCATTCTTAAAGCCCACGAAGAAGTGATATCGCTGACATGCATTCACTAGTGAGCAAACTGATTAATCCCTCTCTATAGAAATCTCAACTCTTGATTACACCTATCAGACACTAAGCAGCATTATTCTAGAGTGACAACACTTTGACAAATTCCCCAACCATTTTTCTCAGCCTTTGTGGCCATGCTAGCTTGTATTAACCCGATGAAAAATTAATTTTCCTTATCTTCTCCTAAACCCCAAAGTCCAAATCCGCAAAACTGGCAACTCTTTCTGTAAAGGTATTATGAAAACCTCTAAAAGATTAATTGTATGTCTTCAGGTGACATTAAATTAATTTCTGTACTCATGACAGACACTTGATACTCAGTACTGAGAGGACAGATAACATTGTCAGGACATACCGAAGGACAGTGGTTGGGGTCCCAGGGCAGCCTCTTGTGAATTCTCCCTCCGATAAGGCCCCCCTCACTGTCAGGGCCATGCACGAACTCACAGCCCCCAGACCTCCCCACACAGGTTTCTATTAAACACAACAATGCCGGGCCGCCCCCTGTAATCTTCAGCTCACTCAAAAGCCAGACAACAATGATAGGCATGCTATACGAAGTTCCTAAATACAAACACACTTAAGACTCCATTTTGTCTTTGAAGGATAAACGCTAAGGAGAAATAAACAGGCTAACATTCTCATTCAGGCTCCTTCCTTGGTCAATTCTCTAATTAAAGCTGCAGCCTGACGCAAGAACACGTCCCCTTTGCAGTGTTCACCTATTCTCTGCAATAAGCTACCCTGACATATGGCGAGCACACAAATATTTCAATAATGTCCATGTAGAATGCTTCCTATGACATTTCGGAATGGGTCCACATGGGCTGAGCTGGGACAAAACACAGAGCAGACAGACCTCGAAGCACGTGGGTTTCCTGGAGAAGAGCTCGACGGGCACACACTGGATTTGACAGCAGGTAGCAACATGACACAGCGACTCAGGGCTCTCTCTCAGCATTCTCTCTCCCTGAGATTTGTTAGGTTTGGGGAAATCTTTAAGCAGCAAATTAACTGGCCTTTGGAGGAACAAAGCAAAGCCCTGAGCCTCTGAGGGAGTCATACTCCAATTCCTGCCACATGAATCTTGGTCTGAAAAGGATACAACTGCTAATGTGGGTTCCTCCACCCACAGAGCCAGGAACTCAGACTCTTCCAGAGAGAGCCCCCTCCACCCCCTGCAGGGGTGAGGCCAGGCTCTGCAAGGCAGAAGCTTCCTGCCTGCCCTGGCTGAGAGCAGCAGACGGACAAGGCCCTGAGGTGCCTTCTCATCCGCACCAGAGCACTGTCTTTCCCACTCAGTTTCCCTCACTGTCTGATCTTCCCATCACAGACATGTCCTCTGACACCTCATGCCCGACTGCCTTCCCTGGCCCTGGCGCGGGCTTCCCTCAGTTAGAAAATGGGCTGTGGCTTCTTTGCCCCCAGTAACTGTCCACACGCTCTTCCCCTCTGCCCAGAGGAGCTTTTCCTTCCTGTGCTCTCCTCAGGCAATCAGCACCTCCTCTCACTCAGGCATTTCTTCAGACATTCACAACACCCGATGTCTGCTATGACCCACAATGGTGACACGTTGGAGCCTGCACAGTACCTGGGCGCTAAGGAGCTGCTCTTTCTTTGCAGCTGCATAAGGGGCTCCTCAACCCCAAGTCAGGTCTATTTGTGAGAGCCACTGCCAAGTGCACCTCCACCCCTGCCATGGAGGGCAGGGCCTGAGACCTCCTCAGAACTCCCTGCAGTATCTTGACCTCAGTCCTGCCAGAAGAACATGCCTAACACTAACCCTGGTCCACAGAGACTCATTTTAACACTTACATAGTGGAGTTTAATCCTCTTAGAATTCTCACACAGGACAATCATTCAAAAAATGAATTTGATGCAGTACAAAGTATTTTCTACTCGTGCTGATAACCTATTTCAAGAAATGTAATATACAAAAGAATCCAACCAATGCATATCTCTTGATTTACCTTCTATCTTGGAACTCACCCTAGATGGACAGACATGCTGATAGGGCTTAGATGCAGTGACACCCAGTGAGCAAGTCTGGGTGTTCCCTTGGAGGACACAGGGCTGCTGCAGAACAGAGGCCCAGAAGCCGTAAGAGGAACCTAAAACTCTGCACCAAAAAGCAAGGGTGTGTCCAAGAAATGCTGGGGACACTCCCAAGGACAGCACCACTTACCAGGGCATTCCCGTGCCAACTGAGACCATTCCAACTAATAATACTAATAACAATTCATTGTATAAAATAAGAATTCAAAGCCCATGTTGCTGTAACAAACAAACAAATAAATAAGCAAGGGCAAAGAGAAAGCTACCCCCGCAGAAACACGACAGAAAATAAGCAGAAATGCAGTGCTGGCCCTAGTGCTGTTAACACGCTGCAAATCCACAAGAAATGGGATCATCAATCTCAAAGCTGTTCCCATGAATTACTTATCAAGTACAAAGGATAAGACTATCGCTTAAAATAGAGAGACTTGGCCGACACCACCAGACTCAATGATCAAAGTGCCAACACTAGACAAACCACCGGCAGGACTCTGAGGACACAATAGCCTTCTCTGCATCTCTCCTAAAAACACCCATTATGAGAAAATGGGAGACAAAGCAAATTAAAGGGGATTCGACACAATATTTAGCTGAGTCTCCTCTTTCAAAACGTCTGCAGAGCCCAGCCGGCATGGCTCAGTGACTGAGAATCGGCATATGAACCAAGAGATCACTGTGTGATTCCTGGTCAGGGCACTTGCCCGGATTGTGGGCTCAGTCCCCAGTAGGGGGCGTGCAGGAGGCTGCATGTACTCATCCTTCACACCAACCTTAGCAATTTCATTTATAGACTAGAGACTGAGGTTCAGAAAAATGAAGTAACTGTTCAGGGTCCAAAGGGCAATTAATTATAGACAACCATCCAAATGTGGGCCAGCATCATATACAAATGCACACTCTTGGTCCTGAGGAGGGAGTGATTCAATTTCTATGCTCATGAACAAGAATTTCTAAATGGCCACAACAATCAGGACTCAAGAGAGAACCATGAAGAAAGTGAAGAGTGACTGTGAGTGATGAACCCAGAAAAGCATGGTCGCCAGGACTGTGAAAACCAACAGCAAGAAAGAAGCCATACTAGGCTCTTTGTGAAAGGCTTCCTGTTCCCGCCATGCACTCCCTACAACCAAGAGGAAGGAGGATCATGAACTAACATCACTCAAAGATAAGCAACAGAGGAGCAGGCTAAAAACCTTCCTTAAGTCACAAGCTCTTTCACTTTTCAGAAAACCCAATTTAATAAAATCTAAAGGTGAAAAGACAAAGCAGAGCTGACTATCCTCCATCTTGCGGGGCTGGTCAGCCTAATTCCCTTTCCCCCCTGCTGGGAGTAGCCACAAGGGTGTCAGGAATGTCCTAACTCCCCAACCACTGCCTGAGCGGACCAATGCAGCCCAAGGACATGGCTTAGGTCCTAATAAGACATAACCAAAGTACTGGTCACTCCCTGATCCTTGTGCTGTGAGACCCCCGCTGAAAAACCCTGACCTAATCAGGTTATCTCTGTAACCCATGTCACTTCCCTGGGACCACCCAAATGACCAACCCTTTATAACCTATTGTTCTTGCTGGGCTCGCTCTCTCGCCTCGCTGCTGTGCCAGATATAGGCTGGGAGCCAAACCGCAGTTTGAATAAAGGTTCTATGCTATTGCAACTGTTTCGGCTCCCTGGTGGTCTCTGGGGATCTTGAAATCTGGGCATAACAAAGGTAAGTTATTTGATTATAAGTAACGCAATATGGAAACTGATCTCACAAGTTAAGCACAGAGAACCACCTGTTTCAGCTGTAAGGCATCTGCAATCTGTGCTGGCATGAGTGTGAGGCACCTGCTCCCTAACTACTCCAGGGACACACCCTGGCTGGATCACCTAATTTGTTTTGAGGATGGAAAATCTGTAATTTTTAAAAAGCCACCAGATCTTCTGCCCCTGGAAAGGAGAGACTGGGCCACTAGAGAGAAGAGAGATTAAGGCCTTCAACTCTCTCCACAGGAGATTACTAAAAGTTTTGTTTAAAAATTATAGAAGAACTCGCTGGGAAATGCAAATTTTGGCCAAGATAATAACCTTGGGTGCTAGTAATTACTTCAGAAGCGAAAAAGGAAAAAACTTAGGATCTGTCTTTGTCTATTAAGCATGAAAATATACTCTACCAGATCTGTTACTAAAACTTCCCCCAAAGCAAACAGGATGTGGGGGGAGGGAGACACGTGACAACTCCCCAATATGGAAGCCCTCTCTCCCAGTATGCTAATTTAAAGTATCCTTATCCCCATGAAGGAATGTAGTAATTTACACTTAAAAAGACCAAACCTATTTCAGCCATCCAGAAAGGTGGCTTAAAAATTTTGGTAGTTTGCTTAATTATATAAATAATAAAATTAAAGGGTTAGATATTTTGAAATGATAAAATGCTAAAATATTAATCTAAATTTGTCTCATAAAAAATCTAGAGAAGAAAACTGAAGATATTGATCATGTCTTGTATTTTAAAAATTTATTCTTAAAAATATAAAGTGTTAATAATCTAAAGAATTGCTAAATATTTGACTAGCCAGCTCTAAAAGTTTAAATTTGATATCTTAAGGTAATTATAAAAAATATCATAATCTTTAAATAATATATATATATATTTGATGGGATTTTTCCAAGTAAAATTTCAAAGCTGTAACCCAGGGAAATATTTTAAATTTAACCAATCTAATATACTTGAAATCGCATGGAAAGCTTTATCAAATAAATATTAATAACTATATTTTAAATATTATAAAGTTTTTGGCCTCTAAGAAGAGCCATATAAAATAAAGTAAGTAAATATTTCTTTAAATCCAATGGTGGAATTTTAAAATGACAAAAAGCCCTTAGCTGCCTGCATTTTTAGTTAGGCTGAAGGCGGGCAACATTTGCAGCTTGTGAATCATAAGTAAACATTTACTAAACTTGCTTTGCTTTTTAATTAAAGATACCTACTTAAATTATAAACAATTAAATTCTAATAAAGACCAGAAACAGCTAGTGAGATTTCTGTTTTGTCTGTAGGGGTTTTGGTTTGCTATTTCCTTGTGTATTGTGAGAATAAACAAAGCATCTTTTCTATCAAAGAACAGACTTGGCAGCTGCCATGATGGTCACATGACTGGCCGCTCCCCATGGGGGCCGCCATCTTGAAATAGCGTCTTTGTAAGCAATTTGATTAAGTGTTCTAAGAAAGTTACTGAAGGCCTCCCATGATCCCTCTGTATATGCAAATAAGCCTAGGGGATTCTCTGTAAATATAAAATCCGAGCTTAATAAAACAGAGAAATTTAAAAATTCGGAAATTTCTTTCATTGAAATTTACTGTGTAACTAAAATTGTTACTAAAATATTAAATCTGATCTGTTGTTACAAATGGTAGGATGGATGGATTTGGAGAGCATTATGCTAAGTGAAATTAGCCAGGCAGAGAAAGACAATTATTACATGATCTCACTCATTTGAGGAATATAATAAATGACATAGACTGATGAACAAGAATGGATCCAGAGACTGAGAAAAGTCTATCAGAATGTCAAACCTCAGGGTAAGTGGCAGGTGGTGAGAGTAAGGGGGAAAGTCAATATATTTGAATTCTTGAACTAAGGTAAGTGATTTGTGTTTTTACATCCCTGACAAAGTTTATATGAAGTTATAAAAAAATTGGCAGCTAGTTTGAGATTGAATTGACATGGACTAGAGCTTGTCATATCCTATGGATACCAGTCCTTTAGGCTAGGCCCTAATTAACCTCCCATGACACCATAATACCCTTACATGATATTATTCTACAATGTCATTATAATATTTGATATTTGACAACAGTATATTATACAATTATCCCAAATAAACTTACAAACTCATTCTTTGAATGTTGGGCAGCAATTTAAAAAAGGATAGGAAAGGAATTAATCCCTTTCAGAAGGAATTAAGGCACTGGGAAGGCATCCGAGCATTCTATATTGGCCCCTCTTGCCCTTTTTGTCAAGAGGGACCCTCTTCTTACTATCCAAATACACACAGCTGTTGACTGAGCTTTCAGTTCAAGCTGTGGCTGAAGCCTCTGGGCAGCTGGCACCATGGATCTGTCTCTCGCCCAATGGTGTGAGCTGGGCCCTCTCTGGAGAAGAAACCTGGGCCCCCGCAGGCGAGAGGACCCCAAGGCAGGTGTTGGACGCGGAGGCCATGGGGGCATAGACTACAAAGGAGACAGAACTGAACCTCACATCACCCTGTTTGGCCCCGGGAGGATGGCTGCCTAGCTAGAGACGGGTAAGATTCCTCAGGGAAGGAACAACCTGAGACAGGCACAGTCACAGAGGGGCCAACAGGAGAGAACTAAAAACTCAACAGAGGTGGGGCACAGACCCTCACCCACAAACCTTGCAGGGGCTTGAATTCTCACCCCTCTTGAGGGAGGTCTCCTACCCCCACAGCTGCTTCGCCTCCCACGCACAACTCAGACCGGGACCCAGGTGGTAAACAGAGACTTGGCCAGCAATAGCTGCTCTATATCTAAATTCAGTCCATTACCAGGAATGCTCAGGACCTACTAAAAAATGCAAATATTCCTTTCCACTAGTATTTACAGGGTAAACTGAGATTTCTGCTTGAGTATTAAAATTGACAGTAAAATAGTAATCAAGTTTTCAGATTAATTTAAATTGGCCAATTGAAATAAGTGAATACTCAAGAAAATTTTAGTGTACTGGACAAAAAGCTTTTCCTAAAACATTAACTAAATTATCTATTAGTAATCCATCTAATTGTAAAATTGCCTAACATCCAATGAACCTAAAGCAGTCATATTTGTGTGCAAAAATTAAAATTTAAAATTACCAAGACTGTAAGATAAAATTTCCAAATGCCCCCTTAATCAAAAAAGGGGGGGATAGCGGGGTAATATCATGTAAGGAAAAATATCTTGTAAGTAAAATACATCTAGAAAATTCTTACTCCAGAAAAGTAAATTCCATTTGTAAAACCAACTGCAGGACACCCATGAAAAAACACACATGGTGTCAAAATAAGCCAAAGGAAAATCATTTAGGCAAAAATAAAAAGAATCCCAAGTCCATTTTGCAGAGAGGACCCCTTTGTTAACTTTTGGTCGAGAATGTGTTTGTGTGTTTGCAGAGAACAACTCCAAGACCATGTGGGTTCCTGAGACAGTGAGGAACTGACGGGTCTGTTCCAGCCACGAGGATGGTCCAGAGATGGGGGACACTGACGACACCTTGCCATGCTAGCAGTCGGCAGCTGTGCATGGCTGCAGGCGGCCCAGGACCATACCAGAGAGGATGGATCTTGCATTGCCACGATGTGTCCACCATCTGGATACCATTGCTGACATGTACACATGAAGAACTATTTGACATTGAAACTGGGACTCAGAACAGTTGGACATTGAAACTGACACTCAAACATTTTTTGTTCTTATACGTTTGTTTCTAGTATGCAGAGGCAAGATATTTTTGAAGAAAAGAAACAGGGGGGAGTGACTGATATAGAGGCAGGGAGGCATTGAACAGGCTGTCAAGCTACAGGGGGAAGGCTGGGGTGTATGGGAGGCGGATGCTGGGGGAGATCAACAGAAGGACTTGTATGCATGCATATGAGCATAACCAATGAATGAAAGACACTGGGGCGGGGAGGGGGGCAGGTAGGGACATGTACTGGGGGGTAAGGGAGGCTGGGGGGAGGATATTGGGGGAAAAAAAGGAAAACATATGTACTACTATCAAATATAAGTTATATTGTAAATAAATAAAAAAAAATCTGATCTGTACTAGTAGTCATCATGACCTTAAGAAAAATTTTCCCATGTTACATGGCCTGGCAATATTTGCTGGGATTAAGCAGCAGCCCAAAAGGTTGCTTGGTATTCCTGAAGTATTAACTAAAAATTTTTTGGTAGTTCATCTCATGGTAAAATTGGCAAACATGCAATGAATCTAAAGCAGTTGTATTTGTGTGCAAAAATTAAAATGAAAAGTTATCAAGACTGCATTATAAAATTTCAAAAGCCTCCTAATATTTATTTATTTTTTTACAGAGAGGAAAGGAGAGGGATAGAAAGTTAGAAACATCAATCAGCTGCCTCCTGCACACTCCCTACTGAGGATGTGCCCCACAACCAAGGTACATGTCCTTGACTGGAATCAAACCCAGGACCTATCAGTCCACAGGCCGACAGTCTATTCACTGAGCCAAACTGGTTTTGGCAAGCCTCTTAATATTTAAATCATAAAAGGGGGGATAGTGGAAAAATATGATATGTGGAGAAATATCCTGTAAGTAAATTAAATCAAGAAATTTTTTACCTTGAAAATTAATTTTCATTTGTTATGCTACTAGCAAGACACCCATGAAAAATTACATGGTATCAAAATAAGCCAAAGGAAAATTGGGCAAAAATAAAAAGGATCCCAAATCAAATTTATAGAAAAAATCCTTTATTAACCTTTAGTCGGGAATATGTATATTTCCAGAAAACTACAAGCCCATGTGGATTCCTGTAACAATGGATCTCAGAGAGGAACTGACAGAACTGCTCCAGCCACAGAAATAGCAGTGACCCTGAAGAACAGAGACAAAAGTCCAGAAAATGAAGATGGTGAAGACGCCTTGCCATGCTAGCAGTCAGCAGCTGTGGGCCGTAGCAGGTCGCCCAGGACCAAACTAGAGAGGTTCAGACCTGCTTTGCTCCAATGCCTTTCAAAAATATCTTTCGTCCATGGACTCCCTTCTTAATTATCTACGTGCAGCCCTTTCTGCAGAATGCTGAACCCTTTGTAAGGCTGGGAAAAGAACCCTGGCAATTAATTCCCGAATGAGGGGCACCAGTAAATCATCACACACCTCAAAACCAGTTAAAGGCACATTAAAATCCCTAAGAGGTTTGGCTCAGTGGTAGAGCATCATCAGGCTACAGACTAAAGGGTCTTAGGTTCGATTCCGGTCAAGGGCACATACCTTGGTTGTGGGCACATTCCCAGTAGGGGGTGTGCAGGAGGCAGCTGATCAATGTTTCACTCCAATTGATGTTTCTAACTCTCTATCCCTCTCTCTTCCACTCTGTAAAAAAAAAAAAAAAAAAAAAAAAGCAATAAAAATTAAAACAAACAAACAAAAAAGACACGATAAAAGATCTTGCCTGGGAAGTATTAACCCAATGCTGTATTCACCAGACCTTGCTCCTTCAGATTACCACTTGTTCCGATCGATGGCACACACACTTTCTGAGCAGCACCTCAAAACGTACAAAAGAAGTAGAAAATTGGATCTCTGAATGGTTGCCTCAACACAAGAAAAGTTCTATTGGGATGGTATCTACAAATTACGTGAAAGATGGGGGAAATGTGTAGCTAGTGATGGACATTACTTTGAATAAAGCACTTTTGATGTTTCTCTTGGAATTATCATGTTTTCTTTTATTACAAAATCCGCATTATTAACTGGTACACCTAGTATCCTTGGAGAGCTGAAAGTAGCCACCATGCTACTGGAGAAGCTGTTGGAAAAAAGTCCTTACGGAAATTGCGGACAGGTTGGTTAGTTAACTTATTCCTTAAGAATTAAAAAGAGAGAGAACTAAGATGGCGGCAAAGGTAAAACACATACCTTGCCGTCATACTCAGCAATTTTAATACTACAACTTAACGAAAGAACAAACAATCACCAGAAAGCTGGCCGAGTGAAAATTCCACAAATAAAAGTGAAAATAAGACACTGTGACTCGGAGGAGCGGCGGCGGACAGCGTTGAAAGATTCTTGCGGAGAGAGGTTTGGAGCGTGCGCCAGGGGATAGGGCGGGCGGCTGAAAACCCGGCCAGTTTTCTCAAATGGAAAGACAAAGACGTCCCACTGGACTGATTCTCCAGCTTTGGGCGAAGTCCAAGGAACCCACTATCACACGGGGTGAAAACTGGACAGTGGGAGGGCACGCCGAAGCTCGGGCACTGCAGGGGTCTCCAGGCTTGTGGAGAAGGCAGCTTGCGTGAACAGCTCAGCTGCGTGACCGCGCAGAGAGCACTCTGCGACTTGCTGTCTCATTCGGGAAACCGTCAGACTGCTTTGTTTTACGACCCTGGGTGAGACATTGAGCGTGCAGACTCATTTGGGGAGAGTCTGAATTCCCCGGCAGACGGTGGAGCTCGGCAGCAGCTCTCTCTCAGAGGTGCTGGTGGCCACTGCCCCAGCACAGAGTCCCTGGGGCCGCATAGGGTGGAGCTAACGCTGTCTGGCCCAGAGACTCCGCCCATCCAACCTGAGCACAGCTGAGCTTCACAGACAATTGGCCTGGAGGTCAACCCTCCAAGTGCTAACAATGATTAACCTGAGCTTAACTTCAGCAAGACTGTGCAGCCCATAACCGCCTCAGGTAACCGGGGAGGCTGAGCCACTGTCCCTAGTAGGAAGTCTACCACACAAAGCTAATTGACCAACTCAGGGAAGCAGCCACCATGCAGAGACATGGAAAGAAATCAGATGTGAAAGAAATGGAGGAAAAAAAACGACTGGACATGGAATTCAAAACCACAGTTATCGGGTTTTTCAAGAGGCTCCAACAAAAGGTCGAGGCCTATAAGGAATTAAGCGAGACCACAAAGGAAATGAATGAGTCCTACAAGGGAATAAAGGAGACCCTCAAGGATATAAAGGAGACTCTCAAGGATATGAAAAAGGACCAACCAGAAATTAAGCATACACTGACTGAAATAAAAAATATTATACAAAGACCTAAAAGTGCTCTGGAGCACCCCAAGAACCAAGTTCAAGATGTGAAATACAAAGAGGTAAAATCCACTCAGCTGAAAAAGCAAGAATCCAAAAGAATCCAAAAAATTGAAGATAGTGTAAGGGGCCTCTGGGACAACCTCAAGCATACCAACATCCGAATTATAGGGGTGCCAGAAAAAGCAAGAGGCCAAGACAATGAAAACCTATTTGAAGAAATAGTGACCGAAAACTTCCCACACCTGGTGAAAGAAATTGACTTAGGAGTCCAAGAAGCACACCGAACCCCAATATATAGGAACCCTAAGAGGACCACACCAAGGCACATCATAATTAAAATGCCAAGAGAAAAAGACAAAGAGAGAATATTAAAAGCAGCAAGAGAAAAACAGTTGGTTACCTATAAGGGAGCACCCATACGATTGTCAGCGGATTTCTCAACAGAAACGATGCAGGCCAGACGGGAGTGGCAAGAAATATTCAAAGTGATGAATAGCAAGAATCTACAACCAAGATTACTCTATCCAGCAAACCTATCATGCAGAATTGAAGGTCAGATAAAGTGCTTCGCAGACAAGAAAAAACTAAAGTTCATCACCACCAAACCAATATTATATGAAATGCTGAAAGATATTCTTTAAGAAGAGGAAGAAGAAAAAGATAAAAGTGTAAATTAGGAACAACAAATACACATCTATCAACAAATGAATCTAAAAATCAAGTGAATTAATAAGCTGATGAACAGGATATACTGGTGAATGTAACAGAATCCCAGACATAGAGAGGGAATGGACTGACAACTCTTGGGGAAAAAGGGGGTGTGGGAAGTGCAGCAAGAGACTGCACAAAAATCATGCAACTATGGGAGAGGACAGAGGAGGGGGGTGAGGGCAGAGGGTGGGATGGGTACCAGGTGGAGGGGAACTATAGGGTGAAAAAAAAAAGGGAACAATGTAATTAATAAACTGAACAATAAAGAATAAATAAATAAATAAAAATAAAAAATAAAAAAGAATTAAAAAGAGCTAAAAAGTTACTCCAATGTTTGGCAGATAGTTACTTATTTTCATGTAAAATTCCTGTTGTTTTTCTGTGTATTGTAAAATTATACAACGTAGTTTTAGAATACAGCATGTATAAAATATATTTTTTACCCGCAGAAAAAGAGGAAAAATTTAACTAGCTCAATTCTTTGAAAGAAAAGGTGTTGATTCATTTGCAAGCTGTTCTTCAACACAGAGCTAGCTGAGCCCCCAGCTCAGCTGCAGGCCCACCAAAACCCTGAATGCACTTGGCCCTCGCTTTCTACCAGCCACAGCCCTCCCATGGAGGTCAATGGAAAGATCTATTGATGACCTTGGCCCCATACCACCTGTTTATACCTCAAGGGCAAAGTGAGACACTGACAAAGTGAGCTTAACACAAAGTCAAAAGCAAAAGGCCACAGACACTGGAAACTGATTCTCATCTAAAAATAACAAAGGCATATAACAGTAAAATAATTTGGTGGAAAATAGGCCATCTGCTAATCAACATTTTGAATCACCATGAACGGAGGTAAGTAAAACAGATTCAAGAAAAACAAAATTATAGGTCCTATTAATATGGAATTTCTAATCCATATTACTCTATCAAATGTCTTAGTCTACAAGCACAGAAATAAAAGCAATTAACACTGT
Source organism: Antrozous pallidus (assembly GCA_027563665.1). Taxonomy (NCBI): domain Eukaryota; kingdom Metazoa; phylum Chordata; class Mammalia; order Chiroptera; family Vespertilionidae; genus Antrozous; species Antrozous pallidus. Next base: position 2,530,959 of record CM050521.1, read on the forward strand.
ACTAAGTAAATTGCTCACAAGTTGTTCCCAAATGAGCACAGCACAGGACCTAATGCCACACGTGCCTCTTCACGGTCCTCTGTGCACTGTCCTCCCCAGAGGGCCTGTAGGATACAGGCCGTGGTCTGTAAAGGCATCACCGCTGCCCAGCTTCCCCTTTCTTCCTCAGTTTACAGACAAATCACACACAGCAATACTGTGACAGCGACAACAACTGCACGGGCCACCCAGAATGTGCTGCAGAATCCAGTCAATACAGCAAGGCTAAGCCCCCTTCTATAAAAAAGCAGGTGTCTACACATGGCTTCTTGAAAGGACAACCTTGTGCCACGGACATCTGTTTGCTCTGTTGAAGAACTGAATTGTCCAACCCAGGGCTGGAAAACAGCAATGACTGCCTTAGCCTTAGGGAGACTGATCTAAAACGGCCACTTATCACAGGGAGACAGACAAAGGTGTGCTTACCTCTGACCTGCAACCCAGATACTTGCCCTTGAGTGCGAATGGAACCCATGCCCCTCAGGTGTACAGGCCGAAGCTTTAATCCCTGAGCAATACCAGCCAGGATCACCGTAGTTGCACTTTAGAACTCTGCTCATCCTGTTGCCCCTGAATTTAAAGCTACACACAAGTCACTTGCTTGTGGTAAAGGAAATTTTGTGTTTAAAACCAACTTTGTAATTCTACCACAAATTACCTTCAAAAAGATCTAAAACTGAGAAAGGTCTAAGTGAAGTACAGAGACAACTAAACACTATGGTCAGCATGGAAGCAGCAGCTCACACACCAGCTTCCTGTCAGAAGGGCTAGCCCAGGGGACTGTACAGAAACAACCTACCTCCCTCTGCTCACACACCTGCTTTGGGAATTAGGGCATCCTAAGTGAAGGATGTGGTGATTCAAGAGGCACAGTGACTTCGTCAACTTACCCCAGCTGACAACTTAATCACCCTGACTTTGGAGCTGACATGCGGCCCGTCTCCGCCACCGCTGTTTGCCCGGTGCATGACAGTCCTTTTGGCGCCGGGCTTGGAGTCCTGGGGCCGGCCCTGGAGGGCCGTCACTTGGGCGGTCTGTGCTGGGAGCATCTCGTCCCCATCCTCAGGCTGTGCCTGCAGGACTTTGTGTCTCAAGTGCTTCAGTGGTTTCACCGGCTGTCCCGAATACTGCATGTGAGCACTAGATGGCATGAAGTTTGACGTTTTCGGCTGAAGACTTGAAAGAGCAACATCTTGGTTTTTCACGAGAAGTCTGTTTTTCACATTCTGTCGGACCTGGGCACCAGGGAAGGGTAGCAAAGGGTTTCCATTGGTGGGCAATGGCAAAGCTGGCGGCTCTTCCCGCTCCGTGGGGGCCCCGGGGCTGCAGAGTTGCTGCTGCTGCTGCTGCTGCTGCTGCTGCTGCTGCGCCAGCCTCTCCAGTAGCTCCTTCTTCCTGGCTCCGGCCTGCTGCTGCCGGCGCATCTCCTTCTGCTTCAGGATCTCCTCTCGCAGGCGCTTCTGCTCTTCTATCTTTAGGCGGTACAGCCTTGTTTCTTCATCTTCATCAGGAAACTGGAACAGAGAACATACTTGGTTTACTTGGCAGTGCCAGACAAGGCAACCATTCCAGTGTATTTCTACAAACTCAGAAAATGAAAATTATAAAACCCTTTCATTCAAAATTTGAAAAACACTTTAAGTATAACTTCTTCCTCTGAAGAGGGGAAAAATTATGCAATAGCCAACCTGGAAAATCTTATCAGTATATAAAAATGAAAGAATGTACATTTCCTTTTATTTATAAGTTTGAAGCCAATTAAACCATTCATTTAAGTATCAAAATGTGTTTCGAATGGAAATAGCCACAGTAGGGGCCGCACAGTCACACAGGTTTTATCTGGCTCTTCTCTGACAAGCCAACAAAAGGTGGGTGTAAATGACCTGAAAGGGCCTGATTAGAACTATTGATTTTTCGTACAGAATTTCAGCCTGATCTCAAACTCATTTGTCACAGAATAATTGGTTGTAATGAACAGCACAAGTCAATCTCTCTGACCTTGAACTCATGCACTTTCCTCAGAATCAAAATGCTGTCAATGGCAGTATTGGAATATTAATGCTATCTAAGGAAAGCTTTAATATGCCAACCCCAAACCATTGTGACAGTCTACCAAAAAAATCTTCACAGAAGTCTGGGAACTTTCACCAAAACCATATAATAAGGAAAATTCATTAAAAGTTAGGCATTTAGACCTAGTCTGTTTAGTTCAATGGACAGAAGTGTCCCAGTTTCGATTCTGGTCAAGGACACATACCTCTCAGTTGCAGATTCAATCGCCTCTCCAAGTGGAACGTGTCCAGGAGGCAACCAATCAATGTGTGTCTCTCACATATATGTTTCTCTTTCTCTTTTTCCCCCTCCCTTCCACTCTCCCTAAAAATCAATGGAAAAATACCCTCAAATGAGAATTTTAAAAAAGGCATTTGTTAAAAATGGCAGTAATTTTCTTTAAAAGCATCACAGATAACACTCATCTATCTAGAGGTCAGCTATTAACAAACAAACCTTAAAAATTAGAAGTTAAAACCAAAATGTAGCTGCAGACCCTACTGGTGCTCCCATCCCAGAGCCCGTGCACTTGACCTACAGGACAGAGTTGGGCCCTCATCAGGGCTTGCTCGTCATTTTAGAAGCAATTCTGACCACGTCAGCTATCTAACTGAAAGTTTAGGGCAGATGTGAAACGGCAAATCTGAAGTTAGATGAGACCACAAAGGTAGGTGTAACAAGTGGACAGCACTGAAAAAGTGCAGGGCCAGACAGTTGGAGAGTAGTAGCAGATCCAGGGCCCACTGCCTCAAATGCGGTAACAGTAACTGAGATGTGTCCCCAAGCAACCAAGAAAGAGTTCAAGTATGTTCAAGAACATAGCTGGGAATACTTCTAAATAGCTATGTCCTTTATCGTATCATTATCGATTGGGTGAATGTAAGAAAATAAACTACAAAACAAATAGAAGACATTTTAAGATGTAAAAAAATTTTGCTTTTGGTCCATTCTCTATGCACAGAAAACTGAAAGCAAACAAATGAAGACATTGCGTACACATGGTCACAAGGCTATGTCTAAAGGCCTCTTTTGTCCTTTTATTTACATTCTGTTCTAAAAGTGCATGTAACTTAATTTTTCTGAACCAGTTTGTAATGAGTGAAGAGCAGGCTATGTAAAGTAAAAGCAGGAGAAAAATTTCAGCAAAGATTTCTTTTTATAAACTGTCCCAATCCAGTCTGTAAATCTACATTATTTTTTCATATATTTGATTTTAAAACCAAAAGTCACCCTTATTCTATTAAGAGCTTATTAAATGTCAACTCCATATTTTGACTTTATATTGACACTTCTGATTAGTAACACATTACAACTGCTTACAATTTATTAGCAGAAAATCTGACTTCCCTTCAAATTTAACTATTAGTGTTGAGTGGTTTTTATATAATTAAGAAAACATGACTTGCCTATATTTTTATCAAAGGACATTCTTCATGACATTCTTTTATATTGTTGACACAACACTAATTTATAATATTCTACATAAATTTTATCAATACCATGTCCCAGGCACTTGTACTCAATGGCTAAAGAAATCGAGGCTTGTGAGAAGTGAAGTGTGAAGTGCTCAGTGACATGGTGTGGCGCTGGTGGGTCATTCCAAGGGCGTGTTTCTCGCCTATGCACCACTAGACACCTCGTCCTAGTTAGAGCCCAGGACTTACAGACACTGCACACACATGTATTTGTACTTCTGGCAACAGGCTAGGATTAGATCTGGACTGCAGGGAAGCATAAGACAAGTGCAGCCATTTCTTTTCCAGGTGCCCAGTGATGCAGATTTTGACAATATTTAACAAAGCTAATTTAAAAGTTCAGGACCAGATCTGTATAATACCACTACACAAAAAAAGTATCAAGTGGCCCTAACTCAATCAAGGTGCAAATAAGATCTCAGTTGGAAACCATGTCACATACTGACTTTCATGTACTCTTTATTCTTATATTTATACCTATTGAAAATCAGCAAGAATGGAACAAGTTGAAATAACCACCTCCCAAAAAATACCTATTTTAAGGTAAAAAAAAAAAGTGGTCCTCCCTTCTAGCTGTGCACAATGTAAAATGGCCCATACTGAGAACCAGCTAAATAACTACAGCTCACAGGCCGAATCTGGCTAGCATTACTCTGTCTTTAAGCTTTACTGGAACACAGCCACCCAATGATGGTAGAGCTGTCTGTAATTGCTTTTGTGCTAACAATGCAGAACTGACTGTTATGAGAATCAATTTGGACTATCAAGTCTGACATTTTTATTATATGAACCCTTTAAGGACTTGTTTGCCAACCCCCAATATATATATAGACTCTACAGCATACAACTTTAACTGTGCAAGTGCATAAATACCATCTAATATTGAAACCAGTGAGAATGAGGGTGTATGTTATATGAACATGACTGTGAGGTTAAAAGAAGGATCTAGTTGAGAAAAAGTGGGAAGATTTGGTGATAACTCGCTGGATCAGAGTGAACTCAGGGGTACAAGTGGATCATAAGACTTCCTGTTATTTTTTAATAGCAAAGTCCTACCTCTGGTTCTGCTTTTGCTTCTTCCTTAGGTTGACCCTCAGGGCTAATAGGCTTAGCCTTCAAGTCCATCTTCCCCTGTGTGTTCCTAGGCCCAGGTCTCAAGGGTGGTGACGTGCTGCCCGTTGGCTTTCCATGAGCACCAGGCATGGATGCACCCCGACTGTTATTCAGTTCCATGACATGTGAGGGCGCTATTGGTAATTCACGCAAGTTACTATTTCTGGCGGCAGTTGGCTGCAGCTGCTGTATTGGCCGCTTGGTTACATTCTGAGACGTTGTGTTCTATCACAAGAAGACATAAATTCAAATTACAACAAGAATCTTGGGTGAACCACAGAAAGGCACATTAGATTATTAGGTAAAAATACTTAGAAATCATTCTAATTAGTGACTTCTCTTTCAGGGGCAGACACTTTTCCCGCTGGTCAATACGTTTTTCAAAATGAATGTTCCCTGTGCAGAGCAGAAGCACACACTGCTGTCTGGGACCACTAAGGGGGCAACAGACAGACAAGCTCCAAACTGTGGAACTCACAACGGGGCACTGTAGGTGGGTCTTGAGTTTGAGAGACTCCACCTGCACAAGGAGTTGACAATACCTCTTCTACTGGGTCCCCTAAGTTTACAGTGGACCAAGCAAAGATTCAAGCATTTAGTCAGTGGCCTCCCTGGAGGAGAAAGATACCCGTGAGTTTTCTCCAAGAGGAAACACTTGGTTATGTTCATCCTTGAGATTATTAACAGAATCCCAACACCTGGGGGGAGGGGGGAAAATGGGGTGAGGGAGACAAGCAGGCAGGTTTACAGATGTGAGATGGCTGGGGGATTCAGTTCTCAGATCGCTCGCTGGCATCAACACGTAAGGACACAAGGCCAGGCAGGTGGCTTGCCACTGATGTAACAAAATAAAACCCTGGCAACAAACCACCCTCTTCCCAGATCCGGAAATCCTTTCTTATTTCTCATATCATTTTAGTCTCATTGTTACTTTAAGAAACAGGTATGAGAAATTTTGAGATTAAAAGTAGCTAAATGACAAGCTTGAAGCTTGAGGTAACAGAGGACAGTATAAAAGAAAAAGCCAACTGTCACCTTAGAGCCTAGAACTCTAACCATTAGACTCTTTATAAAAAGGTTAGTTATTTAACAGAAAACAGGTGGTAACTGCCACAGTATTTTTGCAGCAAGGATTCAGGAATCTAGAGAAGGGACTGACGAATAAATGGATACTCTAGAAGACAAGAAATATAAATATGGAAGGAATTGGGAGGCCTTACCCTCTAGTGAAGTGGGATACCTGAATCTCCGGACCCATGACTTTTTTTTTTTTTTAGACATTTTGCCCTTTAGCAAAGTAAACATATATATCAAAGGTAAGGTTTGGTAAACAGTAAAGGATTATCAGGTTAGGGCACTAGCTGGCAAGCTCATTAGTCAACAGAGCCAAAATATCAACAGTACAACAATTTAAATTTCTTTTGAGAGCCAAATTTTTTAAACTTACACTTCTTCTAACACCACTTCTTCAAAATAAGACTCGCCCAGGCAGTGGTATTTTGTGGAAGAGCCACACTCCAGGGGCCAAAGAGCTGCATATGGCTCTCAGCTACAGTTTGCTGACCACTGGATAGGGGATCGCCCAGAGCCATTCAACCAGCAGCAGGTAATAATATGCAGATTTTCAACCCTGCTGAAAAAGCCCATCAGCCTTTTGAGGACTTTTCACATTGATTATGACCTGCTGGTCTTAGCCTCCAGCAGATAACTGTGACTACTGTCTTTTGTTTTTAAAGCAGTATATTCCCCCCAGTCTCTTTCCATGCATGACCAACCACACATTTGCTGATGGTCCTCACAAATAAAAGCACAATTAAATATAAGTTCAACGAAGGCAGGAAACCTGCCTCTTGCTCACTGTCGTATTCTCAGAACTAGAGGAGTGCCTAGCAAGAGGACATTCAATACATTCTTCCTGAATTCACTTGCTTATTTACTCACAGCCCAAGGAGATCATCTGTGCGTCCAAAAGTAAGCCATTGGCAAAGGGAGAGTGACTGTCATCCGAAACTATTTTCTGAAGTTACGTGTCTGTTAATTACTAATATCATCGCTACAGGAATACGCAGATAAACAAAAGTAAGAAACCAAACAACATGAGGAGCACAAAAGAGACACTATTAATTTCTGTAGTCAAGAAAACCAGTTTCCTGCTGAAACCGGTTTGGCTCAGTGGATAGAGCATCAGCCTGCAGACTGAGAGGTCCCAGTCTTGGTTCCAGTCAAGGGCATGTACCTTGGTTGCCGGCACATACCCCATGGGGTATGTGCAGGAGGTAGCTGGTCGATATTTCTTTCTCATCCATGTTTCTAGCTCTCTCTTTCTCTCTCTCTCTCCCTTCATCTCTGTAAAAAGTCAATAAAATATATTGAAATATATTGACTTGAAAGGCATCAAAGACTGCAGGAGACAGGTGGACACTCACATGCCTCAGCCCCTGGCGCTGGGGGCACTGCATCCGACTGCTGTTCTGCTGAGGCTGAGCCGTCTGCATATGAGGCCTGAACTGGGGCTGCGACATGGGCATCAGAGGTGGCGGGGGAACAGACAGGTGGTGGTGGTGCTGGTGCTGCTGCGACTGGTGAGGAGGCTGGTGCTGCGCCTGGGGGGGCGGTGGGTGCTGCGGAGGTGGCTGCAGTGGGGGCTGCTGCTGAGGCTGTGGCGGAGGCTGGTGGGGAGGGGGTAATGGGGGGTGCAGAGGTCCCTGCCGTGCCAAAAGAAAGATAAACAACAGCTTATAAATGCATATACCAGTTATGTTCCAATTCAGCCCTTCCCTTAGAAATCCCAACACCAAAAAGAAACTTGAAAGGTACAAATTTCATTTCAGATTTGTTGATGAAGGTAATGTTATATATATACTCTAAGTCCTTTTAATCTCAAAATTCCAAGGATTTGTCCTAAGGAGATTACTAAGGATACAAACATAACCTCTAGGATGTTCCTGGCAGCACCGTCTCTAAGAACGTGTGCAACACAGCAACGCTGTAAGTGCAGCCTCTGAGCAGTCTGGTGTGCAGTGACAGGCATTGTCCTGCTGTGGGAAGAACATAACCACAGGCTCCTGTGGAAAAGCATGCAGAGGATGGGTGCTCTGAAGAGCCTGAGAAGCATGAGCACCCAATGTTAGTGGTCACTATTTCAGATGTCAGGCTTACTTTCCTCTTTAAATACTTATCTCTGTTCGAATGCTTCTGCAATGAAAATGTAGTCACTGTATTTTTTTTTAATAAAAAGAAAAACAGGGAGGTAGAAGAGGATAAAGGTATTAATGATATTAGAAGAGACTTGACTTGCGGTGGTAAACACGCACACACACAAAAGAAAAACAAAAAAACCCATTTTATCCTCCTCTAACACCCTGAAATAATCACCATTTTCCTCTTTTCACTTTAAATGCATCCTTTGTGTTCCTAAACAGCTGATTCCAGCACCCCACCATCATGTATTTAATATTAATAGTATGCTTCAAGTACAAACACAAGGGCTGGGAAAGAGCTCACATCACACATCGAGGTTGCCCATGAGAAAGCTCGCCAGCAGAGGGCACTCAACTCATCCAACCAGGAGGAAGGAGCAGCAACATTTGCTCCAGGGGGAATCTTCCACTGAATATTGCAGTAGTATCAGCTGACAAAACAACTTTACTTTCCCTTAAACCTTTTACGACTTCCAAAGATGAGCAAAGATACTATCAAAATACATCCTACTTATATTAGCAGTATAGCCATTAATAAAATTTAAAAACCTTAATACTGAATGTTTTCATTTCCCAACATTCATAATCACCTTTTCCATTTCTCCTATGACTTGAGATAACCAATACTGTCAAGACATTATCTGTTGTAAACAGTTAATAGCCTTATTCTTTGAATAACCTCCATATCTTAGCAGACTAGAATAAAAATATGAAGCTTTGTCTTAAAAAACACCAGACCCAGACCTGCAGCACCCTCCTCCTTCCTCCACAGGCCACCTGTCCCATGGCCCACCCGCTCCGAGTACCTGTAGGTTAGGCTGTGCGTGTGTGGGCAGAAATGGCTGTCCAGGGCCTGGAAGGAAGGGCTGTCGAGGAGGAATGAAAGGCCGAGTGGCAGCAGACCCTGGCTGGCTGAAGTGCAGCAGGCCCACAGGACCTGGAGGTTGCAGGGTGGGCCTCACAGGCCTCTCTCGAGGGAACACAGGCTGTTGTCCTTGCTGATTAAAAGCTGGTCCAGGCTGAGTGAATGGTAAGGGACTGGGTGTGGGCACAGGGTGAGCACTGCTGAGAAGTGTGGGAGGGGGTGGCGGTGGTGGGGGACTTCGCTGCTCCAGAAAGAGATGACTTGGGAAACGAGGTTCACCTGAAACTGAAAGGCACCAGGACATCACCCACTGACTGTGCAGAACATGTGCTCTGTAGAAAGCTGGTGGCACACAGTCTTCCTACAGACAAAATGTCAAGTGGTGGCAGGGTGCGAATGCTTGAAAAGAATCCTAGGTTTCCCCTGTTCTCCATTGCTTCACTAGCTATTTTCTAGAATGGATTTCCTTTTGTGTAAGTGAAGTTCACTGGAAATGACAGGCAAAAGTGCTAGGGCACAAGAACTGGATGATTAACAAAAGCTCCTTGCAGAAGCCAAATTCAGTTTAGAATAGAAGTGTGTCCAGGCCCACCACCCACTGCAGCTTGGTTCCGTTACTCTGCACTGTCCCTTACCTCCTAAGAAGAAGGGGTCTCGCTCCTGGGGAGGGGGCGGTGCTCTCCACTGGTCCTGCAGAGGAAGCCGTGGGGGCTGACTAAAATTGTTGGGAACCGGTCCAGGGGTGTGCTGTGCGAATTCTGGAGGGCCCTAAAGAACAACAGGGAAAGAAGATGACAGGCAGGAAAATATACTGTGCATGGAGCCAAGTTTTCCCCTGAAACATCAATTAACTTATCTCCCATATTCCCAGTTTATAACTACATGTTAACAAAGTAAATGATTCAGCCATATGAAACAGTTAAACAGCAAAACACAGCATCTAAAAATTAATTCCTTGTTTTCATATGTCTATAGCCCCAAAAACATACTTTTTAAGCTTATTGAAATCTGGGTGACTATTATTGACCTTATTGCCTTTTCGTACAAAAGACACAATGCCTCATTTGGACATTCCTGATATTTATCTTCTCAAACATGCTTATTCTTTGCTACCTTTTCAACACAACCATAAGCTACAGATATGAAGCTGCTTTACTTCAAAAGCAGGGAAAATATGAGAATTTATACTATAACAAGAATCAGCAATCTCTAACAAAAAAGGGAAATGTGAAATGTATAAGAAACCATGCTACTACAAACGAAATATTACATAGTTGGATTCCACTGGAAAAAAATTTCTGAACTCTTAAAGATTAACATTATTTAGTAGCTAAATGTTTACTAGTAAAACTCTATAGGTAAAGTAAAATTATTTTCAGCTGGTCCTTTCAAAAGACAAAGATTTTTAAAATCAGACATTGGCTTAATAATGCCTCACATTTTTGGATCCACAGAAAGAAGGCCTCACCCTGGGGTGGGGGAACAGAGGCAGTTGGAGGGAGTCAATAGGGGAAAAAGAGGCCAACAATAAAGATTTTAAAAAGCCAAACAATTTTCCCCTCCCTCTACAAAGAACTCATTCAAAATAATTTCTATTTAATAACACCTCATTCCTTGAAACTCAGGCATTATTTCTCAACTTAAAAACAATTTTTTTATTTGATTTCAGATAGGAGGGGAGAGGTAGAAAGAGATAAAAACATCAATGATGAGAATCACTGATCGGACGCCTCCTGCACGCCCCACACTGGAGACTGAGCCTGCAACCTGAGTATGTGCCCTGACCTGGAATCAAACCATGACTTCCTAGTTCAGAGGTCGACATTCAACCACTGAGCCATGCTGGCTGAACATTTCTCAACTTTTTTTTTTTTAATAAATCTTTATTGTTCAGATTATTACAATTGTTCCTCTTCTTCCCTCCGCCCCCCCTCCCCCGGCCAAGCTCTCTCCACCTGGTTCCCACCTCAACCTCTGCCATTACCCCCCGCACTGTCCTCATCCATAGGTGTACAATTTTTGTCCAGTCAATTCCCACCCCCCCCCACACCCCTTTCCCCCTGAAAATTGTCAGTCCACTCCCTTTCTATGTCCCTGATTCTATTATATTCACCAACTTATTCTGTTCTTCAGATTTTTTATCCACTTGGTTTTTAGATTCACTTGTTAATAGATATGTATTTATTGTTCATCAAAGTTTTTCTCTTTATCTTTTTCTTCTTCCTCTTCTTAAAGAATACCTTTCAGTATTTCATATAATACTGGTTTGGTGGTGATTAACTCCTTTAGCTTTTTCTTATCTGTGAAGCACTTTATCTGCCCTTCAGTTCTCAATGATAGCTTTGCTGGGTAGAGTAATCTTGGTTGTAGATTCTTGCTATTCATCACTTTGAATATTTCTTGCCACTCCCGTCTAGCCTGCATAGTTTCTGTTGAGAAATCTGCTGACTGTTGTATGGGTGCTCCCTTGTAGGTAACTGTTTTTCTCTTGCTGCTTTTAATATTCTTTGTCTTTTGCTCTTGGCATTTTAATTATGATGTGTCTTGGGTGTGGTCCTCTTTGGATTCCTTTTGTTTGGGGTTCTGTGCACTTCCTGGACTTGTAAGTCTATTTCTTTCACCAGTTGGGGAAAGTTTTCAGTCACTATTTCTTCAAATAGGTTTCCAGTATCTTGCTCTCTCTCTTCTTCTGGCACCCCCATAATTCTGATGTTGGTATGCTTGAGGTTGTCCCAGAGGCTTCTTACACTATCTTGAACTTTTTGGATTTTTTTTTCTTTTTTCTTTTCTAGTTGAGTGTTTTTTGCTTCTTTGTATTTCAAATCTTTGACTTCATTCTTGCGATCCTCTAGTCTGCTTTTAAGTCTCTGTATAATATTTTTTATTTCTGTCAGTGTATGCTTAATTTGAAGTTGGTCCTTTTTCATATCTTCAAGGGTCTCACTAAATTTATTGGCCTTTTCTAGGAACCTCTTGAAAAATCTTATAACCGTGGTTTTGAACTCTATATCCAGTCATTTGCTTTCCTCCATTTCTTTCATTTGTAACCTGCCTCATTATCTCCGCGTTGTAGCTGCATTGAGAGTGGCTTTGTGTGCCAAGACTGGTTTGGCTCAGTGGATAGAGCATCAGACCCCGGACTGAAGGGTCCCGGGTTCGATTCCGGTCAAGGGCATGTACCTTGGCTGCGGGCACATCCTCAGTAGGGGGCGTGCAAGAGGCAGCTGATCGATGTCTCTCTCTCATCGATGTTTCTGACTTTCTCTCTCCCTTCTGCTCTGTAAAAAATCAATAAAATATATTTTTTAAAAAAAAAAGAGAGAGAGAGAGAGTGGCTTTGTGTGAGGTGTCCTTTGGGCCTAGTGGCTCAGCCTGCCCAGTTACCTGACGTGAGTATACTTGTTGCACCCCTTTATGGGCTGTGTGCACAGTCTCGTTGTAGTTAAGCCTAGATTGTTGTTGGTATCACTGGGCGAAGTTGATCTCCAGGCCAATTGGCTGTGAGGATCAGTTGTCCAGTTTCTCCCTGAATAAGTATAGGTACCCAAAGTCTCACCCAGAACTGGAGTATGGTGCAGACAGGAAGTTTTGTTTCCCTCTGGAAAGAGAAAACCAGCTACCGCCTAGCTGTCCGAGCCCTCTCCACGCGCACGCACTTCCTCACCTCTGTCTTCCGCAGTTCCCCTGGGTCTCAGTGCCCCGAGGCAATAGGTGCATGCATCTCTGAGAGAAAGCTGCTCTCGGGTTTTGCCCAATGCTAGATGGTCCAATTTCTCCCTGTATGAGTCTGGGTTCCCCGAGTCTCAGCCTGAGCTGGATTTTAGCACAGTGGGGAGCCTTTGTTTCCCTCTGGTTCGAGGAAGCCAAGCCAGCTTTTCCTCTCACATGCACATCTCCGCATCTCAGCACCTCTGCCTCCCGCAGCTCCTGAGTCTCAGAGTCCTTTTTTCTTTCTTTCTAATTGTAGGATTTCCACTTAGCCAGCTTTCCGGTGGTTCTAGATGATGTTCGTTTTGTCTTTTAGTTTGAAGTTTTGAAATTGTTGTGCGAGGCAGCAGTATGGGTGTTTACCTATGCCACCATCTTGGTTTCTTCTGTCAAGGTTGTAAGTTTTCTTGGGAAAGGCCACCACCTCCCTACTCCACAACTGCTTTCCTGTCTGCGAGAAACTGCCTGTGCTCCTTCTCAACTTTTTAAAACCACACTCCCTTCTCATAAAATTCTAATGCTTCTTCTGTCATTTTATTACTAATACTGTTCCCTCTAAAAGTGACATCATTTTAAAACATTAAAAATGTTTTTAAAACTACATTTGTCTTCCTTTTCCCTTTAAGTATGTGCTCAACTCATGACATTTTAAGAATACAAAATGAACACTAGTATAAACACAAACCTGTAAGAACCAAGACTATATAACATTAAAAAAATTATGTTTAAGCACAAACATATTACATCTTTATAAAAATAAAACACTAGAGGCCCTATGCACAAAATTCATTCAAGGGGCTTGGCCTTTGCAGCCCTGGCTTCATCCGGAAGACCATCCATAGGACATCCAGAAGGTCATTTGACTGTTTAGTCTAATTACCATATTAGCTCGTTATTATATAGGATATGGAATAGGAAGCCCCCAAGATTAAATTCTTAGAGTCTTTGTTACTTTATGTGAAATCAAGGGAATTCTCACCTTACCAATGTTTGACTCTAGATTAAGGACATCAACTAAGAGACTACCAAAACAATAAACGTTCAGTAACTAAGAAGTGTAAAATCTGTAAGTGAGAACACACAATGGATACAATCGTATTATATTAGAAAGCTTCTGTATGCCCAGTAAATGTACACATTTTTTCACTTGAGACTTTACTGATATAATGCTTTGACATGGATATTCTTCAATATTTACTACTTTTACTATGGTAACACTACGCTAGAAAAAATGCTCTGAAAGCATAGCTGTCACACACTGTTACCTATCAAATACACATGAGGACTTCCAATAAGCTTGCCTCCTTTCTGCCATGGCCCCATACTTTCCTCTTTTTCTAAAAAGATTTTTATTTTGCCCAGGCTGGTATGATCAGTGGTTAGAGCATCGGCCCATGCATTGAAGTATCCCAGGTTCAATTCCTGGTCAAGGGATTCCTGGGTTACAAGGTCGATCCCTAGACCCAAGCAGGGCCCATTCAGGAGGCAACCGATTAATGTGTCTCTCTCACATCATCAATGTCTCTCTCTCTCTCTCTCTCTCTCTCTCTCTCTCTCTCTCTCTCTCCCCCCCCCTCCCTCGTCCCCCCTCCCCCCTCCCTCGTCCCCCCTCCCCCTCCCCTCCCTTCCCCTCCCCTCCCAGCTCCTATTCTCTTCTTTTTCCTCCTTCCCTCATTTCTACTCTCTCTAAAAATTAATGGGAAAAATATCCTCAGGTGAAGATTTTAAATTTTTTTCGGATTTTCTGTTTGAAGTCAATGACATAGGTACTGTGCATTTATATGCACATGTATTTCAACAGGTAACTAGACAGAATATGTGTTATTAAAGGATTTATTTATCAAATATAGCATTAGTATCTTATCTTCAGTTTCATATATCTCTTTTCTCACATATATATGTATATCAAAACATGGTTTAAAATCATCTTCAAACCTTTCTGATAACAAATTAGCAACCAAAGTCCCCCCCCCCCCCCCATTTTTTAATGTTTAAACCATTTCTCTTAAAGTAGCACTGAAAATAAAGTTACAAATTGCCTGCCCTGTTTTGTAGCAAGCTTTGACTGGTCACCTGCCTCCACACACGTAATGTGGCAACCAATCAGCAACCCTAACCTGCTGAATAAAGCCCTCTCTCACCTAAGCAGCGGGTTCAAACTGCTTCCATCTACACTGGACTGTCCCACTTCTGGGGGAGGAGACACCAGGAAGAAGTCTCAAGCAGAAGGGACAGGATAAGATTCATTAAAATAATTTACAGTGAGAAATGCAAAACCCACAGATCACAAGCATGCTCCTAAGACATGTGCAGGAAAGCACCACAGCCTGAAACAAGCTACTAAAGGAAAAGGTCAAAGAAATAACTGAAATTTAAATGTTAAAAATGAGTTATTTTTCATGAGGTTTTAGCTTACAAATTAGTAAAATATTAACACCTACATGAAGACAAATAACAAAACATCTTCAACCTTTAAAGTATAATAAATGATAGCTCTCCCCAAATACTTTACTATGGCCATTTATAAATAGGCTAGAGAGTGGTGAATGAAATTCATGCATGGGGGGGGAGGGGGGTTATGTCCCTCAGCCCAGCCTGCACTCTCTCCAATCTGGGACATCCTTCTCACAATCCATGACTGCTGGCTCCCTACTGCTCGACTGTCTGCCTTCTGGATTGCCCCTAACCACACCCGTGCCAGTGGATTGCCCCAAATGACTTCCCCTGCAGGCCTGGCCACCCCTAACTGCCCTCGCCTGTGGGACTGGTTGGCCCCAATTGCCCTCCCATGCCAACCCGGTCACCCTTAACTGCCCTCTCCTACCAGCCTCATCGCCCCTAACTACTCTCTCCTGCTTGTGTGGTTCCCCCACGACTGCCCTCCCCTACAGGCCTGCCTCCCTCCACCCCAACTGCCCTGTCCTGCAGGTCTGGTCACCTCTAACTTCCCTGTCCTGTCCTATAGGCCCAGTCCCCCCCAACTGACCTCCCTTGCAGGCCTGGTCCCCCCAACTAACTGTTCTTCCCTGCAGGCCTGGGTCCCCCTCAACTGCCCTTCCCTGCAGGCCCAGTTGCCCCCAACTTCCCTCCTCTGCCTGCCTGGTCACTCCTAACTGCCCTCCCCTGCAGGCTTGATTCCCCCTAACTGCCCTCCCTTGCAGGCCTGGTTCCTCCCAACTATCCTCCCCTGCTGGCCTGATTGTCCACAACTGCTCTCCCTTGCAGGGCTGGTCACTCCCAACTGCTCTCTCCTGCTGGCCATCTCGTGGTGGACATCTTGTGTCCTCATGGGGGCAGGATCTTTGACCACATGGGGGCAGCCATCTTGTGTGTTGGAGTGATGGTCCACCTGCATATTACTCATTTATTAGATAGGATAGAGGCCTGGTGCATGCCTGGGGGCCAACTGGTTTGTCCTGAAGGGTGTCCTGGATCAGGGTGGGGGTTCCCTTGGGGAATGGGGTGGCCTGGTGAGGGGCCTGGTTTGCAGACTAGCCACACCCCCCAGTGACCCAAGCTGAGGTCCTGGTATCTGGGATTTATTTATGTACTACAATTGAAACTTTGTAGCCTGGAGTGGAGCCAACCCTTCTGCTCCCTCCATGGTGGCAGCCATTTCTGTTGGAGTTTATTTAAATTCTATAATTGAAACTTTGTAGCCTGGAGTGGAGACCTAGGCCCGGTAGGGCTGTAGAACCTTGGCTTCCTCCATCACCAGGGCAGCCCTAGCCTCTGCTCTCTCCAGCTCTGTGGCTGCTGACATTTCTGTTGGAATATATGTATCTTCTATAATTGAAACTTTGTAGCATTGAGTGGAGGCCTAGACCAGCAAAGGCAGGCAGAAAGTTTGGTTTCCTCCATTACTGGGGAAATCCAAGCCTCCCTCCTGCTCTCAGTGGCCACAGCCATCTTGGTTGGGGTTTATTTGCATATTTGCTCCTGACTGGCTAGTGGGTGTGGCTTGTGGTTGTAGTGGAGGTGTGGTCAATTTACATATTGCCATTTTATTAGATAAGACTAGGGGCTCAGTGCACAAAATTCATGCACTGGGAGGGAGGGGTCCCCTCAGCCCAGCCTGCCCCCTCTCACATACTGGGAGCCTTCAGAGGATGTCCTACTGATGGCTTAGGCCTGTTCCCCAAGGGGAGCGGGCCTAAGCCACAGTCTGGCCTCCCTTTGTGGGAGGCGATCGGGCTGATCAGGGAAAGGCACCAGCCCCATCATCCCACTGGTGCAGCCACTTCCAGTCACCGCAGCCACCAAGGTGTTTTCATCAACCCAGACTCCGGTCCCTTCACCATGAAAAAATGACAACTTTCTGTAGGCATTTTAAAGATGTGTCTTTCATACGATATGACATTTTTTTATGTTTATTTTTTTATTCTCACCTGAGGATATGTTTCCAATGATTTTTAGAGAGTGTAGAAGAGAAAGGGAAAGACAGAGAGAAACATTGAAGTGAGAGGAACACTTTGATTGGTTACCTCCGGCATGAGCCCTGACCTGGGCCCTAGCCAGGGAGGAGCCTGCAAAATAGGTACATGCCCTTGATCAGAATATAACCCGGACCCTGCGGTTGGCAAACCTAGGCATTATCCACTGAGCCAAACTGCCTAGAGAAAGGATATGATATTTCTTAGCCCTCCAGCAGCAGACCTGTTTTTTTCTCCAGGAGTGTGGTGGAAGAACCCTAGATTACTTTTTTGGATTCTTATACCCAAGTTACTAAGAATATTACCAGTGGCGTACAGGGAGGTTAGCCAATGAGCGATCAGAAAAGGTGTTTCCTCTACAGTTCACACCTATCTCTCTGACCTCCGTCTACATCCCTACCAAGGACTAAAGCCTCTAGCCCTGGGCGAGGGGAGGGGGGGACCCCCCAGTTAGCTACGATTGCCCTGCTCCACCCGGGCCAAGGCCCCAAGCCTCTGGCCAAGGATCTGAGGCTCAGGTCTAGGGCAGGGAACCCCCAGTGTGCTTGATCGCCCTGCTTGCCCCCGGCCAAGGCCTCAAGCCTCTGGCCAAAGAACCAAGGCTCGGGTCTAGGGCAGGGGACCCCCGGTGCGCTTGATCGCACTGCTCCGAGGATGGGGCCCTGGGCAGTTGACCCCCAGCAGGCGCGATCAACCTGCTGCCTCCGTTTGTGGCTTGGGCCCTGGGCAGTTGACAACTAGCTCCCGCGATCGCCCTACTGAGCCCCCCAGCCAAAGCCGCAAGCCTCTGGCTGAGGCTCAGAGGCTCTGGCCCTGGGCGGGGTACCCCCAGTGCCCTGATCCACCCCAGCCCTAGCCTTGACTTAGCCCCGGCCTTGCACCAGCCAGCGATCACCCTGCCATGGGGCAAATTGCTGGCTCCGCCCCAGCCCTGGCCTGCCCAAGGCCAGAAAACACCTCTTGGCTTTTTCTGGCCTTGGGCAGCAGCCATCTTGGTTGGTGGATATCACTCCTAATTGGCTGGTGGGCATGGCTTATTAGGTGTAGTGAAGGTGTCTACGGCCATACCACCCTGAACGCGCCCGATCTCGTCTGATCTCGGAAGCTAAGCAGGGTCGGGCCTGGTTAGTACTTGGATGGGAGGTGTAGTGAAGGTATGGTCAATTTGCATATTACTGTTTTATTAGATAGGATGGGTGTGGTCTGCACAGAAGAGAGGTTTGGGAGGATGGGTCTAAGCAATGCAACGGCGCTCATGCAAACCCACAAAAAGCCCCTCTGTATAGAAGTGGCCTATCAGCAGGGGCAACTGCTGCTATGGGGACAGTATAAGGGAACTGGTTTGGAGAACCTCACGGTCCAAGCCAACTCTGGGAAACATTGGGTCTCTTCATGTTCTTAAAATCATACCCCAAATTGAAAGAGCACTCTATTTTCTCATTTGAAAAATAGGACAAGTATGCTGAATGACAACCAGATGGAAGCACTGGCAACTGCGCCTATAACTATGTCAGTCACCACTATGGAATGAGCTGTCCTGGCTTTCTGTCTTGACTTTACGGCTTTCTTCCTTATTTCATACAAGAAGCCCTGATAGCTATTGCTACTTTTCTTACCTGGCACCCAGAGAACTAGAAAATACCTGGTTTCTCCTTAAGTCTGTGGTCCTTTATGAATGCCATGACTGTACTTCACTGCCACCCGTCTGCCCCTGCTGCCGAGGCTCTTGAACAGTGCTGGCCGCAGCGGTCGTCCCAGGGCTCTGTATCCTTCCCCCATGCCCTCCATGACAGAGTGACTTCCCAGTCCTCTCAAGATAGGTTTTCTCATTACAAATAAGCCCAAACGCAGCTGCAAGAGCAGACTGGCTTCCGCCATTGCAGGCAGGAGGTATGCCAAGTTTAGATGTTGACTCTGCCATGGGTTGAGCTAAGAAAAGTGTTTTCTCCTTTACCCTCTTCACCCTCTTCTGGAAGTGCCTGCCGAATTACAGGACCAAATGCAAACAGAGACTGAAGTGGTTTAGTTTTCAACAGGAATGTCAAGATGTCTAAAAACTAGGTACCTTATTTCTTGGATCTCTAACCACTTGCAGATTTCCTGGGAGATTATTTTAAATATTCATAACTTCTAAAGACATTTTTTGGTATTAAACTGAAAATATATTGGGATCACATATCTTGACTCCTTTGGAATTTTAATATTGTAATTTTCATCACTTCCCCAAACCATTTTTTCTTTAATTATCCTTGTGATGTCTAACCAGATACACACAAGTACCCAAATGTTACTCTTTCTTCAGCAGTAATATTTAACCAGAACTTTATTCTTTCTCTTGATAATTGAGAATGCTCCTCGACTGATGGACCTGTGTCTCTGGCCTTCCCACTCACTAGGACAGCCTTGAGCACATGAATGAACCTCTCTGCACCTCAGTATTCCCATCTGTAAAACAGCCCTATCTCCTGGGAGTAACTACAGAAACATGCACAAAGTACTTAGGATAGTCCCCAGTAATAATGAAACCTCAGTGTGCCTGGCAATGTCATTTTTATACCAAATTTTTGCAGTGTTTCACGATAGGTGTAATACACAGCTTCCGACAATTATGTGTTTCCTGATCAAGTGAAAGACAAATCAGCATAGGTCCCCTTTCCACCCGAATTGCCCCCGCCCCCGCCGGCCTGGTTGCCCCTCATACTTCCTTCTCCCCTGCCACTGGCCTGGTCACCCCATGCAGACTGCTGTTCAGTCGTTTGGTAGTCCCTCACTAACCCCCCAGCCTGGTAGCCCCATGCAGACCGCTATTCAGTTGTTTGGTCACCCCACGCAGCCTGCTGTTCAGTTATTTGGTCGTCCTTCACTAACACCCTGCTGGCCTGGTTGTAGGCAGCCATCTTGTGAGGGCGTGAGGTCTAATTTGCATATTGCCTCTTTATTATATAGGAGGTTATAATGAAAGCCTAATATGCTAAGTATCGCTATGATGCACAATGACCACCAGAGGGTAGATGCTCCAACTGGTAGGTTGGCTTGCTGCTGGGGTCTGGCCCATGGGAATGGGTGAGACAGGCTGGACACAACCTGGAGCCCTCCCACAGTCCCTCCCTGGCTCTAATCATTCACTGGTGTGGTCCCTCAGCCTGGCCTGCACCCTCTTGCAATCCAGGACCCCTCTAGGATGTTGGAGAGCCGGTTTTGGCCTGATCAGTGCATGCCAGGCTGAGGGACCTCACCAGTGCATGAATCCATGCACCAGACCTCTAGTGTAGATTATACTAGCCCTTGGCCAATGTGGCTCAATGGTTGGAGCATGCACCCTGGGGTCTGTGCAGTTTCTGGGGTTTGATTCCCAGTCAAGGGCATGTACCTGGGTTTCAAATTCATTCCCCACAAGTCATGGAGAATGGGGAAAGTAACAATTAATGTGTCTTTCACATCAAAATTTTTCTCTCTCCCCCTGCTGCCCTTCAACTATCTCTGAAAAACAATGGAAAAAAATATCCTCAGGTGAGAATTAACAAAAATAAATAAATATCCTATATAATAAAGAGGTAGTTACAAATTAACCTTCATGCCATAACGTCATCACAAGATGGCACCATACACAGCAGGAAGAGACAGCAGTGGTACGGCTGCTCCATGTGTCCGCCACCGCAGTTACTGCAGCCCTGAAGGGGGGAAGGAATAGTGGGCAGGAGATCCAGCAGTTGCTCCACGCGCCTGCCACCGGGGTTCACTCAGCCCTGCATGCTGGGGGGGGGGGGGGGGTGGGGGGCAACTTCACAGAGGGTCCTGCAGCTCCAAGCTGCTTCCATCTGCGTGAGCACAGGCAGGTCTGGTTCTCACGGAATTTTGAGGCACAAGCAAATGGGCAGGGACTTGACTCTGAGCCTCCCAGCACAGGCGGACTTGACTCGGAATCTCCCAGCACAGGCAGACTTGACGCTGTGTCCCATGGAGGCCAGCCCAGGCTCTGACAACAGGGAGGAAGGAGTCCCATCCCCCATGAATCAGCCAGAATCAGCTGTTGTTCAGCCAGCTCTCAGAGGCCTGACAGCCAAGACTCTCCTTCACCTGCATTCCAGAGCCTGACAACAGAGAGGTGGGAATATGTCTAAAGAGCAACTACTGACACAACATAGCTCTGCAGCTGAAAGAAGGCACCATCGACAACAGAATACGTCTAAAGAACAGTCATCAACAAGTACTACCAATACTGGTAGGAACTGCCTTCTCAGCAAAAATGGAGTACATGAGGATGCAATTATCGAACATAACTGTGGTAAAATGACTGCTGGGGTCTGGCCCAGGGACTGTGGGAGGGCTCCAGGTAGCAATTTTAGATAGCAATTTTGCCTATCACTAAATTTCTCTGATGGAAATTTACTCTATGTTGTAGCAAAGGTGAAGTTTGTCCAAATGATAAACATTTTCCAGAATATCCGGCATATTTAAAAAGATTAATGACAAAGATTCTAACAGTAAAAATTTCATGGAAAATATTCATTCCATAAATAGTTCTTTTGCTTTTGATTAAATGGGTGCAAATACTGCATCTCCATCAGGACATGGGCCATACTGTTTTAGAATACACAGACAAGTTTATCACCGTACTGGAACTTTACATCCTTTGGATGGTGTTCCTCAACTTTATATTTTAGATATGGCCAAAGTAATAAGTAAAAGATTAGCAATGCCAGAAAACCAGGGCAGCTCAGAAAGACTCGTGATCAACATCAACAACCTCAAGCATGAAATAAATGAATTAACAAAATTGTACAAAATGCTACATGAGGTAGAAAAGGAAGCCCAATCTGAAGCAGCAGCAAAAGATATTGTTCCCATGGAAGTTAACAATGGCGATTAAGTACAATTGTGACAGTGATCCAGGTAGATATAATTCTCCCCATGTAATCGAGGTTGCAATCATATCCAGAAACAAAGATGGAGAACCTCCTTTTGAAAGGGACTTGCTCATTCATTGTAAACCAGATCCCAATAATCTGGGATGCCACGAAAATGAAACAAATCAGTTTCCTACATTAGATAAAATGACATATCCTATTCTTTTTCCACATTGTGAAAAGGGTGGGGAACGGATATTGCATTAAGACTCAGAGACCACATGTAATCGACAATGACACTAGACAAAATGTAAGGACACAAGTCACACAAATGCAGTATTATGGATTTCATCTCTCTGTGAGGGACACGTTCAATCCTATTTCATTAAAGCAAACCAATCTAAGCTGAGAGTTGAAAAATATAGTGGTTTTATGGATTACCTCACATCTAGATCTGAAAATGACAATGTGCCAATTGGTAAAATGATAATACTTCATCATCCTTTGAGGGTAGTCCCAGAAATATGCAGTGGCAACATCAGGATGCTATGGCAATTGTAACAAAGTAAGGCAAACCCAATTTATTCCTAATGATGACATGCAACCCCAAATGGTCAGATATTACAAACAATTTACAATGCTGGCAAAAAGTTGAAAACAAACCTGACTTGGTAGTCAGAGTTTTTAATATTAAGCTGAATGCTCTTTTAAGTGATACATGTAAATTCCATTTATTTGGCAAATTAACAGCTAAAATTCACGTCAATGAATTTCAGAAATGCAGACTGCCTCACGGTCACATATTATTGATATTAGATAGTGAATCCAAATTACGAATGGAAGATGACACTGACCGTATAGTTAAGGCAGACATTCCAGATGGAGACTAGTGTCCTCAACTTTTTCAAATTGTAAAATCAAATATGGTATATGGACCATGTTGAATACAAAATCCAAATAGTCCATGTAGTCAGATATCCACCGAGAGGGTCCCAGATTGCAGAGGGTGCAGGTCGGGCTGAGGGAGACCCCCCCCCCCCCCCCGCCCAAACACAAATTTCATGCACCGAGCCACTAGTAAAAATATAAAGCCACTAGAGGCCCGGTGCACGAAATTTATGCATGGGGGTGAGGGGGTCCCTCAGCCCAGCCTGCACCCTCTCCAATCTGGGACCGCTCAAGGGATGTCTGACTGCCCATTTAGGCCCAATCCCAGTAGGCAAACCCAGTAGGATTGGGCTTAAATGGGCAGTCGGACATCCTTCTCACAATCCAGGACTGCTAACTCCAAACTGCTCGCCTGCCTGCTTCCCTGATCACTCTTAACTGCTTCTGCCTGCCTGCCTGATCACCCCCTAACCACTACCCAGCCAGCCTAACTGATGTCTAATTGCTCCCCTGCCAGCCTGTTTGCCCCCAACTTCTCTCGCTGCTGGCCTGGTCAACCCTAACTGTCCTCCCCTGCAGGCTTGATCATCCCAAACTGGCCTCCCTTGCAGGCCTGGAACCTCCCACTGATCTCCCCTGCTGGTCATCTTGTGTCCACATGGGGGCAGGACCTATGAACACATGAGGGCAGCCCTCTTGTGTATTGGAGTGATGGTCAATCTGCATATTACTCTTTTATTAGATAGGATAGAGGCCTGGTGCATGGGTAGGGACCGGCTGGTTTGCCCTGAAGGGTGTCCTGGATTGGAGTGGGGGTTCCCCTGGAGTATGGGGAAGCCTGGGTAGAAGCTTAAGGTGGTTTGCAGGCCAGGCACGGCCCCCAGCAACCAAAGCGGAGGGCCTGGGATCTGGGATTAACTTATGTTCTACAATTGAAACTTTGTAGCCTGGAGTGGAGCCAAGCCTTCTGCTTGCTCTATGGCAACAGCCATTTCTGTTTGAAACTTTGTATCCTAGAGTGGAGGCCTAGGCTAGGGCTGGGGAAGTTTGGCTTCCTCTATAGCCCTGGCAACCCTAGCCTTTTCTCTCTCCAGCTCCGTGGCTGCTGCCATTTCTGCTGGAATATATGTATCTTCTATAATTGAAACTTTGTAGCATTGAGTGGAGGACTACGGCAGCAATGGCAGGCAGAAAGCTTGGCTTCCTCTGTTGCCGAAGAAACCCAAGCCTCCCTCCTGGCTCTCAGTGGCTGCAGCCATCTTGGTTGAGGTTTATTTGCGTAATTTGCTCCTGATTGGCTGGTGCATGTGGCTGTGGGCGTGGGTTGGTCAGAGATACGGTCAATTTGCATATTCTTTTATTAGATAGGATTATACACCCAGATATCTACATCTAAATTTGCCCCAGATATAACAAATAACTTTGCTCTAAAGATGGACATCAAGAGTGGAAATTACAGTGTTAGTCTGGGAGCGGTGCGGGCTCCCGCTTCCAACTGAGCCCAGGCCAGCCGGGACAGGGCCAAGCCCACCAGTGCCTGGTAAGGTGGAAACACAGTGTGTAACACGAGTTAAAGTGAGTCTCCGAAAGAAGAATTATGCGGACTGCACCCTTGTGAGTGTGGGAAGTATCCCTGAGCCTCACCATGTCCGGGAAACGGAAGCGGGTAGTGTTGAATATTAAAGATAAGCTTGATATAATAAAGAAACTTGAAGACAGAGGTTCTTCCAAAAACAACTGGCAGTAATTTATGGAATTGGTGAGACAACAGTTAGGGATATAAGGAAAAATAAGGAAAAAATTATAACTTATGCAAGCAGTTCTGATTCCACAAGTCTTCTGGCCAAAAGGAAATCTATGAAGCCATCCATGTATGAGGAACTGGACCGAGCAATGCTGGAGTGGTTCAACTAGCAAAGAGCAAAAGGGAATCCTGTATCTGGACCCATTTGTGCAAAAAGGGCCAAGTTCTTCTTTTATGCTTTGGGAATGGATGGTGATTTTAACCCCTCTAATGGTTGGCTGACTCGTTTTAAGCAGCAGCACAGCATTAGAGAAATTAACATTAGAAATTAAAGATTAAATGAAGATGAGACTGTGTAAGATTTTTGTAACAACTTTCAAGACTTTATTGAATGAGAGAATCTGCAGCCTGAACAAATCTACAATGCGGATGAAACTGGACTCTTTTGGAAATGCCTACCTTCCAGGACTTCAGTAGTCAAAGATAAATGCACTATCTTTGGGCACAAGTCAATTGAAGAAAGAGTCACCATCATGTGTTGTGCCAATGCAACAGGTTTACACAAATTTAAACTTTGTGTTGGGGGGAAACCAAAAAAACCTTGCTCCTTCAAGTCAGCCAACACCTCAAACCTGCCAGTCTCTTATTTCAGCTAGAAAGGTGCATGGATAGATCTTTCCATTTTCCGACAGTGGTTTGACAAGATCTTTGTGCCACAAGTTCGAGAGCACTTACGCTCCAGAGGCCTACAGGAAAAGGCTGTGCTCTTGTTGAATAATTCACCAACACATCCAAATGAAAATGTCCTTAGGTCAGACGATGGCCAAATATTTGCTAAATATTTACCACCTAATGTGGCTTCACTGATTCAGCCCTCAGACCAGGGCGTCATAGCAACCATGAAGACAAACTATCGCACGGGTCTTCTCCAGAATAACTTGGAAGAAGGTAATGACCTGAAATCATTCTGGAAAAAGCTAACTCTGCTGGATGCACTGTATGAAGTAGCAGTCGCTTGGAATTTAGTAAAGCCAGTTACCATTAACAGAGCATGGAAAAAGATTCTCCCTACCATAGAGGAGAAAGAAGGCTTGGACTTTGATGACAAAGATATTTCACTGGCAACTGTGGCCACCATTTTACAACACACCAAAGGATTGGAAAATGTGACTACTGAAAACATTGAAATATGGCTTGAAGTGGACAGTACTGAACCAGGTTATGAAGTATTAACTGACAGTGAAATAATCAGAAGAGCCCAAGGCCAGACAGAGGAATCCAGTGAAAATGAGGAAGAAGCAATAGAACTAATTCCAGAGAAACATATCAATCATGCAGCTGCTCTCCAATGGACTGAAAATTTATTGGATTATCTAGAACAACAAGGTGATATAATTCTGCCCGATAAACTGGTGATACGTAAACTTCGAGCCACCATCAGAAATAAACAGAAGACCACCAACTCAAGCCAATAATGGCATTTCAATATTACTGTTTGTAACTCTTAACCTCTCTACAATAATGGCTTTATTTTGTGTGTGTGTTCTGAATTGTCAGACACAGTCCTATGAAATATGGAGACAAAAATGTACCTGAAATGGTTTGAGGATTATGTGTTTTGCATCATCTGTGTCTCTTGTCCCTTTACTTAACGCAGATAATCTGAAGCTGGTTCTGTATAAATATAAGTTACTTGTACACATGTTTTCACTTTTGTAGATCTATAATTATGCCATAACAGTGGCATTCCCTACATTTTCTAGCAAATGTTACAGATAATAATGAACAGATAGAGTATTTTTCCTGAAATTTTTGTTTAATTTGTGAGCACTGCCACAGTAATATTTTCTTGTGCTAATCCTCTTAAATGGTTATCTGCTTTGTGTATCTGTGCTGAAAGAATGAGGAAATATCTTGTTGTTATATTGCAGGGTGATCTATAATAACTCAAAATGAAGTTCAATAATGAGGAAAAAGTAATCTGTGAATTACAAAAATGTCTTAGAAATCATAGTTCTGTTACATTAATATTTGGATGGCAATACGAGAGATTTTTCTGAAAACTGCATTAAATACAATATAGAAAGTGATTGCTAAATTAGTGAGAAAACTATTGGAAAATATAAAAGATACTCTATTCACTTGTAGAAAACTGGAAGTTGAAAATTTGAGCTTTTAAGTTATTTATACAAAGGGAATAATTAGTCTTCTTTTAATTGGGTCTTTTTTTTAATGAATTGAGTAACAGTATAAGTTTATTATTTATTCACCTAATTATATTACAGGTTCTATAATGTTACATGAGTTCCCACCTTATATGTGGGCGACCATCTTAGAAATTTGAAAGTTTTGTTGTTTTTTACTGTGAATAATTTGAAAAAAAAATTGTCATATGGTCTCTTTATTTCATATGAAATTAAAAAAAATAATTTTTTTATTTTTAAAATAAACCATAGATTATGCATGACTTGCTTTATGAAGCAGAGATAATTATGGAAATTGTGAGATTCTTAAGAAGTTTGCATTTATTATTTTGACACTTATAAAACTTATTCTAGAATTTGTAAGTTTTTATCTATTTGCACAGTAAATTTAGTATGTTTATTCAAGACATGAAAACACTACCTATGTGAATATTAATATAATTTGTGATTTAAAAGCAAAGTCTCTACATATTATTTAATGTTTTGGCCCTACATTTTCTTAAAAAACAGTAGAATTGTTCTGTGTCAGTCATTTTTTAAAATTTACCACCTTTATCATATAAATATTTTGCATTTTATAGTGCCTTTCTCAGAATTCTAAAACTTCAAAAAGATTTTTGCTTTCCATAATTTCTGTTATCTTCATGATATATGTTTGGATTTCTAAAAAGACATCTGTTATGAGAACTTTAAAGGTTTTATGTGCTGCACGAATTGTCTCAGTGCATAGAGTAAAAGAAACATGAGAAGTTAACAGACACTGAATCAGATGGTTACACCTTCTATAAATTAATTGTATATAATTGGATTTTTCATTTTCCTCAAATGAAAATATGTACTAAAAAGCTTCTTGGGGAAAAAAAAGTGGAAATTGCTGTAGGACCATGGGTGCTAACAGAACAACAAAATGGTGCGTGTGGACTTTGTGGGAAAATGGCGCCTTCCTTCCAACCAGGACATTGATGGCTCATCCGTCTGTGCTAAGTCTTCCTCCCCTCAGTGGCCAGGATGCATTTCCCAGTCGGGCCTGCAAGGCCTATGACGTGTGGCCAAGTTTTGATAAATGGAATGTGATCAAAAGTAATGGAGGCGATCGGAGAACCAAGATGGCAGCATAGGTAAACACCTATCTTACTGCCCCACACAGCAATTTCAAAACTACAACTTAACGAAAGAACAAACACCATCCAGAATCACCAGAAAGATGGCTGAGTGAAAATTCTACAAATAAAAGAGAAGATAGGACACTGTGACTCAGAGGAGCGGCTGAGGACAGTGCTGAAGATACGCGCGGAGAGAGGTTTGGAGCGCGCGCCAGCGGATAGGGTGGGCGGCTGGAAACCCGGCCAGTTTTCCTGAACAGGGGAGACAAAGAGGTCCCACTGCACTAATCCCCCAGCTCCAGGAGAAGTCCAGGGAAACCACAATCATACGAGGTAAAAACTGGACAGTGGGAGGGCACGCCGAAGCTCGGGTGCTGCAGGGGCCTGCCAGCTTGTGGAGAAGGCGAGCTTGAGCGGAGTGCGTGTGAACTTGGGAACATCACAGCTGCATGACCGTGCAGAGCGCGCTCATGACTTGCTCTCTCATTCAGGAAACCATCAGACTGCACTGTTTTGCGACCCTGGGTGAGATGTTGGGTGTGCAGACTCATTTGGGGAGAGTCTGAATTCTTTGGCAGCCGGTGGAGCTTGGCAGCGGCTCTCTCTCAGAGGTGCTGGCGGCCATTGCCACCAGCACAGAGTCCCTGGGGCCGCATAGGGTGGAGCTGATACTGTCTGCTTGGCCCGGAGACTCTGCCCATCCAACCTGAGCACAGCTGAGCTTCACAGAAAATTGGCCTGGAGGTCAACCCCTCCAAGTGCTAACAACGATTAACCTGGGCTTAACTTCAACAAGACTGTGCAACCCATATCCACCTCAGGTAACTGGGGAGGCTGAGCCACTGTCCCTTGTAGGACATCTACCACAAAAAGCTAATTAACCAACTCAGGGAAGCAGCCACCATGCAGAGACATGGAAAGAAATCAGATGTGAAAGAAATGGAGGAAAAAAAACGACTGGACATGGAATTCAAAACCATGGTTATAGGGCTTCTCAAGAGCCTCCTAGAAAAGGCCAAGACCTACAAGGAAATAAGCAAGACCTACAAGGAAATGAATGAGACCTACAAGGAAATGAAAGAGACCCTTGAGGATATGAAAAAGGACCAACCAGAAATTAACCATACACTGACTGAAATAAAAAATATTATACAAAGATCTAAAAGTACTCTAGAGTACCCCAAGAACCAAGTTCAAGATTTAAAATACAAAGAGGTAAAATCCACTCAGCTGGAAAAGCAAGAAACCAAAAGAATCCAAAAAATTCAAGATAGTGTAAGGGACCTCTGGGACAACCTCAAGCATACCAACATCCAAATTATAGGGGTGCCAGAAAAAGAGAGAGAGCAAGACAATGAAAACCTATTTGAAGAAATAGTGACCGAAAACTTCCCACACCTGGTGCAAGAAATTGACTTAGGAGTCCAAGAAGCGCACCGAACCCCAATATATAGGAACCCTAAGAGGACCACACCAAGGCACATCATAATTAAAATGCCAAGAGCAAAAGACAAAGAGAGAATATTAAAAGCAGCAAGAGAAAAACAGATGGTTACCTATAAGGGAGCATTTCTCAACAGAAACGATACAGGCCAGACAGGAGTGGCAAGAAATATTCAAAGTGATGAATAGCAAGAATCTACAACCAAGATTACTCTATCTAGCAAAGCTATCATTCAGAATTGAAGGTCAGATGAAGTGCTTCGCAGATAAGAAAAAGCTAAAGGAGTTCATCACCACCAAACCAATATTATATGAAATGCTGAAAGATATTCTTTAAGAAGAGGAAGAATAAAAAGATAAAAATGTAAATTATGAATGACAAATATACATCTATCAACAAATGAATCTAAAATTCAAGTGAATTAATAATCTGATGAACAGGATAAACTGGTGAATGTAACAGAATCACGGACATAGAGAGGGAATGGACTGACAATTCTTGGGGAAAAAGGGAGTGTGGGAAGTGCAGCAAGAGACTGAACAAAGATGCAACTATGGCAGAGGACAGTGGGGGGGTGAGGGCAGAGGGTGGGATGGGTACCTTGTGGAGGGGAGCTATGGGGGGGGGAGGGAACAATTTAATTAATAAACTGAACAATAAAGATTAAAAAAATACTTTAATAAGGCAAAAAAAAATATCCTCTAGGGATGAACTAATTGATAGAAGCTATATGAATTTTTTTTCTTCTCTTTTTAGGGATTTGTTTTAATACAAAACTGATTACAACTTGCAGACCAAAATTTCCTAATTATAGTCCTAAGTAGTCGATAATTGTAAAAAAAAAAAAAAATAGAATAAAAATTGCATCTACACACACACACACACACACACACACACACACACACACAATTAATGGAGGCCAGTTCCACAGCTGGTCAGTTAAAAAAAAAAAACCTGCCTTACTAATCCTCACTTTTCCCCTCCTGCCAGAATGAAGTAACCTGGGGGTCAGAGGAAGGAGTCTGGGGGATGAAAACTGGAATGAAGCCACTACCCAGGGTCTGGGAGTGTCAGCCAGTGCTCTCTGACTGATATCCCCGTGCTGGACACCTAGGACTGTTCCCCAAGACTGTCCCTTCAAATGGCCTTCTATCCCAGGGCAGAAAACTCGAAGGATCCACCCCTTCCTGCCCTGCACCCCCAATGCCCTTACCAGTCTTGGGCACCCAGAACCCACCTGGGCTCTACTGCCACCACCTCAGGCTCAGCCCAGACTGCCGCTGAAAGCTAACAGCAGAGCTGTGTGAGTGGGTCAGTCAACCCCAACAGCCTGTGGGGCAGACACTCCATTCACAAAAACCTGAGCAGTTACACACCCCACACTCAGCACAAAGTTAGGAAGCGGTCGGGCCTGGACCCGCTTGGATACCTACCTCCAGAACCTCTAAGCTCTCTATTGTTTGTCATCAACAGCAAATGGCTGAAATGCATCTTCACATCCCTTTATCTGTGCCAATGTTTGTTAAACCCAGATGCATCCTTGAATGGAAATCCAACGGCTGACCGGAATGGACAGAAGGCATTGGCAGCTCTCACCTGATCAGCCTATGAGGGACTGCTGAAGATGTGGGACAGCCTAAAAGAAGCAGCTGACTCAAGTTGAGTAAACAAGAAAATTTCTTGCTCTGGAAGCTGGTTCAACAGAACAAGAATGGGAAAAGTGGGATTTCTGTGGGTATAACCTTGAACCTATAGCAAGGTATGGTACCCTGGGCCCCTGCCTGGTGGAGGACAGCGGGGGCCATGCTCCATAGAAGCTAGCACAGGCCAAGCTGTACAGATGAGAGAGCCAATCCTGGGAGAGATGAACTTAGTTGGTCAGTACAGTCAGACCCACCAGGAAGAAGTCTGTAAGGGTTAGGAGGCGTCGGGTTAGAAAAAAGGGCAGTTGACACAAGATAATACTCAGAAGGCAAGTCCATGATCAGAGAGGGCAGCTCCTCTGGGGAGGACAGGAGGCCTTTCATAGCCACCTGGAGCATCAGTGGACAACAAAAGTGGAGAACCGGAACACTGCAATAAACATGAAATATTAAATCTAAGGTCCAGAAAGCCACTCACAGGCTGCTCTTAGTGCTGCCTTTTGAGAAGAGAAGCGACATTTCATACAGGGGAGGTAGGACTGTCCTCACAGCTCGATTTCAATTTTGGACATAGATGTCCTTTTCCTTCACAACTTACATTTGACCTTATGGACAACATTGTTCACTGCGTAGCTAGTGCTCATTCTCACTGCTTCCTCAGTGACAGGACAACACTGTGCCCAGCTAAAAACTCCAAATTCCAAGCTGTAGCAAAAGTGGCCCTTTGACTGAGTTGGGCCAACAAGACAGATAGGACCAGACCGCCTTACAGGCAGCACCTTCTGCTACATCTACCTCCTCTTTCACCTGGACTTTGGTAATCCTATCTAATAAGAGAGTAACATGCAAATATGACCGTACTTTGGCTCCTGACTGGCTATGCTACCAGCCAATCAGGAGCGGGGGGCGTGACTGGGGCATGGCCACGCCTTGCCTGGATTAGAGTAAACACTTCCCTTCACGCCTGGGCCTCAAGTGCTCACACCTGTGGGGAACACTTTGCTTCACACTGGTGCAGGCGGAGAACGATTTGCTTCACGCTGACGGGGGTGGGGAATGAAGCAGGGACCACGCCTCTGCACAGGGTGTTTTCAAGGGCCTAGCCAGCCAGCAGGAGAGGCTCGGTCCTTGAGCCATCCATGGTGTGGGGAGGGCTGGGCCAGGACACCATCATACTTTCAAAGAAAGTTGTTTCCCACTTAAATATCCTCTGATGAGTATCTTTAAAAATTAAGTAAATATTCAGCCATTGTCACATCTTGAAAAGTTAAGGTAATTCCTTAATATCACCTAATATCCACTTCAAATGTCTTTGTTTCAAAGATGCCCTTTACTGTTGGTATGCCCCCTCCGGAGGCTACCCAAGGTATTATTTCAGCCCTGATGTTGGGCTGGTATTATTTCAGCCCTGATGTTGGGCTGCTTCCCCCGACCATAAGCTCCCAACGCACTTCCAGCCAGAGCTAAAGGGGGCTTCTTCTGTTTTTAAGGTATCACCATATCCAGTGCCTGCCAGGCCCCTGTGAAAGCACCACTCCTTAGGTCCGGGGTGCTGGGAGCTGAAGCAGAGAGGCTGTGAGGCCCAACTCACCCAGGATGCTGGCCCCCATCACCCCCTCCCAATTATCCTGGCCCAGCCTTCCCTATGCATACCAGCTCACGGAGAGCGTGAGGTGGTCGGGGCAGCTGGATGGGAGGCTGGCGGGGGGTGTGGCCACAGTGCTCGGGGGCATGAGGCCTACACTCTCCCCCAATTCAGAGGGGCCTGACAGGTGATCACAGGCCACACTCCCCAACCGGCAGGCCCTGACAGGGCACCTCAAGGTGTGTTTCCCACCCTGGTGCTGGGCTAGGGTACTTTAGGCTGCTTCCCCCGCCCCAGCTCCAGGCTGGGGGACCTCAGGCTGGAACCTCAAGGTGTGCCTCCCACCTGGTGCAGGTTGACAGGGGACTACAGGCCACACTCCCAACCCGGCAGGGCTTGACAGGGGACCTCAAGGTGCGCTTCCCATCCTGTTGCTGGGTTAGGGGACCT
This sequence comes from Antrozous pallidus, assembly GCA_027563665.1. Lineage (NCBI taxonomy): Eukaryota > Metazoa > Chordata > Mammalia > Chiroptera > Vespertilionidae > Antrozous > Antrozous pallidus. The sequence continues at coordinate 2,563,752 of CM050521.1, forward strand.
CAGACTGTTCTCTCCACCTGCCAGGGCTTGACAGGGGACCTCAGGCTGTGCCCCCACCTGGCAGGGCTTAACAGGGGACCTCAAGCCGCACCCTGACCCTGGCACCAGGCTGGGGGACCTCAGACCATACCCTTTGCCCCAGCACCAGGCCAGGGGACCTGAGGCTGTGCCCCTCCTGCCTGGCTGGGCTTGACAGGGGACCTCAGGATGTGCCCCCCACCCAGCGGGGCTTCACAGGGGACCTGAGCCTGTGCCCCTGTGCCAGTGAGGATTGATGGGGGACTTGAGGCTGTGCTCCTCTGCCTGGTGGGGCTTGACGGGGGAACTCAGGCCATGCCCCCTACCCAGTGGGGCTTAACAGGGGATCTCAGGTTGTGTCTCCCACCTGGTAGTACTTGATGGGGGACCTCAGGCCACACCCCCCATCCTGGTGCTGGGCCAGGGGACCTGAGGACACACTGTGCCCTGGATGGCTTAACAAGAGTGGGACTAGCAGGGTCTGGATCTACCCCAATATGGGTCTCACGTGATTTTGAGGCACATGTGGTGAGTGGGGACTTGACTCTGGGCCCCGTGGTGCGCCCCAGACTCTGACAGGAAGAAAGTTTTCATATACATTTTACTGATTTTCTTTAGTCTTTGATACTTCTATTATAGAGAAAGAGCAAATAGCAATATTAAATTATTTCCTCTAATTAATACCCTTTTATTGTGCACGAATTTCATGCACCGGGCCACTAGTCCTATCTAATAAAAGAGTAATATGCAAATTGTCATCACTGCAACTCACAAAATGGCTGTCCCCATGTGGTCAAAGATGGCTGCCCCCTTGTGGACACAAGAAGTCCGCCACAATTTGGCCAGCAGGGGAGGGTAGTTGGGAGGGACCAGGCCTGCAAGGGAGGGCAGTTTGGAGCAGTTAGGGATGACCAGGCCGGTTGGGGGCAATCAAGCCTACAGAAAAGGGCAGTTGGTAGGGGGAAAGGAACCCAGGCCTGCAGGGGAGGGCAGTTGGGGGGACCAGGCCTGCAGGGGAGGGCAGTTAGGGGTGACCAGGATGGCAGGGGAGCAGTTAGGCATCAATCAGGCTGGAAGGGGAGTGGTTAGGGGATGATCAGGCTGGCAGACAGAAGCGGTTAGGGGCAATCAGGCAGGCAGGCAGGCAGGCAGGCAGGGGAGCAATTGTGAGCCAGTAGTCCTGGCTTGTTAGACGGGTCCCAGACTGGAGAGGGTGCAGGCTGGGCTGAAGGACACCTCCCGAACCCCTGTCGTGCACAAATTTTGTGCACTGGGCTTCTAGTCAATAAATAAGCACGTGTATGTATATATTTACACACAAACACACACACACACACACACACACACACACACACACACACACACATATACTAGAGGCCCAGTGCACAAAATTTCATCAGCCCAATCTGCACCCTTTCACAATCTAGGACTGCTGTCTCGCAACTCCTCGCTTGCCTGCCTCATTGCTCCTAACTGCTTCTACCTGCCTGCCTGATCATCCCTTAACCATTCCCCTGCCAGCCTGGTCAAGGCCTAACTGTTCCCCTGCCAGCCCAATCATCCCCAACTGCCTTCCCCTGACAACCCAGTCATCCCCAAATGCCCTCTCCTGCATATTCCCTCTTTATTAGATAGAACTTTCTCTTTAGCATATTGGACAGCCCTAGCTATTTGGCTCAGTGGATGGAGCGTCAGCCTGCAGACTTAAGGGTCCCAGGTTCAATTCCGGTCAAGGGCATATACCTTAGTTGGGGGTTCATACCCAGTGGGGAGTGTACAAGAGGCCTGATCAATGTTTCTCTCTCAGAGCTGTTTCTAGCTATCTATCCCTTTCCCTTTCTCTCTGTAAAAAATCAATAAAGTATATATATTTTAAAAAGGAACACTTAAGATTCCTCCATATCTGCCTGGCTGGTGTGACTAAGTGGTTGAGACCCCAGACTGCCACCACTGAAGGGTATCACACCCCAGCTCAGGCTGCTGTCTCAGCCCAGCCAGGCTGAGACCCCCAACCCAGGCTGCCATGTCAGCCTGGCCAGAGATCACTATGCGGAGGTGCACACCCTGGCCAGGCTGAAACCCCAGCTCAGACTGCCATTTCAGCCTGGCCAGAGATCACACCAAAGGGGTGTGCACCCTGGCCAGGCTGAGACCCCAACCCAGGCTGCCATCTTAGCCTGGCCAGAAATAGTGCCAAAGGGGTGCTCTCCCCAGCCAGACTGAGACCCCAGCCCAGGCTCCATCTCAGCCTGGCCAGAGATGGCACCGCCACAGGGGTACCCACCCTGGCCAGGATGAGACTCCAGTCCAGGCTGCCATCTCACCCTGGCCAGAGATGGAGCCCCGGAGGTGTGCACCCCGGCCAGGCTGAGACCCAAGCCCAGGCTGCCATAGCTGGCCGGGGATGGCACCCTCACCACACTGAGACCCCAGGCTGGCCAAGGATCATCCCTCTGGGGTACGTGGCCCTGTCAGCATGAGACCCAAGCCCAAGCTGCCGCCCCTGGCCAGGTGATCATGCGATGGGGTGTGGGGCCACAGCCCAGGCTGCCAACGTTGGCCAGAAAATTGTGTGGTGGGGTGCATGGCCCTGCCGGCCTGAGACCCCAGCCCAGGCTGCTGCTGCTGCTGGCCAGGAATCACACTGGGTGTTAGTGCCTCCCAGCCAGACACCCTGGGCTGCCACCACTGGGTAGGGATTGCTGGTGTGTGGGTGTGTGTGTGTGTGGGGGGGGGGGGGGGCGCCTCCACAGGACACCCTGGACTGTCGCTGCTGGGTGGACTGGGGGACTCAGGTGGGGCTTGGAGGACTGGACGTTGCCATCTTGTGGCTATGGGTGTCACCATTTTTGTAGTGGAGTGATTTCCATATTACTCTGTATTAGATAGGATAATTGAAACTTTGTAGCCTTAAGTGGAGGTTGGAGCTTGCAAGGGCAGGTGGAAAGCTTGGCTTCCTCCATCACTGGGGACACCCAAGCCTCTCTCCTGCTTTCTGTGATGGGCAGCCAACTTGGATGGGTTTATTTGCATATTCACTCCTGATTGGCTGGTGGGCATGGCTGGTGGGTGTAGCAGAGGTGGGGTCAGTTTGCATATTACTCTTTTATTAGATAGGATACACACACACACATATGCACGCAGGCACGCACACATATGCACAGAATAGCCATACCAACTGAGAACTGATACCATCACAAAATAGCCATACCAATTCAGAACTTTCTCATTTTTATGTAAAACCTAAGAAGCTTATTGTTTAAAGTCACTGTTAACTGTTTCTGTGATATGAGAACAGCAGTGTGTCTTCCATAAATATAGTGGTGGCAAAAACTAATAGTGTATCCTCCACAAAAGCTGCAAGAAAAAGGCAGAACAAATAAATTTTTCTTAAAGAAAGCAGAAACTTGGGTTTATAGAATTACAAGTAAAAATTACCCCAAGTACCACTACACTAAATAACTCAAGACATGAAGCACATTTCAGCCTCTATATATATAAACCGATCTTTCTTCCATGGCCCCCGCTCCAATCTGTCTTCACATAACACCAAAGACACCTTGATGCCAAGGTATGACACTCTGCCTGAGCGATCCTCTGGATGTGATCATTCATTATGTAATCTTCTATCATTTCATGGGTATCAAGGATAATAAATTACAAAGTCCCTCTATCAAATACAGATTTTAAGACTGTTATTTCTTTGTAAATACCTCACTTAACTTTTAGTACTAATGTGATTCTATCTTTGCAAAGAAACAGCCACCTTAATCCTTTCCAATAATTTGTTTTGCTTTTCTTTATATTTCTTTAAAAATCCAAGGTAAGAAATTATTATTCCCTTTTATGTAATTCTTATACAAACTGTGCTCTCACTTTTTTGCATCTCTTGATAATTACATGATGCTAGCTACACTAATCCTATTCAGGAAAAACTGATAACTTTCCTTCAAAAAAAGGATGGAAATTTTGCATAAATTGCTTAGCACAAAGTTAATCATATAATGCGGAGAATAAAGAGGCTCCAACATCTATTATATGAGTTATCAGCTTCCCTAAAAGGGTCAGTTGGTCTTTTTTAATAAGACTAATTAAATACCTAACAATATCATTGAAATTTCATGAATCTTTCAATAAATTACAACCTTCCTCTACACATATTTTCATTTCTTAATCTCACTTAAAATGCAAAGAACTATATAAGGAACTAGATATTCAAGAAGGCCTCTAAGTTAATTCTGATTAAATGGATTAAATGGAAGAAAAAAAAAACAAAAAAACAGACCACTAGAGCCCTTGACAATTAAAATTACAGCTCTCTATAACAATGTTAATCCTCTTATTTCAATATTTGTTCTTAGATTTCTTTTTCCTTCAGGTACAACCTGAAAGTTTTCCTAGAAGGTACTTTTATAGTCACAGATGCACTGCAAACATTTTGAGGCAGTATATGCCCAGTGCTAAGCCCAGGCCACATGGACTTACTGCACAGCATGCAGTGAAGTTACATCTTCCTTTAGTACAAAGTATTGCTTTTGATAAACAACTACTGATTTACATCCTATATAATAAAAGGCTAATATGCAAATCAACCGAAGAGCAGAACGAATGGTCACTATGACAAGCATTGACCACTAGGAGGCCAATGCTCAACACAGGAGCTGCCCCCTGGTGGTCAGTGCACTCCCACAGGAGGAGTGCAACTCAACCACATGCTGGGCTAAAGCCGTCAGTAGGAATCCCTCAAGGGCTCCCGGACTGCGAAAGGGCACATGCCAAGCTAAGGGACCCCCCCTTTGCACGCATGAATGTCGTGTACTGGGTCTCTAGTTTTTTCATAAAGGAAAAGCCCTTTATTCCTGCACCCCATTCTGTCCGCAACAGTTCGTCCAGTGACAGGCGCTGCACGGCAAGCTTTTCCACTTTAGCACCAAGTGATGGTTATAGTCTGATATAGTGATGATTCAACTTGCAGATGCACTAACTGCTGCCCAGTTCACTGAGCAGCACTTCAGGACTGAGAGAGGGAGGGAAGAGGTGTAGCATGATGAAGAGACTCGGGCTGCCCTGGTTCCCATCCTACCTCTTGCACCCAGTATGTGAACCTCAGCAATTTTACCTCCAAGCCTTAGTCTCACCACCTGTACAGTGGAGAAAAAAGTGCCTGCATATGCTGGACACAGGCCCAGAGCAAGTCTGATCATTGAACTGACTCCTAAATCTTCCTCACTGCTGCTGGCCATCATCAATTCGCCCTCTAGGAGACAGGCTCTCACTCAGGGCTGATTTCAAAGGAGGCGGTAGTACGGGCTCTGTCAAAGAAGGCACAGTCTGCCGAGACTGGTTTGGCTCAGTGGATAGAGCGTTGGACTGCGGACTGAAAGGTCCTGGGTTCGATTCCGGTCAAGGGCATGTACCTTGGCTGCGGGCATATCCCCAGTGGGGGGCATGCAGGAGGCAGCTGATCGATGTTTCTCTCTCATTGATGTTTCTGACTTTCTATCCCTCTCCCTTCCGCTCTGTAAAAAATCAATAAAATATATTTTTTTAAAAAAACAAAGAAGGCGCAGTCTGCTTGCTTTGAAACCCTCATCTGGGAAGTCACCTACAGATAACCCACAATCCTACTCCAAGCTATTTGCAAACAACCATGTTCACGCAAATCTAGACAGATGTTTACAGCAGCTTCATTTGTAACAGCTGAAGACCAGAAATAATCCAATGTCCAAATGGGGAACAGATAACCAGTATATCCTTACAATGGAATACTATTTATCAATAAAAAGGGATGCACCTCTGGCACATGCAACCAAGTGGGTGAGTGAGTCCCAAGTGTACCTGCTAAGTGAAAGAAGCCAGACTGAAAAGCCAGAATCCCACAGGGTCCTGAATGCATGGACAGTTCTGGGCACTGGACACAGAGCAGAGGCTGGGAGGGGCAGCAGGGGAGTTTCAGGAGAACAACACTACTCCCAGTTCTAGCCATGCTAATGATACAACTGCACACACTGATTAAAATTCGCACACATGTACATCAAAAGGACTCAATCTTTTAAATGAAAAAAAAAAAAAAAGCCTAAAATTTTGGAAAAAGTACTTTCAGGTACTATATAATAGAATAGGGTCTCTTTCAAAATTTATCTTAAAAATATGCCTTGACAGAACTATGGGTCTTCAAGAACTCTGGGAAATAAATATTAAAACAACCAGAGTACTTTACAGGACACAGCACTAGAACAGGTCACAAAGATCTTCTTAAACACACAGGAGTACTGAGACTTTAACAGTGTTGTTAACATTTCACTGGGTGAATTACTGAATTACAGATGGGCAAATTGCATTCAAAGTTTAAGTCTACTAACACGCAACTATACACCTGGGCAGGATTTGTGGAAGGTTTTCATTTGAATCTAACAGTTTTACTTAATCTAACATTAAACAAAATAGTTTACCAAACATCTTACAATGCAGTCTTTACAACAGGGCTGTATGGCTCAGTGATGATACAAGAACTGATCTCAGGATTGCCATGAGCATCCCCAGCCTTTGAGAGTTATTTGTATGGATCCTACTATACCATATCTCTACCAGCACACAATGTATGCTGACAGAACACAAGTCCAGTTGAAGGGGTGCTATGTTTTATAGCCTCCACATTTAATCACTGTTAGTGTTTAGCTGCTCCTCCTACTGCTGCAGTTGGGAATTCGCTGATATGATTAAATTTGATGGTATGATAATATATGGTAATCATGATTAATCAGAAACACACAGCAAATGGAGGATGGTGGGTATTATGTCACCTGCATTTTAAAGTGCAGTCTCTCCATGCAAGCCTGACAACATCTGACAGCTAAAAGGACCTTGTCCCACATTTCCTGCTACCACTCCTCCATCTGATAAAATGCCCATCATCCCTTCCCCACTTTAACTGCTAATCATTAGGAGGCAATGCAGGTGAGCGGTAACAACAAGATGGGTTCAAAAGAAAGACTAGTGTCCTAGATGGAATGAGGCCGGGATCACAGCTGCATGGACAACAATCAAGAAGGGATGGAATTGGATGCAGCAGTCTCATCAAACACGATTTGCATGAAAGGCCACAAAGAACACATCCAGGAGCTGTCAATCACCACCACCTGGTCCCATGCACCCCCCACTACCACTACCACCACCACTACACATACAGAGGGATACAGAATGCAGTCAGACCTATCTGTGAGAATTGTGCCTACAAAGGAAACACCAGAAATCTCATTTATTGGTCTACCTAAGTAGTAATGTAATTGCTAAGAAAACTAATTTAAACTGAAAAGTTAACTCTTTTTGAACATAAATTTTAGTTTTAAAATAAACAAAGATCGCCCAGCCAGTGTCACTAGTGGTTTAGCATAACCTATGAACCAGGAGATCACGATTCAATTCCCCGCAGGGCACATACTCAGGTTGCCAGCTTGATTCCCAGTAGGGGGTGAGCAGGAGGCAGCCAATCAATGATTCTCTCTCATCATAGCTGTTTCTATCCCTCTCTACCTCTCCTTTCTCTCTCTGAAGTCAATAAAAACATACTTTTAAAAAATAAAGATCATTAAAAAATTATTTAGTAACTAAACTACTTAGTATTTAAGTGGCTACCCTTGAAATACTAGATTTCCTGATATAGCAAAGTGAAAGCAATGACTGAATAGGTTTTAGAATACCTTAGGTCAGTGGTCGGCAAATTGTGGCTCGAGAGCCACATGCAGCTTGCAAGCCGCAATTTGCCGTTCTGTTGACTGTAAGTTTGCTGGCCACTGCGTAAAGCACTGCCCTTACCCAGAAGTTTTAACTTCATGTTAAAGACATTAGTACATTATTAAAATGCTTTTTAAGTGTTTTTCCCTAAGGCAGTGGTAGGCAAACTCATTAGTCAACAGAGCCAGTTTGCTGACCACTGGGGCTAACATGTAGAACAAAAAACACTGGGAACTAAAACAAAATTCAGACACAAAGATAGTGTGTCACATTAGAATGAAAAACACTATCTCATATTAGGTTGGCCAATCTCTATAATTTTTAACTTAAAAAGTAGAGGCATTATCACTTAGCTCAATTCCTAGGCATATTAGTTCTAAATTAAGAAGTTCTCAAGTTTTCATGAGATTGTCAAGCAAAATGGGCTTTTAAGAAAGTAAAGTTTTCCAGTTTGGGGAAAGAGAAGGAAAGCCATGGCATTAATACCAACTGTACCCCAACTCAACTGTGTGCCTGTCACATGTGGAAATCTAGTGGTCCTGTGTCTCCTGTCTGCTTCTTCTACTTGTTAGTCAGTTGGGTGGAGCTGAATTCCAAAGAGTTAAATGCACAAATTCACATCTGTATTCTTGAAAAAAAAACAGAAAGTAAACAGGTAATATACACCTGCTCTACACTACTCCTTTTATGAAGTCTCTAATAAATAGCAAGATAACTCAATATTAAATTCCTATGTGCACTTATTTAACAACTAGTGGCCTGGTGCACGAAATTCATGCACAATAAAAAGGGTATTAATTAGAGGAAATAATTTAATATTGCTATTTGCTCTTTCTCTATAATAGAAGTATCAAAGACTAAAGAAAATCAGTAAAATGTATATGAAAACCTTCCTCCTGTCAGAGTCTGGGGCGCACCACGGGGCCCAGAGTCAAGTCCCCACTCACCACATGTGACTCAAAATCACGTGAGACCCATATTGGGGTAGATCCAGACCCTGCCAGTCCCACTCTTGTTAAGCCATCCAGGGCACAGTGTGTCCTCAGGTCCCCTGGCCCAGCACCAGGATGGGGGGTGTGGCCTGAGGTCCCCCATCAAGTACTACCAGGTGGGAGACACAACCTGAGATCCCCTGTTAAGCCCCACTGGGTAGGGGGCATGGCCTGAGTTCCCCCGTCAAACCCCACCAGGCAGAGGAGCACAGCCTCAAGTCCCCCATCAATCCTCACTGGCACAGGGGCACAGGCTCAGGTCCCCTGTGAAGCCCCGCTGGGTGGGGGGGCACATCCTGAGGTCCCCTGTCAAGCCCAGCCAGGCAGGAGGGGCACAGCCTCAGGTCCCCTGGCCTGGTGCTGGGGCAAAGGGTATGGTCTGAGGTCCCCCAGCCTGGTGCCAGGGTCGGGGTGCGGCTTGAGGTCCCCTGTCAAGCCCTGCCAGGTGGGGGCACAGCCTGAGGTCCTCTGTCAAGCCCTGGCAGGTGGAGAGAACAGTCTGAGGTCCCCTAACCCAGCAACAGGATGGGAAGCATACCTTGAGGTCCCCTGTCAAGTCCTGCCGGGTTGGGAGTGTGGCCTGCAGTCCCCTGTCAACCTGCACCAGGTGGGAGGCCCAGCCTGAGGTCCCCCAGCCTGGAGCTGGGATGGGGGGAGCAGCCTGAGGTACCCTAGCCCAGCACCAGGGCAGGAAGCATACCTTGAGGTTCCCTGTCAAGCCCTGCCGGTTGGAGAGTGTGGCCTGAGGTCCCCTGTCAAGCCACTCTGAATTGGGGGAGGGTGTAGGCCTCCCTTCCCTTGTGCTGCGGCCACACCCCCTGCTGGCCTCCCATCCAGCCGCCACAACCACCTCACACTCTCCGTGAGCTGGTATGCATAGGGAAGGCTGGGCCAGGATAATTGGGAGGGGGTGATGGGGGCCAGCATCCTGGGTGAGTTGGGCCTCACAGCCTCTCTGCTTCAGCTCCCAGCACCCCTGACCTAAGGAGTGGTGCTTTCACAGGGGCCTGGCAGACACTGGATATGGCGATGCCTTAAAAACAGAAGAAGCCCCCTATAACTCTGGCTGGAAGTGTGTTGGGAGCTTATGGTCGGGGGAAGCAGCCCAACATCAGGGCTAAAATAATACCTTGGGTAGCCTCCGGAGGGGGCAAACCAACAGTAAAGGGCATCTTTGAAACCAAGACATTTGAACGTACAGTGGATATTAGGTGATATTAAGGAATTACCTTAACTTTTCAAGATGTGACAATGGCTGAATATTTACTTAATTTTTAAAGATACTCATCAGAGGATATTTAAGTGGGAAACAACTTTCTTTGAAAGTATGATGGTGTCCTGGCCCAGCCCTCCCCACACCATGGATGGCTCAAGGACCGAGCCTCTCCTGCTGGCTGGCTAGGCCCTCGAAAACACCCTGTGCAGAGGCGTGGTCCCTGCTTCGTTCCCCACCCCTGCCAGTGTGAAGCTAAGGGTTCCCAGCTGGCGCTGGTCTGAAAGCTGGCCTGAGCAGGTGTGAAGTGTTCCCCACAGGTGTGAGCATTTGAGGCACCAGAATGGTGAAGTGTTTACTCTAATCCAGGCAAGGCGTGGCCATGCCCCAGTCACGCCCCCCGCTCCTGATTGGCTGGTAGCATAGCCAATCAGGAGCCAAAGTACGGTTACATTTGCATGTTACTCTTTTATTAGATAGGACTAGTGGCCCGGTGCACGAAATTCATGCACGGGGGAGGAAGGTGAGGGATTCTCTCAGCCCAGCCTGCACCCTCTCCAATTTGGGACCCCTCAGGCCTCTGGCTCCTAACCACTCACCTGCCTGCCAGCCTGATCCCCCTGACTGCTCTCTCCTGACAACCTGTTTGCCCTAACTGCTCTCCTCTGCTGGCCTGCTCCCCCTAACTGCTCTCCCCTGCTTGCCTGATTGCCTCTAACCTCCTCTGCCTTGGCTCTGCCAACATGGCTTTGTCGGGCAGGATGTCTAGAAGGATATCTGGAAGGTTGCCAGGAAGATGTTCAGTCTAATTAGCATATTACCCTTTTATTAGCACAGATGCTACCTTGTCCTAAAAATACTGGTTATTCCCTGGTTTTCCTATCATGGAAGGGGAGCCCGCAGTAGCATCCTGGGTCTGACCAGGGCTTACGTGCTAGTGCTTTATCTCAGCAGATATGATTCCTAGAAGAAGACTCTTGGATATACCTTGAACATTTCTATCAAATTTGCCAAGTCATCCTCCAAAAATGTCAAACCACTTTAAACTCCCACCATCAACCATGTGTGTGCCCTCCATCCCACTTTGATGCCAATATCATTGATTTCTCCCTAGAAGCTTCCCTCCCGTCAGCTGGGAACGCTTGATACTTGAGCCAACCTCATTGTTCAGCTGGGGACTTGATTTCCCAAGATAGAATTATGGAGGAAGAAAAATAGTTTTCCTCAACCTTTCTGAGTTCTTAGTGGAGGCCCTTGTAATGAAAGACAGATCGCCAAGAGAAAAACAAAAGTTCATTAACATGTGTACCTCATGTATATGTGGGAGATCTCAGGGAAAAATGAGTAACTCCCCAAGCTGGCTTAGAACGCAGATTTAAATACTTCCTTCCTAGGGAAAGGGAACAGGAGATGTAGGCCTCCTAGAGGAGAGTAAATGATTTTTAGGAAAGATGAATGGGGGTGGAGAGAAATAGTTTGTAACAAAGTTTGGGTGTTATGTCCTGTGACAGGAGTCAGTCTTCTCTGCCTGATGACATTTCTCCCATCAAGGGGACTTATGACATTTAAGCTCCTTTAGGGGGGTCCAATTTTAGACAGATCAGGAGACTTCAGTGAAATCCTCTGCATGCGCTGGCAGTTTTTCAAGAATCTGCAGCTCAAGATCATCAATATAACAATAAAGCATATGTTGGGGGTGGCATGTTCTCTGACCTTCAGAATAAACCCAACAAAAGCTTGTTTCCTCTCTCAGATGATTTGCCACAGTAGGTTATTCCCTGGAGACGGCATTCCGGGAGTGGTCATAACATACCCTGTGTATGTAGAAAGGTGTGGGACACATCACTAAATAATCCAGGGACAGTTTTCTCATCTTGAGGAAAGGGAGATAAAGTTATAATAGTTTATCTCCCTTTCCAGAGGTTTCTTGTGGGTTTGTGTCTCAGCTGCCCCCGCCCGCTGCGCCCCCCCACCCAGCAGTCCCAGCTCCTACGCATCGGGCCTTGGGGCTGCTGGCTGCCAGGCCTGTGAGTTTGTATCTCTAGTCCATCCCCCTCCCACCCCGCAGCCCCAGGTCTGCAGTGACGGGGCTTGGGGCTGCTGAGTGCTGGCCTCCCTGCTGGTTCATGTCTCAGAGCCAGCCCCTCACAGCCCCAGCGCCCCCATGGCGGGGCTTGCAGCTGCAGGGTGCCAGCCTCCCTGCTGGTTTGTATCTCCAATCTGGGGGCCGCTGGGTGCTGGCCTCCATGCAGGTTTATGTCTCTGATTCGGCCTTTGCACCTCCAGCACCTGGGTGGCAGAGCTTGTGGGTGCTGGGTACTGGCCCCCTATGGGTTTGTGTCTCTGATTCAGGGGCTATTGGGTGCCAGCCTCCCAGCAGGTTTGCACCCGCACGCACCCCGCCCGCTGAGCCCCCGCCAGCCCAAGCCCTAAAGACCCCGCTCCGGTCCGGCCCGCCCCACCCTGCCACTTCCACGCCCCCCGCCCCCCTCAGTACTTTAAACTCACTCCTACAGTGGGTCTATCAAGAGAACTACATTTCCCAGAATTCCTGGCACCCACGATACCCTGCACAAACCAAGAGCACCGTGAATTTTCTCCACCCCATGGTGGCCACCAGGGTCTACGCACACCCCAGAGACTGGCAACAGCCCCCCACTCCCATCGTGGGTGCTGGGCTGGGGGGCATGCAGGGACTCTGGGTGCTCATTTGCATGTGATTCAGGCACCATAAGCTTAAGGAGGGCTGGCCCTTAAGTATCTTGTGGGCCACCCTTATAGGGTGATAGCTTTCACTGCACTGCAGCCACACCCCTGCCAGCCTTGCCCACTGTGTGCTGGCCACGCCCCTGCCCTGCCCCACTCTCTGCTCTGCCCCCTGCTCTGCTCTCTCCCCTGCTCCAATTGGCTGGTAACATAGCCAATTAGGAGCCAAGGTACGGTCACATTTTCATGCTACTCTTGTATTAGACAAGGAGGACTACCTGCACCAGGTCCAGGTGGCTCCACTGGACACAGATCAAATGGGACTTAACAGAAGTTTCTCTACAAACCAGGTGCTCAGGAAATGAGTTGACAACAGGAAGCTGTCCTTAAGAATATCACAACTCTCCCAGGAGCAATGGGACCTCATTGCAGAGCTACAGGTGGGGACAGATTAAGATCCCAGTGACCTTCGCTCTTGCTGCACAGATTTCTGTATCTTCTGTGTAACATACCCTCCATGAATCTGAAGTTAGGCTTCCTAACTTGAGTGTTTTATCAATTTATTTGTGTGTGAGTGTGTTCATTTTACAAAGCAAAATTCAGTTTAGTGAATGCTGACCAAAGTCCCCTACTGGAAAATACCAGGACAGAGCCCATAAAGAACAGGGCCATTAGTAAGAAATCTCCTGGGGGCTGTGGCATCCACAGCAACACTGTCTCCACTATTTGTATAATATCATTCCGGTGAACACTGGCTTAAGGATGAGAATTAGGCTTTCTTTAACTGGGCTCAGTCCGTTTTATGGCTGGAGGACTAGCACTATGCAGAGCACGCACGTGGCATGAAAAAGAAATTCACTAAAAGTTCACAAAACTACATTTATGTTCATTGCAATAAGTTTAGCCTAGTAGTACGAAAAGAAAAAATAGTATTACTCAAAAAAGATCCGGCATAAGTAAAACAACAGAAGATGACCTAGAATTAACCTCCTATCCCAACAATATTTTGATGGACATTTTAAAGACATACTCTATTGTATGTTTTAAAAATAGATTCCACATCTGATTATTTTCTCTGCGGGAGACTGATTACAGAAAGAAACAGAGCTCTGCATTTTCAAGAACCAAAGTTCACTGCTTAAGATCTAGCATTTGGGGCTTTAAGAAAGATACATGTTAAACAGCAGCAAATAACTGAGCTGAAAAAACCTTTCTCAAATTATATCACTCACATGCCGATGTCCTAGTGCAACTATTTCCTGTCATTCAAGGCAAAGCAGCTTGACAGGATCAACACCCTCGAGTACTGTGTAACTTAAACCAAGTTCACTGCCTCGCAAAGCATTTTCTCTTGTTATCCTCTGGTAATCAAGGGTTTGCCCAATGGGAAAATACAAGTGGATGAAAACTGCAAATGATTATTCTAATTTTATATAAGTAAACAAATTTTTGCGAAAATATTGATTACATACATTACTTTCTTTTTTTTCAACTACAATTGCTTTTTCATGTCAAACGTTATCCCTAAAATGCAGTTTATTAAGTCCAATAAATTTTAACACAGATGCTCACAATCCCAAAAAACAGCAAAAAGAACTCAAAAAGCTAGTGCTTTACAATAACTAAGCCTTTAAATCACTTCACAGGAAAGGTGCATCAAATGAGTAAACACATGAAAGCTTATACTGGGGTGATGCAATTATTAACCTAAGCTATTTAGACAAACACGTTGAGTAGGAAATTGTACTATATATCACCTGATTTTTAAATATCTAGTTTTTAGAATTTGATAAGTAATTTAAAGAAAAAATTAACAAAGAAAATGAAATCAGTAAGAATCCGTTTTAGAAATTGTTTCATAATTCATAATAACTACAAATCAAGGAACTTAAAAAAAAAAACCCTCTTGACTTTTAAATCCAATATTGACTGTGTTTAAGTAATCACCTGATTGTACATCTAGATTCTTCATTAAAACTGTTCGCTAGCCTGGCCAGTGTGCTCAATACTTTGAGCATTGACCTATGAACAGAAGGTCATGGTTTGATTCCCTGCCAGAGCCTATAGCCAGGTTGCCAGCTCAATCCTGGGTGAAGGAATAGGAGGAGAAGTTGCAAGGGGGAGAAAGAAAGGAGACCAGTAGGAGCAGTAGATCAATGCTTCTCACTCATTATTGATGTTTCTAGCCCTCTCTCCCATCCTCTCTGAAATTAATATCTTTTATAAAAAATAAATAAAAATCTTTTGCTAAATGCTACTGACAAACACATCTACTGAAATATCAAAGCTAAAGTCAAATAGGTCATTCAGATATTTCCTGAAAATCAGGTTGTTTAAACTAAACAAAATATCTGTTTTACATACAAATCACATTAAAATTTTACATTTGATCCATTTTTTTCCAGCACTGTTTTCAGAAAGACTATGTCCTCACTGATTTAATAAAACCATGAACCACCTACAAATCAAACCAAAATTTAAAATATACACAATTTATTTAAACATTTAAAACTTTGTAATGGACAGTTTTCTTCTAGGTAAGACATGGTGGAAGAATGAAGAATTATAGAAAATACAGGAAAGAGTGTGTGTGCGCGCTTTCTTTTAAAGATATGTTAAAGACAAAACCTTCCTTTTAAAATACTAGATACCCGTTGCAGAAAGATTCCTCCAAGAATAAGGCTTCCTGCAGCCTGAGCAAAGCTCCCTCCTGTCTCTGCTGCCTCGCTCCCTCCCTTCTCCACTACCTCATTCCCTCATGTCTCTGCTGCCTCGCTCCCTCCCTTCTTCACTACCTCCCTCCCTCCCTTCTCTGCTGTGTCACTTCCTCCTGTCTCCTCTGCCTCACTTCCTCCCTTCTTCCTGCCCCTGCTTGCTTACTTCTCCACAGCTTTGCTCCCTTTTGCAGTGCTCGGCTTCTTTCTATGCTGTCTTTTGTGCCTGGATATGCAAATTAACCACCATCTTGGTTGGTTTGATTTGCATACTTGCTCTGATTGGCTTGTGGATATAGCTTGTGGGCGTGGTTTGTGGGCATAGCAGAGGTAAGGTCAATTTGCATATTACTGTTTTATTAGATAGGATAAAACTATCCCAAGCTGGCGTGGCTCAGTGGTTGAACATTGACCTACGAACCAGGAAGTCATAGTTCCATTCCCAGTCAGGGCACATGCCTGGGTTGCAGGCTCCATTCCCAGTACAGGGCACATAGGAGGCAGCTGATCAATGGTACTCTCTCATCATTGATATTTCTATCTCTCCCTCCCTCTGAAATCAGTAAAAACATATTTAAAAAAAATATGTACATCCTAGAGGCCCAGTGCATGAAAATTCACACACTGAAGAGAGGGTCCCTCAGCCCAGCCTGCACCCTCTCACAGTCTGGGAGCTCACAGGGGCAAGAGGCAACTCAGTAATCAGGGAAAGGTGATGCCCCATCACACCTCTGCTGCTGCCACTCCTGGCAGTGCAAGCCTCAGCTGGCCCTGGTTACCTGAGCCTCAGGTAGCCCTGGGTGGCTGGGCAGCCACCAGCCATCCAAGGCTTGCCTGCACCTTGGGCTGGCCCTTGGAGGCTGGGTAGCTCTGGGGACTGGGGGACTCCAGAGGTGGGCCCAGCTGTGCCGTGAGCCTGCCGCCCGGCAGGGCTGAGGGCACTGCCATCTTTGAGGGTGTGACAGTCAATTAGCATATTCCCTCCTTATTGACTGTGAGCACATATTCGTGATGGTGTGACCATCAATTAGCATATTCCATCTTTATGGAATAGGATATATGTGTGTATGTATATACACATCTATAATAATAAAAGTATAATATGTTAATTAGACCAAATGTCCTTCCTTCTGGACAAAACTGCAGTGGGCAGGGGGCAAGGCCCTTGTACAAATTTCATACATCAGGCCTCTAGTATATTTATATAAAACCAATGGTCAGTAGGGCTTTTGAGATTTTTATTAAAAACAAATAGAGACCTCATCATTATTCCCTAGAATGTCACATACATACTCACATGTACACAAATGCACATGTGCCCATATACACTTAGCACACATTATAACAAAGTAAGGCCCTTCCTCACTTAACATCAGGCAATAAATAAAATCAAACTTCATATTCTTTAAGATGATGAAAGGCATTCAACTGATCCTGATTCAACAATCTTACAGTTAAATGAAATTAATCCCATTCTCAAAAATCCATTGACCTTAAGCTTTTAATAAGCATTTTCCATTGCAAAAATTATGGTCAATATTTACAAATCTTTAAACTTTTATTTGGTTGGACCCACTTGTGTTTTCTATATTAATATTTCTTAGTAAGTGTGTGCTCATTGTCTTGGAGCAGAAGAGCAGCTGCTACTCACTGGAAATCTCTGGGGTCCCACCGCAGGTCTCTGTTGGCTCGGGACTGGCAGCAAGGGCACTGTGGAAAACACCTCTCATTAGAAACACGTTGTAATCACACCCAGACCAGCTGCTAAAGGGAGGCAACAGACTAAGTATAACATAAAACATACGATGTGCACAACATAAAATACATTAAGTTTCCATCAAGAAGAAGGGAAAGGCTTCTGCCTTCACACAATAGCACAAAAAGCTTGCATTTCCATTTTGAGTTCCCATTTAGGGTTAGAACATTTCGCAACAAAAGAACAACTTACTTTTTTTCACTTCCAGGTTACCTAGGCTATCCAATCCCAGGCATATTTCCGACTCCACTCAAATACAAATTGAAATCTAAATCCTCTAAAGCAGCGGTCAGCAAACTGTGGCTCACAAGCCACATGCGGCTTGCGAGCCACAGTTTGCCACTCTGATGACTAACGAGTTTTGCCGACCACTGCTCAAATGGAAACCTAGCTGTGCCAAAGGATGATGCTGTTTTCCCTCACAGCCTTCCCCACTGGCTCTGGAGGCGGAGAGGGAGCCTTCTTGGCTCTCAGTGCTGTTTCCACCCCAAGTGTTCCACACTAGCTATCTGATTCCACACCAGCAGCCTCCTTCAACTCTTACCTCCCTAATGAAGCCAGCCCAGCCCTACTGTCAATGCACTGGCATCGCCTAACCTGCCACAGAAATCCATGTGTTTATGGCTGGCTGACTGTTAGAACACAGGAACATGACTGCAAAAAGACTGTCTGCTCTGTGCACCAATGTAACTCAGTGCCTTAGATAGAAGCATCACAGCCCACAAGTGCCGGACAGAAGCATAAAGATGTGCTCCTGCCCTAGCCAGTTTTGCTCAGTGGCTAGGGCATGCGCCCAACTGAAGGCTCTCAGGTTCGATTCTGGTCAAGGGCATGTACCTGGGTTTCAGGCTCGATCCCTGGCGCTGGTCAGGGTACCTGCGAGAGGCAACCAGTCAATGTGTCTCACACATCAATGTTTTTCTTTCTTTCTCCCTTCCTCTCTCTAAAAATTAATGTTAAAAATACCCTCGCCCAGCCAGCATATCTCAGTGTTGACCTATGAACCAGGAGGTCACAGTTTGATTCCCGGTCAGGGCACATGCCCAAGTTGTAGGCTCGATCCCCAGTGGGGGACGTGAAGAAGGCAGCTGATCAATGATTCTTTCTCATCATTGATGTTTCTGTCTTTCTCTCCCTCTCCCTTCCTCTCTGAAGTCAATTTAAAATATATATATATTCATCTTTGGGTAAGGATTAATAAACAAAAAAAGATGTGCTCCTTACCAAAGGCATGAAAACAGCTTCCTCAAGCAAGGAAATGGTAACGTGAGAGGTTATCACTTAAAACTCACGACTAAAGGTAAATTTGCGCATTCACCTATGTGCCCACATACATACATACATACATACATACACACACACAACCTCCAGCTAAAATGCGGACTCACAGAAAGTGCCTGAGTGGGACTCCAGGAAGCACCCTACTGACTCTCCACAATGCCTCTCCTGCCCTCCAAGTTCAGTGCCTGCCATCCAATAAGAATCTAAGATACACATCTGTCAGCAAGCACCCAGCCCGTGAGTAGCAGGAGTCTAAATGGGTGGGGAAGACATCAGGAAGCCAAGTTGTCCTAGAAGATTGGAGCACGACATCTCTTTGACCACAGCAACAACAAAGGAGACACATACCTTGCACAGGCGTCACCACCGCTCCTTTGAAGTGGGGGTTTATGTGGATGTTCTTTGGCTGCTGTGGGGTCACGGGTGGAGGGGTCATCATCACCCTGGGCGCCTCCATCTGGGGTGGCACATGCATTCCTTGCGGAGGGGAGGGGTGGTGCGGATGCTGCAGGGGCAGCAGGGGCTGCAGGGGCTGCTGCTGAAACAGGCTTCGAATGGGCTGCTGCTGGGGTGGCGGTGGGGGGGGAGGCTGAGGCTGGGTTGGAGGAATTAATCTTGGAGAGTGCGTCTAAAGCCACAAAAAAAGACAAATTCACAGGAATCAACATTTAAAAGCAAAGAAAAAGACTGATGACATGTTAGACTTATGCTGACTGAACTATAAAAGTTAGGAGTTAGAAGTAAGCTCAGAGTAACAAGCTGTATGAGACAGCAGGCAAGGAGGCTGCTCCACCTGTCCCACAGGTTCTGCCATCTCACCATGCACTCAACTCAGGGTGCGGGGAGCAGACATGGCAGTTCAGCCAGCAGAATGGCCACGCACCACACTGAGGACAGACCCAGGCTGCACCGCCCTCAGTGCAAGGTTTCTCTATGGCTGTCCCTTATGGAAAGAAGCAGGTCTCTTCCTATAATTTTCTTCATAAGCGGTTGTAACGGAATGGTTTTTACTGCCGAATACTAGAGAACAGAATTCATCAGAACACATATGGAATCATTATACACTATAAAAAAACTTAAGGAACTTCAGCTGCATTCCTGCTACTAAACTTTACTTCCAAATTAAGTGATCAACGCAAAATGCCATACCCACAAAAGTATATTTTCATTTGTTCTAGTTTTAGAGTCAAGAAAATTGTAACATTACCACCACAGGAGGCTGTGTGGGGAGCAGCGCAGGCCTGTGGTCCTTCATGCGGCCCCTCTCGCTGTTCTCTCTTCTCTGGTCCCCCAGTCCACGACACATTAAAGGACCTCCTCTCCTTCCGCCCCGCCTCGAACCATAGCGGCCCTGCTTATGCTGGCGTTCTCTTTCTTCAAACTCAAGCAATGCAGCTTTGGCTTCTGCTGAAAGCTCTGTGTGAAAAGATATGCACGTGTTAGAAACATTCAGAGCGGGAACAAGACTCGCAGGGAGAACACACAGAAGAAACACATGACAATGAAACTCTGCAACAGCAAGTGCTTCCCCACAACAGGCAACTACATCGACAGGACCAAGCACAACACAGTGGCAAACCCAGCCCACTGGGAAGACCTGTTCCATGGGGGTGTGCTCTGCCGTGGAATACAAGTGCCTCCTGTGTACAAAGACTAGAAGGTATTTTTATTTGGGACCACTAACATGCTGAGGGAAAAGGGCCCAAGTCAAAGTAAGCCACTGTGCTTCAGCCGCTGGGCGGGTGCCATCATGTTGGCCAACAGCACAGCTAAGGACCCGCTCCCCAGTCCTGCCCAGCAAAGCTGTCCTAGTGAAACCAGCACAAGCACTGCTAAGACACAGTGACACAGAGACTCAGAAAAACACATACAACAAACAGACTCCTGATTCTTCTGATCTTAAAATAAAACTATTAGTGAAAGCACTCCAAGGTCAAATAATTGCCGCTAAACTCCAGCCCACATTGCTAGTGGTTAGAGTGCCAACCCTTGATCCCTTGGCCAGGTTAAATTCCCAGTCAAGGGGTCAAGAGCACATACCTGGGTTGCAGTTTCACTCCCTGACCTCCAGGGTTGGCGTGCCTGTGGGCAACAACCAACCAATCCAGGTGCATGTGTCTCTTTCACATGGATGTTTCTGTCCCTTCCTCACTCCCTCCCTCTCTCCCTCTGTGAAAAAGCAATGGAAAAAATATCCTTATGTGAGGATTAACCAAAAATAAAAAATAAAAATTAACGTTAATGTCATACAAAATGGAAAATATTTACTATTATCATTACAAATTTTTAGTTTTATAAAAAAAGAAAAAATATATTTTCTGGGTGAAGAAAGATGTATATGCATGCCTTCTGATGGGGAACCATACCAAATGAGAGCAAAATCTCATTAGAGAAAACCTATTAATGTAAACATTTGTAGGACACCAGTAGGTGCTCACCTTTCTGACCAACACTTTAGAGCAATGATTTTCAACCTTTTACATCTCATGGCACATAGAATCTAATTACTGAAATTCTGTGGCACACCAAAAAAAAAAAATTTTTTGCCAATATGACAAAAAATAGGTATAATTTTGATTAATTCACACAATCACTATTGTGTTGGCTATTGTCATTTTTTTTATTTGACAGTCTAAGGAAAAAGTGCCCTGACTAGTCAAGTATTGCATGTTTTTAAAAATCTTGCTGCTCACTCATGGTTGAAAATCGGGACTTAAGGGATACGAAACACATAGACTCTGTCTCTAAGAAACTTCAGGTGGCACATTATTCTAAAGTCCTAAAAGAAAAGAACTGACTCAAATATGGTTCCTTTATTTCAAAATATTATCTGAGTTGTGATAATATATCTTACATTAATAAATGTGTCCTGAGAAGCATTCTTCCACCTTCTTCCACAATGAAGGATACATTGTAAATATTACCAGTTTAATTCCTATCTTAGGAATCCATAGTCATCTCTAAACTCTTCCAAAATCTCTTAGCCACACTTCATTCCCTTGAAATGGTTTCTATGGTAACCCCTCCCCTTCAAATGAATTGAGGCCCCATTCGAAGGAATATTTAATCTCTTTTTAACAAGCACAGACTTTTACTCTAATCTTGACTACATGATTGGTTCACATACACATTTTATGTGGTGAATCAGCAATTATTTTTCTAGTGGTTCTAAGTGTCAAGATTAATTTCACTAGCCCCAGTAATAAAATGGTTTCAAATGACACCTTTAATCAGTAAGTAAAAATGCTTTCCTCCAATTGAGACAAGCTGTCACAAAAGGTCACCAAAATATGACAGGATGAAAATTACATTTGTATCTTCAACTGAAATGTTAATTTTCCTTTAAGTGTTTTCTGTACTATGTCCAGATTCTAAAGGAGAGATATAGCTCAATGTAACAAGTTTTACACTGCAGTATCCCTTTCTAAAATGTGCTTAAGAAAAACGTATTTACATACAAATAATTGTATAATGATTGGACTAATACATAATTAGTAAGTATTTATAGAATACACAGTTTATTTGGCAAAACAACACACGATAATCTGGTTTTTCACACGATAACTGATCAGAAAATGTGCACAAAGCCTGCAAACACAAGGATCTGTGTAGATGCAGGGCAGTATGCTGGCACTGGAGAACTGGAACTGTGTGAGACCAGATGCAACATTTCCCCACAGATCCTGTGCCATAAAAAAATTAACTGAGGATACAATTTAAAAGAGAACATCATGCATCACAAGATCTTAAGGCTGAAGCAATAAGCATAATTAAATGTAATAAATGTGCCAGTGAAGCTTAGAATACCATAAGATCTAAGTGCCTACTCATAGGTAATTTTTTTTAAAGCCTAACTAAAATACATGAAGTCTTTCCTTCATTGCTTACATGGCTTCAAAGAGAATACAGGTCCACTTCCTAGCCCAAAACAGCAGGCAGCTTGGAGCTTCTATGCTGACACATCAGGAAATTGGTTAAGGACACCCACATTTTAGTGATGGCTTCTGGCATTACCACTCAAAATAAAGCATTCCTTACACATATATGTTCTAGAAACACAAACCCTTCTTAAGTAGGTTCCAAGAAAGAAAACCTACAGCATCCTTTGTGTGTAACAAATGAATTTATCTACCGAGTATGAAGTTTTGTACCATTCCTAGAAAAACTGAGAAACACACATTTTCTGTAATGTTTAATTCCCAGATTCCTGGATGAGGAAAAAAGCTCACTACTTAAGATCTTACCCTAACTAAAAAACCAAAAGTCTTATTCTTATTCAATCTGAATTCAAAATACGAAATAATCAACTCTGTATTGGGCTCTATACCTGCCAAGCCTGTCAGATATGAATTGCTAGTCTTCATTTTACTGGCATCATATATTTGAGTGCGAAAATGACTGAATGTGGCCAAAATGCCCTTCTAAACCCTGAAGAAAACTGCTATTACACATGCAGACTAAAGGCTCAGAAATGGGGCACCAGAGCCTCTTTCATTTTTCTTTTTAAAGTGTGGGGTATCCTCAATATTAATCAATGATTTCACAAAATAATTATTTGTATTCAAAACGCTAAAAGACATCATTTGACTATATATATACACATACACACACACACACACACACACACACACACCATATGAAATGACATATGTATTCTGGTAGCAAAATATTAAAACTAAAACCCATTACAAAGAGTAGGTAAATAGCTTTATCAATCAAATAAATGCAAGTATTTCTACACAAAATATGAAATTACTGTTTTCATCACCACAAGCACACAGAGGAGCTGTGAAGTAATTTCTAATTTATCAAATACTGCAGCAGCCTCTCTCAGTATCTTTCTGATAAATAAAACTAACCTTTTGTTTGGGGAATGGGAGTGTTCAGGTAATAAGGGAGCTCACTATTTTTAGGAAATCAATCTTTAAATGGACAGAAAAATCCTGCTTGTGCTGGAAATAGTCCTAACTTTTCAGTTTCTAGAAAATGTATGTTTCCTAGGTTGGGGTTCACAAATACAGAGCCAAAAAAGATACTTTCAAGCCCCATTTTCATTTGTCCTATTATCTAACCAATCATTCTGTATCAATGCATTTAAAACCCCTTTTTAAGTTAAGGACTGATAAAAAGTCAAATTGTTTATACTTAAGCTTCAATGTCTCTAAGGATCTCAGACCCTCTCCCCGACATTTAAAAGAGCCGACTTGCTCAACACTAATTCCTTCCAGCCTCTGGTCTCAGGATGGCATGACTATAAAGCTACCAGATCCCTTGAAAAGGAAAAAAAAAAAGATTCTACACAAATTCGGCAATAAAGGAAGTACAAATGATACTGAAAAGAATAAAGTGAGGCAAAGTTCCTGATAAAAAAGAGAAGCAAGAATAAAACAAAGTATGAACACAGACAAGCTGGACATCTCACCATTGCCAGGCCTGGGTCAAGGTAAAGTGGACAGGCACAAGATGATTCAGCTGAGGATCAGGGGTTGTGCAAAGGCAACCAGGGTCAGGGGAGAGTGATCCATGAAATCCACCATGGCTTAAAGGGAACTGGCTGCAGAGGGAAAGGTTCCCCCATTCTTCATGGCAACTATCAAGTGATTTCATAGCCTTAGGACATGCAACTACCACAGTTATTATGACTAGATATATCTGGTTCCCCAATTTATGCAACAAAGCCAATCCCAGCTAACAAAGCCACAGGAACCAGATAATTCACAACCACCTGCCCCACCACAGGCACCCTCCAACATGGCACCTAGGCCATTTCCCTACTGAATCGCTGCCCAGTGCCCTCTAGTGCTCTGCCAAGGGTGCCATCATCCCAGCCCAAGCCTGAGCTGTGTGCTCCAGCAGGCTTGCTCTGTAATGTTGAGGTACTTTTGTTTTTTCCCAGGCGCTTCATCTCCTTTCACCCAACGCCAACTTCAAATCCTGGATTAGAAATGTACACTGTCCTAGACTGACAACTTTATACCTTAACTTGAGACAAGTCTAAGGAAATCTTGGGCCAAAAGGTAAAGATGGAAAAAACTGTAAGGGGGAGAAGTAGAAACCGGTACAATCCTAGAACAATCTCTCCACAAAGTTCCTTAGTAAAGTAGCATGACATAACTTGTGCAACTTGGGGACTTAAGTGTTCTCACACAGAATTCATATCTGCTCATGTTTATAACTGAAAATGGCTACAAATCATGTTTTTTGTTTGTTCGTTCTGTGTGTGTGTTTTAAATATATTTTATTGATTTTTTACAGAGAGGAAGGGAGAGGGAGAGTTAAAAACATCGATGAGAGAGAACTGATCAGTTGCCTCCTGCACACCCCCCACCAGGGCTGTGCCTGCAACCAAGGTACATGCCCTTGACCGAAATTGAACCTGGGACCTTTCAGTCCTCAGGTCAATGCTCTATCCACTGAGCCAAACCAGTCAGGGCCAAATCATGGTTTTAAGAAGTAAGGGTAGTAACTAAGGGTTAGTTTCTTCACTGTTATTCTGACCAAGACCAGAGAGCAGGTACAACCCTCTAGCCTTCCATTTTCCCATCCTCCTCTTCGGAATATGATACAATATCCCAGCGGTTCTCAAAGAGCAGCATCACCTGGGAGCGCATCAGAAATGCACCTGTTTTGGGCTCCACCCTAAATCCTGGGAGTGGGTCCTGGAATCTGTGTTAACAAGCCTTTTAGGTGACTTGCTTACTCATATTTGAGAACCACTGCTTTATTCTCTGCAACAGACACTGGAAGGAACCGTGGGAAAGCTCTCTGCTGATCAGCAACAGCCTACTATCAATCTTTAGGTTGCAGGAACTGCTCAGAATGATGGTCAATTGCTTGTGTCTACAAGTCACCTTGTGTTCTTTCGGAATGACTTTTACAGCACTGTAGTCGGCTCTGTCTTCACACAGACCACCCACCTCTGATGGCATGCATAATAATCTATAAAGTCAACATTTCTTTACCTATTTGCTTAATCGTAATAGTACTATGGAGGAAGCTGAAATGGGAATGAGGAGAGATGGAAGATAGCCAAAAAAAGTTACCCAAAGTTTCTGGAATGTTCCTTCTCTCTCGAGTTACATCTGAGAGCCTAATAATTGTTCCTTCTTTCCTTTCAGTTTTGAAACGCAATCGTCCAGATTCTTCATCCTCATCATCTTCTTCATCTGATTCTTCTTTTATTTCCTTCTGCATTTCCAAAGTCTCCATACTCCCCTACAATGCAGACACACAAAACAAAGGGGAAAGTGAGTTCACCTTTTGAATTAAAATTGAAGAATATAAGTTTATATTTAAGATGTAAAATGTCCTATTATGAGGCAGTGTGAGAAAATAATCTCAAACATTAAAAATAAACTTAATGTTAGAAAAAGATTATATTCCTACATGTTGCTAATTACACTTCAGAGAGAAGAAACAAATTCCAACAAACCCTTCAGGCCTGGAATCTGATCCAGATTCTAACAGAGTCCAATGTATTAACTAAGCTAACACTGGCGTTCCATGAGCTCACTCACTAGCATGTGACTCACCTTGTGCCTCACCTCAGATGACAGTACACTTCTTCCTTACACAGACTGGATGTGTCCTGTAATTGCTGACCCAGCCCCAGAATGTCTGTTGCCCCTAAGATACCCCCATCTGCTAGAGGGCTGGTTGGTTTGCAGTCCCCAAAGTCTGCCCTTCATCACTCCCCTTCTGCTCGATGCCTGTCTGCAGCTGGCCACCACCACCTAAGCTCCAAATCAGCAGGGCTGGTCTTTTCCCTTAGTCACTGATTCTCACTAAAACCAGTTTATACCTTATATTCCATTACATCAATATTCCTATAAAAACTCTGCCTGATCTAGCCCCAAAACTAAATGTTTCTTGTCATCAACAATTCTCAATGCCCATTTCAGTCATGTTCCTTTTGACACCAATTGCTTTTCACTTCTATTAAGTCTTACTGACCTACTGTTAGAAACATACTTAGTGCTAGGTTCATTTAAATACTTTTTATAAACTTAAAAAAAGTATCTTTTTTATTTTCATAACTCATAATATTTATAACAGAATGAAAAATGAATTGCTTCACTGGCAAGTGCACAAGAATAATATTAAACTAGCAATGCAATCATTTTGCATTCTTTCCCCAACATTTTCTGTACAAGAAGATCAGCTACAAATGTGCATACTCATTGCTATAAATCCTACAAGTAGAGGCACATCTTCAGGAGTGCAAATCCCTGAGAATAGAATGATGAAGGCAAACTGAAACTTTATTTTAGGTCTAATGATTGCAATACCACCTTTTGGTATTCTATTCACAATACTATAGGGCTTTAAAGTACTAAAACCTTGACATTTTGTTGGTCTGATAGCATTATTTCTCTCTTACTCAAGAGCTGAAACCAAAATGAGTGGCATATGAGATGGATCCAGCTGGGTGTGTGCTGCTCTACACTCAAACTGAACACTGGTGAGCTCATTCTCCACCTCCATCCACAATAATCCAATTTATAACTTTTTAAATGTTTGTATTGATTTCTTTATTAGAGAGAGAGGAAGGGAGAGGGATCGAGAGATAGAAACATCAATGAGACAGAAATATCATGGCTTGGCTGCCTCCTGCATACCCCCTTACTAGGAATCGAGGCTGCAACCAGGGCATAAGCACTGACCAGGAATTGAACCAATGACCTCTTAGTTCATGGGTCAATCCTCAACAACTGAGTCACACCAGCCAGGCCAAAATGTCCCAACTTAATGTTTCAACCAAAAACTGGGAATCTGATTCTGAAGGTCCAGAAGGGGAACCTGACATTCTGCATTGCTAACAAGTGTGAGGTAAAGTCCACATGCTGGTCCAGCAACCACCCCCGGAAAGGCCACAGAAGAGAAGAAATGACTACTAACGAAGCAAAGACCCCATCACAACTGTCATTTCTAATCCAACCCTCAACAATAGTAACGTTCAAAGACTTTTCCAACAAGTGAATATAAAATATGACAGAACCAAAACTAATAGTTTATTCTTTACCCATACCTCCAGCTAAGAAATCTAAAGAGGACCAAGGTGAATTGAAAACTGTTTCTTTGAAACAAATATAGGTGACCTTGGACAATATGGTGGTGGAGCACCAAACCTCTGCATAGTCAATTTATTGAATATTTGCCCCTACCATCAAGAACAAGTCAAGAACACTTGCCCTCAAATGTAAGATCAATAAGATAAAAGAAAGAATAAAGGACAGGCTGGAAATGAAGGATTAAACTGTGTTTATTAACAGGCAGCATGATCATTCGTCTTTCCCCAATATTATTTAAACATAAAATGCAATCTTCATCAGAATCTAAATAAATTTTAAGTAGATATTGACAAGTCAATTACAGACTTTATTTGGAAATTTAAAGGTCCTAGAACAGCCCAAACAATCTTGAAAAGAACAAAATTGGTGGATTTACATTAACTGATGTCATGTCAAAGTAATCAGGACATGAAGTATTGGCAATGAAAAAAAGAGATTCCAGAAAGAAATCTTAATTTAAATGGTTGATACTCAACAGAAGCACTAAGGCAATTAATTCAATGGGCAATCAAAGTCGTTACAACAAATATGGTGCAATGATTAATAAAAATACAGGAAAATAATGAATCTCATACCACACACACATTTCTTAATTGAGATAGATCAGGGAACTAAGCTAAAAACAGCTAATACTATTAAAGCTTCCCAAAGAAAACATGGGCTGTTACTTTTGCAACTTTGGGGTAGGTAAAGATATCTCGAGTCACAAAATTAGTGTTCATCAAAATAAAAATTTTCTGCCCGGCCAGTGTGGCTCAGCAGTTAAGCACTGATCCAGAAACCAGAGGTCACCAATTCAATTCCTGATCAGGGCACATGCCCAGGTTGTGAGCTCCATGCCCCAGTGGAGGGGCATGCAGGAGACAGCCAATCATTGATGTTTCTCTTTTATCCATGTTTCTCTCTATCCCTTTGCCTTCCCCTCTTCAAAAAACCAATTTAAGATATACTGGAATTTAAAATAAAATAAATAAAAAATTTCTGCTCATGTAAAATACCTTGAAGAAAATTAAAAAACAAGCCACAGGCTCAGAGATATTTGTATTATATATACACTGAGTGGCCAGATTATTAGACATTCAGAAATCATAATAATCTAGCCACTCTGTGTGTGTGTGTGTGTGTATGTGTATACACATATGTAATTTATATTTAAATTTATATAATTTATATATATATATATATGTGATATTCATTATATACATACTAGAAGCCCGATGCACGAACATTTGTTTAAAAGTAGACCTTCCTTCCCCCAGCTGCTGACACCAGCTTCCCTTTGGCACCTGGGACCTGGGCTTCCCTCCTGTGGAGGCCAGCAGACACCCAGGACCCAGGCTGACTTCCCTCGGGCCACTCACAGGCACCAGGGACCCAGACTGTAAGATCCCTCGGGCCCTGTCTTCATCAGGAAGGCTGTTTGGAATGACATCCAGTCTAATTAGCATATTACCCTTTTATTATTATAGCACACATTACCCTTTTATTATTACAGACTAGAGGCCGGGTGCATGATATTCGTGCACTGGGAGTGGGTGATCCCTCAGCCCAACCTGCCCCCTCACACTTAATGAAAGCCCTCTGGCCAAGGCTTTAGGCCTTGGGCATCCAGCTATCACCCTGCAATGGAGCAGATGGCTGGCTCCATCCCAGTCCCACCCCCGCACACCTCCAGCCAGGGCCTTAGCCCCAGCCAGCTCGCCCCAGCTAGAACAGGCCTCGGCCCCACCCGCCCAGGCCCGGGCCGCCTCGGCCACACCCCCACAATCCTGATTGGCTTGTGGGCATAGCAAAGGTACAAATTTGCATACTTCTCTTTTATTAGACAGGATTTTACACACACACACTAGTGGCCCGGTGCATGAAATTCATGCATATTAAAAGGGAATTAATTAGAGGAAATATTTTAATATTGCTATTTTCCCTTTCTCTATAACAGAAGTGTCAGAGATGAAAGAAAATTAATAAAATGTATATAAAAATCTACATTCCTGTCAGAGTCTGGGGCACACCACAGGACCCAGAGTCAAGTCTCCACCCACCTGTGTTCACCTTGAAATCACACAAGACCCAGACTCGGCCAGACCTACCTCCATGAAGCCCCCCGGGGCAGGGGGCACAGCCTCAGGTCCCCTGGCCCATCATGGGGTGGGGGGTGGAGCGCAGTCTCAAGTCCCCCATCAAGTCCTATTGGCAGGGAGCATGGCCTAAGGTCCCCCAGCACAACCTTAGGTCCCCTGGCCCAGCCTCATGTCCCTTGGCCCTGGCACCAGGGCAGGGGGTCCAGCTTGGCCTCAGGTCCCCCAGTGCTGAGGTGGGGGATGTGGCCTCAGATGTCCCATCAAACCCCTCTGGGCGGGGGGTGCAGCCTCAGGTCCCCTGGCCCGGTGCAGGAGCACAGGGTGCAGCCCTAGGTCCCCTGGCCTAGCCTCTTCCCCCGTCCCGATACCAGGGGATCTGGTGCTGTAGCCACGCGCGCCTCAGCCCCGCCCCCTGTTCCTGATTGGCTGGTAGTGTAGCAAAGGTACAGTCAAATTTGCAATGTTTCACTTTTATTATATAGGACTAGAGACCCATTGCAGGAAGATTCCTGCAAGAATAGGGCTTCCTGCAGCTTGAGCAAAGCTCCCTCCTGTCTCCACTGCCTTGATCCCTTCTCTGCTGTCTCGCTCTCTTCCCCGCTGTCTCACTCCATCTTCTCTCCTCTACCTTGCTTCCTCCCATCTCATCTGCCTTGCTTCCCCTCCCATCTCCTCTGCCTCGCTCAATCCCATCTCCCCTGCCCTGCTTGCTTGCTTCTCTACAGCTTTGGTCACTTCTGCAGTCTTGGCTTCCTTTGCCAGGATATGCAAATTAATCGCTGTCTTGGGTGGGTTAATTTGCATACTCACTCTGAATGGCTGGTGGGCGTGGCTTGTGGGTGTAGCAGAGGTGTGGTCAATTTGCATATTATTCTTTTATTAGATAGGATATATATATATATATACACACACACACACACACACACACACACATATATGTATGTATATCCACCAATGGACTTATATTAAAATATATACATATTCATCTAGAATATAGACATACTGTATGTAGATATAATCTATACTGAAAATCTATAGATAATATATCATGTATAAACAATATATATTTTTGTGCAGACTATATAAACTATGTATAGCATATATAGGCAAAAATGTTATAGACAACCTACTTTTTAAAAAGAGACTAAAAATGGATGCAAAGAAGATATACAAGTCCAACACATGGAAAGGTACAAAACATCATTAGTTATCTGAGAACTACAAATTCAAAGACCATGATAACACACCCACTGGAAATACTAAATGAACAAGATTAACAATAGCAAATGATGGAGAACAACGGAGATCTCATATAGGACTGGTGGGAGCACAGAATGATAGAACCACTTTGGAAAACCATTTGGTGATTCTGTATAGAATTAAGGATAATCCTACCCTGTGTCTCAGTAATTCCACTCCTAGTTAATACCAAGTGAAAAGAAAAGACATAGCCACAAAAGGAAATGGAAACAACCCAAGTATCTATTATCAGGATAAATGAACAAGTACTATGCCCATCACTGAATGTAAATGTTATCACGACTGAAAAAGTAAATATTTAAACAGTACAAAGATGTTTTTAAAGCTTCTCTCATATCTTCCTTTATATGTGCCAAAATTAAAATAGCAACCTTTTAAACAATTTTTTAAGACAATAGCACAACTGGCACTGGTGTGGCCATCCTATATAATAAAAGGGTGGTATGCAAACTGTCACCTTGACCAGGAGTTCAACCAGGGGGTGGGGTCAGCCAGGGTGAGGGAAGGAGGAACCAGCTGGCAGCCTGAAGCCAATAAGGACCCTACCAGTGCATGAATTTCATGCACTGGGCCTCTAGTATAATTTAAAAAGCTGATCATCTTCATAATTACATCTTTCTAATTTGTTTTTGGTATGATTTCTTTGTATTAACAAATCAAGAACACTCATTAAGTGAAAGGAACAACCTAAAAGAGGGTTTTAAAATGAAATTACTTTTGAGTTCCATAACTCAGATTCTAGTAGGTACTTAAACACAACTCCAGGGATCAAGTCATCTGAAAGGCAGGACGCTCTCTACTGTTTGAAGCAACCCAGAGCCTTGCGCACCGCCAGGCAACATATGCCAAGCACTGTTGGTTTATCAACACCCTGTAGGCATTTTAAGAAATGGGTCAAAAACTAGGAAAACACCTATAAGTGGCAAATTAAAGCCAATAATCCTCCCTTAGGACTTTGTAACTTAGACTTCTAAAAAAGAATGGCAGTCCTCCAAAAGCAAAGCCCTCCAAAAGATGTTGAAATGGCACAGGACACCAACACCTCCTGAGCACCTGAATAGGACGAGGCCTAAGTGCTCAATAATGGTCCTTATGCCTGCCTGACAGTCAGTGATTCCACTCTAAGAAAACAAGCCAGCAAATCCCTGCTTCCAAAGACTGGTAAAAGTCCTGAGAGCAAAAAGTGTTAGTACAAGGAATTGTCAATAAACATAAAAACAAGCAGCATAAACAAGGTAAACCAACCATCAAGGACAAAAGGCTGAGAAAGTAAATGTTTGCTGACTCTCCTCACAGGGATATAAAAAGACAAACTATTTCATTTGGACTGGATTTTACTTTCTGCTCTATAAACAGAATCATATTGAAAATGACACAAGTGTTTTTATAGGAGTGTTACAGCAGCCAGAAACCCAGGAGTGAAACAAATGCAGCATAGTTAGTTCTGTGCCTTCCCAATTAAAGGGTCAAGGTTTTAACCACCCTGTATTTCCATTCTGATAAAAGTCACTCTCACAGCAAAAACATTTAAAAATATTTGGTGTACAAAGCATATCCCCACCGTCTAGAGGCAATCACTATAACCTCTTTTTGTCTTTAACCACATAGATGGTTTTTGAGTCACACATATATCTAGGCAGTTACGGGGAACTTAAGGGGACAATTCTGTTATCTTGTTCTTCTCATCTGACATAACATGAGCCTCCTTCCATATCCAACAGACAGGTGCCCTATAGTCCCTCTAAGGTAAGGCCACCATTTACCTGACCCTCTCGAAAAATCTACAGGGTTCCATTTATTCTCAGGGCTACAAATGCCCGGTGTGATCTTTAAACACATCCCAGATGAACTCTTTCGAATGACTTCGTCAAAGTGGATGAAACCCCGGACACTAAGGCTTTTTGATACTGTTAAGATGCAGTGAAAAGTCTGAGACCTTTACCCTCTTGCAGTCTAGTGAGGCAGCCTGCCACTGTTTTGTAGGTGCTATAAGAAGACACGAGACTCCTGGTCAGAGACTAGGACAGTGGTCGGCAAACTCATTAGTCAACAGAGCTAAATATCAACAGTACAACGATTGAAATTTCTTTTGAGAGCCAAATTTTTAAGACTTAAACTTCTTCTAACGCCACTTCAAAATAGATTCACCCAGGCCATGGTATTTTGTGGAAGAGCCACACTCAAGGCCAAAGAACCGCATGTGGCTCGAGAGCCGCAGTTTGCCGACCACAGGACCAGGAAAATTTATTTTTAACAACAGCAGTGGCATTTGCACCAGCTTCCTGAGCCCAAATTCCCTCCGGACCACGTGAAGGGGAGGACTGGGTGATCCTGCACACAAGGGACCCTGAGTTGAGGGATATGAGTATGTGAGCAGAAAGAAGCATGCCTGCTCCTTGCTCAGTAAGACAATACTGTCTTTCAAGGCTGTTTATGTATCAGACATCCTAGAAAAGATACCCAGGAACAAAGGTAAGTCAACTCTTTGCTCACAAAACATGCAGATATGACAGACCCAAGAAAATTGCCTCCTGGCAGTCACTATTTCCACAATGGTTCCTCAACTGAATGAGACTATACCTGACCAATAATTTTTATGTTGCCAATATTAAAATAGGTTAAAATTCAAATTTTTGTTTTAACTTTTATTTTACTGAAGTTTTATATACTTTCTCACATTATTTAACCTTCCTTTAGGGGCTCATTTGTATATATTGAATATACCATATACTGAATATACTAACTTTATACACTAAGTATATTAATTTTTAGGCTTACATGTAAATATTTCCCCATTGTGTCACTTGTCTGACCTTGTTTTAAGGGTATCTTTATATGACCAGATGACTCTTTTCCTTCATGGCCTAATACCAAGAGGAGCAGAGACAACCTAGTGCTTAATTCCATTCACTCTGTCACATCCTTAAGAATAAAAGTCCCAAGCTAAGCAGGACACACTGACAATAAAACACTACATGAAGCATGTCAAACTCGCCCTAACTGGTTTGGCTCAGTGGATAGAGCGTCGGCCTGCGGACTGAAAGGTCCCAGGTTCGATTCTGATCAAAGGCATGTACCTTGGTTGTGGGCACATCCCTAGTAGGAGTTATGCAGGAGACAGCTGATTGATGTTTCTCTCTCATCAATGTTTCTGACTCTCTATCCTTCTCCCTTCCTCTCTGCAAAAAATCAATAAAATATAATTTTTTTTTAAATGTCAAACTCAAAGGCTAACATGGGCCAAATAAACAAGGTTTAAGTTTATGTGGGCTGCAAAACAAACAAAAGCTTCAATTTTTATAGAAACATGTTTATTTCGATAGAGACATGCTGAATACAAAGGACTGAAATGAGTAATCGTTAACATAAAATAAAACTTTTAAATAAAAGTGAATATTTTTTCTTGAACATTAACTTACCAGACACTGAATAAGTGCACAAATTAATAAGCGTAATGCAGCCGAGACCGGTTTGGCTCAGTGGATAGAGCGCCGGACTGCGGACTGAAGGGTCCCGGGTTCGATTCCGGTCAAGGGCATGTACCTTGGCTGCGGGCACTTCCCCAGTAGGGGGCGTGCAAGAGGCAGCTGATCGATGTTTCTCTCTAATCGATGTTTCTGACTTTCTATCCCTCTCCCTTCCGCTCTGTAAAAAATCAATAAAATATATTTTAAAAAAAATAAAATAAAATAAAAAATAAGCATAATGCAAATAAACCTATTTTTCTTGTTCTCTGAAAGTGAAATATTTCCTGTTGCGCACACCAAACAAGTAAGTACAAGACTGACTAATGACATGGCAATCAGCTGCCAAAATATTCATTGCTAGTATTACTGGAGAGAAATGGTGTGCCTGTGAATAAGGGAAATGCATATAACACGATTATAGTAATCAGCCTTAGTGACCTTTGTAGTTTATTATTAATAATTAGAGGCCCCGTGCACAAATTCATGCACCAATGAGGTCCCCTGGCCTGCTCTGTGGGATTGGGACAAAACCACCTCTCTGAGATCCCCCGAGGGGACCCAGATTGCAACAGGGCTCAGGCCAGGCCAAGGGACCCCACGGGTGCACATGATAGGAGACGGGAATGAATACAGGAAGTTGGTCAGGCAGGGAGAGACCACAGGAGGGCTATAAGCATGTCTGGCACATCTTACTCAATCCTGATCTGCCGGACCCCAGCAGCAAGCTAACCTACCAGGTGAAGCATCTGCCCCCTGGTGGTCAGTACATTGTCACAGCAACTGGTTGACTGGTTGACCGTCTGCCCCCTGGTGGTCAGTGCACAACATAGCAAGTGGCTGAGCAGCCTTAGCATATAATTAGCATATTATGCTTTGACTAGAGGCCAGTTGCAGAGATTCCTGCAAGAACAGGGCTTCCTGCTGCCTGAGTGAAGCCCACCCAGGCCACCACACACCCCTCCCCCATACTTTCCCTTCCACAGCCACCACCCCATTCTTTCCCTTTCCTCCTGCTGCCATGCCCCACCCCCGCAACTTTTCCTTCCGCCGCCCAGAGCTTCTCCTCCCACCACCACCGCCCAGCACTTTTCTTCCCACCGCCCAGAGCTTCTCCTCCCACCACCACCCAGCACTTTTCTTCCCACCGCCCAGAGCTTCTCCTCCCACCACCACCGCCCAGCACTTTTCCTCCCACCGCTCCCCCACTTTTCCTTCTGCCGCCCCCCCACTTTTCCTCCCAACGCCACCTCCCGCTTTCCCCTTTCCCTCCTTTTTCCTTCTATGTCTTAAGTCTTCACTCCACATATGCATATGCAAATTAACCTCCATCCCTTTTTGGTTAATTTGCATACTCGCTCTGATTGGCTGGTAGCAGAGTGATGGTCAATTTGCATGTTTCTATTTTATTAGTGTAGGTTGGTTGACTGGCCAACCAGTTGACCAGACACTTAGCATATTAGGCTTTTATTATATAGAACTAGAGGCCCAGTGCATGAAATTAGTGCACCGGGGAGGGGGGGTCCCCTCAGCCCAGCCTGCACCCTTTCCAAACTGGGACACCTTGGGGGATGTCTAACTGCCGGTTTAGGCCCGACCCAGGGCCTAAACCAGCAATCAGACAACCATCTCACAATTCAGGATCACTGGTTCCTAACTGCACACTTGCCTGCCTGACTGACTGCCCCACAACTGCCCCCCCCCCACCGGCCTGATCGCCCTTTACTGCCCTTCCTCCCTCCCCCCTGCCGACCTGATTGCTCCCAACTGCCCTGCCCAGCTGGCCTGGTCACCCTAACTGGCCCCACTGCCAGACTGGTCACCTCCAACTGCCCCACCCACCGGCCTGGTTGCCCCTTATTGACCCCATCCCCCGCCGGCCTGGTCGCCCCACACAGCCTACTGTTCAGTCATTTGCTTGTCCCTCGCTAAGCCCCTGACAGCCTGGTTGCCCCATGCAACCTGCTGCTCAGTCGTTTGGTCGCCCCTCACTAAACCCCGACTGGCCTGGTCCTGTGATTTAGTCACCTCTCACTAACACCCCTGCTGGCCTGGTCACCCCACGCAGTCTGTTCAGTTGTCCATTTGGTTGTAATGGTCACTTAGGCTTTTATATATATAGATACATATAATAGGATATTATAAAAATTAAGTAACAAAATTTTTATTAAAACATTTCTTACATGCTGTTATATTGGTGGGCCACAAAAATATTCATTGTGGGCCACATGCAGGCCATGTGTTTGACATGCTTGTGCTACATCCACCAGTCTCCCTGCTCTGAGGGACAGCCCTGTTACTAAGGTGCAACTCATGAAATGGTGATGAAGTGTTATAAGCAAATTCCATAGTTCCTTTAATCCCCTGCACAGCCCACTGCTAGATGTGGCCTTGGCAGAGCAGCAGCCCAGGAGCTGTACCATTAAATCGGCATGAAGCCTGCACATTGATTACCTAGTGAGGACAATGCCAGATCTAAAATGACCTCTGGAACTTTCTACATTAGTGGAAAGTAAACATCTAATATTCAGTGAGTTTTCAGATTTACTGGTAAACTAAAGCTAACACATCATTATTAAAGTTTTTAATGCATATATGTGCATGTGTACACACATGCTTATTTGGTTTTTGTACACTGAAATCTTTATTCAATCTGAGACCTATTTTCGTACACTGAAGTCTTTATTCAATCTGAGATCCATCCTATCTAATAAAGACAGAATATGCAAATTGCCATCACTCCAAGACAAAGATGGAAACACTCACAGCCAATAAGGAGGGAATATGCAAATTGATGCAACAAAGATAGCAGCAGCCGAGCCAGGATCTTTGCATCGTCACCACGGGAGGGGAGAAGTGGAGGGAACTACAGGAGGGTGGCAGGGCCAGAACAAAGACGGAAGGCGGCAGCCAGAAGAAGGAAGGCCTATTCTTGCACAAATCTTCATGCATCAGGCCTCAAGTATAGGTATACTAGGAGATATCCAACTTTTCCCAAAATGATCAGTCCTTACTAAGTTTGTCTGAGATATGCTGACTTATTTACTCACACATATTACAAGTTCATTTACTTTATGACTGGATGTAATCATTAATGTTCCTCCAAAGATACCCCATCATGAGCCTGCAAGAATTCTTCATCCTAACAGCCATTAAAGGAGAAAAGTTTTTCACAGATAGCTTTTAGGGGGTTTTCAGCATTTTTCATCCTGCTGACTCATGTTTAATTGTTTTAGCACAGTTTACTATAGCAGTTACCTGCCAGAGGAGAAAACACTAAACACAAAGGAAGACGATCTTCCCCTGTGCCAATGACAACAGAGCACAACCTGGAACCCAGCTTCTGTGGTCAGTGACGGGGCTCTGCTTCAATCTCCAAGTGCCCAGAGAAATCGCTTTAATAAAATCAGCATTAAGGAAAGTAACCTAAAAAGAAAGTGACCACCTATTCCCATGGAGAGCCCGGGAGCAGTATGGAACTGGGATCACACCAGGTTCAAAACACTCTTACAGCAACTGAAGACAAAAGAACAGAAATTCAGTTCAACACAAGAACTGCACTGAGAACCATAGGCTACAGTCAGTTTCTTCATCAGCCAGTCTCTTGAATAAGAGATGATTCAGGTCTATATGAAATGTAAGGGGCATATCAGCAGGCAGGAAGCTCTTGAGGGCACCCAGTAGGAAGCAGTCAGCTGAGAGGGAAAGCAAGGCTCCTGCAAGTATTGCCAACAAGTAACTAGAAGATCTGATCCTATCTGGGGGAACTGGACTTCTAGCGTTCCTTTTCACCCCCAACCTCAGTAAAATGAACACTGGACAGTTACAGGCAGTCATCAAAGAGTGAGCACACCATGAAGACCGAACAACCTTCTCTACAGTACAGAGAGAGAGGTAAATCCACTGTCCCAAATTAAACAAACTTCCAAAACCTCCAAGGCAGATGAGACCATCAGAAACCAACTGACACCATTCCCGAAGTCATTGAGAGAACAAACATGACCAAAAGATGCTAATCAAAAGTCCAGCTAATAGACATTCAAGTACAGTCTGCAGTACTGGATGTTCACTGGCAAATAAACTTTGCTACCCTTTTCATATTATCATCCTAAAACTGTTCTTACACAGCCATGTTTTATGAAATCTCACTGTGTTAACTTTAAAGACCCTAAATACTAGTAAATTGATTGTGCTTAAAGTATAAATTATCCGACAAGTAATTTTCTAATGTTTTGTTAAATAATAAGTGATATACACTCGTTCCTAAGTACAAGTTTTTAAATCAAATTCCAATTCACTCTCACAAATAGGACCAGCAAAATCCTTAAGATGTAAGGACCTACGCACTTCTAAGTATAACGGGGGAAAAACACCAGAGCAGTTTGTTCATCAATGCAGACCTCTTCATTGCGTTGTAAAATTGTAAAATTCTGTGGTTTTGATCCTCCATGTGCTCTCCAGAGTAAGCTAGAATGGACAGATGTGCTCATGGTCAGCACTGCAGAGTAGGACCCACAACCACAGGTAAGTAAACAGGTAATCAACTAAACCCCATGGGACACACAGGCATGTGATCATGTGCTTGTCAGTCTAATAGTGAGGAATGAATGAGTATGAATACCATTAACGGCCTCCTTGCTGCAGGGGGAAGGATTTCACAGTTTAAGTCCACATACCAAACACAGAAGAGGTAATGCCAGATTCCACCATTGTGAAATATAAAGACAGGAGAAAGGAAAGAATGATGGTGGCTGTAAAGCTCCATATACTGAGGTGAGCTGACATTAACTCACAAAAAGACACCCATCTACTCGGCTCATCTTTAAAGTTTATAACTCTCTATAAAAATATCACAGCACTTTCAGAATTTCTAAATAATTTTTTAATTCCTAAAAAAATTAATTTTAACAAAGTACTGTGAGCATATTAAATTGCAACATTTTTTTCTTTTTGATACCTGAATTTCAGACCACAAAGGCTGGCTAATTCAGATGGACTTTATACAACCACTAGAGGCTTGGTGCACAAAATTTGTGCACGGGGGATGGGAGTCCCTCAGCCCAGCCTGCCCCCTCTCACAGTACAGGAGCCCCCAGGGGATGTCCTACTGATGGCTTAAGTCTGCTCCCCATGGGCAGCAGGCCTAAGCTTCAGTCTGGCCACAGCGATTCAGAGCAGGCACCCCTGTGTGTTGTCTCCCCGCTCCGGCCCACCCCGCTGCAACCTCTCCATGGCTGCCGGGGCTGGGGGTGGTACACAATCCCCTTCTGCCCATCTGCATGCACAGCTCCTCCTGAGCCAGTCATGACACCTTAAGGTGCCCCAGTTAATTTGCATATTACCTCTTTATATAGATAAGATAGATGGCCCTATGTAATCTCAGTGTAAGGATGGATGGAAAACTCACTAGAAATACTCTTCATAACAAACTATAGGAGTGCCACGATGAGGGTACACCTTGTTGGGGGCACACTCACACATCAAGTGCTTTCCAGCTGTGATTTGTTACAATAAATTTAAGTTCGGAGAAGGCAAGGGCTATGCTTCATACTTCATGTCTTTCATAATATCTGTAGTCCCAGTGCTTGAACATCAGTGAAGAACTGCTGAATTTACAAGGGAGAGGGCCAGATACAATTTGCCAATCATCTGATTTTACTGATAATCAGTAGAAAGAATAAAATGCTACAACTAGGGAATAACTAAGAACAATTTTAAGAAGCGCTCTAAGTAGTGCCCCCACATTAAGCTGGTTTACAAACACACCGTAGAGCAGAGAGCACCTGTACACACGTGGGGAAGATGACCAACACAAACCACTTACAGGGTTAGCAAAGAACAAGTGTCCAGGATGCCTTTTCCATGCCTCTATTTACCAAAACATCAACAATTTTCATTAATATACCTACTGAACAGAAAGCATTCAAAAAGAATTAAATCAAATCAAATCAAAGAGCTATTAAGATACTTAAACACAATCATGTTTTATTAAATTTTTAAAAAACCTAAACATTCTAAGATTCCACATAAACAAGCTGTAGGAAATGGGCTTCCATGACCCATCTCCAGCGTGGTTGACTTTTGATGGAAAAGGTTGCTGAATTTCCCCAGGGCAAACAGAATGTAGGCAGGAGGAGAGGATATAAGAACAAAGAACTGTAGCCAGAGAGAAACCAAGATGGCAGCACAGATAAACACCTAAACTGCTGCCTTGCACAACAATTTCAAAACTACAACTAAAAAACAAAACGGACATCATCCAGAACCACAGAAAACCTGGCTGAGTGGAAATTCTACAACTAGAAGAGAAAAGCACACGGGGAAACAAAGGAGCTGCAAACGCCTGAGGTACAGAGACACACGCGCAGAGAGTAAGAGGGCGGCTGGGTGACTGGCTGGCTTGCTCTAGCAAGAAGGAGACAAAAGCTCCAGACTACACTGAACCCCAGTTATGACTGCACTGAACCCCAGGTCTGGGCGAGACCCTGGGGACCCAGACTCGTACAAGGGGAATCTGGACTGTCAGGTGGAAACTTAGGGGAGCCACAAAACGCAGAGGTCCGGAGGCACAAGTGTAAGAAGCCTTTGGGACAACTTCAAGCATACCAACATCAGAATTATTAGGGTGCCAGAAGAAGAGAGAGAGCAAGATAATGAAAACCTATTTGAAGAAATAATGACAGAAAACTTCCCCCACCTGGTGAAAGAAAAAGACTTACAAGTCCAGGAAGTGCACAGAACCCCAAACAAAAGGAATCCAAAGAGGACCACACCAAGACACATCATAATTAAAATGCCAAGAGCAGAAGACAAAGAGAATATTAAAAGCAGCAAGAGAAAAACAGTTAGTTACTTACAAAGAAACACCCATACAACTGTCAGCAGATTTCTCAACAGAAACTATGCAGGCTAGATGGGAGTGGCAAGAAATATTCAAAGTGATGAACAGCAAGAACCTACACCAAGATTACCCAGCAAAGCTATCATTCAGACCTGAAGGGCAGATAAAGTGCTTCACAGATAAGAAAAAGCTTAAGGAGTTCATCACCATCAAACCTGTATTATATGAAATGCCAAAAGGTATTCTTTAAGAAGAGGAAGGAAAAAAAAGGTAAAGATAAAAATTATGAACAACAATTACATATCTATCAAAAAGGAAATCTAAAAATCAAGTGAATTAAAAACCTGATGAACAGAATAAACTGGAGAATATAATAGAATCAGGGGCATAGAAAGGGAGTGGACTGACAATTCTTGGGGGGGGGGGGTAATGAGGGGGTACGGGAAGAGACTGGACAAAAATCACACCCCTATGGATGAGGAAAGGGGTGGGGAGGTAAGGGCAGAGGATGGGGTGGGGACCGGAGGGAGAGGAGCTGGGGGAGGGGGGAGAGGAACAATTGTAATCATCTGAATAAAGATTTATTAAATTAAAAAAAAAAGCTGTAGCCAGCCAGCATCATGGTGGAAACCCCTCAGGCACCTGCCTCAACTAGATGGGGAGGTGGAGACAACTAGAAAAGGCCTCAGCCCAATTTTTTTAAATGGCCCATTGGGAGACCACAAGACCTAAGCATCGTATGAGGAAACAGGTGACCCCATAGTAATCAGCCAATGAGGACCTGGAGGACGG
Organism: Antrozous pallidus; assembly: GCA_027563665.1. Classification (NCBI taxonomy): domain Eukaryota; kingdom Metazoa; phylum Chordata; class Mammalia; order Chiroptera; family Vespertilionidae; genus Antrozous; species Antrozous pallidus. Next base: position 2,605,675 of record CM050521.1, read on the forward strand.
ACTGAATAAACAGGCTGTGTTCGCTGCCCCAGGTGTGCCTGTACAAACTGGACGGACACCTGCTCTTGAGAACTTATTAAAAGTCTCATTTTGCCATACTTCTGTCTCCGAGTCCATTACCTGAATTCAGAAGGTGAGGGCTTCTCTCACAATCCTTTTGCAATTATATGCAGATATGTATTTCATTGGCCAATATCCAGCAATTTTTGAACTTTTTTCTCAAATGTAAGCTTCCTCTTAATGAAAATATAAGGAGAGAGGACAGAGCTCCCCCTGCTGTGTACTCCCTCTAACTCTGCAGGCTCTCCCACCCCCTGCAGCCCCGTGAGTCATGCATTTCAGTGCATCCCCTGTGTCCTGAAAACCCCAAGATCCTACTGCAACTATGATCACATCCTTCTACATAATCTCGTAAGAGCTAGTTTTAAAAACTAATCTCTTTAATGATGAATTACTAAAGACACATGAGCAGTCTTTCACTAGCACCTTTTTTGTTGATATTAAATTTAAAAACAGAAAGCTACTATGAAAATCATCTTTCTGAAATAAAAATCAACAGTCTCCACTTCCTGATCACAGATAACAAATTCCTGTGACATTTCCTAAACTAACCTCCCATCTCTTTATTCCTGTTTGGACCAATTCTCGGTTAAAGAAAGGATGAATGAACAGGACATCAATCACTTTCAAATATTAGCACCTTAAAGATGTCTTTAGCAGGTCAATAATCTTTTCACCTTAGAAGGACTTTATCTGATCTTCTCTAAAACCAGAATAAAAGCTCTGCATTAAGTACTTCTAATAATTGACACTGTATCTCCACCACACAAAGCTGTTTTCTTCCTTTGGGTGCAATCCTCAAGGTCACAATTCTGTACAGCCTTCCAGAATGACAAAAGACCATTACCTCCAGCCAAACAAGCTGTCAACACAAACTTTGTCACAGCTCAGATAAAGAAACTGGCAGACAGTGATAATAAGGTCTAATTTTCCTCCCTCCCGAGGGAGGGAAATAGATTTCAAATCAGTCTAGAAACCTGTGCCCTGGCAGCCAGGTTATCTTTGGCACACAAAGAAGAACTCACTGTGAATTCATCTAAAGGCTCATTGATCTCGATGTCCAACACTTCGTCATTGTACAGCTGCTCCTCCTCTGGCTCTTCCACATACTCCATGTGGTCTTCTGTCAGCTCGGCATCCTGGCCTTCATATTGCCCTTCCTCCCGGTACTCATGAGCGTACAATTCAGACCCATCTGACTTGTGATAAACCAGTTCATCCTCTCCTTGCTCATACTCAGATTCCTGTTCTCCAGACTGGTCATTAGTGTTGTCAGCCAGTTCATATGATGTGACCATGCCAGATGTGGTTTTCAGACTAATTGTGACACCCTGAGAGCTAGAGGGAACAAAAATACAGACAAAGATGCCAATTAGAGTGGAGCTCAAAACAGTCATGTATCAATTAACTGTTACAAGGATAAACCTTGACTGGAGAAAAGTTATTCCAGTTCTCATAAATGCACACTAACTCCAACAATGACTGAAGACAGAGCTTGTATTCTATACTGAGCCAGCACCACACACTTTTACAGGACAGCAGAGCCCGTGTTGCATGCTGAGCCAGCAATGCGCCCTCTGATGGAACAGCACACGGACTATCAGCAGCTGAAGGTTATTTGACCAAGAGCATCAGATCAACCAGTTGAGAAAACAGGTCTGATGTGACTGGCAAAAGTTGAGGTCTGAATGTACTTCATTCTAACTACTAGAATGAAAAGGATGGCATGTTTTCTAAGATTTCAAACTAAAAATAGGAGTATTACTCTATAAACAAAAAAATCATAATTATAAAAACAATTTATTTTTTAAATCCATGGTGCAAATTATGGGCTCCTATTTAAAAATAAAAATATTAATGTGTACAAAACTGCACTCTAATGTTCAAATAAATAAAATTTATCAAATAAATAAATAAATAAATAAATAAATAAATAAATAAAATAAAATTTATCCTAGTCACAAACGTGAAAAATTTAGTTCATAATTTCTGAGCAACATACCAGTTAAAATTTTAAGACTACAAAAAAAATTCATATTCTACCTATTAAGTCACAAAAGTCAATAAAGTGTAAAATATACTTAAAACACAAGATTTTGCAAATAAATCTAAGTCCCACATATTAAGTATCTAATCCTAACAAAACGTATACACCACACAGGATATTATGTAGTTTAAAAACTACAAATGTCTGTTTCAAGGCAACCCCACTATGATGTTGGTGTGTGGAGGTGAAGGCTTTGACAGGTGCTTAAGTCACAAGGCTGGAGCTTCATGATGGGATGAGTGCCTTCATAAAAGGGACCTCAAAGAGCCTCTTGTCACCTCCCCTTTTGTCACCTGAGAACACAGAGAGAAGGCATCATCTGTGAACCAGAAAGTAGGTCCCCACCAGAACCTGACAGTGGTAGCTAGCATTTTGGCCTTGGACTTCCCAGCCTGCAGAACTGTGGGAAATAAATTTATGTCGTTTATAAGCCACCCAGTTTATAATATTTTACTACTGCAGCCCAACCAGACTAAAATAATTACATTCAGATAGTCAACTGGAATCTAAAGTAGAATCCAAATGAAATTTTCAAAATGGAAATTCCCAAATGGTAATCAACTAGGTACAAGAAAGCAAAAACAGCAACAGCCATCAGCAACAAACAAAATGACGAGTCCAGAGGCATTGCCCCAATCAAATACAGCAATTCCGCAAAACAGGAATATACACCTGTGCTGAGTTTTCTTATCACCTGCAATCAGCAGAACCCACAGAGGTCATTAAATGCAAGGCCAACACTGACTTTTAAACAGCTGATCTACTTATAGAAAAGCATACCTATTTGTAGCTTTCACATCAGTTATATTAATATCCCATTTAGAATAAAATAATACGTTAAAAATATAATACATTAAGTTATCCCCATTATAATTATAAATTATAAACAGTTCTTATCAACTTATTTAAATAAAGATACTTTTTAGCCGAAACCGGTTCGGCTCAGTGGATAGAGTGTTGGCCTGTGGACTGAAGGGTCCCAGGTTCGATTCCAGTCAAGGGCATGTATCTTGGCTGCGGGCACATCTCCAGTAGGGGGTGTGCAAGAGGCAGCTGGTCGATGTTTCTCTCTCATCGATGTTTCTGACTTTCTATCCCTCTCCCTGTCTTTCTGTAAAAAATCAATAAAATATTTTTTTTTAAAGACCATTTTTAAGGAGTTAATATTGAGGTACCTGAAATTTTCGTCTTCATTATCACTCTGTAAAAGATCATCGTTCAGCTCTTCATCTGACAAATCCGACTGATTCTAATTAAAATAAGAAATCTATGTAACGCATGTCACTTCTGTAATAAGACTTGTTATAAAAGTGCAAAATCACGTTGACTCAATTGTTTCTAACCTTGTTATTAAAATATTTATCATTCAGAAAGTTTTCCCAGTTTCATGTAACCAGTGACAAAATCAAGAAATCCCACATGTAGCATACTTGCTTACTACCCCAGACTAGTGTTTAGATGCAGTCAAGTATAGAATAAGCATAATGATCATATTTACTATAATTTTAACAAAAAAAGGGAAGTCTTATGGTGATTCCCTACAAACAAAAATTTTTCTTAAAAACACCTTAAAATTTTACTAAATGTAACACTGTCCTACATAATTAAGAGATAATATGCAAATTGACCATCACATCCTCACAAAGATGGCTGCCTACAACCAGGCTGGCAGGGAGGTTAGTGAGGGACAAGAAAGCGACTAAACAAGTAGTCTGCGTGGGGCAACAAGGCTGGCAAGGAGAGGCAGTTAGGGGTGACCGGGCCTATAGAGGAGGGCAGTTGGGGGAGACTAGGCCAGCAAGGGTAGGCATCTGGAGGGGACCCAGACCTGCAAGGGGGCACCAGGCCTGCAGGGGAGGGCACTTGGGGAGGACTAGGCCTGTAGGGGAGGACAGTTGGGGGGAACCAGGCCTGGAAGGGAGGGCAGTTGGGGGTGACTAAACTGAAAGGGGTGGGAGTTAGGGGTGATCAAGCTGCCCAGGGAGCAGTTAGGCATCAATCAGGCTAGAAGGGGAGTGGCTAGGGGGTAATCAAGCTGGCAGGCAGAAGCAGTTAGGGGCAATCAGGCAGGCGAGCGGTTGTGAGCCAGCAGTTCTGGATTGTGAGAGGGGTCCCAGATTGGAAGAGGGTGCAGGCTGGGCTGAGGGACTTTCCCCCTCCCCTGTGCATGAAATTTCACATACCAGGCCTCTAGTCTATATAATAAAAAGCCAGTGGCCGGAATGCCAGAAAGTTGGAATGACCAAATGGCTGGTCACCAGGAGGTACATGGAGCACCTCTCGGTCCCTCCCCCCAGCCCGCGAGCCAATTGCATAGCATGGCACAGCTCACAGCTCACAGCAGCGAGCTACCACACATGGCGGGTCTATGGTCCTGCCGGCGTGGCAGGTCTGGGTCTTACGGGATTCATGCACTGGGCCTCTAGTCTTAAAGTAGCATTTAGTGATGATAGGAAAATGCCAATGATAGAACACTAAATTTAAAAGAAACAGTATATAATATATATATATAGTAAAGTATATATAAAATAATGGAATAAGAATGAAAGGAAATATGGCAAAATGTCGGTCATGAGGGTTTATATCTATTTTGTCATTATTTTAAAATGTTATCGAATTCTGATTCTTACAGAATACAAAGTATTTATTTTACACTAGGGGCCCGGTGTACGAAATTCATGCACTGGGGGTGGGAGGTCCCTCAGCCCAACCTGCCCCCTCTCACATACCGGGAGCCCTCAGGGGATGTCCTACTGACGGCTCACCCCTGCCCTGCCCAAGACCGAAAGCCTCTGGCGAAAGCTTTCAGCCTTGGACAGGGCATCTCGGCCAGGGGACCCCAGCGATCTGTCGCCCTGCGATATAGCTGATCTCTGGTTGTCCCCGACCCCGCCCCAGCCCAAGCCTGCCCCAAGGCCAGGGGCAGGAGGGGGAGCCCGTTCCCTCCCTCAGCCAAGCCGGCCCACGCCACAGTTTTCCTCCCTCAGCCAAGCGGGCTCGAGCTACCATTCCTGGCCCAGTCTCTCAGTGGTGGGGCCTCCTTGGTTGTGGTTCATTTGCTCCTGCTTGGCTTGTGGGCGTGGCTTGTGGCCATAGCGGAGGTACGGTCAATTTACGGTCTTTTATTAGATAGTATTAGAAAAGAATATCTGTATATTTGAGTATGTTTATCTTTAAGCTTATCTCTGAATACTCCCAAAAAGTGAATTCCAGATCCAGTATGCCAAATATTAACCTCAAATATGAAGTTCCTTCAAGGCAAGTGGTAGTTTTACAGTTATCACTCTCACAAACTCAATACTTGCTAGAGTGCCTTGCACAATATAGGAACTAAACTATTTATTAAAGAATCTACTACTAGCCGAAACCGGTTTGGCTCGGTGGATAGAGCGTTGGACTGTGGACTGAAAGGTCCCAGGTTCGATTCCGGTCAAGGGCATGTACCTTGGCTGTGGGCACGTTCCCAGTAGGAGGCGTGTAGGAGGCAGCTGGTCAATGTTTCTCTCTCATTGATGTTTCTGACTTTCTATCCCTCTCCCTTCCACTCTGTAAAAAAATCAATAAAATATATTTTTGAAAAATAAAATAAAATAAAATAAAATAAGTAATCTACTACTTGAGTTATAGTTATCAGAGAATTTACTAACAGTAGATTAACAGTCAGCTATTCATGTGCTTAAAAATTCAATTCACAAAAATTTAATCTATGCCCAACTTTCCAGGAATACATCCTCTGCAGAAGACATATTCCTATGTTTTAAGTGTAATTAAATGACTACCATTTAGTTTCAAAAAGATCTGTATTTCTTACCTTTTTGCCAGATAGCAAATCTTCTCCAAGTAAGTCATCTTCAAGTTCACTGGAGAGAAGAGACACGCCAATGCATCATCCTATTACATGCTGAGAATCTACTCAAGATTTGGGGGCTTGGGTACTTGCACATTACATTACATTACATTACATTACATTTGCTATACTAATAATAAAAACTTATTTTCAAATATATAGGGAACACTGGTCTTTTTAAGTGTGGCAGGCTTTGCAATAGGAGGAGGTGGCTCTTAGTAGATGTCTAAGTTTAATTTTCACCTCAATATGGGCTTTTTTTTTTTCTTCACCTGTTCAGTAATCAGTAAAATAAACTATAACAAGCAGTATGTGTGCTTCCTCCTATCTTTAAAAGCCTACAAAACATAGGAAAAGATGCCCAATATCATTAACTAGAAAAATTAAAAACCAATGAGAGCGTTTGACACTCATTAAACTGCAAAAATTAAAACAGGGAACAATCATGTTGTTGATGACATACAAGTAAATCATAACTAAGGGAGTTATCTCTATGTGACATGGAGGTCCTAGCAGTCATCTGCAATCTTTTGTCAGCATGTTCATGTTCTGAATGATGGGAACAGGTTTTCTCACAACACAGAAAATCTTAGCAGACTTGAGAAGGGCATGTCAGAGTTTTGTGCTATTCTTGCAGATATATTTATTTATATTTTAATTAAAAAAGAATAAACAGAACCATACAGGAAAACATTTAGACATTTAATTATAGTACTTATAAAAATCTATTTAAAGACGTTTTACTGTTCAAGGGAACGCAGACTGGAAGGAAATCTGTACAAGCACAAAAAATAAACTTCCCAAAGTATAAAAAAATCACTAAAATCAATAAGGAGAAGACGACCCAAAAGAAAAACAGACAGAGATATGAAAATGTAACTGACAGGAAAGAAAATCCAAATAATGAATAAACTTCTAAAATATACCTTCTATTTGATTCAGCCCCATTCAGAGTCTTTTAAACAAAAATCAGTTACCACCACTTCCCAGTAAGACCATTTCTTTTACAGGTGAATTTGTCCTAACCTCCGAGTAATTTTTTTATAGGTTGAGAGTTACTGGAGAGGAATGAACTTTATAACCTTAGTCTACAGTATGAGACATAGTTTCTAATGTAGAGTATTCTGTGAAGCTTCTGGGACTCCCTAGTTTCCCAACAGGAATCAGTGTCTTGTTTTATAATACTGTTGTTCTTTAGTCAAAGCTGTTCACCTTTATTGTTAAACTTTCTGGCCACAATCAAAGTCATTTTCACATTTGCAATACATTATTTAAATGGTAAAATTTATACAGATAGAATCATCATCATTTGAGAACACCTCTCAGCTTCTGTCCTGTGGACTTCTCCCAGGAAACATCCCTGTGCCGTGTGCCATTGCCTCAAACTCCTCACCAAAAGTAATCACTACACTGAACTGACATCTATTGTTACTGAGGACTTTCCATATACTGTCAGTATGTGTGTACACGTGTGTGTGTGCACGCGCACATGCGTGTACATGTGTGCGTGCATGTGTATGTACATACACACACATGCACTCTTAAAAAGGTTTTTTTTTTTATCTTCACAAGGAATCAGGGAAATACAAATTTAAAATACATATTAAAATGGCAAAAATTGTAAAATCTAACAAATATTGATAGGATGTGGACAACAGGAACTCTTGCAGAAAAGTACTCCAAAAACAGCTCTGGGTGTCCACCAAGTCAATACCATTGGTGCATAAAAACACAGAGAGAGATGAGACAACCAGTGTCCCACTGGCCACCCTTTAGATAACACAGGCCTGGAGCCTCTGCCTAGAGTGCCATCCTTGTCCTCCAGCCCACTTGTGAAGAGCATTAGGGGGCCAACACACTGTTTTCAGAGATAATCTGTGCATAGCCAAATGGCAGAATGAGATACATCAGTGTGGACTCTGATACACACAAGCGGGTGTCCATACCTGTCCCAGTCCTCATCTGCAGCCCTTCTCCTCCAGGACCGCTCTGCACCAGGCTTATCAAATTGGTCAAAGTCATCATCTGTGAAGGAGAGGCCATAAAAGTCAGTCTTCCCAAATTAAAACATGTCCACATCTTCAAATAGTGAGTGGCACAACCTTTCTTTTGAGGATTTCTGGTATGACATTTTAAAATACAAAAGTTCCATATATAACTCTTATAAATACTTTAGCCATTTTTAGTAATTAAAACACTTTAAAGTATAAAGTTACTCAAAGAAAATCAACTTATTGAACACTATTAGAAAAACCATAATAGAACAGTTTTTTATCATAAATTTCAATAAAGTATTTTCTTTATAAAATGATTTAATGTATATTTTTGCTACAATTACACAATTGGGAAACAATTGCTGGTTTGTTAATAGTTACATTACTTTTTGTAACCTTTACATTTTTCCAAATGAATCATGGAGAACAAAGATCATCATTAAGGAACACGTTAGAATACTGTAGCGAACACAACAGGAACATGACACAAACCACACATATACAGTACACCCTGAACAAGGCAGGGGTTGGGACACTGAAACCCATCAACCCACACACAGTCAAAAACTCATGTATAACTTTGGTCTCTGCCAAAACTTAACAGTCATTCCTCAGGATCCATTGGAAATTGGTTCCAGAAACTCTTCAGACACCACAATCCACTGATACTCAAGTCCCTTACATAAAACTAGAGGCCTGGTGCACGAAATTCGTGCACTTGGGCAGTGTCCCTCACCCTGGGAGCCCTGGGGGAAGGTCCGACTGACGGCTTAGTGGGCCTAAGCCGTCAGTCAGACATCCTTAGCATTTCCACAGAGGCAGGAGAGGCCCCTACCACTGCTGCTGTGCTCGCCAGCTGTGAGCCTGGCTTCTGGCTGAGTGGTGCTCCCCCTGTGGGAGAACAATGACCACCAGGGGCCAGCTCCTGCATTGTGTCTGCCCCTTGGTGGTCAGCACGCATCATAGTGACAGCTCATTCTACCATTTAGTCATTTGCGTATTAGCCTTTTATTATGTAGGACTAGTGGCCCAGTGCACAAAATTTGTGCACAGGAGGGGGATTGTCCCTCAGCCTGGCCTGCACCCTCTCCAATCTGGGACCCCACTAAGGATGTCCTACTGCCAGTTTACAGGGATCGGGCCTCAACCAGCAGTCAGACATCCCTCTCGCAATCCGGGACTGCTGGTTCCTAACCACTCAACTGCCTGCCTGATTGCCCCTAACCAACCACTCTGCCTGCCAGCCTGCTCATCCCCAAATGCCCCCCGTGCCAGTGTGCTCACCCACAATTGCCCCTGCTGGCCTACTCATCCCCAGCTGCTCCCCTGCTGGCCTGCTAACCCCCACCTTCCCTCCCCACTGGCCTGCTCGCCCCCAACTGCCCCCTTGCTGGCCTGCTCACTTCAAACTGCCTGCCCCTAGCTATCCTGATCACTTCCAACTGACCCCCACTAACTTCTGCTCGCCCCCAACTGACCCCCCGCCCCGCTGGTCTGCTTACCCCCAATGCCCTCTCCCCACACACACACACCAGCCTGATCACCCACAACTGTTCTCCCCTCTTGGCCTCTAACAACCTCTACCTCAGCCCGCCACACTGGCTTTGTCCAGAACATCCAGAAGGTCTCCCAGTCTAATTAGCATATTACCCTTTTATTAGTTTAGACAGAGGCCTGTGCATGGGTAGAGGCCAGCTGGTTTGCACTGAAGGGTGTCCCAGATCAGGCTGGGGTGTGGGGTGGCCTGGGTGAGGGGCTGAGGGCTGTTTTCAGGCTGGTCAAGCCCCTCAGTGGGGACCCTCACCCCATGGGGGTGTGGCCAGCCTGGGTGAGGGCTGAGGGCTGTTTACAAGCTGGTCATACCCCCTTCAGGGTGGAGATCCTGGCCAGCCTGGGTGAGGAGCTGATGGTCATTTGTGGGCTGGCCAAGCCCCCCAGAGGGACCCTCACCCTATCGGAGTGTGGCCAGCCTAGGTAAGGAGCTGAGGGCTGTTTTCAGGCTGGCCAGGCCCCCTGGTGATCCAGGCTCCCAGCCCCTCCTTTATTGTTTTGTTGTTGTTTTTCCAGCACCTCCTTGAGCGGAAGTCAGGGCCAGCTATAAGCAGGTATCTGGGATTTATTCATCTTCTATAATTGAAACTTTGTAGCCTTGAGTGGAGGCTAGGGCCAGCCAGGACGAGTGGGAAGCTTGTCTTCCTCCATCACCAGCATCAACCCAAGCCTCCTGCTCGCTCCAGCTCCATGGCAGCTGTCATCTTTGTTGGGTTAATTTGCATACTTGCTCCTGATTGGCTGGTGGGTGTAACAGATGTATGGTCAATTTGCATGTTTCTCTTTTATTTGTGTAGATTAGAGACCTGGAGCATGAATTCCTGCATGGGTGTGGTCTTGCTGGCCACTCTAATGGGGGCCAATAGGGCTGGGCTGGCAGAAGTGAGGAGATGTGGGGGGTGCCAACCAGGGCTGGGCCAGTGGAAGAAGGGGGCCACAGGCAGTTGGCTGGCTGGCCCACCCTTAATGAAAACGGGGGGTCGGGGGTGGGGCTGGCCAGGGGGAGGGGCCTTGGGAGGTTGGGGGGGGGGGGCTGATAGGGGCCAATCAGGCTGGTTGTTTGCCACAGTGCACATCATAACAACCAGTCATTCTGATCACTTGGCTTTTATATATATAGATGGCCCAGCACAATGCTTACAGTCTGCCCTCTACATCTGCAGATTCCCAACCACAAATCAAAAATACTGTTTCTGATCCATGGTTGGTTGAATCTGCCAATGCAAAACCTGGGGATACAGACTGCCAACTGTACATTTATTTGAAACAACCCATATGTAAGTGGATCTGTGCATTTCAAACACATGTTGTTCCAGGGTCAACTTGTACTTTTAAATTCTCCAGCAGCCACATTTAAAAAATAAAAAGATGCTTAAAACTTTAATAAGTGAACTTTAAAACATATTTTATTTAACCCAGAAGGTCAAAATGATGTCATTATAGCACGTAATCAGTCAAAAATATTAATACTTTACATTTTCCCCACACTACATACATATGATTTCCACACACAGCATGTTGCACATCTAACTTTTTTAAACTTCACACAGGATTATTTTTTTTTAACTGATGGAGGGGGCATCAATGAGAGAAAAAGCAATCGATTGTCTCCCATACGTTATACTGGGGATCAAACCCACAACCTAGGTATGTGCCCTGACCAGGAATCAAACCTACAACCCTTCAGTGCACAGATCTAACAATGCACCAACCAACTGAACTATACCTGCCAGGGCTCATAACTGAATGACAAACTCACTAGTTGGGCTCACCAATACCTGTGAACTGGCAGAACAATCCATGAACCTGAAAATAAATCAACAGAGATTGTACAGTCCAAAACACGGATGCACACATAACACTGTGCACCGTGCATGTTAGGCCATCAAACAATTCTTCATAAATTTTTTAAAAATTAAAATCATCCAAAGCATAGTCTGTAAAATAAAACTAGAAATAATAATACAATAAAAACTAGAAAATTCACAAATACATGGAAATTAAACAGCACACACTTCATCAACTAACAGATCAAAGAAATAATTAGGAAAATGAGAAAATACTTTGAGACAAATAAGCACAGGATGCAGCAAAACCCATGCTTAGTGAGAAATTTATGACTGGAAATATCTTCCTAACTGCTAAATGTAAGCAACTAATTCAAGTTGTTTTTTTTTAATCTGCAGGTCAAACAAAATATGCCTCTCGCTATTCTGACAACTGGCCAAAGTATGTGAGAAAAGCAAACAGAATCAAAACAGCTGTTTTTACTGCTTTGCCTTCTACCTCCTGCTGGACTTTCAGTGAATACCACATATTTTATGCTTACTTTCTAAAGGGTTTCTATGTTCCTTTTCTTTCCTCCACCAAATTACATACTTCCTGAATACAAGAGCACTCCCTACCTACGGAAACATGAACAAAAAGTTTGCTCATGGCTTCATATTACTACACAGTGAAGGAATTAATACTTACTCACAATCACCCTTGACAGATAGATAGGGCTTAAATTATAGCACCCAATTCTGCTGAAGCCAGAAAACCTTTATGCCAAGCTAGCTACTAATGATAATCACTGACAAACACTGCTTAAAAACATACAACCCTTACTCCTACCCTAATCTAATTCAGTGACTCTTTTTTTTTTTCCCAAGCTTCCTAGTAATTCTGACAGACAGCCAGGGTGGGAATCCTCGTGGTCCCAATTAACTGCTATCAATCAGAGCAGACCCTCCAGAAGTAAAGCTTAACTGCCATTTTGTCACATAAATACTTCCTAGAATTAATTAAATCCCACAAAAGTCAAAATTAGAAACCAACATTATGTAAAAACAAATACTTCTCCAAAGAAAGACCCTATAACATGTCCTTAAAAATTGGCTATAAAACTTATTCCAAAATAAAGAAGTTCAAATTAAGCAACAAAAACTAAGGCTATAACTGAAGCCATGAATCCTGTACCCTTCATTTATTCTACAATTATTCCTTGAGCTCTTAAAATATTTCAGGCATTGTACTACATACTTGGCATACAGGGATGTCCAGGACAACAAAAACCTCTACCCTTGATTAGGTTATAGTCTAAGACAGTGGTCAGCAAACCAAGGCTCGGGAGCCACATGCGGCTCGCGAGCCGTGATTTGCCACTCTGATGACTAATGAATCTGTCGACCACTGTCATATACTACCCTTTACCTCTTTGCGTACAATGAGCCACAATTGCCTAATCCTCACAACTTGCAACCACATGGTAACATTTAGTCTAGTCCAGTAGTCGGCAAACTCATTAGTCAACAAAGCGGCAAACCGCGGTTCATGAGCCACGGTTTGCCAACCACTGGTCTAAGGGAAAGAGACAAACAATAACCCCAATACATATGTATGTAATCTAACTTAAGGTATTTATTGGGGAAAATACAGCAGTACAGCAAAGATGTAAAGGAAGGAGGGGCGTGAGCAGGAACAAGACATGATTGCTTTATACAGGCAGTTCTGGCTGGGAACACAGGGAGCTGGAATAGCTGCTGAAGGGGATTAATGTGAAAGCAAGGTGATCATGTGTAGGTATACACAGTGAAGGGGAAAGTGATCTCAGAAGAGGATGAAGAAAAGTAGGAATAATTATTGGGAATCAAGGGCTTAAAAGGCAAAGAGCTGGGACTCTGATCTTGGAATCAAGAAGGACAAACTCAGAACACTGTGCGGCGTGTTCAATTGTTTGTCATCCAACTCTTATTGGAAGTAAGGTAGAAAAAAGTTTGTGTTGAAGAGACAAATGGAGCCCAATTTGAGTAGCTCAGTGGTTGAGCGTCGACCTATAAACCAGGAGGTCACGTTCGATTCCCAGTCAGGGCACATGCCTGGGTTACTTGCTTGAACCTGGGGGGGGAGGGGGGGCGTGGAGGGGCGTGGAGAAGGCAGATGGCCAATGATTCCCTCTCATCACTGATGTTTCTCTATCTCCCTTTCTCTCTGAAATCAATAAAAATCCTAATCAAGAGGGAATATGATAATTGACCCTCACACCATCACAAAGATGGAAGCACCCACAGCCAATGAAGAGGGAATATGCTAACTGACCACCCTCCCCTCAAAGACGGTGGTACCCACAGTTACAAAATGGTGGTGCCCAATTCCCTAGGCCTCGCCAGGGAGCCTGCCTCCAGTCCCACAGTCTCTTCAGCCCCCCAGCTGCCCAAGGCTGTCCCAAGACTCAGGTAACCAGGGTTGGCAGAGGCTTGCACTACGGGCAGTGGTAGCAGTAGAGGTGTGACAGGGCATGGCTTCCCACTCCTGAGGGCTCCTGGACTGTGAGAGGGCGCAAGCAGGCTGAGGGAACCCCCCTCCAGTGCATGAATTTTCAGGAACTGGGCCCCTAGTCTATACTAATATGAGGGTAATATGCTAATTAGACGAGATAGACCAGATGTCCTTCCACACATCTTTCAGGACAAAGCTGCAGCAGCTGCAAGGGCTGAGGGCCAGCAGTGTGGGAGAGGCAGTGGTACAGGCGAGGCAGCAGCACGGGAGAGGCGGTGGAGCAGGCCAGTCCAATCGCCTCAGCCTCTTTTGCAGAGACAGCAAGAGAGGCGACTGTGTGGCCCCAGTCCCAGTTCTGCCCCTTCCACAGCAGCAGCAGGGTGATGGGGACAGAGCCTTCACCTGATCAGCCCAGTCGCCTCTCACAGAGGGAGGTCTAACTGCGGCTTAGGCCCGTTCCCCCTAAGTTGTCAGTAGGACATCCCCTGGGGGCTCCCAGACTGTTCCCCCTAAGTTGTCAGTAGGACATCCCCTGGGGGCTCCCAGACTGTGAGAAGGGGCAGGCCAGGTTGAGGGACACCCACCTATGCACAAAATTTTGTGCACTGGGCTTCTAGTCCTATGTAACAAAAGGGTAATATGCAAATAGACCGAATGGCAGAACAACCAATCAAAGCATAATATGCTAATGATATGCTAAAACTGCTCAACCATTCACTATTATATGCACTGACCACCAAGGGGCAGACAATCAACTGGTTGACCAGTCACTATGACGTGTACTGACCACTTGGGGACAGATGCCCCAACCAGTAGATTAGCTTGCTGCTGGGGTCCAGCAGATCAGGACTGAGTGAGATGGGCCAGACATACCCTGAAGCCCTCCCATCGTCCCTTCCCGGCCTGATCGTGCACCGGTGGGGTCCTTCAGCCTGATCTGTGCACTCTCACAATCCGAGACCCCGCGGGAGATGTCAGAGTCCCAATCCCTCAGGCCACTCCCCTTGGGAGGGTGTCAGGCACAGGGCTCATGGCAGGCAAGTGCCGCTGCTGCAATGTGAACCTCTCCCAATCAGACTGATTGGGCATGAGCCGGCAGCAGGCACAGTGGGGCCAGGATGAGCAGGAGCAACAGGTATGAGCTGCAGGTGGTATTGGACTGCAGATTTCAGTCCAATCCCTGCAGGGACCCCATCCTTGCAAGAATTTGTGCACGGGGGTAGGAGGGTCTCTCAGCCCAGCCTGCACCCTCTCCAATCTGGGACCCCTCAGGGGCTGTCCCACTCTCTCCAATCTGCACTCTCTCTAATCTGGGACCCCCTGCTGGCCTGATCCTCCAATCCAAGACTGTCAGAGGGGATTGTGGCTACTGATTGCTCTCAACCACTCTCCTGCCTGCCTGCCTGCCTGCCTGACTGATTGCCCCTAACCACTCTGCCTGCATGCCGAATAGGCCCCTAACCACTCCCCTGCTGGCCTGATTGATGTGTAACTGCTTCCCTGGTAGCATGATCAACTCTAACTGCCCTCCCCTGCCAGGCCAATCGCCTCCAAGTGACCTCACCTTCCGGCCCAATTGCCCCGACTGCTAAGGGGACTGGGGGACTCAGGCTGGATGAGGCAGGGCTGAGAGGACTAGGGGACGCTGGCTGAATGAGGCGGAGCTGAGAGGCCTGGGGGACTCCAGCTGGATGAGGCGCATAGCACCTGCCACCCCCAGAAGAGCTGATGAGACTGAGGGACTCTGGCTGAATGAGGCAGGGCTGAGAGGACTGGGCACCACCATCCTGTGGCTGTGGGAGCTGCCATCTTGTGAGGGTGTCGTGGTCAATTAGTTTATTCCCTCTTTATTGGCTTTAGGTATCACCATTTGTGAGAGAGTGATGGTCAATTACCATGTTTTCTCTTTATTAGATAGGATATATACACATGTATATATGAGCCCTATCTAATAAAAGAGTAATATGCAAATTAACCATCAACAAGCCGCACCAACCAATCAGGAGCAAGTATGCAAATTAACCCCAAAGAAGATGGCTGCAGCAACGAAGCAAGCAGGAGCCTCGGGTTTCCCCAGCAATGGAGGACGCCAAGCTTTCTACACACCCTGGCAGGCCCAGGCATCCACTCAAGGCTACAAAGTTTCAATTATAGAAGATAAATAAATCCCAAATTCCAGGTCCTCCGCATGAGTCGCCAGAAGGCGAGGCCAGCCTGCAAACCATCACAGGCCCCTCGCCCAGGCTGCTCCATGCCTCAAGGGAACCCCCACCTTGATAAGGGACACACTTCAGGGCAAACCAGCTGGCCCCCACCCATGCACCAGGTCTCTATCCTATCTAATGAAAGAATATGCAAATTGACCATCACTCCAACACACAAGATGGCTGCCCCCATGTGGGCACAAGATGGCCGCCACAAGGTGGTCTGCAGGTGAGGGTAGTTGGGAGGAATAAGGTCTGCAAGGGAAGGCAGTTGGGGACAATCAAGCCTGCAGGAGAGGGCAGTTAGGGGTGATCAGGCTGACAGAGGAGGGAAGTTCGGGGTGACCGGGCCTGTAGGGAAGGGCAGTTGGGGGGGACCCAGGTCTCCAGAGGAGGACAGTTAGGGGCAAACAAGCTGGTAGGAGAGTGGTTAGAGAGTGACCAGGCTGTCAGGCTGAAGCGGTTAGGGGCAATCAGGAAAGCAGGCAGGTGAGCAGTTGGGAGCCAGCAGTCCTGGATTGTGAGAAGGATGTCTGACTGCAGTTTAGGCCCAATCTTAGTGGGATCAGGCCTAAATGGGCAGTCTGACATCCCTCATGTGGTCCCAGATTGGAGAGGTTGCAGGCTGGGCTGAGTTACACTCCACCCCCCAACCCCCACTGGCTCCTGTGCACGAATTTCGTGCACCAGGCCTCTAGTGTATCTATAATTAACACAACTTTCTTAGAATTCTATTTCCTCATCTTCTTCGAGAACCTGGAACTTGGATTAGAATCTTATGTAATACTAGAGGCCCAGTGCATGAAAGTCGTACATGGGGAAGGGGGGTGTCCCTCAGCCCAACCTGAACGCTCTCCAATCCAGGATCCCTCTCACAATCTGGAACCACTGGCTCCTAACCACTCACCTGCCTGCATGCCTGATGGCCTGAACTGCTCTCCCCTGCTGGCTTGATCCCCTTAACTACCTAACTGCTCTCCCCTCCTGACCTGATCATCCTAACTATCTAAATGTTCCCCCCTGCCGGCCTGATCCCCTAACTGCCCTCTCCTGCCAGCCTGATCGCCCTAACTGCCTAATTGCTCTTCCCTGCCTGCCTGATCCCCCTAACTGCCCATGTGCTCTCCGCTCCTGGACTGATGGCCCTAACTGCCTATCTGCGTTTCCCTCCCCCAGACAATTTGCATATTTCTCTATTATTAGTATAGATTAGCTTCGAACAGAGTTCTAGCAATTGTCTAGTCCAAGGATCAGTGAACTACAGACCCAGCCACCTGTTTTTGGCCAAATATAACTACTGTCTGTTTATGTACATAAAGTGTTTACTGGAACACGGTATTCCAATTCAACTATACATTGTCTACAGCTGCTTTCAAGATACACAGGCAGGGAACTGCAATAGAAGCCATGTGATCCACAGAGCCCACTTTGGGCCTTTACAAAGCTTGCAAGTCTCTACTATGCTTCAGTGATTTTTCAACCTTTTTCATCAAACTAATTACTAAAGTACTGCGGCACACCAAAAAAAACAGTATTTTTTGCCAATCTGACAAAAATAGGTATACTTTTGATTTACTTAAAAAAATAATTACTACCCTTTTTGCTCCAGTGACTTTTTTAAAAAAATCAGATGTCAATCCTATTTAATAAAGAGGGAATATGCTAAACTGATCCTCAGGGTGCTGTAAAGATGGAGGCACCCACAGCCAATAAGGAGGGAATATGCTAATTGACTGTCACGCCCTCAAAGATGGCAGCGCCCACAGCCGCAAGATGGTGGCACCCAGTCCCCTCAGCCCCACCAAGACAGCAGGCCCGCTTTGTGCGCCTGCCTCCGGAGTCCCCCAGTTTCTTCAGCCTCCCAGCCGCCCAGGGCCAGCCCAAGGTGCAAGCAAGCCTTGGATGGCAGCTGCCCAACTGCTCAGGGCTGAGGTGCAAGCAAGCCTTGGATGGTGGCTGCCGAGCTGCCCAGGGCCACCCAAGGCTCAGGTAGCCAGGGCCGGCCGAGGATTGCAGGCTCCCAGACTGTGAGAAGGAGTAGGCCAGGCTGAGGGACCTCCGCCCTCCAGTGCATGAATGTTCATGCTAGGGCCTCTAGTACTTGTATATAAGTATTTCTGACGCCAAGAATTAACCAATCAGATGCAACCTTATTATGCAACATGACCAATAAAATAAGATGCAACTGTTATATGACCTACATATTTATGGTTCAAGACAGAGCATTCACACCAGATAGCTACCGCTGTGTTAGCTGTTATTTTTCTTTATTTGACAATTTCAGGGAAAAGAGGTCAGTGCCCCTGACTAAATAGGTATTGCATGTTTTAAAAATTCTTGCAGCACGCCAGTTAAAAAAAACCACTGCTCTAAAAGTTCTCAACTTCCTATTCTAGCTGGTGCAGTGGATAGAGCCATTGGCCTGTGGACTGAAGCCCTGGATTCAATTCTGGTCAAAGGTACATGCCCAGGTTGTAGGCTCAATCCCTACTAGGGAGTATGCAGGAGACAGGAAATCAATGATTCTTTCTCATCACTGATTTTACTGATATTTCTATCTCTCTCCCTCTCCTTTCCTCTATGAAAAATAAAAAATATACTTAAAAGTTCTCAACCTCTTTTCTTTTACCTCAATGCCATTCTCATGTATTGTGAATCATTATCAAAGTCAAAACTCAGTATTTTACTGGTAAAGTAATTCAGACCCTTTATTTAAACAATAACTAGAAAAAAGGATCAGGGTAATGTCCAAGAACTTTGAAAGTGAGCATTTTAGCCTTACAGTATTACAGGAAATTCTGAGTAACCAAGCAAAATGTTCAGAAAGAGCCCACACCTATAACATGTTGCTTGAAAAAGAATTTCTCTCCGTTGTTTTAAAATCTTATTTATAGGGTCCCTGGACAGGTTCTCCTCACATGAACTTAGTATTTTGTTTACATGGTGTACTGTACAAGGCCATGTTTGTCTTCCAGTGTTGGGAAATCAATAGCTGACAAGTCCTGACAGATAGCAAGGCTCTGCCTCCCAACATGGAAGCTATCAAACCGGGACTCCTGAGTTCTTAATCATCCTTGACAGCCTGGAAGAGGACTAGCAGTCTGAGCTTGGCCAACTGGGTGTTCCCATCATGTCTTAGAATCTAGAGGAAATGACACCCATTTCTCTTTTCTAAAAAATTAATCCTTCTAGTCCTAGCTGGTTTGGCTCAGTGGAGAGAGTGTCAGCCTGGGGACTAAAGAGTCCCAGATTCGATTCTGATAAAGGGCACATGCCTGGGTTGTGGGCTTGATCCCCAGTAGGGGATGGCTGACGTAGCTGATCAATGATTCTCTCTCATCACTGATGTTTCTATCTCTTTCTTCCTCTCCCTGCCTCTCTGAAGTCAATAAAAATATCTAAAATAAGAAAAGAGAAATATGCAAACTGACCATAACTCCACAATGCCCACCAGCCAATTGGGAGTGGGTATGCAAATTAACCCAACAAAGATGGCTGGTTAATTTGTATTTGCAGGCATGAAACAGCTAGATGGGGCAGGACACCTACTATGAGGAGGAAGGCAGGGGGCAAAGGGAGCTACAGGAATGGCGCTCCAGCCAAAGTGGAGAAGACTAAAAGCTCCAGCCAGAGTGAGGACAGAAGGCAGCAACCAGAGTGAAGGCCTGGGTCCCGGGTGTTGGGAGGAAAACCAGTGCCAGTGGCAAACCAGTGCTGGCAGCCAGGGGAAGGAAGGCCCATTGCATAATCTTCACGCAACAGGCTTCTAGTATAATAAAAAAATGAATCCTTCTAAAGGACCAGCCACTATATTAAGGAAACGTCAAAGAAAGGGACAAAGCCCTTCCTGCGATCTTCCTTCCTCCCAGAGACAGAGAGACTGTGGTGCATGCTGTGGGCACTGGACTCTCAACAGGTGCAGAGGTGAATGTCAGCAACACACTTCCTTAAGGCCTTCCCTACTGTCCCTGAGTTACAGTCTGCAAGGTAAGGCACTAATAGGAGGCTTGAGTCACAATCATCACAGCTGTTCTCAGGAGGCAGAGGCAGGAAACACACAAGGCAACAAGAGATTCTCAGAGGTCAGGGAGCTCTTGGGAACCATGTGCTGCATCTGGGCTTGTAGGAGCCGCCATAGCAGTGGCTTCTCAAGTCTCAATAGCATCAAAGATCAGCTCCTCCAGTGCTGTAGACTGAGCCAGACTGGTAGCACTCCCCTCTCCTCAGTCACAGGGCTTGGACCTTGTATCAGATTGACAGAAACAGAGAAGGTTTCCTGAGCACTCCACCTCCAGCCCTGCCAAGAGTTGTAAAAGCTCTGATTCTTGTATTAAAAACCTCCATATCTAGAAGTTATAGCACAGCTTCTGTTGTCCTGGCTGATAAAACCCAAACAAGCCAGTACTACTGCAGAGCTGCACACAGGTCCATTCTCCTCCAGCAAGCTAGCATTTTCACATTTGCTTAATCCATCCCAAATCCTCCTTTAACAGATGTGAAAACTAAGACTAACAAGTTAGAAAACAACTGATTTCAACTCAGTCTACCAAATACTGAACTCTTGAACTTATTTAACAAGCAATTTGAGAAACACAGCCTCTGATTTCCTATGATGAAATATTATAGGACAGCCAGGCCTTTCTCGAGTGTAGGTAGGAAGATCACTCACACATGGTACCTACTAAATCACGCAGGCAGAATCATTCTGACAGACAGGTGGGCCACAAGACACAGCCGTCTTTGAATTATGTTCTTTTTTTTTAAGTAATTGACTTAATTGCCAATCTTTTAAAAATAGAACTATATGTAAGTATAGAATTTCATTTTCTCTCAAAAAAAGAAAACATCAGCCGAGACCGGTTTGGCTCAGTGGATAGAGCATCGGACTGCGGACTGCGGGGTCCCGGGTTCGATTCCGGCAAGGGCATGTACCTTGGCTGCGGGCACGTCCCCAGTGGGGGGCGTGCAAGAGGCAGCTGATCGATGTCTCTCTCTCATCGATGTTTCTGACTTTCTATCCCTCTCCCTTCACCTCTGTAAAAAATCAATAAAATATATTTTTTAAAAAAAAAGAAAACATCAAAATATCTAGAATAGTGGACCCAAATTTACCACAATGAAATCAGATGAAGATGTACAACATTTGGTCACATAGAAAGAAGATTCCTGCATTTATATGAAAAGTAACTCATGAGGAGTGGCACCACAGAGCCTGCCTGGGACAAAAAGACTGTGGGTGCCTCCTTTCTCCAGTCTTTGTTGTCCTAGTCTTTTGCTTGACTTTATCAATTACCAAGGTATTTATCCTTCCAAAACAATCTCAAGGAACTGTCTCACTATTCTTACGTTTTTTTAATAAACGAAGTCAAAATTCAATAGTAAGAGTTTCAGAAGGTCAAGAACAGAGGAAATGAAAACCAAAAAAACAATAAGAATATTCCACCGAACTGAATTGAAGGATGCTTATTTCCAGACTAAAGTGTCAACTAAATAAATACGTGACACAATAAAGACAAAAGACCTATGCCAATGACATTTTGGAACATGAGAGGAAAGGAAAAACATCATCAGAAAAAAAGAACTGTCATCAGAAATTCTCAAAAGCAGAACTGGAAGACAATACAACCAAAAATCTAATGAAAATGCATTCAAGTCTACAGTTCTAGATCCAACAAATCATCATTTGACTGAAAAGTTTAGAATTTATTTATAATACATGGGTCTCAAAAAATTTACCTTCAACACACCCATTCTTAGAAAGCTGAGCATTTTACTTTATGCTAATTAATTTGAAAATATATAACAAAGAATAATTTTTCCAGAAAAATTTATCAGAATGACCAGTGAATGTAAAAAGCTAATGACCAAAGACAGAAGGAACTGAAAAGTAACTTAAGAGGCACCAGACTAAATTGGCTTTGTAAAGAGATTTTTACACTGCCCCAGAAAGCTTCACAACTCACTCTAGGAAGCCACTTAATCTTGTAAAAAAACAGGATAGTACATGTGCACAAATACAAAGGAAGACAACTATAATGATCTTTTACGATCATAAATGAATCCTAAAGTAAAATCAACAATATAGTAAAAAGAATAAAATATGCAGAACAAGGTTGTGACTCCAAGAATGCAGGGCTGGTTCAATACTGAAAATCAATACATCACTCTATATTGCAAGATGAAAAAAAGGGGTCTCATCAATCACCTCAAGAAATATAAAAAAAGCATCTGATAAAATTAAAACCCAACTCAAAAAACATTCTTAGCTAAACAAAAATATCAGAAACCTACAGCAAACATCATACTCAATATTAAAAGAACACTCATTTAAGTTGAAAATGATGAAAATATAAAGATAGCTGCCATCACCCATATTATTCAGCATTATATTGGAGGACTTGACAATGAATGTTTCTAAAAAAAAAAGTATAAGAAAAAGAAATGATATAAAAATTAGAAGAGATTGTAGATATGAATGATTGCAAGTAATCCAGTTATATATAATTCAATTACAAAAACACTTTCCCATAGATCAGTAACAAATTTGAGAATGTAATAGGATAAATAAACGTGTACCATCCACAATAAAAACAAATACAAAATATCTAAAAATTAAACAAAAAGTAGAACTATAAAAAGAAAATTCTACTACTATAAATTCCATTGGGGCAGGAATCTGTGTGGTTTGTTCAGCATGCATCCAATCTCTTAGGTAAGTGCCTAGCACATTCAATAAGCATGTGATAGATGACTGACGGAACTTAACAAAATCATTCTATTGTTGGATGAAAGAACCCATATGGTAAAAATACCAATCATTAGCAAGTTATGTTAATAAATACAATGAGATCCTAATAAAAATTTCAGAATTATTTACAGAACATGAATGAAGATTCAGAAGTTCATTTTGTTAAATGCACAGGGCTAAATCAAGAAATTTATTTAGCTGGAGGGAAAGATGGCGGCGGGACAGAAGGACGCGTAATCATTTGTGTACCGGGGTAGACAGAGTGAGCAGCTGAGGGTCGCGCAGGGAGTGTTTGTTGGCGAGTGGGGGGACAGCAGGGCTTTGGGAGAAGGAGGGCGACTGCTTAGATTAGCCTCCCTCAAGGGAGCGGCTCCGTGCGGCTGGGTTCTCTCCTGGAGCGTGGCTCACAGGCGGCTGCGCCATCTTAAAGGGGAAGAGCCTGAAGATTTTACAGTTGCGGTACCCACTGGGCGTCTGAGACCCCCACCTCCCCCCCAACATCGGTCCTAGTTGGTGAAGAAGCGGACTCCGAGGAAACCTGTGCTCAGCCACAGAAAGGTCAGGTTTCTCCGGGGATTAAGGGAGCTGGTAACACAGGGAGTTTCTCACCTGGGGGAAAAAAAGAGGAAAAGCCCGTGGCTGTTGGAGCCTGCAAACGTGGACGAGGGTCCTCGGAGCTGGTGACAGGGGGGATACATAAAGGGCAACCCATTTGGACCTGAAGGAGAAGGCCAGCCTGGCAGTTTTGGGAGGGAGCGGGCTGCCAAACCCAAGGGGAGAAAAGGTTTCGCTCAAACATATGAGCAGGACGTGAGTTCGCAAGCTTGCGTCTGTCCTCTCTAAATCCGAATTTCTCAGCGCTGAACGAGGAACGGGGGATCCCCTGGTGGGGCGAGCTGTTTTTCTGACACTTGGGATGGGAACAGGTACTCACAATTAGAGAGGCAGCTCTGGGGTAGCCTATTTCCACAAATCAGTAGTGGGGGATCCCCTGGTGGGGCGAGCTGTTTTTCTGACACTTGGGATGGGAACAGGTACTCACAATTAGAGAGGCAGCTCTGGGGTAGCCTATTTCCACAAATACCATAGGCATAGCGGGATGGATTTTAGATCCTGCTAGAGATAGACCCGGAGGTCAATTCAGAAACACTGCCACCTAGGGGCTGAATCACAAATTGTCTCTTGTGTAACACAAATTAAGGAATCAATTATATTTCTATTACTATTTAAATTTTTTAAGTGCCATTTTATTCCATCTTTATTCTACTCACAGATTAGAGTTATATAGTCTTTTTTCATCTACCCTTTAGTATCTCTTTACTCTACTTCAACTTCACCCTTATGCCAGCATAACCTTTCCCTATTTAGTGTCTTATTCCCCTTACACTTTTTCTGGTTTAGATTTTCCTTATTCTTTCTTTTTAGCCCCTGTTAAAATTTCACCCCACTTTTATATCCAAGCTCCAACCACCTGCTCCAAGTCCATACACATCTAATGCTTCTCTGACTTCACTATCCTAAAATGTTTTTCTCTCGGTCCTGCTGATGTTGTTTACATTTTATGCATATTTGTGAGATTGGTTTGGTTATTCTTTTAATTTTTTTTGTGGGGTGGGGGTTGGCATTGTATTGTGTTTTGGTGATGTTTACATTGTTTTTTGATAGATTTAAGCGTCTGTGTTCCCTAACCTCCCTTGATATTAGTTGTTGTATGTAGTTTGTATCAATCTCCAGGTACTCGTGGCTGGCTTTTGCTGGGATTAGTGGCGGTCCTCTGGGAGTTTCCAACCCATATTTATAGTTTACTCCCTTTTCCTTTCTTTTTACTCCTTCCCCTTTTCCCAATTTTATTTTGGCATTCCCTTTTTTTGGCATTTTCTTTCTTTCTTCCTTTCTTTCTTTCTTCTTTCTTTCTTTATTTTGTGTGTGTGAGTGTGTTTTCTCTTACTCTTTTTTATCCACCTATCACCTAATTTACCTTCCTCTGGCAATCACTTTTAATTTGGAGTTACCAATACTGTGAATACATTCTTCTTCAGTGCCTGGTGTGCTGCACCTGGTTGTGTTGTAGCCTGAGCCTTTAAATCAACACAGGAGAGTGAGAACTACATAACAAGACACACAGAGAAGAAAGACCATGGGGAGACATAGAAATAGCCCACCAATGAAAGAAAAACAAGCCTCAACAGAAAAAGAAGTAAATGAAATGGAAGCAAGCAGCCTGTCAGAGAGAGAGTTCAGAGAAATGGTCATAAGGTGGATGAAGAGAACAGAAGCCAATATGAGTAATAACCATGAGGAATTGAAGAGGAATCAAGAGGAAATGAAGAAGACCCAAGAAGAAATGAAAAGTGACATTGCTGAGGTAAAGAACTCCATAGAAAGTATCAGGAGTAGACTAGATGAAGCAGAGGACCACATAACTGAGCTGGAAAACAAGGTAGGAAAAAACACCCAAGTAAAGCAGCTTCTAGAAAAAAAAAAATTAAAAAGCAGGAGGAGAGCCTAAGGGAACTTTGGGACAACATGAAACAAAACAACATCTGCATAATAGGGCTTCCAGAGGGACAGGAAACTGAGCAAGGAATAGAAAACCTGTTGGAAGAAATAATGACAGAAAACTTCCCTGATATAGGAAAGAAAAATCCCACACAAATCCAAGAAGCTCACAGAGTTCCAAGCAAATTAAACCCCAAAAGACCTACACCAAGGCATGTTATAATTAAATTGGCAAACATCAACGACAAAGTGAGAATCCTAAAAGCTGCCAGAGACAGACAGAAAGTCACCTACAAAGGAACCCCCATCAGATTAGCAAGTGATTTCTCAACAGAAACTTATCAGGCCAGAAGGGATTGGAATGAAATATACAAAGTTATGCAAAGAAAGGGTCTGAATCCTAGAATACTGTACCCAGCAAGGCTATCAATCAAAATTGAAGGTCAAATCAGGAGCTTCCCACACAAAAAAGGTCTAAGGGAATACATTACCACCAAACCAGCAATGCAAGAAATGCTAAAGGATCTGCTGTGAAAAGCAATAGGAAGCCATGAAAGAACATAGGGGCAAAGAACAAAAATGGTTACAAATAACTACCTATCAATAATAACTTTAAATGTAAATGGTTTAAATGCTCCAATCAAAAGACATAGGGTAATAGACTGGATAAGAAAACACGACCCATATATCTGCTGTCTATAAGAAACCCACCTCCAAAAAAAAGACACACACAGACTGAGGGTGAAAGGATGGAAAAAGGTTCTTCAGGCGAATGGAAATGGAAAAAAAGCTGGGGTAGCAATACTTATATCTGACAAATTAGATCTCAAAGTGAAGGATGTAACAAGAGATAAAGAAGGCCACCACATAATACTAAAGGGAGCAATCCAACAAGAAGAAATAACTCTGGTAAACATATATGCACCCAATACAGGAGCACCCAAATACATACTAAAACTCCTAGAGCATATCAAGGGAGAGATAGAATCATAGTAGGAGACTTTAATATCCCACTATCACCATTGGACAAACCCTCTAAAAAAAAATTAGTAAAGAAACATCAATCCTCAATGAATCACTAGACCAGAAGGAATTAATTGACATCTTCAGATCATTTCACCCCAAAGCCACAGAATATAGATTCTTTTCAAGTGCCCATGGGTCATTCTCAAAGATAGACCATGTGTTGGGTCATAGGCAAAGTCTCTCCAAATTCAAGAAGATAGAAATCATATCAAGCATATTCTCAGATCACAGTGGCATAAAGCTGGAAATCAACTACAATAGAAACAATCCAAAGAAATCAAACACATGGAGACTAAACAGCATGCTATTAAACTATGACTGGGTTACTAGAGAGATCAAGGAAGAGATAGAAAACATCATGGAAACAAATGACAATGACAGCACAACAATCCAAAATCTATGGGACACAGTGAAAGCAGTTCTGAAAGGGAAGTTCATAGCTCTACAATCCTACAGCAAAAAAACTAGAATCAGCGGCAATAAATTATCTAACCCAACAACTCAAAGAGTTAGAAAGAAAGCAACAAAAAAAGCCCAGTGTAAGCAGAAGGAAGGAAATAGTAAAGATCAGAGCAGAAATAAATGACAGAGAGACCAAAGAAACAATACAGAAGATCAACAAAACCAAAAGCTGGTTCTTTGAGATTAAACAAGATTGATGAACCTCTAGCCAGACTCACCAAGAAGCAAAGAGAGAGGACCCTAATAAATAAAATCAGAAATGAAAGACGTGAAATAACAACAGACCCCATTGAAATACAAAGGATTGTTAAAAAATACTATGAACAACTCTACTCCAACAAACTGGACAACCTGGAGGAAATGGATATATTTCTAGGAAAATATAACCTCCCAAAACTCAATCAGGAAGAATCTAAACAACTCAATAGACCAATAACTGTGGAAGAAATTAAAGCAGTCATCATAAAGCTTCCAGCAAACAAAAGCCCAGGGCCAGACGGCTTCACAGGAGAGTTTTACCGAACATTCAAGGAATAACTAAAACCTATACTCCTCAGACTATTCCAGAAAATTCAAGAGGATGGAACACTTCCAAACTCCTTCTATGAAGCTAACATCACCCTAATACCTAAAGCAGATAAAGACAACACAATGAAAGAGAATTACAGGCCAATATCCCTCATGAATATAGATGCCAAAATCCTCAATAAAATTCTAGCAAATCGGATTCAGCAGTACATCAGAAAGATCATACACCATGACCAAGTAGGATTTATCCCAGGAATGCAAGGATGGTACAATATCCGCAAATCAATAAATGTGATACATCACATAAACAAATTGAGAGATAAAAATCAGTCATATCAATTGATGCAGAAAAAGCATTTGACAAAATCCAACACCCTTTCTTGATAAAAACTCTCAAGAAGGTAGGAATAGAAGGATCATACCTCAACATAATAAAAGCCATATATGAGAAACCCACAGCAAACATCATACTCAATGGGCAAAAACGACAACCATTTCCCCTAAGAACAGGAACAAGACACGGTTGCCCACTCTCATCACTCCTGTTCAACATAGTACTGGAAGTATTAGCCATTGCAATTAGACAAGAAGAAGAAATAAAAGGCATCCAAATTGGAAAAGAAGAAGTAAAGCTATCCTTATTTGCAGATGACATGATATTGTACATAAAAAACCCGAAAGACTCCATAAAAAAGCTAATAGACTTAATAAATGAGTTCAGCAATGTAGCAGGCTACAAAATCAATGCCAAGAAATCTATGGCATTTCTATACACCAATAATGAACTTACAGAAAGAGAGACTAAAAAAGCAATCCCATTTACCATCACACCAAAAAAATTAAGATACCTAGGAATAAACTTAACTAAGGAGGTAAAAGACCTATTCGTGGAAAACTACAGGACACTAAAAAAAAGAGATAGAGGAAGATGTAAACAGATGGAAGAACATACCATGTTCATGGATTGGGAGAATCAACATAATTAAAATGTCCATACTACCCAAAGCAATCTATAAATTTAATGCACTCCCCATTAAAATACCAATGGCATACTCCACAGACCTAGAAAGAACTCTCCAAAAATTCATCTGGAATAAAAAAAGGCCTCGGATAGCCACAGCAATCTTGAGAAAGAAGCACAAAGTCAGTGGGATTTCCATACCAGATTTCAAGCTGTATTACAAAGCTACTGTTCTCAAAACAGCCTGGTACTGGCACAAGAACAGACATATAGATCAATGGAATAGAACAGAGAATCCAGATATCAACCCAAACCACTATGCTCAATTAATATTTGACAAAGGAGGTATGAACATAAAATGGGGTCAAGATAGTCTCTTCAATAAATGGTGTTGGGAAAATTGGACAGATACATGCAAAAAAATGAAACTAGACCATCGACTTACACTATACACAAAAATAAACTCAAAATGGATAGAGGACTTAAACGTAAGACGGGAAACCATAAAAACATTAGAGGAATCTACAGGAAATAAAATCTCAGACATATGCCAAAAGAACTTCGATGATACTGCTCCTAGGGCAATGGAAGCTAAAGACAGAATAAACAAATGGGACTACATCAAAATAAAAAGCTTTTGCACAGCTAAAGAAACCATCAACAAAACAAGAAGAAAACCCACTGTATGGGAGAATATATTTGCAAATGTTATCAGTGATAAAGGTTTAATCTCAAGCATCTACAGGCAACTCACACAACTCAATAAAAGGAAGACAAATGATCCAATAAAAAAATGGGCAACAGACCTAAATAGAACCTTTTCTAAAGAAGACAAAAGGAAGGCCCAGATACATATGAAAACTTGCTCAAAGTCACTAATTATCTGAGAGATGCAAATCAAAACGACTATACGGTACCATGTCACACCTGTCAGAATGGCTTACATCAACAAATCAACAAATGACAAGTGCTGGCGAGGATGCGGAGAAAAAGGAACTCTCCTGCACTGTTGGTGGGATTGTAGACTAGTGTAGAAACTGTGGAGAACAGTATGGAGTTTCCTCAAAAAACTAAAAATGGAGCTCCCATTCGACCCAGTGATCCCACTTCTAGGAATATACCCCAAGAAACTGGAAAGGCGAATTAGAAAGGATATATGTACCCCTATGTTCATAGCAGCACAATTTATCATGGCTAAGATTTGGAAACAACCTAAGTGCCCATCAGCAGATGAGTGGATTAAAAAACTGTGGTACATCTACACAATGGAATACTATGCTGCGGTAAAAAAGAAAGAGCTCCAACCATTTGTAACAACATGGATGGAATTAGAGAGCATTATGCTAAGTGAAATTAGCCAGGCAGAGAAAGACAAATATCACATGATCTCACTCATTTGAGGAATATAATGAATGACATAGACTGATGAACAAGAATGGATCCAGAGACTGAGAAAAGTCCATCAAAATGTCAAACCTCAGGGTAAGAGGCAGGTGGTGGGAGTAAAGGGGAAAGTCAATATATTTGAATGCTTGAATTAAGGTAAGTGATTTGTGTTTTTACATCCCTGACAAAGTTTATATAAAGTTATAAAAAAAATTGGCAGCTAGTTTGAGATTGAATTAACATGGCCTAGAGCATGTCATCTCTTATGGACACCAGTCCTTATGCTAGGCCCTCCTTAACCTCCCGTGACACCACAATACCCTTACATGATATTATTCTACAATGTCATTATAATATTTGATATTTGACAACAGCATATTATACAATTATCCCAAATAAACTTACAAACTAACTCTTTGAATGTTGGGCAGCAACTTAAAAACAGGATAGGAAAGGAATTAATCCCTTTCAGAAGGGATTAAGGCACTGGGAAGGCATCCGAGCATTCTATATTGGCCCCTCTGGCCCTTTTGCCAAGAGGGACCTTCTTCTTACTATCCAAATACACACAGCTGATGCCTGAGTTTTCAGTTCAAGCTGGGGCTGAAGCCTCTGGGCAGCTGGCACCATGGATCTGTCTCTCGACCAATGGCGTGAGCTGGGCCCTCTCTGGAGAAGAAACCTGGGTCACCCGATATATGTGATCAGTACCAGGACCCCGCCAGCAGGCGAGGGGACCCCAAGGCAGGTGCTGGACGTGGAGGCCACAGGGGCATAGACTACAAAGGAGACAGGACTGAACCTCACATCACCCTGTTTGGCCCCGGAGGATGGCTGGATAGCCAGAGACGGGTAATATTTCTCAGGGAAGGAACAACCTGAGACAGGCACAGTCGCAGAGGGGCCAACAGGAGAGAACTAAAAGGTCAACAGAGGTGGGGCACAGACCCTCATCCACAAACCTTGCAGGGGCTTGAATTCTCACCCCTCCTGAGGAAGGTCTCCTACCCCCACAGCTGCTACACCTCCCACGCACAACTCACACCGGGACCCAGGTGGCAGACAGAGACTTGGCCAGCAATAGCTGCCCTATATATAAATTTAGTTTATTACCAGGAATGCTGAGGACCTACTAAAAAATGCAAATATTCCTTTCCACAAGTATTTACTGGGTAAACTAAGATTTCGGCTTGAGTATTAAAATTGACAGTAAAATAGTAATCAAGTTTTCAGAATAATTTAAATTGGCCAAGTGAAATAAGTGAATACTCAAGAAAATCTAAGTGTACTGGACAAAAAGCCTTTCCTAAAACATTAACTAAAATATCTATTAGTAGTTCATCTCACTGCAAAATTGCCTAACATCCAAAGAACCTAAAGCAGTAATATTTGTGTGCAAAAATTAAAATTTAAAATTACCAAGACTGCAAGATAAAATTTCCAAAAGCCCCTATTAACCAAAAAAAAGGGGGGGGCAGAGGGGAGACAGTGGGGTAATATCATGTAAGGAAAAATATCCTATAAGTAAAATACATGTAGAAAATTCTTACTCCAGAAAAGAAAATTCCATTTGTAAAACCAACTGCAAGGACACCCATGAAAACACACACATGGTGTCAAAATAAGCCAAAGGAAAATCATTTAGGCAAAAATAAAAAGAATCCCAAGTCTATTTTGCAGAGAGGACCCCTTTGTTAACTTTTGGTTGAGATTGTGTTTGTGTGTTTTCAGAGAACAACTCCAAGACCATGTGGGTTCCTGCGACAGTGAGGAACTGACTGGTCTGTTCCAGCCACGAGGATGGTCCAGAGATGGGGGACGCTGACGACACCTTGCCATGCTAGCAGTCGGCAGCTGTGCATGGCTGCAGGTGGCCCAGGACCATACCAGAGAGGATGGATCTTGCATTGCCACGATGTGTCCACCATCTGGATACCATTGCTGACATGTACACATGAAGAACTATTTGACATTGAAACTGGGACTCAGAACAGTTGGACATTGAAACTGACACTCAAACTTTTTTTTTTTTTGCTCTTATACGTTTGTTTCTAGTATGCAGAGGCAAGATATTTTTGAAGAAAAGAAACAGGGGGAAGTGATTGATATAGAGGCAGGGGGGCCTCGAACAGGCTGTCAAGCTACAAGGGGAAGGCTGGAGTGGATGGGAGGCAGATGCAGGGGAAGATCAACCGAAGGACTTGTATGCATACATATGAGCATAACCAATGAATGAAAGACAGTGGGGCGGGGAGGGGGACAGGTGGGGACATGTGCTAGGGGGAGGATATTGGGGGGGGGAGGAAAACATATGTACTACTATTAAATATAAGTTTTACTGTAAATAAAAAAAATTTTTTAAGAAAAAAATTAAATAAATAAATAAATAAGAAATTTATTTAAAATAACATACTATTTAATAGACACACAATGAAACAATATTTTTTAAAATTATAAATGGTAATTTAGTATGTAAAAAGATGGATAAGATGGAGAATTCAATAAATCATATTAGAACTGTGAGAAGCCCCAAATTCACACTATACCCAAAATAAAATCTCATATGGAATAAAAGTTAATTTAAAAAGTAATAATAATAAAGCAAAGGAGCATAAAAAAAAAAACTAAAGCATATAAAAACTCTTGGCATGGCATCGCCATTATGGAAAAAAAATTAAAATATACAAAAAATTTCTTTAAAACAATGAGAAAGAGATCAACCAATTAAAAAATACAAATGATACAAGCGGGCAGAAAAATAAATACAATGTATGAAAACATACTTTTACTAGAGACAAAAAGAAATATAAGTTACAACATTGAAACTATTTTTCTGCCTCAAGATTATAAAAAATATAATAAACTCTTAGAAAGTGTATGGGAAATGGGGGACTCTCATACAGTACTAATGGTACCAGCCTTTTTTAGGAAAACTTGGTAATAGCTATCAAAATTGTAAACATATCTAAGTTCCATTTAAAGCAGTATCTATCCTCCAGAAATAGTGGTTTAAGCACACCAAGACGTGTCTATAGATATTTGGTGCAATGTTTTCTAAAGCAGTGAAGAAGTATAAAGACTGAAACGGTTAAACAATAGTGGGTCCAAATAGTGCTCACCTACTAGGTGCTGAACTACTGTAGACTCCCAAACCCGCGGGGCCTAACCCTTAAATAGACAAAGGGAAGCATAATGCTACCTAGTTCCAGTCTTATTGTTAGACCACAGAGCTGTAAATGTACACAGAAAGCAAAAAGGGGCTCGTAAAGAAAACATTCCTTCTCCAATTCATCCAGGTGGCAAATACTTGCTCAACAACAGTCCCCACAGGGGACCCTGAAACTCAGGGCTCCTAAAAGACAGGCTGCACTCGGGTCCGTGGGGCTCACAGACTACCAGGAAAGGGAAATTATACAGAAAAAAAATAACCAAGTAACATTATAAAAGGGAGTAAATGTGCAAAGAAAACCCAGGAGCCAGAGAACGGTGGGGAAAGAAGCACAGGAGCAGGAGGTGGACATACTTGACACAGAACGAAAGCTCCAGCAGGGGCGGGCGTGGGGTGGGAAATTCGGAAACTAACTTTCTGGGGTCGGGTTTACTGAGAGCTTTCCATCAGTGGATTACACTCATTGTCATTCACTAACACGCCAGTTAAAAACCAGAAACGTGAGAGAATGGCACCCAAACAATACCTATTGACCGCCGATGCTCCCAGACCGCACCCCGGAAATGACAGTAAATACACCATTCTGAGCCCCAGAAGGTCGCCTGAAGGTAAACCATGTATTTCAAAATTCAACTGGAAAGGTCGAACACGTGTTAAAAAAAAAAAAAGCCTAACATCAAAGTGGCAAACTGCAGATCACATCCCAAAGGTTTTGACATTTCGGCCAAAACTCCAGGCCGGTGACAGTGACACGGCTGAAAGAACACAAGTGGGTGGTACTGTTTCCATGACGACTGCGCCTCCCGAACACTGCTCTGTCAAACTTCCCATTAGCCCCAAAAGTCTCTCCAAAGACTTGTTCCGCATTAAACACAAAACCCCTCAAACAACAAAATGTAATTTCGCCAGAAGGTGGCTTTCTGAGGTGTGAGGTCCCGTCAGGCACTTCCGCCGCCAAGCAAGACGCGCGGCCCGGTAATCCGCAGGGGTCCCGCTCCCTCCGTGCGCGACGCCACGCAAACCGCTAACAGATTTTCATCTCACAGGCGAGGAGTCCACGGGAAACACGCGGCTGAGGTGACCTTAGGGAGCGCGCCGAGTCGCGAGAGTGGACCCGCCAGCGCCGCGCCCGTTCGGGGCTCCACACCTACCCGACGCACCAGGTCCCCGGCGGCGATCCCTAGCCTCCGGGGACAGGCCGGCCCTCGCCCACTCCGGGGCCTGCGCTCCATGAGGGGGCGGCAGCGGTAGAGTCCGCAGTGGCCACGGGGATGCGGCCGGGCACGGCTGTCCGGGACCGTCGGCTTACGTACCTGCGGCGCTGGCTCCTTCGCCCGCTCCCAGCGCGGCCGCCATGCTGCTGCGACGCCCGCTTCCGCCTCGTCCCGCGCGCCAGCTGGAGACCGAGGCCGGGGCCAGGGCAGGGGGCTGGCCGGAACGGGGACGCGGCGAGCGAGACGGATCCGGTAGCGGGTCCTGCTCCTCCGCGGGGAGAAAACAACAAACTACCGTAACATGGCCGCCGCCTCGCCGCTGCCGCCGTCGCCGCAATGCACGCCGGGAGGATGGCGGCCGGAAGGCGCGCCACGGGTAGGGCCCTTAGAGGCCGCGACGCCTCCGACCCTCTTCCGAGAGGCCGAGGCCCAGTGCGGAACAAAAACAGGCTGGCGGCCACCCTACTCCGCTCCACAAACCCAAACGTTTGAAGCGGGGGCGGGAGCGACTGCGATCGTACTTTGGTCGAAGTCTCTGTCGTAAGCGCTTTGCAGCAGCTTCGCGCCGTGCTTTACGGCAGGCGGATCTCCCATCGGTAGTGGGAGCCAGTAGGGCGCGCGTAACTTGCTGGTGCCCGAGTGTAGTGTCTGTGTTTGAATAGTGAGGCGGGGACCCGGGGCGGGAGTAGCTGTGGCGGAGCTGACGCGGAAGGGAGCGCACAGTCTCGGGCTCCGTCCGTCTGCAGGCCCGCGTGCCCGCGCATGCGCACTGCTGGGCCCGCTACGGGGTGGGGGGTGGGGGGTGGGGGGTGGGGGGGGTCCTACGTTGGGGCAGGTGCGTGAGCCCGGGTACACGAAGCCCAGCTCTCGGTGCTGTCCTGAGACTCGTTTAAGTATCGGGGTTTAAAGAAGAGCCGGGGTCTGCATTTCTGAGCAGCGAAAAGCTCATAAAACGAGGCAGTCATGAGTGTCCTGAAGTAAAAGGGTGTTGGGGAACTAGGCAGTGACCAGGGAAGGCTGAAAGCTACTTGGGACCAGGCGTCCACAGAAGGCTGTTTGGGTGTCAGCATTTGGGAGCGAGGAGGGGGATATAATTGAATATTGAAATACAGGCTGCAAACATTGATTCCAAAATACTTATGGTGGGGGAGAGAGGGGAAGGAAAGGTCATTTTACATAGAAAGATTACTGAACAGAGGCTCAGAGATGAGTGGCTTGTGTGGTTGAGAACTGGAAGCGGATCCTTTGGCAGCTGGAGTGTTCGGATAAATTGGAAAGTTCTGCAAGGTCCAGAAGGCATTTTTCTGAAGCTATGGAGTTCAGAATGGTTCTAAGAACAGAAGTTACGTTGTAGGATTTGTGTTTTAGAAAGATGGCTCTGACAACACGAGAGAATGGACGGCATGAGTAGGCATGAACTGGAGGTATTCACCCCAGTTAATAACAATATAGTAACAATTGCAGCAGTCCCTGCAGGAGAAAGGTCCCTGGATGTATAGAGAGATGGGCAGGTAAGGAAACAAGTGTAATCAGGAGTGAATGGTAGCAACAATTGAACAAATAAAAAAACTCAGACAGAGCCAACAGTATGGTGGTTACCAGAGAGAAAGGTGGTGGGGGAGGTAGTAAAGAATGAAGGAAATCAAATATATGATGAAGGAAGAAAATTTGACTTTGGGTAGTGGGCACCAATATACTAGTACAGATGATGTATTATAGAATTGTATACTTGGAACCTAGATAACTTTTATTAACCAATGTCACTCCAACAAATTAAAAACAATTTTTAAAGGAAAAGTTTAAACTTTTTAAAATCAATCTTATTCAAACCTTCAATTAAGAAGGAATATATCATCGGCAAGCAGTTCTAAATCCAATCATCCCCTTTGAGTTGGGTGGCAGATACATTTAAAGGAATTTAAGAAAATAGAGTACAGTGCCAAAAAAAAGGTTAATGGTAGAAACTTGATGGCCAAAAGAATGTTTACTTTAAAACTTTTTCAACTTTTATATGTTTGAAATTTGTCATAATAAAATACTTGAACAAAATAAACATTCCTTGTTTTATAACTAATGTAATACCTAAAAAATAAAAAAAAATGTTTATAAACAACTTACTTCGATTCAACTGCATGTAATTGATGCAAAAAATAAACTTGGCAAGCAAGGGTTTCTATGCTTGGTAAGCAAAGTCAAGTAACTGTCTCTATCACAAAGCACATGAGCACATCTAGATTTTTTTATCATTATTGATTTTTTGAGAGAGAAAGTAAGGCGGACAGAGGGAAAAAAAAACAAACATCAAGTTGAGAGTGAAACATCCATTGGCTGCCTCTGGCAGGGTATCTGACCCAAAACCTGGGCATGTGCCCTGACTGGGAATCGAAGGGGCGACCTTTTGGTGCACAGGACAATGCCCAAACAACTGATCCCCACCTGGTCAGGGCTAACACACCCAGATGTAAAATGCTTACATGGCTAATCACCTCTATTTTTTTTAATCTGTCCAGGATGGAATTTCTACCTCAGAAGTTATTTTCCAGGATAGTTCCACTGGTGATTTTGAGGAGGATCCTTCGGGAAAAAAAATAATTCACAAACCTGAAGCAATCTCATAGATACTTTGTAGCCATATTATGCTTCTGGAAAGACATGTATATCAGATTAAAAAAACCACCTGAAACTAAATTTCTCTAAGACTGGAGTCTAAACTTTTTTGATCCAGCACCCATTAGAAAAATTATTGAGCCTGGACACCAAATATTTGAAGATCTTGATAAATTACTGTGAGTAAAGATTTAATGAGCCCGTCTATCTTCTCTACAGACAAATACCACTTTGAGTAGACTTTCTGCCTTGTTCTAGAAACCTGAAAAAGGTGAAATGTCAACTGTGTTACACAGTCGCACTGTGTCACAAATGCCCTCTGGCTGGTTAACTGCTTCTGGCCTGCAGAGGAATGAATAATCTCTAGGCGCCTATCAGGAAGCCATACCCTTAGGCTCTCTTTATCTGAGTGTGGAGATCTAATAAACTCAGGTAACTATTACAAGAGATATTGGTCCCCAGGGATGAAGGGTTTCTAAGCCAAAGCAGCTCCCACACCCTAATCTTGCACCTTGTGTATAGCGGCTACAGCATTTGGACAGGTTCAAGCCTTGGACTGACTTGTGGCAAAGCCCTCCCAGCATGGTTATAGCCAAAAGGCTATGGCTGTAAGCTTGACTTTATAGTCCAAATGAGACCAATGTCTGGCCCCAACTGTATTCTCCTGTCTGTCTCCTTCAATCCTTCACTGCCCCTTCTCGGTTTCAGCCCTGGCCATGCTGGACGACGTTCACACCTGAGTTGCACTCTGAGTGCCCAATTACAGTTCCTATGTGGGGAGCTCAAGCTCATGTGTATGGAATGCAGCAAAGGCGCCTGATACTGCACTGAGGGATTCTTCTCCATCTTCCTAAATGAAGCTGCTGCCAAGTGTGACATTATTTGAGTGTAAATGCTACACCTGAGTAGACCTCCAAGTGAGCACTTATGATTTCATACATATCCTAGTGAAAATGCAACAGTTCAGCTTTGTTTTTAGTAAAAGTGAATACAGAAGCTTTCCTCTTCTGTCAATATGATGGACTGGAAATTCTAGGGCCCCTCCCTCCAACTACAAAACAGATTCTGCAGAAAACACTTGTGGTGATTGTATTACTGGGTTTTAGACATTAAAATTTCAAGGGAGCAAGAAAAGAAAAAAAGCAATGCCTGAGCAATGAGCAGTGAGTGGATAAGAGAGGCAGGGTTTCCCCTAAGGCAAGGCACCCATTAGCCATGCTGACAGAAAGTGCATTCTTGGCCCCTATTGGGGAAAGAGAAGATTAACATGGGATTGAAGATTAAGCCCAAGATTCTGGAAGAACGACCTCAAATGATGCTTCCACATTTTCCATACACAAGGGAAGAAATGGTGATAATAATCCAAAAAGTAGGAACTTTAGATTGGCATCCCAAGGACCTCAGATATGGGAATTACTCAACAATATATGAAATATTTTAGGAAATAAGAAATGGGAGTGAGAAATCAAGAAGAGATCCCACAGTGACCAGAAAGCCCTCTACCTTCCCTCTGTTCCAAACTTTCCGTTTCATAATCTGGTCTTCAAGCAACTGAGAGGTACTGGTGGTGATAGGACAGGTGGGGAAGTGGGAGGGCTGTGCTGGCCTAGACCAGAGGCATAGACCCACACCCTGCAAGACAGCTGCCGACAAGAAGGGCTGTGGGCTGGCAGCTAGGGCAAGGGGCACCTGGGCAGAAGGAGGAAGGGATCCACCCAGGCGGGCAGTCCAGCTCGGGGAGCACAA
The DNA here is from genome assembly GCA_027563665.1 of Antrozous pallidus. Taxonomy (NCBI): domain Eukaryota; kingdom Metazoa; phylum Chordata; class Mammalia; order Chiroptera; family Vespertilionidae; genus Antrozous; species Antrozous pallidus. The sequence continues at coordinate 2,643,984 of CM050521.1, forward strand.
ATGGAGTGGGTTAGGAGCACATGTTCCCAGACGCTGTATTCGTGCCAATGGCAGGAGTAGAGTTGAGGGAGAAGGAGAGGAAAGGAGTAAGGTTGATGTCTCCTGCTTACAAGCATGGTGTCTGGAAGGTAGATAGTAACATGGGATTCGGGCCTAGACCGTGGACATCTGGGCAGCGGAGGCACAAATGTGACTGAGGTGCCACCCTACCCCAGGGAACCCTCATCTGGCCTCAGCCAGCAGCTCTATGTGATCACGTGAGAACAGCCAGCCCCAGAATGAGTCTGCAAGATGAGGCCCTTAAGACACGTTCTCATTGAAAGAAGCCACAGAGCCAGCCCCGGCCTGAAGATGTCGCTCTCCAGGCTGGCACTGTAGTTCGAACAGCACCCATGCATGTATTCCTCAAGTACTGGCAGTTGATGGGGTGGAGAAATTAGGCCATGCATTCTTGAAACTGAAATATTAAGCTTGGGTTTATCATTGTGACTAATCTCAAATCTCAGGAAGCCATATGATTGCCCCGAGCATCTGGGGGTGCCTTTTATAGACCTTAGTTTCCTCATTTACACGTGGAGACACGAGTGTTTCTGAGGTGCTGGTGTGGACCAGGGCATATGCAGACACCATGGGGGCAGCTCCAAGAAATTTGAGAACTTGAGGAAGATTTCAAGTCCTGCTGAGCTTTTTCAAAAGAGAGAAACAGTGTCTCATTCCTTCTAGAACAATAGGATTGTGGGACAGAAGGCAACCTCAGCCTTACCCTCTGCCCCATCATCCTGGGAGATGTCCCTTAGGGATAAGCACGTGGCAGGTGGTGGGCCAGGGGCCCTCGGACATGCCCTGCAGCCGGGTGGGGGCCCTTCCTGCCCTGCGGCGAGGCGCAGCGTGGCAGGAAGGGCTGGCCCTGAAAGAGGGTGAGCTGTGCTCTCCCTGGAGCCCGGACAGGGAGGAGACAGAGCCCAGAGATGATGTCGGAAAGCATCGAGTCCTGAGAATATGGTGTGCAACCCAAGGATGGCATTTCCACCAGCAGAAGGAGCGGGAGGAGGACCAGTGCCTTCTGAGAAATCTAAACAGCACCATCCAAATGCATCACCAGATGTTCGCTCAGCGTGCCACTTACCTCCAGCATTTTGTCACAGTGCGACAGCAGCCTAGTTGTCTCTGGCCTGGAGTCCTCCACGTGGCTGACAGGCGAGGAGAGAGAGGGAGCCAGGGCCGGGGCTGCGAAGGAGGTGTTGGGAGTAACAGTATATATAGCCAGAGGACCTGTGAGATCTTCAAACTCTAACGTTACTTCAAAAAGGCACTAAAGGTCTTCTCTGGGAAAAACTGATGATCAAAAATAAATTGGGATCTAAATTTTGTCCATAAAAAAGTGGCTTGTGCACCTGCACATATGCTGAAGGAGGGCAAGTGTGCCAGCACCTGGTGGGTGGGAAACGGGTGGTGGCACACTCGCTGTCTCATCAGGCGAGAGCTCGCGCTGGGTGGAAACTCAGCTCACCTGGACAGAGGTCAAGGGGAATCAGAGGAAGAATCTCGGGGTCAGAGTAAGAGGGGCACAGGCCCAGCTCCAAGGAGGCTGAGGGAGGCACCCCAGGTAACAGGTAACAGGTAACAGCTGGCACTGAGCTCTGCAGGGAAGCGCAAGCTCCTGGAGGGAGGGAAGGGTAGTCAGTGCCGGCTGCAGGCGTGGGAGGCAGCTATCATTTCTCACCCGTGACCCAATTTTGGTTAATACTTAACAAATAATTTATTTTTGTTCCAGCCAGAGTTGCTCTCAGTGATTAGAGTGTTGGCCCACCCACAGAAGTGTTGTAGGTTGGATTCCTAATCAAGGGCAGGTAACTGGGTTGCAGGTTGGATCTCTGGTCCCAGTTGGGGTGCGTTTGGGAGGCGACCAATGGATGTGTCTCTCTCACATCTCTCTCTCTCTCTCTCTCTCTCTCTCTCTCTCTCTCTCTCTCTCTCTCTCTCTCTCTCTCTTCTCTCTCTCTCCCTCCCTTTCACTGTCTCTGGAGGCTCAATGGAGAAAATATCCTCAGGGGAGGATTAACAAAAATAATAATTTATTTAAAGGAGGAGCTGAGGTCCGCATGGTGGAGGTATGAAGGTGACCATGCGGCCTCTGCTCCTGCCTGTGTGGCAATGCCCCAACCCAGTGTGCACACCGCCAGGTAAAGAGAGGCAGGAGTCTTCTCTGGGTTGGGACCGAGTGGCTGGAATATATTTGTATCCAGATATAGTACTCTTCTGGAGTGGAATTCTGTATTCATGGTGTTTGCCTCCCTCTACATTTCTACCGGGGTTTTGTGTGTCAGGCTGACGGACACCTCAGGGCACTGCCCAGCTGGCCCACCCTAGAGGCAGTGCCCAGTGTGTCCACCCTAGACGCGGTGCCCAGTGTGCCCCAGCTTTTCTGCAAACAGTTATTTCCCTTTGTAATTACTAAGTATATAGTGGGCAGGTGCTTCAAGACTATGTAATTTGTTTCTAATCAAACACTCACCTGCTAATTTGTCATGCATTGATGGCTCTTGCCTGAACTGGTGGTTATGTTGAGTGCCAAGCCATGCTTTTGTAACTCCACAAGTGTCTACAATTATTATTTGTAATGCTACTTGTAAGAAAGAGCTCCTACTAGTTTCCATTTATTTGTTTATTCAATTATTTCTGTATGTCAGTATGAACTCACAGAACCTTATTTTATTCTATGAATTATAATCTATTATAACCTAACTAGAGGCCCAGTACATGAAAAGTCATGCATTGGAGGGGGGATCCCTCTGACAGTCTGGAAGCCCTCAGGGGTTGGAGGCAACCCAGCAATCAGGGGAAGGCAATGCCCCATCACACCTCTGCTGCTGCCACTGCTGACAGCACAAGCCTCAGCCTGCCCTGGTTACCTGAGCCTCGGGTGGCACAGGGCAGCTGGGCAACTGCCATCCAAGACTTGCCTGCACTTGGGTGGCTGAGCAGCCACCATCTGAGGCTTGCCTGCATCTTGGGCTGGCCCTGGGAGCCTGGGAGGCTGAGTGGACTGGCACTGCCATCTTGAGGGCGTGACAGTTAATTAGCCTATTCCCTCCTTATTGGCTGTGGGTGCTGCCATCTTTGTGAGGGTGTGATGGTCAATTAGTGTAATCCCTATTTACTAGATAGGATTGTCACAGATTTGGCCATTGGAAAACATTTCCAGTAGGATCTGGTATCTATTTGCCTTTAGGTTTAATATATGTTGTGTAGCAAATGTTTATGCCCCCCTCCCAAATCCAAATGTTGACACCCTACCCCATGGGATGCTATTAGGAAAAGAGGCCTTTAGGAGTGAGGAGGTTATGGGAGGCCCTGAGTGCGGAGTCCACAAGAGGTGAGATTGATGCTCTACAGGGGAGGACACCAGTGCTCTCAGCCGTGTGAAACACAGGAAGGGAGCTGTCTGCAGGCAGAGTGACCTCACCCAGAACCCATCTGTCCCTGGCCAGTGTGCCTCAGTTCCTTGAACGTTGCCACATGCACCAAGAGTTCACGGATTCGATTGCCAATCAGGCCACACAAGGGCTTGATTCCCATAGGGGATGTGCAGGAGGCAGCTCAATGTCTCTCTCCCCCCCCCTCTCTTTCTCTCTCTTCCTCCCTTTCTCTTTCCCTCCCTCCCTTCCTCCCTCTCTGCCTCTCTCTCTCTCTCAAACCAATAAAAACATGTTTTTTTTAAAAAAAGAACTGATTCTGCCTGAACCAAGCATTCAGGCAGTGCCTGCTGCGTAAGCCACTGGGCCTGCAGCAGTCAAATACTGTTTTCCAAAATCTCTGGGCAAGTGCTTTTCTTGCCCACCACAATGTCTTTGTCATCTATTTGTAATACAGCCACCTCTGCTGTGTGTTTGTAGTTCTTTGGGGTTCTTCCCCCATGCTTACTGATTGACTGACATGTGAAACACTAACTTGGTTCTAAAGTCAGAACCATAGGAGGGTGGGCCCTGAGAGGGGTCCTCCGCCTCCTGGACCCCGCCCTCACTGCCGACCTCCCACTGCTCCACCCATAGGTAACCTTGGCATTCAGTCTAATTGCTCCTTCCTGAGGTTCTTTTTTATTTGTTTGGGGGGTTTTGTACATAAACAGTCACTTGTATGTTTTCTTTTTCTCCTATTTCCTGAGTGAAAGGAATTTCAACATGCGCGCGCGCGCACACACACACACACACACACACACACACAAACACACACACACACACACACACACACACACACACACACACACACAGTTGCCCATTCTCTAGTTTGCAGGGCCCTGTGCTGTGTTGCATCTGGAGCTGTAGGCCGCGCATTCTTCCCCTTGGGAAGGTGATTGCCATGGGTCTGGCCCTTCTCCTGCTCTTTTCCTTGGACACTTGCTCTGCCGTGAGTGCTGTGGGCTCAGGGCTCACGTCAGGAGCGCGGAGCCCTTCCAGCCTCAGACGCTGTCACAGGCAAGTCCCTGGCTGGGCCGTTCCATCCTGATCTCCACACCGTAGAGGAAGGACTCATCGGCTCAGCAGCCCTCCCCCAGAATGATGGAAACAGATGGCTATTAGGCAGCGATGCCCTCACCTTCAGCCCAATCTGGACACAAGGTCGCAGGGCCCCATGCTGTGCACATCACACTCAGCAGCAGGCCTCGTGCCCTACTTATGAAACCAGTAGCTGAAGTCTTCTGTGGAGAGCAGAGGGAGAGGCTACTGGAACTGCAGCAGGCACTTCAGGGTGTCCCTCAGCGATGCCTAGCCCCTGGGGTGGCACTGAGAGCAGAGGGAGGCAGGCAGTGGGCTCAGTATAGGGAGGCGCTCCTGGCACCCTGGGTACTTACAGAGCTTAAAACAGCCCTGCCTGGAAGTTGGGCTGGTATCTGAGTTCCCAGGTGATAGATATTAGGGTGCAAAGATGAGCAGGGGGCCCCAAGGTCTGCTCCTTAGCTTGCAGGAAGCCAGCTGCCAGTCACTAGCACAGGGAGCTGTGCAACTTGTAGTCTCCCTGGGAAGGCCCAGCCACAGGCTGGAGAGTGGGGGTCAGCCTCCCTGCCTGCCCAGCCATCGCAGCAGAGAGGGAGAGAGGAACAGCAGGTCTCAGGCTTCCGCTGTGGGTAACAACGCATAGAAATGAGTCCTCTTTAAATAATCGCTAATTATTTTTATTTGACCTTATTGTAGAATGTTTTGAGTCTAAGATGAGAAAATAAGATATCTTTATTTTTATTTTAAAGAAATGGATGTTTGAAACACACAGAAGGCTGTGAAATGACAGATGCACTTGCCCTTCCTGTAACCGGCCTTCGGCCTCACACAAGTCATGCCCTTCCTTTCGGCCTCCTGTCTTCAGCTTAGGTGGGTGGTAAAAAAAAAAAAAAAGTCCATTCTCTGGGACTGTGCATTTAGATGTGGTTGGCATTGGGTTAAGGTTGATCAGTGCCAGCAGCTTGATTAGTCCCATTACCACCACAGTCATCATAATAGCATCATCATCCCCACAACCACAATCAGTATCAGCATCACCATCATCATTTCCATCAGCAACTCTACCTCATCACTGTCATAACCATCAATACCACCATCACCACCACCATCACCATCACCATCACCACCCTCACCACCATCACCACCACCACCACATCACCACCACATCACCACCATCACCACCACCACCACCATCACCACCACCACATCACCACCATCACCACCACCACCACCACCACCACCATCACCATCACCATCACCACCCTCACCACCATCACCACCACCACCACCACCATCACCATCACCATCACCACTATCACCATCATCACCACCACCACCACTATCACCACCATCACCATCACCATTACCATCACCATCACCACCATCACCACCACCATCACCATCACCACCATCACCATCACTACCACATCACCATCACTACCACATCACCATCACCACCACCATCACCATCATCACTGCACCACCACCATCATCACCACCATTATCATCACTACCACCACCTCAACCTTCCAGATATTGCTAGTGGAATGTGCACATCTGAATTAGTCTGACAGCATGCAAATAACAGTAAAGTCCAAACAGCCAATTAGGACCAGAGATTATCAGAACCCAGCTCCTAACTCACATGCTTTTCGTGGTACCAGTGATTCACCTGGGCTGGGGCTTATTGAAAATTCACACTCCTGGGTCCTCCTGTTAGTTAGTCTCTTTCGGTATGTTCCTGGGGGAGCCCAGGAATCTCAGTTTTAGAAGCATGATGAATGATTATACCCCAGGCATTCCTTCAGCTTACACTTTCAAAACTATTGTACCAGCCTGGGCCTGGAGGTAGAAGACACGGGTAAGACCCAGAACCTTGTGCCCAGCTCCCCTACACCAGATACAACGTAAAGCCTGTCATTCATCCTAATTTGTAGAAAATATATAAGAAATAAACTCATCCACCATTCATTTACCCAACATTCCATAAGTACCTACTCATACCTGCCACTAGTTGCTATTCCAGTTATGAGTTAGTGGAGAAAAGGTGAAGATCTGCCCTGGCCAAGTGGCTCAGCGTCGTCTTGTGCATCAAAAGGTTGCAGGTTTGATTCCTAATCAGGGCACATAATCACTAGTGTGTATATATATATATTTTTTCTAGATTTTAGGTTCAATCCCTGGTCAGAGCACATACCGAAGACAGCTGATCGATATTTTTTTCTCCTGTCTCTCTCTCTCTCTCTCCCTCCCTTTAAAATCAATAAAAACATATTCTTGGGTGAGGATTAATAAAAGAAAGAAAGGAGGAAAAGGTGAATGAGGATCCTTGTCTTTATGGAGTTATAGTCTAACTGGGAGAAACAGAAAAGAAACAGCAATTAATTGAATAGCACATTAGGTGCTGAAAGTGCCATGAGTGGGAGGAAAGGGAGATGAGGGTGGCAGAGAGTGGCTGTAGTTTCCCACGGGGAGTCACTGAGAATGGGCAGCTGCAGCAGAGACTCCCAGGAGGTGAGGGCCTGGTCACAGACGTCAGGCAGAGGAAGAGGTGTGCAAAGGCCCTGAGGTGAGGCAGGGTGGTGCCCAGAGGTGGTTGGAGCAGCTATGCTGTGGGCCACAGGGTGGGAACTGAGGTCTGAGGGGTCAGGACTCTTCTAATTAATCCTATATAATAAAGAGGTGATATGCAAACTGACCTGTGTGCCGTAATGACATCACAAGATGGCGGCGCAGCAGGGATGGAGCTGGTGGTCACTCCTCATGACTTCCCTGTGGCCCTGTGGGGGTATGGGGGTCCCGGGGTCCACTTCATGGGGCTTCTACTGCGGGTTTCTGCAGCCCTGCATGCCCGCTGTGGGGGCGGGGCCTGGGGACTGCTGCATATGGCTGGAGGTGGGGCACTGGGGTGGGACTCCAGAATTCAGGGCTGTCCCATGGCATGCTGGCCATGCGGGGTGGGACTCCAGGATTCCAGGTGACTTCATGGCGCAGGGGGTTGAGGCGGGAGGTCCTGGGTCTCACACAATTTCATACAACAGGTCACTAGTATCCTATCTAATAAAAGAGAAAAATGCAAATTTGACCATACCTTTGCTACAGTACCAGCCGATCAGGAGTGGGGGGTGGGGCCAGGCGGGGATGGCAGGGCCCGTTGCAATCCCAGCGTGGGGACCGGCCTACACCTGCGTCTGGAAAAGGCGATTGCTATGGCCACCTTCCTGTCGCTGGCGGGTGGCAGGCACCTGCATCTTCCTGATGCTGAGATTCCGGGGTCTGATCAAGTACTGGTTCCACTCCCTGCCCGGCATCCCCATGCAGATCGAGGAGGTATGTGCGCGCACACCTGTGAGAAGGCGGGTGCCTACAACCAGGGACACAGGGACCAGAATTAGAAGAGGTCGGGCTCTGAACCTGAGCCCGGGGCCTTACTCACAACAGCCCCTGAGCCAGAGGGTGAAGGTATAACCACGTGATACACACACTCCACCCACAAAGAGCTTCTGACCCGCTGCAGCACGGGCCGCCCTGGAGGGCACTGTTCCAGGCGGTCAAAAACACAAACACCACGTGACCGCATGCCATGAGGCACTTCAGTACTAAGTTCATAGACAGTGGAGGAGGGTGGGTGCAGGCTGGGAGGGGGTGGGAGTTTGTGTTCAGTGGGGACAGTTTCTGTTTTGCAAAATGAAAGTTACTGAGATGGGTGCTGGCGTGCGGCGACGTGACCGGCCGGGGCCGCGTGGGTGCCCGAGGGGAGCCAACGAGGGAGAGCGGGCGAAGGACGCGACCGGGCCCTGGGCCTTGCGGAACGCCAGCCTCGCCGCCGCGTCACGCACACGCTCGCCGCCGGGAGCCGCACATAACGATACTCGGATTTGAACTGCCTTTCGGAATTCATCTACCCTTAAAATGCCACCAGCAATTGGAGGTCCAGTGGGATACACCCCCCCAGATGGAGGCTGGGGATGGGCAGTGGTATTTGGAGCTTTCATTTCCATTGGCTTCTCTTATGCATTTCCCAAGTCCATTACTGTGTTCTTCAAAGAAATTGAAGAAATATTCCATGCCACCAGCAGTGAAGTGTCATGGATATCCTCCATCATGCTGGCTGTCATGTATGGTGCAGGTCCTGTCAGCAGTGTCCTCGTGAATAAATATGGCAGTCGTCCAATCGTGATTCTTGGTGGATGCTTGTCAGGCACTGGCCTAATTGCAGCTTCGTTCTCGAACAGTGTACAGGGGCTTTACGTTTGTATTGGAGTCATTGGAGGTCTTGGGCTTGCCTTCAACTTGAATCCAGCTCTGACCATGATTGGCAAGTATTTCTACAAGCGGCGGCCGTTGGCAAATGGACTGGCCATGGCAGGCAGTCCTGTGTTCCTCTCTACCCTGGCCCCCCTCAATCAGGCGTTCTTCGGTATCTTTGGCTGGAGAGGAAGTTTCCTAATTCTTGGAGGTTTATTACTAAACTGCTGTGTGGCTGGATCCCTGATGCGACCAATAGGGCCCCCCCCAAAGAGTGCAGAGAAATATCAGCCTTCAGAAACCACTCAGGAAGCTGGAAAGTCTGGTTCAAAAGTGGCAGGTGATGCAAATACAGATCTCATTGGAGAAAACCCTAAAAAGGAGAAAATGTCAGTATTTCAAAGAATTAATCAATTCCTGGACTTGTCCTTGTTCACTCACAGAGGCTTTTTGATATACCTCTCCGGAAACGTGATCATGTTTTTTGGACTGTTTGCTCCTTTGGTCTTTCTTAGTAATTATGGCAAGAGTAAGAAATACTCTAATGAGAAGTCTGCCTTCCTTCTTTCCATTCTGGCCTTTGTCGACATGTTTGCCAGACCATCTATGGGACTTGTAGCCAACACGAGGTGGATACGACCTCGAGTTCAGTATTTCTTTGCTGCTGCTGTTACTGCAAATGGACTGTGTCACATGGCAGCACCATTTACTGACAGCTACCTTGGGCTCTGCATTTATGCTGCCATTTTTGGGTTTGCATTTGGCTGGCTCAGCTCGGTCTTGTTTGAAACACTGATGGACCTCGTTGGACCCCAGAAGTTCTCCAGCGCTGTGGGATTGGTGACCATTGTGGAATGCTGTCCTGTCCTCCTGGGGCCACCAGTTTTAGGCCGACTCAATGACATTTACGGAGACTACAAATATACGTACTGGGCCTGCGGCGTAGTTCTCATTTTCTCAGGCATCTATCTCTTCATTGGCATGGGCATCAACTACCAACTTAATGCAAGAAAAAGTAAAATAGGGAGCGAGGAGGAAAAGGAGATTAAAGAGGAAGAGGCCATTGTAGAGGCTGAGACAGCAAAAGCAGATACCAACAGAGCAGAATCGTCAGAGCAGAAAGGCACCGAAGAAAGCCCCGCAGAGGAGGAGAGTCCCGTCTGAGCCTGGGGGCTGAAGGGGAGATGGAGCAGCTTGTGACCCGAGACCTCTGAAAACGGTCTCCTGGCCCGGAGCCTCCCAGTGGTGCTCAATGCAGAGTGGACATTTGTGTGGAAATCCTACCGGGCGTTCCCTGATGGGGTTTTTGTCTCACTCCTTACCGTTAGTCCAAATTTACAATGCCATGTCTTTTGGGGAGGGAGTGGTTGGCAAAGAGTGAAGGGAAGAAGTCGGGTATGTTTGGGATTTTTTTTTTTTAATCTTAGCTTTTAACAGTGTCATGAAGATTATAATATGTGCCTTAAGTTTTAGTCTTTAGAATCTTTAAGGAGCCTTAACTTTTCAAGCCACTCTGCTGAATTCATCTGTTGCGCTAAAAAGACAACTTGATCGAAGCAAATCTAAAATTTAAAACTAATCTTGCTTCAGTGTTATTTGTAACATATTGTCATACATTATCACTGAAAGACTGAGTAGAAATCTTGACTGAGAGTTTGGGGTTTTCTAAAATGCTGACTGAAATATTTTCCTAGCATCAATATTTGCCTGGCATGTGTGCCTGCCTGCTATTTATATATATAGGAAACTTAAGGCATAAAATTTTGGAAATACCTTGTCTATTCTAGACACATTGTATTCATCAACACCCATCTGGTTTCTTTCGTTAGGATGTTTATTAATTCCTTTTCAAAGATATATTTTGAGTACTTATAGATCATTGTCCCTTTGGAGATCATTTAGTTTTTTTGTTTTTTGTGGGGTTTTTTTTTTTTTCCACTGTAAAAGTTAGTATTAAAATATGCAAGACTCTATGTTTGTGCCTCCTTAGTAAATCCAACATCTCTCATTAAATGTAGACAGATATTTCAAATAGCAGCTGAACTCAGCTTAGGTTTTTCTAAAACCTCAGTTAAGCCACGAGACTTAGAATCTTTTTGTTATTGTTTTTCCTGGAATTTCCCCCCCTTTGATTCATAGTAGTTCCACTCATATCTCCGTCTGGCTCAGCTGTGTGTGTGAGTCTCGTTCTTGGTGTGCTCGGTTGTTTTTGGTTGTTGTTTTTTTCATGTTTGCTGGTTAAAAGGAGCCAAAGAGATTTGGCCCCAAGCAAACATATAAGGATAAGATTGGGAGGGATGTTGCTCAGTGTTTTTAATTCAATAAATAACTCCTTTTTTTCTGAGAAGTTTCTTAAAGAAAAAAAAAAAAAAAAAAAAAAAAGAAAGTTACTGAGATGGAGGGTAGCGGTGGTTGCCCAGCAAAGTCAGTGTACTGGACACTGCTAAGCTGTACGCTTAACAATGGTTCGTGATTGTTTTTACGTTATGTGTATATCAGCACAATTTAAAAAAATGTTTAATGGCACCCGGTTAGCCAAAACGGCAACCTGGCCAAGAGATTGGCGGCAGGAAGGCCTTCTCTTGGGCAACACAGCACCGAGTGCTTTCTGGGGGAGCCTGGGTGAGTCTGGCCGGGATGTGAGCAGCAGAGACAGAGGCCAGGAGAGAGCATGAGCTCCGAGGCAGGGGGTGTGGACTGGGGTTCCGGAGTGAACGCACCCAGAGCTGTGAACTCAAGGCTTTGTACACCGGGAGGGCCTTTTCCCTTTTACATACTTTGTGTACTAACCCACCCGCCATCTTCAAACAACCAAGAAGGAAGATTGAGCCCCCCTTTCCTTAATTATTTCAGGAATAATCCTCCCAATAATCAACCCCATCACCAACCAACCAGTTGAGTCCCCAATAGTATATGAATTGAAGTCGGACATTAAATGTTATGCTATGACTTTTCTCCTTATACAGAGTGTCAGCTTGCTTGCAGAGTGGCTTCCTGGCTTGCTGCCAGCCTGTGCCTGGTCCACACTTAAGAGTTCAGGATCTATGACAATGTGAATAACTCAGATGTTTACAATAAAAATACGTGAATACATGAATTCACTAATGTTAGAATTCATGGAAAAATAGTCCTTTGAATCTTTGGTGGTTAGAAATTTAAGACCTCAAATCATATGCAATAAACAGTAAATAAAGTTATACTGAATGACCAAAAAAAAAAATATATTAGGGGCCAGGAAATGTTCAAAGACCTGGGAACCATTCCCAGATCAGGAAGGGAAGTCACAGGGTGTATATTATTGCTACAAACACTGTATTTCCTACTACTTACAACATATACAATGTAATATATTAGATGCCTTCCTATCTCATGAAGTATGTATTCTCATAGGTAATACTGGTAGATATCTCATAGTTATGGCAGTATGTCATATCCTATCTATATTAATAAAAATGTAATATGCTAATTAGAACATGAGACATTCAGATGTCCTTCGGAGAAAGCCATGGTGGCAGTTATGGGTGATCAGGCCAGGAGGGGAGGGCAGTTGGGGGTGATCAGGCTGACAGGGGGGTGCAGTTGGGGGCAAGCAGGCCAGCAGGCAAAGTGGTTAGGGGAGATCAAGCAGGCAGGCAGGTGAGCAGTTAGGAGCCAGTAGTCCTGGATTGGGAGGGGGTTGCCAGTTTAGGCCCAATCCACAGGGGTCCCAGATTAGAGAGGATGCAGGCCAGGCTAAGGGCCACCACCCAGTGCACAAATTTTGTGCACCAGGCCACTAGTATATATATAAATATATTTCCCAAATAGTTAAACAGCCTCTTTTCATACCGTTGAATGTTTCTTGCACTAAAGTATTGAGTGGCCACACTCACCAGAGTGGTTTTCAACTGTGGGTCACTCACTACATGTAAGTGGGTGATGAAGTCAGCTCAGTGGGTCATGACCAGCATTTTAAAAAATGGAAGTGTAGAACAGATTAAAATCTATTGGAGCGCATTGCACCAGCAAAGGTGTTATTTCATGGAAACTGTTGCTTCCCAAGTGTAACAGAAAATGAATGTAGCAAAGGCATCTGTCAAAAGTGAGCTGCAAATCTTATGACTCAAACCTCTGCTCTGGCTACTGAATGAAGTTAATTAGTGACCGAAATGCCCTGTGTCCGAAAATTCACAGGCAGCTTCAGGCATCACCTGGGCCAGCGGCACTCAAGAAATGGATAGGAGTCTTACCCTGCTGGAGGTAAGTGGCCCATTGGTGCTGATGACACGGAGGGGAAGCGTGCCACCTGCAGGCTGCCTGGTTTAGGTCACCAGGCCACCCCGTCTTGTTTTCTGACAAGCCACCCTTTCCTCTCTTTTTCTCCCCCTCTAATGTGCTATTTAGTTAATTGTTGTTTATTTTTCTGTCATTTGAAGCCGGGTGGGCTTCATTGGAGTGGTATAAGGATCCATAATGTGACAAAAATAAGTGGACCTTAATACAATTGCTACCCAAATGAGAAATAGACTATGTTAAAAAATTAATGACTAGCAACTATGAAACTTTATTTTTATAGTGGTAAAATATACAAACCATACAATTTCCATTTCAACTATTTAAAAAATACTTTTTTTATTGATTTCAGAGAGTAAGGGAGAGGGAGAGAGAGATAGAAACATCAATAATGGTAAAGAATCATTGATTGGTTGCCTCATGCATGCCCTATCCTGGGGATTGAGTTGCAACCCGGGCATGTGTGCTGACTGTACGTCGAACCGTGACCTCTTGATTCATGGGTTGATGCTCAGCCACTGAGCCATGCTGCTGGGCTCAACTATTTTAAACGTAGGGATCAGCAGCATTCACATTGTTGTTCAACCATCACCATCACCCACTTCCAGAACCTTTTCATCTTCCCAACAACCACGAAATCTGGCCCATGAAATTAAAAGGTATGATTCATGGTTTTTAGTGTATGATTCTTGAGTTCTGACAAACATGTAGTTATGTCCTCACCATGTCAACTGCAATGTGGAATCATTTCAAACCCCCAATTCCTTCCCCAGTCCCAGCCCTGGAACCCCCTGATGCTATGTTTTGCCTTTATTCTGCCTTTTCTAGGGTGTCATGTAAATGGGATCACAGCAGTGGACTCGTGCGCTGTGGCATCTCCTAAGCTGGGTGTTTCTGTACTGCGCAGTGTGTTGAGGCTCAGTTGCGGGGCTGGGAGGATCCCAGTGGATTTCACTGTAGAGATGAACTCACTTTTGCACAGTGGATTTCACTGTAGAAATGAACTCACTTTTGGTTTGCACTCACGGCCAAGTTGGATTGTGTCCAGTTGTTGAAGATTAGGAGTAAATTGTGATGCACAATCACATACATGGTCTGGGGTGAACATATGTGTTCATCTCCCTTGGGTAAGTAGAGAAATAGCTAGGTAATGGGGGAGCATACGTGTTACTGGCTTCCTGAGGGGCTGGGCCATGTCTCATCTGCCACAGCCAAGTGAGAGAGGGCCAGTGCTTTGGGTCTTTACCATCTTGGTGTTGTGGTGTTAAAATATTTTGTTAATTTATTGATTTACTATTTCATTGTAAGCACTTATTCAAATACTCTTAGTTAACATATTCCTTTTTTTAAAAAGTCTCTTTTAAGAATTTTCCTATTACTGCAATAAACATACATTGGGTCCAAACTCCTCCACTAGGGATGGGGCCTCTTTGGACACTGGAAACTGGAAAAAGTCCTGAGCAGCTGCAGGTATATGAGACATGTTTTATTGCAGACAAAGCAGACAGCCACCAGCTGAGAAAGAGAGAAGTTTGTTGTTTCACTTACTATGGTTGATTCTTGTATGTGCCCTGACCGGGGACTGAACCTGCAACCTTGGATCATCAGGATGATGCTCTCACCAGTGGAACTTCCTGGCAGAGCCTTTAGAATGTTTCCCCGCCTAACAAGTGTGTAGTGGTGTTTCCTATGGACTCTCTTGTCTTTCCCTAACATGATTGAGGACGGTGAGCATTTCTTCAGGTGGTGATTTGCCACCCATATATCTTGGTGCCAACCTTTTGCCTACCTTTAATTTGGGTTGTTTGTTTCTTAGTTCTTAGCACCTGTGTGAAATATTCTCCCCCACACACTCTTGTCCTTTCCTAGTCATCAGTATCCATCAGAGCAGTGTCTAATTCTGATGAAATCTGCTTTACCATGTTTTGTTTTGTAGGTTGTGGTTTTTGTATTTTAAGTAATGTGCCTAACCTAAAGTCACAGATTTTCTTCTAGATGTTTTCTGACTTCAAGTTTTACATTTAAGCATATTATCCACTTTGAGTCAATATTTTTTATTGTGCAAGTTATGAGTCAAGGTTCATTGTTTCATTGAAATATTTTTCTGATACTAGAAGTAATGCATACTCACGTAGGAAACTTGAACTAGAGAAAAGAATAAGATTGCCTGCAACGCAGACTTTAGTGATGATCACTTTCAACTTAATGTATTTCTTTCATGTACAGGGGTGGGCAAAAGTAGGTGTACAGTTGTAATCAATTAATACAATCTCTATATACAAAAGCCTAATTGACATTTTGACCATCCAACCAGTAGCTATGATGTGCAATGACCACCAGGGAGCAGGTGCTCAATGCAGGAGCTGCCAAGCTCCAGTGATTTGGCAGTTGTGGTTCTTGGGTGACGCACCCAGAACCAGAGGAGAGGAGCACACTGACCACCAAGGGGCAGTTCCTGCATTGGGCATCTGCCCCTGGTGGTCAGTGCATGTCATAGCAACTGTACATTCCATCATTTGGTCACTTAAGCTTTTATATATATAGAGGCCCAGTGCACGAAATTTGTGCATGGGGGGCAAGGGATGTCCCTTAGCCCAGCCTGCATCCTCTCCAATCTGGGACCCCTCGAGGGATGTCTGACTGTCCGTTTAGGCCTAAATGGGCAGTCAGATCTCCTTCTCACAATCCAGGACTGCTGGCTCCAAACTGCTCACCTGCCTGCCTCCCTGATTGCCCCTAACTGCTTCTGCCTGCCAGCCTAATCACCCCCTAACCACTACCCTACCAGCCTAATTGATGTCTAACTGCTCCCCTGCCAGCCTGTTTGCCCCCAACTTCCCTCCTCTGCCAGCCTAGGCAGGTGGAAAGCTTGGCTTCCTCTGTTGCCAAGGAAACCCAAGCCTTCCTCCTGCTCTCAGTGGTGGCAACCATCTTGGTTGGGGTTTATTTGCATAATCTGCTCCTGATTGGCTGGTGGGCGTGGCTTGTGGGTGTGGCAAAGGTACCTTCAAATTTGCAAATTACTTTTATTAAGTAGGATTATATATAACCCTATGACTATTTTATAATGTAGTTAACTATTCTGATGGTGATATTTAAAATGTGTCCTATGGCCCAGCCAATGTGGCTCAGTGATGGAGGGTTGACCTATGAACCAGGAGATCAAGGTTCAATTCCCTGTCAGGATACAGGCCCAGGTTGCAGGCTCGATCCCCAGTGAGGAGTGCAGGAGGCAACTGATCAATGATTCTCTCTCATCATTGATGTTTCTATCTCTTTCTCCCTCTCTGTTCCTCTCTGAAATCAATAAAAAATGTATTTCAAAAAAAATGTGTTATGTGTTTTTCTGTTCTGTATATTGCTGGATTAAGCAACCTCATCCAGGTATCCTTAGACTTGAGATTTTTTTCCTTGGATCGGAATCCCAAGAGGGTCATGATGAGAGAGAATCATGCATTGGCTGCCTCCTGTACACCCCCTCTGGGGATGGAGCCCGAATCCTGGGCATGTGCCCTTGACCGAAATGGAACCTGGGACCCTTTGTTCCACAGGCTGATGCTCTATCCACTGAGCCAAACTAGGTCGCTCATAAGTCAAATGCTATGGACATGTTCACTGCTCTTCAGTCATTGGGATTGTCCCCTCCCTCAGAAAGGTTGAGTTGACTTATCTTCTTTCCCCTATCCAGAACCTGTGATTAACACATTTTTTTATGTGTGATAATTTGATTGGGGAATTATGACATCTCAGTTTAGGCTTTCATTTGTATCTGATTGTTATTGAGGCCACACATGTTTTCCAAGGTTGATTCTCCTTGGTCATGACCTCTTTGGTGATTTGTCTGTTAGTTCTCTTACATGCAAGGTAGCATCTCTATTAGCTGGAATTCTGAGGCGTCTCACCTTTAGAAAGAAAACATCACAATGCCCTGTCAGCCTGCCATCCTCTCTGCTTAGTCTAACATGCAGAAGAGAGAAGGAAATGTATTTCTATCAATCTCTGTGTTGTTGGCCTCTTGATTTCTTGAAAAATAAGAAAAACAAAGTAGAATTTTTTGACCTTTGAATTCTCAATTACCAGGCCAAGCTTTCAAGACAATTAAGACATAAATATTTTTATATGGGATCTTGTTCTTCTTTGTCCATGATTGATACCTTGTGCAGAAGGAGCATGGTGATGTACAAAAGAATTTTCTTTAAAAAAGCAAGTGTTAATAAAAGATAGGTTGTCAAATACATCCAGAAAGAAAACAACAAAGAGAGAACATAATTTGCCTTTCTTAGGTCCCCTAACAAGACCCTGATCTCTTCCTGATGGCTGTCACATGTGAGCCTTGGGGTGTCACCCACAAGCGGCCGTCAGCACTGTGTGTGGACAGCTCCCCAAGTAGGGACCCATTTTGGAACATGGGCTGAAATTATGTTTGAGAAATTGAGTCTTTTTCATATTTTGGAGTAATACATTTTATGAACATAAGCTGTTCATTGGATTAATAATTGAATATAAGCTCCCAAACCAGCTAGGTCATTATTTGATTTTTTAATCTTCTTTCTAAACATTGCCAACCACTTTGGTGCTGCTGATGGTGAGGAGGAGTGGGAGCAGGAAGAGAAGGAGGAGGAGGGGGATGAGGGAGAGGAGGGGAAGAAGAGGAGAAGGGGTAGGAGGGGGAGGAGGAGGAGGGAAGGGGAGGAAGAGGAGAGTAGAGGAGGGGAAGTGGGAGGAAGAGGATGGGGAAGGAGAGGAGGGGGAGCAGAAGGAGGAGAAAGAAGGACATTTAGAGAGCTTGTTAATGTCAGAAGATTAACAAGCTGATGCCGAAACCGGTTTGGCTCAGTGGATAGAGCATCAGCCTGCGGACTGAAAGGTCCCAGGTTTGATTCTGGTTAAGGCATGTACCTTGGCTGCGGGCACATCCCCAGTAGGGGGTGTGCAAGAGGCAGCTGATCGATGTTTCTCTCTCATTGATGTTTCTGACTTTCTATCCCTCTCCCTTCCTCTCTGTAATAAAATCAATAAAATATATATTTTTAAAAAGATTAACAAGCTGAAACAGCAATGCTGCTGCATTCCTTTGGAGAATGGTGGGAAATCTGAGCCCTAAAACAGTCATCACATGGAGTGTTGCCTACATTCTCTCTGTTCCACTAATTCAAAGGGAAGCAGAGTGGGAAGTGGCTGAATTTAAACCATGCTGTGCAGGCCACTCTCTTTAGGAAAACAAGATTTCCAACTGAGCATTCATGTGGTGGGTCACTGAAAAATTAGAACATGATAGGTTGCATTGCAAAGGAATTTTCCATTGGGAAAAATATATTTCTTCTAAAATATCAGCTTTTTTGTTCATTTAAAATAACTGAGTTGACACAGTTGTCATAAGATCATTCTTTTCCCCCCCAGTCCACCAATGCCAATATCTTTTTTTTTTATCCTCACCCAAGGATATGTGTGGGGAAGCATGGGACTTGGTTGGAAGATCTGTAGGAGGATTATCTGAAAGGCGGGGAGTCTCGGGGGGGGGGGGGGGCTTGCCGAAGGCGGCAGCCCCTGCCTTGACTTTCCCAAACAAGTCTGAGCCCCGGGTGTTTTGCTAGGATCTCTCTGTTTGGTCTTTGAAGACCTGACCTTGTAGAGGCAGGTGCTCTCTCAAGGATGCTCAGCTGCTAATTGTGTCCAGAGTTAATTTTAGTTCAAGCTGTTGCTACAATAAAAGCCTTAGGAGGCAGGTGAACAAGACTGCTTTTTACTTCTAAAGCAAAGCAGTCCCTTAGCCTTTGTTCACAGAAACGTATGTCAGAGTAATCCTTCATCTGTCACTCAGGGTCTGCCAGTCAGCCCCGGCAGATATGTTTACTGATTTTAAATATATTTCATTGATTTTTTTTTTACAAGGAGGAAGGGAGAGGGATAGAGAGTTAGAAACATTGATGAGAGAGAAAAATCGATCAGCTGCCTCCTGCACACCTTCTACTGGGGATGTACCTGCAACCAAGGTACATGCCCTTGACCAGAATCAAACCTGGGACCTTTTAGTCCGCAGGCTGATGCTCCACCCACTGAGCCAAACCGGAGTGGGGAGTGGGGGGTGCGGGGGAGAGAAACATCGATGAATTGCCTCTTGCATGCACCCCAACTTCTGAACTTGACTGAACTTGAAGCCTAGGTATGTACCCTGACCAGAATGAGGCTCCAACTAACTGAGCCCCCAGCCAGGGTCAACACCAGTTTTGTGGTGAAACTTGTCTGAAATGCACAATCTTACTCACCCCATTTTCTCTTTTATTCTCTTACAGCCAACGGACAATCCTGCAATCCCTTTCTACCAGGAATGTGACCCGCCAGTCATGTTTCTTCTAGCATTTAGTGAATCCCTTTTCTCCTCCTTCAGAATGATGTTTTTCACAATACATTTTCCTGCTGAGAGAGCTGTGCTTGAGTGGAGCAGACCCATTTAGGCCACTCAGTGTGACATGCTTGTCACAGCTGAAGTCTGCCAGCCTGCTAGTAATTTGCAATTTTATTTTTTAATTAATTTTTATTTATTGATTTTTAAAGAGATAGAGGAAGAGAAAGGGGGAGAGAGGGAGAGAGAGAAGAGAGAGAGAGAGAGAGAGAGAGAGAGAGAGAGAGAGAGAGAGAGAGAGAGAGGAGGTCATTTTGTTATTCCTCTCATTTCTGCATTCTTTGGTTGATTCCTGTATGTGCCCTGACTGGGGATTAAACCTGCAACCTTGGCTTGATTGTGAAGATGCTCTAATCAACTGAGCTATCTGGCCAAGGCCTAACAATTTGCAATTTTAAAAGATGTGCTTGTTTGGGTGGCTAGGTTCTCAGCTTAATGGTTTATATTGTCTAAGGCTGTCATTCTCGTTAGGAGGTCCCGGGCCACCAAAGGGGTGTTCAAAACAAAACAGAGCCTAGCCGATGTTGCTCAGTGGATAGAGCGTCGGCCTGCAGATCGCAAGTCCCACGTTTGATTCCGCTCAAGGTCCAGGATCCTTCCCAGCCTGGGTCCTGGTCTGGGCACGCATGCAGGAGGCAACCAATTGATGTGTTTCTCTCACATTGATACTTCTCTCTGTCTTTCTCTCTCTCTTCCACTATCCCTAAAAAGCAATGGAAAAATATCCTCAGGTGAAGATTAAAAAACAACAATACAGAAATGTGCTTTGGGACTAAAGAGCCACATAAGCCTGGCATTGTGGCCTTTTCGTGTTTTCAGTACACAGGGGGCCCTTGTCTAGGACCCGCTGGGCACAGGATAAATTGGCAGGACCCTGAGCCCCAGGTCTGTCAGCAAAGACAGACCCCAGCTGCCCGATGCTGGCAAGCACTCGCAGGGTCGGCCCGTGTGGCGTAAAGAAGCTCTGTGCCTGGCACCCTCCCTTCTGGCTGTGTGTGGTGCCTGTCTTTGGGGACTCAGAGACTCCGGGGACACAATCGCCTTTAAGAAGCATGTTGGCAATTCAGGACCGTGAGTTGGGGACCTGCCTGCTGTATGCGGGGAAGAACCCGCACCTCCACCTTTGGGAGCGAGGGTTTGACTGGCATTTTCAGCAGAGAGAAGCTTTATCTCTGCAGACACGCTCCTTTCGGGCTGGAAGGTGAAGGAGGACAGACATATTTCCACTTGCAAAATATGCCTGTGTAATTGCAGCCGGTGGCGTCTCTCTCCTGCTCTCGGGAGCTGCCATGCACACAAACACAGCTGCTCCCCGGTACCGGGAGTTTATTGATCCATGGACAAAAACCGAGCTCTGAGAAATTACTCCAACACCCCTCTCATCTGCACGCTGGGACAAATACAATCACTTTCGGCTTAACGGCCGCCCTGGACATGGCCATCCCACGAGAAAACCCTCCACGGATCCCCAAGGTTCTCAGTTCCGGAATTCCTGTTCAAGAGTAAGACATTGGAGGTTGCAAAACCTCAAGCCTAAATTCTTGACTAATTTTTCCTTCCCTGCTCTCTTGTAATCACTGGTACAATTTAGTTAATTGCATGTAACTTATTTCTGAGAACTTCTCCTGTTTCTCCTTCTGGGTTCCTTGCAATGGGGTCCAGGCACCGGTTGCTGCAAGGTTCCCCACTTCCTGGCCATCAGAGACATGGACTCAAATGGTGTGAGTGATGAGGGCAGAGGGGCAGGGGGTGGCCGAGCACAGAAGATAGGACCCGCTGCCAATAGCAGCCAGTAGCTGATGCAAATGGTGACCAGGCAAATTCAACTGCCCCGCCTCCTCATCCCTCTGGCCTCTGTGTGACTTCTCTGGTGACCCCATTGGAAGTCACTCCGAATATTAGTTTTGACCTGATGACACAGAAACAGCTTGTGGTAAAGAGCTTTCTTGTTTAGGGCCATACCATGTGATTGTTCCAATAGTTTGAAGGTAGAGAAAGAGCTGTCTCCATGTGCTACGGTGACCAACGTTAAAGACTACAATAGAGGCCCAGTACACAAAATTCATGCATTGGAGGGGGGGTTCCCTCAGCCCAGCCTGCACCCTCTCCAATCCTGGACCCCTCAGGGGATGTCCAACTGCCAGTTTAGGCCCGATCCCCAGGATTGGGCAGTCAGGCATCCCTCTCACAATCTGGGACAACTGTCTCCTAACTGCTCACCTGCTTGCCTGCCTGATCACCCCTAACTGCCCCCCCGCTGTCCTGGTCACCCCCAACTGTCCCCCCTCGCTGGCCTGGTCACCCCTATCTGCACCCCCCCGGCCCCACACAGCCTGCTGTTTGGTCGTTTATTTGCCCCTCACTAACCCCCCTGCCAGCCTGGTCACCCCACACAGCCTGCTGCTCAGTCATTTGGTCATCCCTCACTAAGCCCCCTGCAGGCCTGGTCACCTCACACAGCCTGTTTGGTCTTCCGTTCATTTGTTTTGGATGTGATGGTCACTTAGCCTTTTATATATATAGATAATATCCCCCCTCCCATAAAAAATATGCATGTGGATGACACACCCATGGGTGCAGACTGGAAAGGGAAAGAATCAATCGAGAGAGAAGGCGAGCCCCACACCTGGGACACTGATGGGTCCTGCTGAAGGAGAGAGGCTGCTCCCAGCCTGCAGTCCATCTCAGCCCACGTGCAGCTTCAAGTCCTTTCTCCGGAGCCATGCATAGTCTCAGTGGCTCATGGATTAACCTCCCCATCACGTGGGACAGGTTTTCTTCCCCACATGCTCCCAGAAACACCAGGCAGGATGTGTTTCTGGGAAAGATAAACCCACCTTGTTGGGCTTTATTTCCAGAGCAAACCAGGAAAACATGCAGAAGGAAAATGCAACGTTGTTTATGACCCGTTCGCACACCATTTCCCTGGTGTGAGCTCCTTACACACAGCCCTGTGCTGCCTACTCGGTGCTGAGACATACTAGTATTACTCTGAACGCTGGTTGTGCTGAGATCAGAGGTGAGGCCCCCGTTGATCATGGCCTGCTTGGGATGGGGGGAGGAGGCTTGATGAGAGCTAGAGATGCCTGAGCTCCCAAGGTTACAGTCACTGGGGTGCAATGGCCCACAGGGTATGGCCAATGACGAGAAATTTGTGCCCAGTGTTTGCTGTGGCTTTCAGTCCAGGACTAGCGAGCGATTAAATGCTAAAGTGGGAAATGCTTATGGTGTTCACTTACAGATGGCTCCTGTCTGACAGTTGGAAGGGCGTGTCCTGCAGATGCTGTGAACTGCTTGAGTCTCTTTCCTGAGCATCATCTCTGTTTCCAGCATGGGGAGCCGTGGGGGCCGTCCCAGTCCAGGGGCCCCTCTCTGAGGCTGTAGTGGAGCAACAGTCCTGGCCCTCACAGCACAGGGAGGGAGGGGTGCTGCACTGGTGGCATCAGAAGTGGGCTCAGATTCTGACCTGAGGGCAGGCACAAGTGCTCAGGAGGGCTTCCTGGAGGTGGTGATGCTTACATCAAGTCTGGAAAGGAACAGTTGGGAGGACAAAGAAGGGAGAATCAGCCTCTCAGATTGAGGGGACAACCTGTGCAAAGAAGAACATAGGTATGAAGAAGCTTAAGATATGTGTGTTTGTTTATTATTTTTAATCCTTACCCAAAGATATTTTTCCCATTGATCTTTAGAGAAAGAGTAAAAGGGAGGGAGGAGGAGGAGAGAGAGAAAGAGGGGGACACAAGGAGAGAGAGGGAAACAGAGAGAGAGAGAGAGGGAGATGCGGGGGAGAGAGATCAATGTGAGAGAGAAACATGAACTGGTTGCCTCTGCACATGTTTGGACTGGGACTAGGGATCGAACCTGCAACCAAGGTATGTGCCCTTGACCAGGAATTGGACCCACAACCCTTCTGTCCACAGGGTGACACTTTAATCACTGAGCAATCTGATGGGGCAGAAGCAACATATTTACTCAAAGTAAGACATGTAGATGAAATGGCAGAAAGAGACAAGCGGTCTCCTCACGTGGAAGACAGGGAAACATAGGCACCACTGGTAGAGTTTGGGGTTTGGCCCTTGAGTCTCCATAGGTTGGTATCTTTAGAGAGAGTAGGCTGGAGCACCTGGAAGCAGATTGGCCACTCTGGGGCAAGAGCCAGAGGATGAAGCTCAGGGGATCCGAGGAGGATGGAGGACATGAGGCAGAGAGGAGAGTCTCAGCAGGTGGCCTAGAGGGGCAGGGAGGGTCTGGCTGCATCCCCCAGGCCTCTGCCCCCACACCCTCCTCAGCCCTCTCTCAGCCCAGGAGGCCTTGGTTGTGTTTCAGCTGCAGGCCCAGAAAACCAGGGAAACCAGATGAAGCAAAGCCCTGGCTGCATCAGGACCAGATGCGCCGATCAACGACTTGGACCCTAGCACCGCACCCGCCAGGAGTGGAGGTCAAGACCCTGACCGTGGCCTAACTCCCTTCGCCACCATGTGTAACCCACCCCCTGGAAGCCCCTGGGAGCAGGTCTCTGAGCAGTAGCTCCCCTGTAACTCGAGGCGTGGGCCGCTCTCTCTCTGAAAACAAACCCTCACTTTCTTGGGGAGAGCTGTTTGTGCCTTACTGGACTTTTTGTCTGATAACAATTTGTATGGTACGTTTCCTCAGGGTCCACCGTGGCACTGGAACAGCTCTGCCTGGGGCAGTAAAGAGTGGCACCCAAACTTGGCTTCCAGTTCTCTTCCCCACTAAGAGGGGCAGGCTCCTCAGAGGACAGGCTGATTCCGGGCTGCACAGTGGTTATGAGGTGGTTCTGGGACATCCCTCCCTCCCTCCTCTCTCCCTCTCTTTCTCTTCCTTCTCCTTCCCCTCCCTCTCCCCTTGTCCCTCCCCCCATTTCCTTCTAAAGTCTCCCCAAGTTCATCTCCAATGGGCCAGCACTGTTTTAGGCACAGGCAATGAACATTTTGGGGCACTCACCAGCCATAGACATCAGGGGAATCGGGAGGAATGGTGCAGATTATTTGGAACAAAATACTTGGACGGAAATACTTACCCTGACTGTGTTCAAACACTGCCCTTAGGTGGCAGCTGGGTGGGGAGCATGAGCCCCATGGGGAATGGCCTAGGTGGAGGTCAGAAGCCGGGAGGGAGGTGGGGAGGGGCTGAGCCACCTTTCATATTGGGATTTCCAGGAGACTCATTGAGGGGAAAAGGACGCCCTGCTGACTTTTAAGTTGGTTTCCCATCAAAATGTAAATGTGCTCATTCATTCATCAGCCCAGTTCACTGTGCTTAGCTTATGGGAATGGGTGGGGGTCAGGTGAGCAGGGACTGGCTAATAGAAGGGTACAGGGCACCATGGAGAGTGGAGAGTGGCTGAGGGGCAGGCCAGAGCCTGGAAGGAGACCAGCCAGGGTGGAGGAGTGGGGGTAGGGGAATAGGAGTCAGGGAAGGACCTCTCCTCAGAGGCCATGCCTGGCCTGCTGTAGCCCGTCCAGCTCCAAGACGAAGACAAGACCACAAGCAAGGATCTGCGTGCAGGGCTCACATGGGTGTGGCCACCTAAGGCTCACCTGGCACAGCAGAGGGGGCAGGGCCAGGCAGGAGTGTGGGGACAGGGTGGGGCCAGGACAGGGATAAAGGTTGGAGACCTGGATGAGGTGGGGAATGCGAACCTGGGACCCATGGATGGGATGGAAGCTGGAGAGCAGGACTGGCTTGGGTCATGGGACAGGGCGGGGCGAGGGCAGGCAGTGCCAGTGGGAGGAGGCAGCTTTGCACACCTGGACTGGCACAGGTGCAGCCTTTCGGGGCAGGCACTGGTCTCTGGGGCAACGCACGTGGTGGCCAGGCCCTGGACTGACACTCCTGGCGAGGACGAGGCCCCACTCAGGGCCTGGGGGCCTGGAGGCGGCCCGCTGGAGGGAGGAGGCGATGCGACTGCTGCCTAAAACCCGCCCTGCTCTGTGGAGGTGAGTCATGGGCAGGGCCAGCAGTGGCAGCCTCTTCGCCGGGGCACAGTGCTGGGCAGGCCCCCAGCCCCAGGGCATGCCAAGGCAAGCACTCTGGGTCCAACTCAGTGCCCACCAGACCAGGCCCCAGAGGTTTGGGGAGCAGAGTCCCCTCTGCTCCCTGCCCCGCCCTCATCCCCCACTGTCTTATTTCACCTCTCAGCCTCATTTTGGTGAAATTTGGGGGTGTTGGCTCTGGGGGCAGGCTGGCTCATCTGCCCTTGAGCACTTTGGTGACATCTTGGGTCTGAGTCACAATTGACCTGAATAAATGCACCTCAGGCTCTCTGGCTATAAATTTACCCATAGACTCCACAGGTGGGCTCTGGTAGTTGGGAGACAAAGGGCAGAGAAGGGGCTAATGGGCCGGCAGAGGGCAGAGTGAGGGTGGCCCATTGCTGTGGGAGCAGGTGCAGGTAGTGAAGAGGCCCCAGTCTGGGCACAGAAGCTTCGGGGACTCTGCACTCAGAGCTGGCTCCAACTCTACATTTGCATCTGCACCCCTTTGGGCCGTGGGTCTCCAGGTGCTTGTCCAAGCCTCCACCCTGCCCCCGGGGCAGTTAGAGACCACTCTCTGACCTCTCCTCCAGCCTGCCTGGTCTGGGACTCGGGGAAGGAGATGGGGCTGTGGAGGGTGGTCTGCAGGTGTCCTGTATGGGGCGAGGGGCTGGGAAGGGAAGGTGGGTCAGGAGCCCATGAAGAAGGGTCGAGCCAGGGGCAGAGGGGCCACTGGGAGGTCTTGCCCTCAAACATTCTCCTTCCCCTCCTTCTGAATTGCTCTTTTCAATCTCTTCCTGTGTCTCTCTATGACTCCAGCTCATGGAGCAAGACTGGAGGCGTGTGTGTCAAATTTTGAATAGATATATATGGGGCTCCTCAAACTTCTTACTTATGGGTGAGTTTGAGCAGCAGGTGCAGGGCCTGGCAGCTAGGGGAGTTCCAGGGTCACCAAGGAGTGGGAGGGAATCAGGAGGCTGGTCTCAGGTCTGAGTGTAGCTGTGGGAGTTTGAGGGCACGCTGAGCAGAGACACTGAGGCACAGAGGGGGTTGAGGCACAGAGGGGGGTGAAGCACAGAAGGGGGTGAAGTAGGCCCTGGAGGAGACTGCTTCACCCACCAGCACCACTGGGAGGTCTCTCCCTCAAACGTTCTCCTTCCCCTCCTTCTGAATTGCTCTTTTCAATCTCTTCCTGTGTCTCTCTGCATTGGCAGTAAACTCTCCTAGGGGCACCTGGGTGTCTTGCACTTAGTGACACCTAGGAGAGGACACCTCTTCCATACGGTTGAATCCAGGTCTCTGTGTCCTAAGGAAAGTCTAATCCTGTCTTTAAAAAGTAGAATTACCCTAGCTGGTTTGGCTCAGTGGCTAGAGCATCAGCCTATGGCCTGAAGGGTCCCGGGTTTGATTCTGATCAAGGGCACATGCCTGGGTTGTGGCTCCATCCCAGTAGGGGGCATGCAGGAGGTAACTGATCAATGATTCTCTCTTATCATTGATGTTTCTCTCTGAAATCAATAAAAATATATTTTAAAAAAGAAGTAGAATTCAGAAAAGTTTACTGGAGGCTAAGGATGGGGGTGGGAAGTGCCTACCTGCAGTCATTTTAGGAATAATTCTATATAATAAAACCCTAATATGCAAATCAACTGAATGGAAGAATGACGGGTTGCTATGACATGAACAGACCACCAGGAGGCAGATGATCAATGGAGGAGCTGTCCCCTAGATGTCAGTGCCCCCGCGGGAGGAGTGCCGCTCAACCAGAAGCCAGGCTCACTGCTGGCAAGCACAGTGGCGGTGGTGGGAGCCTCTCCTGCCTCCGAGGCAGTGCTAAGGACCCTTGGGGGATGTCCAACTGCCAGCTTAGGACTGCCCATGGCAGGCCTAAGCTGGCAGTCAGACTGCAAGAGGGCGCAGGCTGGGCTGAGGGACCCCTCCCAAGTGCATGAATGTCATGCACTGGGCTTCTAGTATTAGCCATAAAATGCTCCAAGTGAGCGTTCTTTGCCACTCTCCCACGAATGCTTGTCCTTTTTGCTGAGAGAGAGGCTTCACAGTGGCCTGCTCTGGCCCTGGCTCCTCCCCTAGAATTCTGGGCCCTCTGGGCAGCGGGCTTCTCTGGGTGCCCATGGGAGCAACTAAGAGGGAGATGGCTAGAATCCTGTCTGACTTTGCACCCCACATTTATATCATACCGCCTGGCGCAGCTGTGCTGCAATATGGCAGTATGAGTCATGAGAATGTGTTTTAAATATTTGGAGCCTGATTTTGGGCTTCAGTGCCCCAGCCTCTGCATGTCAGGCCACCACTGATGGGCTTGGGTGGCCTTACCCAAGACCCCTAGCCCTGGGATGTGACTGGGCTGCCAGCGGACCGTGTCCAGCCACCTCAGGAGGTGGGGGCACAGTGGTGTCGACGGCCTCTGTCGGGGCAGCTGCGGTCACAGACCTCATGGTCAGCGGTGCTGAGCTCACCTGGAGGAAGTCACCATCTCTCCTCACACAAGGACTGGCTTCCCCGACTCTCGGGCGCTCTCTGTCCCCCCTCCTCGCCAGCAGGGCGGGCCCTGCTGTAGTCAGAACCTGGAGTCTCCATTCCCTTCTTCCCAAGGGATCAGTCCCTTTGTCCAGACGGGGCCCAGGGCAGATGACTTTTCACCTCTACCCCATTGTTGTCTGCTGGCAAAGGCCCCACCTGCCAGCCGGAGGAGCTCCAGTTCCGCCTGGAACTAGGAAACGGGCTTTTCCTTCGACAATCCACCCACACGGTCGGTGAGGCGGGCCCAGCAGGGCCTCGCCTTACTCCTCACTTACAAGCCAGGGACTCGGGTCCCTCTCCAGCGCAGCCCGCCCCCGAGGGCAGAGTCCCCTGTACACAGTGTACACAGCCAGGCCAGAGTCTCATCTCAGCCATCACCTGTCCTTGGGTGGGAGGAGTGCCTGGGAGCCAGCTCCAGTCCCTCCTTGGCTTCCCTCCCAGGATCGGCCACCACCAAGCCCTGGGAGCCCTCCAAGCTTGTCTGAAGCCACCTGCTCCTCCCCTCTGTCACCACAACCCAGGGAGCCTCCTCATCCAGCGCCCCTGCTAACTAGCCTCCACCTCCTTTCCCACCCAACGCCAGAGTGACTTCCTGTTTTATTTCTGTCCCGTTCCTAAGTGTCCCACGGCTTACTGTTGCTATTGGACTACAAGCAGCTCCTCACTGTGGCCTGTGATGACTGCCCGTGCTGCCCCTGGTGCGGGGGGCCTCCTATGGGAGCAGGACTGTCTCCTGGCTGGGTGGGGCTCTGGGCCTGCCTCGTGCTGATGGGATGAGCATAATGAAGAAGAAGGAATGGAGATGAAGGTCCCCGGTGAGCTCCAGTGGGAGGGAGCCATAGGCACAGAGGATCACAGAGGAAGCCTCTGCCTCCTGCCTCTGGAGCACGTGGCCCCGCCCGAGTAGGGCCCCAGTGGACGGGTGCTTATCTCCCCCCCCCCCTCCCTGCTCTCCGCTCTGAGCCCACTGCTGCCTAGAACCAGTCCTCGCTATCTGCCCTTTCTGCCATCACTTCCTCACAGACCCTCTTAGGAAGCTGACAAATGTGTGGCTTTCAGACCGGGTTTGAGAATTTCGGAAACCCACACTCTAGTGACTGTGTTCACTGCTGCAGAGGCCTGACCTTGGGGAGCAGAGCCCATACCCCCGCCTTTGCATCAGCACATCCCGGGGCTTGCCTCCTCCCTGGCTCTCACCATGCCTGTCCTCCACCCCCTCATTTGCAGAAGAGCTAAAGGTGGAGTAAGCTGAGAATCTGTCCTAGTCAGTTTCCTTCTGTTGTTAGAACATCGGCCCGTGGACCCAAGGGTGGCGGGTTCAATTCCCAGTGAAAGCAGGTACCTTGCAGACTTGATTCCCAGCCCCAGGCCAGTCCAGGTGCATGCAGGATGGAACCAGTCAATATGTCTCTCTCACACTGATGTTTCTCTGTCTCTGACTTTCTCTCTCCCCGCTCCCTTCTCTCTCACCTTCACTCTCTCTTAAAAAATAAATGGAAAAAATATATCTCTGGTGAGGATTAAAAAAAAAAAGAGGTGAGAATCCTACTGAGTGCAAACACAGTAAAGCCCTGCTCTTGTCCAATTGCGAGGTCCTCTGTGCAGACGCCTCTTAGTGAGGCATCCCCATGTCACCTGTCACCTGGAGAGAGTGCCTCTTCCCTCCACTGATGGGCCTCAGGTGGGCATTCAGCACAGGTTTTATCTTCATCTCCAGCCCCGCCACTGGCCTCCAGCCCCGCCACTGCCTCACTCTGTGGAAGGCGCTCTGTGCGTCTCCTAGTTGTCTGCAGACCTTCATGTGTGCATGGCAGCTGTCAGCATGCCTGACTCACAGGCTATTGATTTAATGACAACCATTACTACGAGGAATTGACCTAATGTTTTCATTACACTAAAGATGCTTTAACAAGTTCATTCGGAATTGGGCCAAGGTGCAGGTCCACCGGGTTCCGGTCACATTCCCTGAAGGAGGGTGACTTATAGGGGACCTTCTGGGATAAGGGCATCCCATTGCTGCCTTCCTGAAAGAGACTAGAGACCACCCTTTCCCAGGCATTTCCGCTTAGAAATTCTAAGTGTGACTGCAGGAACAGAGGCTCCCCCATCCCACTGTCCCTGCCCACGGGGCAGGCCCTCCAGCCCCGTCCCCCACAATGGGCCTGAGATAGTCCTTGGAAGCCTCTGCCTCTGGCCTTTGGCTGCTGTCTGGTCTGCATCTGGATGCTCGG
This sequence comes from Antrozous pallidus, assembly GCA_027563665.1. NCBI lineage: Eukaryota > Metazoa > Chordata > Mammalia > Chiroptera > Vespertilionidae > Antrozous > Antrozous pallidus. Next base: position 2,674,171 of record CM050521.1, read on the forward strand.
CTTTTCCACCTGGTGTTGCACCCTTCCTGCTGGCTTTTCCAGCGTGTGTACCTGTTCGAGGCTGGATCCGGTGTAACCATGGCTGCTAGAGCACTCATCAGAGGGCGCCTGGCCTGGCCCCACCAGCATTCTAGTTGCTGGTCTGACTGCCACTGGACCTTGAAGAGCTGTGATGCCCACCTCACCAGTCACTGTGCCCTCCTCGCCTAAGCGTGGGCCCTGGCCTGGCTTGGTGCCCAGGGCCAGCCTTTGGCTTTGACCAGTCCTGAGCTGGTGGTCAGCTTTGGTTCTCCACAATGGGGAGTCCCAGTGCAAAATGAAAATGCAGGGTTTCTGGTCACAATCAGTAAGAATTTCAAGACAGTGAAGCCGGCCCTGCTGGGAGGAGCCCTCAGGCAGAGAGCAGAGAGCTGCAGCCGGGCCTCCAGAGGCTTGGACACAGGTGTGACAGCCACACTTTTGCTCACTGGTCAGAATGAGTCACATCTCTGGGCAATGACGAACTAAACAACTTGCATTGTGACCAACATATCTCTAAAGATGTGCCCAGGCCTCACTTGGCATAGTCCCGATGCCCAGGTGGTCAGTGTCATTGCTGTGACATCAGTGTAAACCACCCTTCTCCACTGACAGAAAATGCCATCACTTTGGGGGCTTCCTGCTTGCCCATGCTCCCTGGGTTGCTTTCCAGGCTGCTGGACCCAAACACAATAACACCAAACAAGCAGACTAGCTTCTACCATCTGCCCTAACATCTAAGTTCTCAATTCTTAGTTGGTTTGGACATACACTTCAAAGGTAAGGCTTTCTAAACGTGACCCATGAAATGAGTGTGAGACTTGGGGGCAGCGGTGAGCTGATGGCATAGACCTTACTTTCCCTCCATCACCATTGTTCTTGCTTATGGTTCTCCAGTTGCCCACAGAGAACTCTACACTTGATGACCCCCATTACCTTTATCTGAACACCATCATATTAAATAAAAGAGTAATATGCAAATTGACCATTCCTCTGATCAAGCCACGCCCATCAGCCAATCAGAAGCAAATAAACCCAAACCAAGATGGCTGTGGCCACTGAGAGCAGGAGGAAGGCTTGGGTTTCCCCGGCAATGGAGGAAGCCAAGCTTTCCTCCTGCCCTTGCTGGCCTAGACCTCCACTTAATGCTACAAAGTTTCAATTATAGAAGATACATAATCCCAACAGAAATGGGGGCAGCCATGGAGCTGGAGAGAGCAGAGGCTAGGGTTTCCCGGGCGATGGAGGAAGCCAAGTTTCTGTAGCTATGACAGGCCTAGGTCTCCACTCCAGATTACAATGTTTCAATTATAAAAGATAAATGTCCCAACAGAAATGGCTGCTGCCACAAAGCAATCAGAAGGCGTGGCTCCACTCCAGGCTACAAAGTTTCAATTGTAGAACATAAATTAATCCCAGATCCCAGGGCCTTGGCTTGGGTTGCTCAGCGGCATGACCACCTTGCAAATCACCACAGGCTCCTCACCCAGGCTTCCCCACACCCCAAGGGAACCCCAACTCTGATCCAGGACACTCTTCAAGGCAAACCAGCTGGCCCCCACCAGGCCTCTATCCTATCTAATAAAAGAGTAATATGGAGATTGACCATCACTCCAACACACAAGAGGGCTGCCCCATGTGGTCAAAGATCCTGCCCCCATGTGGACACAAGATGGCCAGCAGGGGAGGACAGTGGGAGGTCCCAGGCCTGCAAGGGAGGGCAGTTGGGGGTGATCAAGCCTGCAGAGGAGGGCAGTTAGGGGTGACCAGGCCGACAAAGAAGGGAAGTTGGGGGCAAACAGGTTGGCAGGGGAGCAGTTAGACATCAATTAGGCTGGTAGGGTAGTGGTTAGTGTTGATCAGACTGGCAGGCAGAAGTGGTTAGGGGAATCAGGGAGGCAGTGAGCAGTTTGGAGCCAGCAGTCCTGGATTGTGAGAAGGATGTCCGACTGCCTGTTTAGGCCCAATCCCTACTGGGCAGTCAGACTTCCCTCAAGGGGTCCCAGATTAGAGAGGGTGCAGGCTGGGCTGAAGGACATCCCCTGCCCCCGAGCACGAATTTCATGCACCGGGCCTCTAGTCCTATATAATAAAAGGCTAATATGCAAAGAGACCAAATGTCAGAACAACCGAACAACTGGTTGCTATGACATGCACTTACCACCAGAGGGCATGTGTGAAACATGGCAGATATTGGCTGGAGCGGGATGGTGGAGCAGGTGAGCGGGGATGGCAGACCAAGGTGGGGCACCAGTCACTGTCATCAGAGTGAGCCTCTGGTGGTTACTGAAAATTCTTTGCTCCCGTATGCCATGGTCCTGCCTGGCACTCGCACCCATTGCTGGCATTGACCCTGCTTGCACCTGCTGCTGGTGCTGGCCCCAATCACGCTGTGCCTTCAGTAGGTGCGATTGAGGCCGGAGCCTTCAGAACATGGGAGCAGCAGTGGTGGGAGCAGATCTGCAAGCAGAGAGGGGACTAGGGGCTGCTATGGGAAGGTCTGGGTGAGGGTGCAGAAGATAACCAGAGACCCGCTCCTGTGAGAAGGCTAAAAGGCTAATTCCAATGTAACCAGATATTTGGGGGCTAGCAATCTGAATCTGTGCCAGCACATTCTTGATAACCTATAAGTAAGTCACTGCCCCTTTCTCCACAAACTGGTCTTGCAAGACCTATTACTTAAATGCTCACATTTTACAGAGGCTAAAAGCCATGAATAAGATACAACCCCAGAGGGGGTTATCAGCACTGGCACCAGGCCAGGCCCTTAGATATGGTTTTAAGGCTCCCATCCCAACCCACGGGTTTTTTTGCAAAGTCTACAAAAAGTCTGGAAGTCCCATCCATATTTGGGGGACAAATAAACTAAAAGGGGATAAAAGAGGGGCTTCCACCATAATTGGTTTGCTGAGATTTTGAAGGTGGCTTCTCTGAGACCACTGGTGTAATAAAGCTGTGTAACTCCATTTCTCGAAGGCATTGCTTGGGTTTCTTTGGTCTTCTACAACACCTGTGCCTACTGTAGCCTCGTGGCCCACAGTTCCTCTCAAGGTACACAAATTTGTGCACTGGGACCCTAGTTTTATATAAAAGACAAGAGTTCTGCTCAAAACAGGAATGATCAACTAACTGGTCAAGAACCTGTACTCCAGTCTATCTCTTACCCAATGTAGACATAGCCCCCCAATAACCAGTCATTACTTGTAGAGAGCACCCGGGAAGGCACATGAGCACTTCTTTAAATTGTCAGCTGAATCCAGGGCGGTTGACAAAGCCATGCCCTGGAAACACATTCTGCCAAAAGGCAGAGGTGTGGTCAGCTTGACCTTCATTTCAGCCCAGGTGCAAGGGGTGGGTTTTCTTATGTAAATCCAGCCTAGCATCAGGAACGAATAGGAAAACGTCCTGGTATTTGGGGTATAAAATAAACACATTGCATCGGCTCTGGGTCACTGTGTCTCCATCAGAAGAGAGCAGCGGTCCCACCCAGTCCCAACTTTTTCCTTTCATCTCTGTGTCTGTCTTTTTCTTTCATTTTCTCAATCCCCAGCCACCCTACACAGGAACTGGACTCTAGATGCGCTGGATGTGGGAAAGAGAGAAATACTTATAATTACCCATCCTCATAACCCATCATATCCGACACAAAAGGGCAGTCCGGATAACTCCTCTCCTCAGACCCTCAATATCCTAGCAGGCATTAGGGCCTTAACCACTGCTCATCATACTTTGAGATCCTGTCTCAGCACCTATAAGAAAGCCTAGATGCCATTGCCAACAGTTTAGTTCAAATTCAGGATCAGATAGACTCACTAGTGGCTTCACCCTACAAAACCAGAGAGAACTAGACCTCCTAACTGTGGAGGGGGAAGCTATGCTTCTTTCCAGAGGAAGAATGTTGTTTTATATCAATCAGTCTGGCCTGGTCAGGAATGCTGTCCAAAAATTAACAGAAAGGGCCACAGAGATTAGAAATGTGAATCAAATTCATGGGACTCGATAAAAAAGATGAATTGGTATACCTGGCTACTTCCCTTGATAGGACTACTAACATTCCTATTCCTCATCCTCGTTTTTGGCCCAGGTATTCCGCATAATTTTTCATCTTTCTTTCAGAACCGCTCTGGAGCCTTCACCAACCAATCTCTCGGGAAATCATGCTGCTGCGCTCCCCGCTTTAACCAGGAGGAATCCATACAGTGTTCCAGCCAATGCATTCACAGTTCACCCCCTGTGGTCTCCCTGTCTCCTCTCAGCAGGAAGTAACTATGGAAGACATGACCTCTCTCCCTATTCCATAAAACAAACAGGCTGGAATGTAAGATCTGATCAAATAATTAAATCGATACTCCCTCCCCTGGGAAATTGACCTTGAGATCATTTCAAAACCAACATTCCCTTTCCCTTAGAGCACATCCCACTTGCTTAGACCAGTAACTTTCCCTCTGGACTTGCCCAGGATTTGGATCTGCCCAGAGAATTCCCTGTCGAAAAAGCCCACCTCGAATCCTTTAAAAGCTCTGAGTCCCCAGTTCTTGGGTGCTGGAACCATTTTGGGCCTCAGCCCATCTGGTTTCCAAGTGACCTAACACATTTATAATTCTTTACCACTTTTGTCCTTGTGCATTCCTCCTTAACATTAATCAAATTGGGTACCTCGGTTGGTTCGAGTGTCATCCCGATATGCCAAATTCCATCCCTGGTCAGATAAAAGAAGTGGAACAACAAATACCTCTCTCTCCTTCTCCCTCCCTCTCTAATAAAATTTTTAAAAATTACAGTGGTTTGAACTGTCAGGGACTCATTAAATAGGCTGCCCTGTGCCTGTGAGAACAGGTAAGTGATGTATGGACTGTTTTATGCCTTTCCCAGGATTTTCCAAACATTACCTAGTCTCACCAAAGAGAAAGTTAATATTTAAGAAACAGAATAAAAATTTTCAGAAGGATCAGATGAGAATTACCTGAGTGCACAGAGATGCCCAGTGAGGGTAAAGGGTGTGTTGGATTCCCGTTAGCTGCAGGCCCACCGGAGGCCTTTGTTGTTGTTAGTACCAAAAATCTTCAACTGTGTGTGCACCCACACTTCTCGGAAAGCCAACAGCACTTGCTGGGCTAATTATCTCCTCCCTTGGAGACTAGAGGCCATTATTATCTTGAACCCCAAGGATGGCTGAGCGAACTGAAGATGAATAGAATATTCTTGGAAAACAACGCCGCTTCTCCTTGCTGAAAGGGCACAGAAGGAAAATGTCTGGCGTCCGGGTGCTGAGCAACCAGGATTTGCCTGTTCATTTAAAAACTATTGTTTATAAGCTTTCTCTTTTCTGCCATCCATTTCTCTGCCTTGCCTCCCATCCGGAGCATGTCCAGGTTGTTAAAATGAGTTCTTCTCGCAGTGACTCTGAATTTAGACCTGGAAAATGTAATTTGGGTTAAAACTCGATGGGGAGTCGCTGACATGATGAGTTGCCGTGGTGATGGGCTAGGGAGGGGATGCATGGTGGCAGGATTTGGGTATTTGCAGAGCCTCTGGGTTGGGCTTTGTCTCAGCACCAGCTGGTGGGCCTCCTCTTTCCAGTCTCCTCCCCCCCTGCTGCCTCCCTGAATGTGGAGATTAGCTCAGAGGAGTGGGGCATTTCCTGGGGTGTCACCAGCATGTCCTTGCTAACAGAACCCTGATTCTGCCCAACCATAGAGTGGCCACGTGCTTTCTACCACAGGTTGTGCCCTTTCTAGCCCCAGATGGGCGTCCCAACTGGTCTAAGCTAAACAAAAATTTTGTTTCCCTGCTGGTGACTGGTTGGCCAGCCCATCAGACGGTTCTGACCAATAAGAGTGGGAGGAAGTCTGCCAGGACACCTGAGGCTCTGAGGTGGGCAGGTGAGGTGATGCTCATCTGTGGCTGTGGGTATAGTGGGAGGAAGTCTGCCAGGACACCTGAGGCTCTGAGGAGGGCAGGTGAGGTGATGCTCATCTGTGGCTGTGGGTATAGGAGTCTGAGGAGCTGAAGCTGAGAACCACACCCGACATCTCACAACTGTGTGGGGAGAGCCAAGAGCTTGCAAAGGACACCCGGAGCCGAGTCACAAGATGCTCCTGACCCACCCCGAGGTTGCCAGCTGTGGGCATGCTGCCATGTGGAAATGAACTGTATTCTCCCAGAGTCACATGCTGAAGCCCTGCCCCGTCAGACCTCGGAGTGTAATTATATTTGGGAATAAGGTCTTTAAACAGAGAATTAAGTTAAAAGGGGTCTTTAGGGACTCTAACCCTAATGAGGATTAGGGCTGTCATCAATAACCAATGAATTATAATCAATAAGGCACAACCCGATGTGACTGCTCTCCATATAAGAGAGCATTTAGACCCAGACATGTGCACACACAGAGGGACAACATTTGAAGACGCAGGGAGGAGAGACAATACACCATGGAGAGAGGCCTCGGAATGAAGCCAATCTGGCCAAGGCCTCAAGAATTGTGAGAAAGTCACTCTTGGCTGTTGAAGCCACCACTTCCGTGGTCCTGCCTTATGGCAGCCCTGGAAACTGATCCACCGTTGAAGCCAATAAGTGCTCAGGAAGCCAGTGGCACATCTCTGACTCAGAATGGTTCCAACAGTGAGGAGAAAATGGACAAATGACCTATGAGAAGGCTCTGCCCTCAGAGATCCAGGTCCTCCATCCCCTACCCTGCCCTTGCTGGCTGAGCCTCAGGCTGGCTCCTCGTGGTGCCAGGGTGGCTGCCACACTCCCAGCTGCCTCCTGCAGGTGGCACTGTGCAGCAGGAATGAGTGGGATGGCCCTACAGGTCAGTTTTGTGTAAGGGGAGAAAGCCTCATGTCTCATTGCAAACCAAGAATTGGAAATGTGTCGAGTGACTGCGGTGGGATGAGCTGAGAAGGAGCCAGTTTTCAGGCACAGGTAGCTGCCAATTCCGCCAAGAAGTGGGACAGAAATGGTGCTGGGCTGCAGGGTCTGCCCCCACCTATGTACCCAATTATCACCAATCCTGTTGACTTTATCTCCCCCAAGAATTCACTGACTCCTTTGCATGTGCTCCTCCAAGCCTTGGCCCCTCCTCAAGAGCTCCAAAGTTGGGGTCCGGCTCTGTGTCTTAGCCAGGTGAGTATGGTGAATGATCACCTGTGCTGGTCAGAGGGCTGCCATTGCATGAGATTTCTACATCACATAGTTCCCGTTCACATCAACACACACACTGACCCCCGGCCAGCTGCTGCCTCCCTGAGGGCCTGGCCTGTGACTTCTCCCTCCATAACTTCCTGTCCCTGCTCATCAGCCCCTTGAGGACAGCAGGTGGTCACACCCTGGGCTCCTTCACCAGCCTCTTGGGCAGGTGCGGATCAGGGTGGTGGGGGGATGCCTGATTAGAAGTGTTTGTGGAAATCCATGCACCATGTGGGTTAGGGCACCTGTGTGGTGTCACTAAGGTGGGGCTGGGAAGAGACAGATCCAGCCACTTTGAGACGGCCCCAGGGATCACCCCAAGTTTCCATGACCTTCACTTTCATCTCCTTCCCACTTTAAAATCTCACAGACACACCCACCCAGACAGAGAGAGAAAGAAAGACAGAGAGAGAGAGAGAGAGAGAGAGAGAGAGAGAGAGAGAGAGAGAGAGAGAGAGAGAAACAGAGAGAGACAGAGAGAAACAGAGAGAGACAGAGAGGTGAAGGGAGGAGGCAGGCAGCGGAGGTTGGCGGACCAACGGGAGGAGGGCTTGCCCTCTGGCAGGCAATGTGACCCACCACCGCCCCCCAAACCCTCAGGAGGCCCACTCCTCTGCCTCTTCTAATAGACTTGAAACTCCTGTGACTGAAGATTTCAGATTAACATTTAAATTAATGCCGGACTGAAAATCTGGAGGCCCGGGTTGCTGATGTGACTCCGTTAACTTGTTCTGTGACCTGGGGCAGAAATTTAAAATCATCTTTTCTCATCAAGACGCACCCCGACCTCCCTCTCTGTGGGAAGGTCAGGGTGCAGCAGGCTCCAGCCAGGCGCGGCCCCTCCCAGCCTGTCCTGGGAGCTGCCTTTCGTGTGGAGGGCCGCCTTCCTACCTGCAATGCTCTGCTAGGCCTGGAGTGCAGCCCCTGTCTGCCCTGGGGGCTGACCCAGAGGACAGAAGCCCCCACTCCCACTGCAACCACCAGTGGAGCTGGGAGACATGGTGATGCTGCCACCAGTGCAGCCACTGCTGGGGAGCCTCTTCAAGGAGCCCGCCTTCCCTCCGCCTGTCTTGGTGCTGCCGAAACTGGGGATTGCACTGCTGGGAGCCCCAGAGCAGCCCCACAGGGCTCAGGGCACCTAGCCTTCCAGGGTGTGGCAGGGGCAGGCTCCCAGGCAGCCACCAGGTCGGGCCCAAGATCCCGAGGCCCTGCACGGTCCAGTGGGGCTGGGAGGAACCAGCTAAGTGGCTGCGTGCAGGTTCTGGGGGCTTCAGCCTCATCTGCCCTGAATGAGGACAGAAGTCCCGTCCAGAGGCTGGAAGAAATGCCCCGTGGCCAGGTTGCCAGCACAGCCCCTCCTGTCTCTGCTCCTGCCCCCATGGGCCATGCGTCCAGCTCACAGCTGTCCCAGGAGGGGCCCAGGACCTGCCAGGGCACAGAGCCCTAGGGCCAAAGCGGCCACCGCCCCTCACATTGACTGCTCCACTTCCCAGGGACTGGCTCCGGCTGTCTTCTCTCTCATGGAGGAGGAGCAAGGATTTCGGGAACCTCTAGGGAACCGCAAGGACCCCAAGTGACCCTCAGCCTACAGTGGTCATCTTGCTTCCCCCCAGGAGACCGCCTCACCCAGCTTGAGCCTGGCACCCCTGGCGAATGCTCCCCATCAGCCCGGCCTCTACTGGTGAGCTTCCCCTGGTGGGTTGGGCTCCCCATGGAGACAGCTGATGGAGGACAGTCTCTCTGGTTCCGGCCCTGGGGGCAGAGGCTTTCTCTGGTCTAGGTGGTCAGTAAACTGGAGAAAGCCATGCTGAACAGTCTCATAGGAAACGAGGATTCCCTGTCCAGGTGGGCATCCTTCGTCCACCTGCCCTCGCCTGCCGTGCCCTGGTCCTGGCAGCCGAGCCAGCGTCATCCCGGCTCCCACAGTGGGACGCGGACAGGCAGCATCCAGGCAGAGCCTTGCAGCTCTCTGTTCAGGAAACTCCCAGGACACATGCCCCAGAGCAAGTTCCATGGCTGTGGCAGCTGAGGGGTGGAAGGAGGTGTGGGTGTGAATTCTTAACTGGGGCGAAGGGGCAGCTTTGGAAGGCAGGGGTGGCCCACACTAGCGCCCACTGTGGTGGGATGCCCAGGCAGACAAACCTTCCTGCTGGCGGTGACAGTAGAGAGACAAGCTGCTTTTCTGGGAGCCCGGGGACTCGGTTCCTTCGTGGGGTGGGTAATCATAGTGGCCAAGTACAGCTCACACTGGCGTCATCCAGCCAGTAGGGGCAAGATCTGGATGGAGCTGGGCTTGTCCGGCCCCAAGCCCTGGTCCAGGTGCTAAAAGGTGGTTCAGGCCACAGACCCCTGTGGACACACTCACGGGTGCACACACCCCCGGGAGGCAGAGGCAGCCCGCAGTGTACCCCCACCCGCATTTCGGGGGAGCCATCTGCTGGCTGTTCTGTGTATAATGAGGAAACAGCACTGATGCCAGGGTCAGTCAGCAGTTCTGAGTTCAGATTCTGGGCACTTCAGGGCTCTGTTGTTCTAACAAAGGGGTCTGAAATTCCGTGTGTGGGGGAGACAGGCCACATGCATGCCTGTCACACCACGGCCCTCGCCCACAGTGCAGGCAAAGGCAGCAAGTCCCAGTCAGCTTCCTGCTGAGCACACAGGGTAGCTTCTCTTCTTACTGGGGCCTAGGAGAGGGGCTGGGCTCTGCCACGTGGCTCACGAGAGCTGAGCTCAGAGGGCCTGGCCGTTTTACATTTAGCAAAAGTGTCTCTATGGGGACAGGGCCTCCTCAGGTGTAATTGATGCAACCCAGTGGGTATCAGGGTCTCTGAGGACGCAGAGCACAGGACTCTTGATTCTTTTAAAAAGAGGATTTTAATGTCTTTTTTGAGAGAGAGATTTGTTATTCCACTTATTTCTGCATTCATCGGTTAATTCTTGTATGTGTCCTGACGGGATCAAACCCTCAGCCCTGGCATATCTGTGTGACACTCTACCCAACTGAGCTACCCAGCCAGGGCCTGAAAAAGCAGATTTAAAATAAAAAAGTAACACATATGTGGCATAAAGGAACACAAAGGGTCCAAAGGGGTGTACAGAGAAGACTGGTCCCGTCTGGCTGCTTTGAAGACTGTGTGTGCATGCTTTTTGCTGGGGCAGAGCTGTCAGATTCCCAGGAATGCTGGCCACAGGCACTGCGGCCGGAGAAGCGCATCTGGAGGTAACAGGCTTTGTGCCTGTTCAGCACACAGGGCCTGTGGACAAGCTGGGATACGGGTGACCAAGGCCCACACAAGATCAAGGTGGGCTCCTTCCACATACACCCTGCCAGCCGCAGGAGAGGAGAAGGTGCGGGAAGAAAGTCTGTGTTGGTGTATAATTGCGGATATGGGCAATTACCAACCATTTATCCAAACAGCAGTTGGTCTTAATCTTCTAACCTTTCTCTTGTTCAGGGTATCAGCTCTAAATTGCTTCTGAGTCCTGGGGGACCCAAAGTAATCTTTAGGCTTGAAATTGAAGTGTCTCTTCCAGCACCTAAATTTTGTGTCTTGTCTAGTCGGAAGACACTGTGGCACCATTGTTCATCAGGATGAAAACAGGCCTTCCATGGCTCCTGGGTGAGGCCAGCAGGTGCCCAGGGCAGCCCAGGGGCTGCCTAGAGATGTTCAGAGCTGGGCACCCACCCTCAGGCTCCCAACATGATCTGCAGGGATTTCTTGTGGGGTCAGGATGCAAGATGCATGGGCTCTTGTCCTGGAGGTAGAAGGATGGTCTTCCTCCATGGGGATAATTCAGAGCTACTCCCCCCTCCCCCAATACCCAACCTGTGATGGCAGGAGGCTTGGGGGAGGGGTCTGAGAAATGAGGAGGGACTGGATCGGTCCAGCGAATTCAACTCCCATCTCACCCTCATGCTCAGCACTCAGGTGGTAAGTGTTCAGAGCAGGTAAGCCAATTCCCATGTCATCCTAAGCAACACCCTTTGGAAAAGCCGTCCCACAGTGTCTAGAGTCAGTGGCTGTGGCTTTCCTCCTGTTCTGTCCAGCACAGGGCGCCTGTTTGAGAGCAAATACTTGGGATGGGCTGTCTGCTTTTCCACCTCTTTCTGGGATCTTCCTTATCGAAAGGGTTGGAGGTGAGGATCGGCCTCCTTACAGGAGACTGATGATTCACTTAAAATTTTTAAAATTTTTGTTTTAATTGAATTTAGGGAGAGTGAAAAAGGCAGATAGAGAAACATCATGGGTTGGCTCTTGTATGTGCCCGACCAGGGATTAAACCCACAACCTCAGTGCATCAGAACAATGCTCTCACCACTGAGCAACACTGGCCAAGGCTCAATGATGTGCTGTCTTAATTTGTGTGAGGTAGGAGGGTTTGAGGGGATTCCTCTCCATGATAGAGAGGCTGGGAGCTCTTGGGCTCACTGTCTCCAAACGTTTATGCATAACGATGGACTTGCTGATGCTCCTGACAGCTGTAGAGATTCAATGGGCCCCTTGCAGACCTCCTCTCCTGCATCCAGGGATTACCAGGTTCACATGGTCACAGGGAAAGGAATTTTAGAGAAAGTTTTACGGAAAAGGGGATCCATGGGAGAAGAATGCGTCTGTGAAGGGAAGAAGATAGCTCCAAGATGCCAGATGCTTATCTTACTTTTGCACAAGATGGAGGAATGTTAGAGGGGAAGGTGTACATTCATAGCAGATGGAGGACTGTTACAGGTGCTAGAAATAAGGCGACCCCCCGCCAAGTCAGGGGTTCTAGCAGAATACAAAACACTCAGGAGTCAGGCAGCAAGACAAATATATTTACTTCTACGTAGAAGGGTGCACACACATTATCTGGAACTGTGTGCACACGGAGCAGACGGTCTGCTCGGCTTTATAATCCCTGACACACGTGACCTGTCCTTTGCTCTTGATTGGAGCTCAGGTGCACAGTCTTTCCCGATTGGCTAATTCAAAGGGAGGGTTGGCCTTTGTGATTTCAAGATGACAGCCCCCAGGCGAGTTACACGCCATGCGGCCAAGATGGTGGCTGCCAAGTCACACAGTCCAAAATGGCAGCTGTCTAAACTATTCTTTGACAGAAAAGATGGCTTGTTTATTCTCACACAGGAGAAGGTGTACATTCACAGAGGAGAGAGGAATGTTACAGGGGAAGGTGTAAATTCTCGGAGGAGGGAGGAATGTTAAAAGATACAGGGAGGGAAAGAAAGGGCATCACGTGGGCTTTGGACTTTGAGATTGATGCTGTGCAGCAGAGTGATCAATGAGGAAAGCACAGGGGTCCTAGATGAAGGAAGGGTCCAATCAGAAAGGATCATATTCAGACAGGGAGCTGCAGCCTTTATAAACCCAGGGACAAAGAGACACAGACGACTTTTTTTTAGATTGAGTTTTCCCATTAGAGAGAGAGAGAAAGAGCAGATTTCTCCCATTTGGGGAACCCTCCCCAAGCAAAATTTGTATTGCTTCCCATAAACTTCCACATTTTTTGCTGAAAAAGCCTTTTAGTCTGAGGGCTTCTTCTTCAAACTTCATGAGGCAAGAACCCACAAAGGGGAGATTCTACTCTCTCCAAACTGCAAGTATCAATGGCAACCAGGAGGGAATCAGTAGCCTGGTCCTTGTTCGCCGCTGTAAATCCCTGTGGTCAGGCAGGGCTGTGGATCCCCGGAGTCAGGCAGGGTCAGGAGAATCTGTGTGCTGGACAACGTGGTTTCAGGTTCAAATGTGGGCTATCAAATGTTTGTGCACCGGGACCAGGAGGAAGGAATATGTCTCTCTCTAGAGGGTAAAAGGGCAAAAGAGAGGAACTGGAGGGTATAGATGGAGGGAAGGGCAGGAATGGGAGGCAGGTTCCTGAGAAAGGCCCAACAGGAAATTGGTAGTACTTTCTTGAAAACCTGCTCTAGGACAGGGAGCCTTTAAATAAGGCTCAGTGGTTGAGTGTCAACCTAGGAACTAGGAGGTCAGGATTCAATTTCTGATCAGGGCACATGCCCAGGTTGTGGGCTTGATTCCCAGTAGGGGCTGTGCAGGAGGCAACCAATCAATGAGTCTCTCTCATCATTGATGTTTCTATCTCTCTCTCTCCCTCTCCCTTCCTCTCTGAAATCAATAAAAATGTTTTGTTTTTTAAATTTTAAACTAGTGACCTAGTGCATAAATTCATGCACATTGGAAGGAAATTAATTAGAAGGTGGCCAGCAGGGCAGGACTGGGTGAGATGGGCCAAATACGCCCTGGAGCCAACCTTCCGAGGTCCCCTCCTTCATGTCTGTGGAGTGATCAGGGTTCCTCCAGCATATGAGGTCCCTCTGCCTGGCCTGAGGGGATCGGGTCAAAACTGGTTCTCCAACACCTCCCGATGCGTCATGGAATGTGAGAGGGCACTCTGCAAAGTTGTTGTCGTACAGGGTGTGGAATGCAAACACAAGTGTGCAGAAAACCAGATTTGGGGCCGACAGTGTCCTAGCAACAACATAATCCATGGCCAAAGGTGGAATTGTGAGGCCTACGAAGAATCGGGCTCCCTTCTCTCTGGTTTTGGGGTGTATCACCCAAGAACTGCCACTGCTAAGTCACTGCAGCTCATCAGTTCTTGTGTTGAGCATCTGCCTCCTGAAGGTTAGTGTGCATCATAGTGACCAATCAGATGGTCGGACACTTAACATATTAGCCTTTTATATACTAGTCTATAGAGAGCTTCCAGGCCTGCCAGGGACCGGCCAAGAGAATACAATGCCTATTTTCAGATGAGAACACGCAGAGCTGGTTAAGTGAACAGCCTCGTGGAGACTGCCTGGTGCGGGCCTGAGCCCTCCGTCCTCCATGTAGCTTTGGGGTCAGGCTGCCTCTGGCTAAGTCACAGCAGAGTGGCCTCCATGACCCCTGCTATTTAAAGGACCCAGGATCTTCCCCAGGAAAGGACTGGAATGTCTGGCTTCTGCCCACTCAGAAAACCCTCCCCTGCTGTGATTCAAACCCTGTGCCCCTGTGTTTGTGGGCAGCAGGTGCTCGGCCAAACTAGAGATACAGAGGTGGCAGCGGGCAGGCAGGGCATTCCACTACCTGTCTTGGCCGGGGGCTGGCGGGCACCTGTGGAGTTGACCTTGAGCATCTCTGTCCTTCTGCTGTGAGTTCCAGGATGTGTGTGCTCCACGTGGTTGTGACAAGATAAAGAAACACAGGCTTTGGGTGGCTGCCCAGTGGCAGGAGAGGCCTTCGAGGCCAGGCGCATTTCCTGTGTCCCAGGGACATGGCTGACCAGAGGGGACAACACATTTTCCTGCCCATTTCTGCTTGTGCCTGAGAAATGGAGGAACACTCATCCACACTGTGGGCCCTCAGAGCTGTGCCTGCCCTCCTGTGTCCATGCGGGCCATTTACTTGTGACGGTTGTGTGCTGGGGCAGGTCCTGGAGAGCAGGTGGACAGAAGGGACCTGTGACCCGCTGCTCTGGGCCAGGTCTTGCCTGGTGAGAATATTCCAGGGGCCAGAGGACCAGCAGGGAGAAAGCCACCCTGTTCAGTGGCAGCTGCTCTGGCTGCTGGGGCCCCTAGGCACATGGGCTTGGGAAGATACCAGTGGGTGTGGGGATAGATATCCAAGGGGCCTATGTGTCCTCCAATCAGCATGTGGACTCTGTTGTTCCACTCCCAGAAGCACCCTGGATCTACAGGCTCCTGCACAGCCCTCCTGCCCTGACACAAGCTGTGCCCACTGCCGTCTCCTCTCTCTGTCTCTGTCTCTGTCTCTGTCTGTCTGTCTGTCTCTCTCTTTTATTTTCTCCCCTCAACATACTCTGCCATCAGCAGCACTATAGGCTGGTGAGAAATCACTGGCCCAGATCCCCTCCATGTGTCTCTCCTGTGCATCCTGGCAGTGGGGCCCAGGGCAGGTCAGGGAGCCTGAGAGAGCCCGACAGGCACTCAGAGACCTCCAGGGGCTGGCATAGTAGCAAACTGGGATGCAGGACTGCTGGGCTCTCCTTCACCTGAGGCTGGACCCTACCCACCCACTCTCCAGTCCTACGCCAGCCCCTCGCCACACTGGAGGGGATGACTCTGAATGCCAGGACCTGGTCAGGGCTGCGTGAGGGATCACACACTAGGGTGAGCAGCCCCTGCAGCCAGCTCCTCTTCCTTCTTAGCCTGAGAGGCTCCAGAGAGGCCGGAGTGAAAATGCAAAGCTGAGACAGAAGCAAGAGTTTACATGCTGTGTGCGTGTGTGCACAATGTGTTCATGCATGTGTGTATGTGAGCACACAGGTGATCAGGTGTGTTTGTGACCCCAGGGACAGGTACTTCTGCTAACTGTTGCGGCTGGCTGCCTGCAGCCCTGGTGACCCTCAGATGGAAGGTCCTCCTGGGGCCGAGTGCTGTTCCAGGTGGGGCCAGCAGGGGGACCTTTCCCTCAGGGCTCCAGCCTGATGGGGTGCCTCCACAAGGGGTTAAACCCCTCTCCCCACAAACCAGAGGGATTAAAAATTCCCGTGATCGCCAGGGGATGTGGGTGGAGGGGTGAGCAAAATTAAAAGGGAAGATTATTCCTAATCCCCCTGGTGGTGTAGCAATGGAGAAAGAGCAAAGCCGGCCCACAGTCTGTGCAGAAGCATCTGGCGACTGTCACACTCACATCGAGGTGTCAGAACCGTCTCATCACTTACTCTCATCAGTCCCCTCATATTCATTGCTCCTCACCCACAGACTAAGGATTGTTTGAGTCCACAAGTCTGGTGAGAGTAGGGATGGTGGGCGGCCCTGAGAAACGGGCATGAGTTCCCTGGGAGACGCCCGCCCGCCAGCCCGGCACCTGGTGCGGGAGCGAGCGGTGGTGGGGAGGCTCTCACATGCTTGGCACTGAGTAGACTTCTTTCTGTGGATTCTTGGGAGGGAGAGGGACACATTGATTTTCTTGGAGAAAGCACCAGGAGGATAGACAGCTTCTGACACTCCTTGTTCTGAAACAGTGGCTTTTTCTGAAACATGCTGCTGGGTGGTCCTCACTCTCGGGAGGAAGCCACCACCCTGGTGGGTCTTCATCTGACCCTGAGAGAGGCGTCAGCATCAGATGGGCCTGACTGTCCCCTGGCTGCAGCTAAGAGGTGCTGAGACCTGGGGCCTGGAGCAGGCCAGGTGCGGGGCCAGGCTGGGCTGTGCAGGGCTGTGCCTGGTGCTGGCACCATGCTGGGAAGAGAGTGGCCACCAAGGGGAGCAGTGGGCTTTGCATATGAGAGACCCCTGGTGGGGGCAGGGAATCCAGCCACAAGGATTTCCATGTACAGGCAAGCCAGGGTGCAGCACAAAGCGGCTACAGGCACCGAGGCAGATGTAGGCTGGGGCCCCGTTTCTCTCAGCCTCCCAGTCCCTGTGTGGCCTCTTGAGACCTCCCTTTCCCTGCGACACATGGGAGCAGCACCCATGGCCCTGGGTTCAGGGAGGAAGGGGCCAAGTCCAGTGTGAAGCCCTCTCCTGGGGTGGGCAGAGGGGTCTTTGGTCAGTGGTCACCGCTGAGAAAGCCTGGTCAGAGCAGCTTGCTCCGCACTGTGTGTGTGTGCACGTGTGCACATGTGTGTATGTATGCACACTGAATGACTGTCATGTCCTCCAGAGAGAGGTGCTGTTGGCCTCCGGAGAAAGGACCCCAAAGCCGGTGGGGCAGGGACATGGAGACAGCACTGTGTCACCCTGCAGCTGGGGCCTGGAGGTATCCAAGGTGGGATAGGGTTTGAGACCATGTGGGCAAAGGCTGGTGGCCCAGAGCAGGTGGCAAGTGTCTCTGGAAAGAGCTGGATAGTCGGTGTCTCAGGCCTGACTGCTGCTGCTGCGCTTCACCATGGAGAGTGGAAGGTGGCACACGACACCTGGGGGACAGCATGGCTGAATCCCAGGAAACCTTACTGTGGACGCCGACAGTTGAGTTTCATATCGTTTTCACATGCCACAAGATATTCTTCTTATGATTTTTTTTTTTTGGCCATTTATAAATGTGAGAACCAGTCTCCACTCACAGGCTATGCATACACCATGGGTGGCCTGGGGCACCCAGGGACCTCCTATGGTCAGCATGCTCTTCCTAAGATTTCAGGTGGGGGCCCAGACCCTGAGCTTGGGGAGGACAGAAACTGCCTTGGTTTTGTTTGTTTTGTCTCCTTGTGCCCATAAGTGGGTGCTCATAATGGGTGCTCACCAAACAGTGGTCGAGTGACTGAGCTTCAGCTTTTAGATTAGTGCCTCGTACCTGACTCTTGACTGCAAGATCCCCTTTGCCCTCCACTCTTGGGTCTCTTGCCTGTGAGGAGCCTTGCCTCTGAGGACAGAGGGTGATCCATGCCTGTCAGACCTAGCACTGCGCTCGCTCGGTGATGGGCCTCTGCCCAGCTGGCATTGTCCCTGCGGGGCTCCTCCCCCTGCCCCACCTCCACTTTGCAGCTGGGCCTGGAGAACAGTGATCTAAGGTTTCTTTTCTACAGGACCTGTAGGGGGACAATCTCCCAAGCTCTTTCCAAGTACAGGGAGCTGATGTTATCTTTCAGATTATTCATTTTGAAATAGTGAGAACTAATTCAGCTCAAAGGTATCAAAATGAGCTCACATTTACCTACTTTAAGAAAGATTCTCAAGGGCCAAAGTGATAAAAGTGACAGGAAAGACGAGAGAGACCAGTGTCCTCGGCAGACAGTGCGTGGCCCTCCCCGACCTGCTGAGTCTGGGCTTGTGGTTCTCCCAAGGCTGCTCTGCTCGGAACGGAACGAACCGGAAAGCCCTTCTCACTGTCTGAGCATCCCTGTACCCTGGGGCAGCCTGGTGGTGACCGCTGCTCTGTAGGGAACCCATCGAAGAAATTCACAGTGACTGGTCCATTGAGTCTGCTGGCCTGACACATCAGCATATAAAATACATGGACATGTGTCAAGAATGACTCACTCTCAGAAACACAATCTGAGAAAAGAACGCAGCAGGAGGAAAAGATCGAACACACACAAGTGCCTTTGAAAATGCCGGCTGTTCCCTAAAGGTCCCCAGTCAAGGGGCTGTGAGGCGGCCGTATGTCCGGTGCCCCTGCTGAGCATGGACACGGGGTCTGTGATCCAGAGAAGGGCTAGGGCCCGGAGAACACCAGCTGGAGTTCTGGGCAGACTTTGGAAGGGTCAGAGTCTGGTCATCAGAATGCCAAGACTACAGGAGCGCTCCCTCATGCTGCAACCCTGACGAGGAGATGCAGAGTTGTACTGCTTGCCGCTCGTGGTCATGCCCATGTGGGAAGAATGCTCGCCAGTGGCCCAGGAGGTCAGCTAAACCCACTCTTCTACCAGAGCCACGTGGACGCATTAACAGTCTCTGTCTCTTTGCTACAGATACAGGTTGTGTTTGGTCTGGATCAGTCCTTACACTTTCACTTGCTCTTTGGGGGCTAGAAGAGGCATTAGAAAACCAAAAACACAGACACACCTTCTCCTCTGGCCCCGAGGGCCTGGGGTCTCCTCCGTAAGGGAAGTGAGCAATGCCCCCGACACCCCTTGCCCCTGAAGCAGTTCTAACAGGCCTGGTCACCACCCTGAAGCTGACTGGGTCAAAACTGGGTGTTTCTGGACAAAGAAGCCTCAGAGCCAGGAGGAGAGGTGGTGTCTTGTGCTCAGTGCGCTGTGAGATGGGACCTGGATGTGGAGCAGCACAGATAAGCCCACCCATTGCCCCTCTGACGGTGCTTCTCACCGAGCCAGCGTCAGGCCCGTGGCCAGAGCAGAAGGAACGGGCCCAGAAGTGCCTCCGGGCACCCAGGGTGGATGGCTCCACTCACCAGTCAGATGTGGCCTGGGAAGGTCAGAAACGCAGGTGGGAAAAGCACGCCTGGGAGGACGAGCTACACCGGCTGTCATGCACGAGATCCCTTAAGACGGGAGCCGCGGCCTCCGGGTGGGCCTTGTGTGGCCCTTGAGCTTCTTTCCGTCCCCGGAAGAGCAGAACTGTTTTTTTGCGATGGGTGGCTCACACGCAGCACTGGGCAAGGTCCCTGGAGCACCGGGCTCCCCCAGAGGTGCTGTCACTCTGTTTGGGGCTGAGATGGGCCATCTTTTTTTTTAAATTTCTTTATTGATTAAGGTATTACATATGTGTCCTCATCACCCATTACCCCTTCCAATTTCCTCCTCCCCCCCGTCACCACTTATGCCCTCACCCCCCTGGTGTCCGTGTCTATTGATTAGGCTTATATTTTTTCTTTCTTTCTTTCTTTCTTTCTTTCTTTCTTTCTTTCTTTCTTTCTTTCTCTCTTTCTTTATTTATTTATTTAAATTTTATTTACAATATAACTTATATTTAATAGTAGTACATATGTTTTCCTCCCCCCCCCAATATCCTCCCCCCAGCCTCCCCTACCCCCCAGCACATGTCCCCACCTGCCTCCCTCCCCACCCCAGAGTCTTTCATTCATTGGTTATGCTCATATGTATGCATACAAGTCCTTCGGTTGATCTCCCCCAGCATCTGCCTCCCCTCCACTCCAGCCTTCCCCCTGTAGCTTGACAGCCTGTTTGATTAGGCTTATATGCATGCATAAAAGTCCTTTGGTTGATCTCTTCCCCTTACTCCCACCCTCCCCTATCATCCCTCTGAGGTTTGACAGTCAATGCTTTTCTGTCTCTGGATCTGTTTATGTTGTTCATTGTATTCCATAAATGAGTGAGATCATGTGATACTTATCTTTCTTTGACTGGCTTATTTCACTTAGCATAAAGTTCTCCAGTTCCATCCATACTCTAGTTTGAAGCAGCCACCTTTTTCCTCCTTTTTCTTCTTCCTCTTCTTAAAAAATACCTTTCAGCATTTCCTATAATACTGGTTTGGTGTTGATGAACTCCTTTAGCTTCTCCTTATCTGTGAAGCTCTTTATCTGACCTTCAATTCTGAATTATAGCTTTGCTGGGTAGAGTAATCTTGGTTGTAGGTTCTTGCTATTCATCACTTTGAAAATTTCTCGCCACTTCCATCTGGCCTACATAGTTTCTGTTGAGAAGTCAGCTGACAAGCGTAGGGGTGCTCCCTTGTAGGTAATTGTTTTTCTCTTGCTGCTTTTAATATTCTCTCTTTGTCCTTTGCTCTTGGCATTTTAATTATGATGTGTCTTGGTGTGGTCCTCTTTGGATTTCTTTTGTTTGGGGTTCTATGCGCTTCCTGGACTTGTAAGTCAATTTCTTTCACCAGGTGGGGGAAGTTTTCAGTCACTATTTCTTCAAATAGGTTTTCATTATCTTGCTTTCTCTCTTCTTCTGGCACCCCCATAATTCTGATGTTAGTACGGTTGAAGTGTTCCAGAGGCTTCTTACATTATCCTCAAATTTTTGGATTCTTTTTCATTTTTCTTTTTTGGTTGAGTGTTTTTGGCCTCTTGGTATTTCAAATCTTTGACTTGATTCTTCTGTTCCTCTAGTCTGTTGTTGGGTTTCTGTAAAATATTTTTTATTTCAGTCAGTGTATGTTTAGTTTCTAGTTGGTCCTTTTTCATATCCTTGAGGTTCTTGCTGAGCTTATTGGCTTTTTCTAGGAGCCTCTTGAAATACCTTATCACTGTGGTTTTGAACTCTATATCCAGTCGTTTGTTTTCCTCCATTTCTTTTGTTTGTGATCTTTTTCTTTCTCTCCCCATTTTCACTGCTTCCCTGAGTTGGTTGGGTAGCTTTGTGTGCTATGTATCTCGGCCTCCCCTGTTACCTGAGGTGTATACTTTTGGTGCACCTCTTTGTTGACTGTGTATACAGCTTTGTTGTAGATAAGTCTTGTTTGTTGTTGGTATCACTGGGAGGAATTGACCTCCAGGCCAACTGACTGTGAGGATCAGCTGTGTCTACTCTAGGAGACAGCCTTCTGCGCCTAGACTTGCAAACTTGCCAAAGTCTCTGTGCTCAGTTTGGATGGGGCAGAGTTTCTGGGTGGGGTGGAGTATCAGGGTGGAGCCGACAGCCTTGGCTTTCAGTTAGCCCCAGCCCATGAGGTCGCAGGGTCCTAGCGTCTGCAGGCAATCGCCGCAGGCACCTTTGTGAGAAAGGTGAGATGGGCCATCTTTTTAAGTCCTTGCACATTATGTTCTGAGGTCAAGCCTTGGGGCTTGGGGTCTTGCCTGGCCCACCTACCACTGTGGCACTGTCTTCTTGGGTAGAACACAGCAGCTGAAAATCAAAAGCCGGTTCAGGTAACTGCCACCTGCAGTCGGCCAGCATCAGGGATGGAAGCCGTTGGCTCAGATTTGCCAGCATGCAGAGTTGGACGCAGGCCTGGCTAGGCTGCATTGTGGGCGCCCGCCTTGGAGTAACCACGGCCCAGATGCCCAGCCTGAGTGCCTCACGGCAGCTCTTCAGGGCAGGGGATGGAGGTTTCAGGCTATCTTCCTGCTCGGGTGCAGGGAGTCGTCTGTCTCCTTCCCTCCTTCCCTCCCCACCAGGAGACTGCAGGCCTCTGTCTCTGGTTCTTACAGTTGCTCTGCTCCACAGGCTCTGGGCTCTGGACAGCCTTCAGTAGAGGAAGCCACACGGTGCTCTGTGGCTTCCTGACCGAGCAATTGAGAAGAGATTCCTGTGCCTGTCTCATAGAATGGTCTCTGAGTTATGGTGAGGCCACAGCAGTGGGAGGTGATGCCTAACTGACATGAGGTATTGGAGGCCCTGGGCAGCGCCCCTTTGCCAACCCGTGCCAGCACAGACCAGTCTGCTTGGCACCATTCAGTGGCCAGGTCTCCTTGGCATCCGACCCTCCAGAAGCCCCGCCCACCTCTGTAACTGTTCTGCGTGACAGCATGGCTGCCACTGGTGTGGATTCTGATGGGGACTTGGTGGCTGCAACTGTATCAGTGGCCTGGGCACCATCACCAGGCACCACAGACCCAGCAGATGGTCTCCCCATCCTGGAGGCTGGAAGTTGAGACCCAGGTTGGGCAGGGCTGGTTCCTCCTGAGGCCTCTCTCCTTGGCGTGTTGGCCACTGTCATCTCCCTGCCTGTCCCTCTGTGTGTCTGTGTCCTTACCTTCTTTTCCTACAAGGACCCCAATCAGATTGGCTTGATGATCTCATTTTACCTTAGTCACCTCTTTCAAGGCTCATCTCCAAATAAGGCCACATTTTGAGGGGTTGAGGATTAGAGCTTCAACACAGGCGTTTAGGGGGACATAATTTAGCCAATACGAGTGGCCCTATCTGTCGCTTGGTGAAGGGAAATCTAATGTCTCCAGGCCCAGCAGCCTTGTCTCACCACTAGGTGCCGACCCTAGCTCTGCCCTGAGATGTTTGGTCAAGTGCTCCTCTGTCTTCAGTCTCCTCACCCGACAAGTGAAGGGTTTGCTGTGGGGTTGCCAGTGTTGTGCTGGGTGCCCTCGTGCCCGGGAGCTGGGAGGGTGTGGACAGCACGGCCAGTGGAATGATCACCATAGAGGGACAACTGCGGTCCTGGCCATGGCAGGATGGTCAACACCTGGGAAATGGGCTTAAAGATGTGCACCCCAGCCCACTCAAAGCTATTGTTTTGAGATAGAACAAAGTAAAGCTTTATCCAAAAAAAAACCTGATTTGTGACAAATATTCCAAGGAGAGTTTTTGTAGCTCACAGTGATGGGAGCTCCTCTTAGGACCGGTCGTCAGGGTGAATCCTGCCCCTGGGGAGGGATGCAAGTCCTGATGCCACACTGTCAGTGTTGGTGCACCCGCCTTCAGTGACCGGTTGGACGGTCCACAGACTCCTGGATGGGACTAAACCCTCAGATCGCAAGTGTATGCACTGTGATGTAATCTGTGTAAAAGAGGAAGGGACACACATACACATGCACACAGACAAATATAGGAACACAGGCACATCTGGACAGACATGCATATACACAGATATGCGCAATATACATATGCACACACAGGAACATACATTAGCACATGGGCACACATTGTACATGCATGAATGCACATGTGCGTGCATGGGCACATGACATATGGATATGGATCCACCTGTACACAGGAATAAAGATGGCCTCTCATATGCATAAGGGCACATAGGAATGCACATGGTCACATGTTTGCATGCATGGACACACTCGAACATACATGGGCATGTGCACATAGGATGCACATACTCATGCATACGTGCATTAGACACACAGTATCACACATGGTCACATATATACACACATGACACAAAGGAACACACCTGGGCACATATGCACATAGCAGACACACATGCATCCATGGGCACACACACAAACACACAAGCACACATGCACAAAAGATATGTAAGAGCACACATGGGCACATGAGCATCCACATCCACACATACTTACACATGGACACACTGAAAACACACACACACCCATTCACACACACACGGATAGCCGTGCATTGGGATATTTGGGAGTGAGGAAAGCAGGGCCATAGGATTTGGGGAGGTATTGTGGGATAGGTATAGGCCTTACTTTTTACTCTACCCTTTTGTTCCTTTTGAATTTTTAAATTTTTAAATCAAGTGAGTGCATTACTTTTTCTATTTATAAAATAATTTTCAGTAGCGAGTGCTTTCTCTCTGACCAGTGGGAAGCAGTGTGTGCGTGTCCCTGTCTGTGAAGATGAAGCCAAAGTATCTTTTTCAGCCTCCCTTTCCCCTGAGACCACTAAGCTACTCTATGGGATTCATTGCTTCTACAAGTACACAACAGTTCCCCCAAATGTAACATTCACCTCTTCTATTTGGGGAGAGTGCTTTGCAGAAGTGGTTAAAAATATGATCACTCATCTACGGTTTTGTTTTTGTAACAAGATGGTGGAAAACCATGCAGCTTTTGGGGACAGAAAACTGTAAAATCAGGGCAAGGTCTTATACCTCTGTGATCTGCAGCTCGATGGATAGACAAGGAGTCATATTGTCATCAGTTAGTGTCTATGAGCCTCTTGCAGCCACAGTGGTTTCTTCTAGTATTTTGTTTTAATATTCATTTAAAATCACAGAATAGGAATCTTTCAAAAGCATGGATTAGAGAGGTGTTATTTGTCTAACATATTGGTGGAGTTCAATAATATTTATTGAAGGAAAAAAGTCGTTTACACTCATGCTGCCTACATTCATGCTGCCTCTGCTCTCTCAAGCACCCTCACTTTTTCCATTAATATTATTTTTGAATCTGCAAAGTCCTGCCCAGGAATGCAGTGTGGACAAGACTCGGAAACGAAGTGAAAGGGGTGCCCCCAGTCTCTGCTCAGGGTGATTTTAACAAAAGTGACAAACTGACGTTTTTCACGTGGATGGGTGCATTTCTTTTCATTTTCCTGAAAATATTTGAAAATGAAAGGCTTTGGGGGAGACTAACAGAATGCTTTTAAAATGAGAAACCATGTGGCAGTGCTAATTTTGTATTTGATAATGAAAGTAAAGTGTGTTTTTTTAATTTTAGGAAAAAAGCAAATGCATTAGATGACCACACACCCCCCAGTTTGAAGTCCATTAATAGGGATTCTGTTTATTACTGTTAAGTTGAAAAATAAAAAATGTAAGTGAAGCTTTAATATGTTTGAATTCTAGAAAAATTTTCCTCCAAAATCATATTGATTTCTTATTATTTCTATTTTTCTCACAACCTGAGCATCCACTTTATGTTACTGACATAATGCATCCATAAGTAAGAATAGGAAACACTTATAAAATATTTTATTTTAAGCTTTTAAAGGAGGCAATATTTTACATTGTTTTTATACATTTATTGTGTCATTTGTGGTAAATTGTGCTGAAATCTTTGTATTTTTGTCCACACATTTAATTGATTGCACAAAGTCACCTGTTTTAACATCAAATTTTGTAACTGAAAAAAAACAATATTCATTCTATTCTATGTTGGCTGCTTTGGCTCTGGAAACAAAGGCTATTTAAAATCTCTTATTGATTAAGTCCTGAAGCAATAGTTTTTTTCTGATATACAGAACACTGGAAAATTATCAACCTTTATTATTCTTCATGGGAAATGAGCACCTTTGGATTTGTAATCATATTGTCTAATAAAACTAAACAGCCAATGCTATTTGCATATTATATGAAGTGTCATACAACAAACTCATAGCAGTCAATTAACATAAAAGCTAATTATGTATCTCATCAGCTTACAAGAATTTCTGAATTCATGCTTCCTCATGGCAATCTAGAGCAAGGGCAGTGAATTTTCACTTCTAAATACTGACTTTTAACTAATGTTAGGAGTGATTTCAATATTTTTATGGATGAAAAGTCAGTGATTAAACTAGATGCAATACTTCCTATTTAGTTAATGCAATCAAATTTTCTACATTAACTAAACCTCTAGAAAGGAAATCTTTACCTCTGTGTGACATTAATTCTCGGTCACTGGGCAGCTTACGTACTGGTTTCCTCTGAAGGACACTCCAAAGGGACGACGAAGGTGAGATTTACCTGAGGTTGCAGGCTGTTCTGAGACAGGCGGATACACCACAAGGACCTCTCTCAAGGCCCAGCCGTATCGGTGACACTGCATGGCTGCCCGATGCTGCTTGAGCAGAGCAGAGGGAGCCTGCGAGGACTGTTACCAGTGTGTCGCAGACGTCTGGGATATTCCCTAACCCCAGGTTCCCAGGGAGGAGGAAGTCAAAACTTTCAACTATTTGTTTCCATTTTCAAGTTGGGATGGGAGACCTTCTCCCACCCCCATGTCTTCACACAGGTAACAGGCACATGGTCAGAAGAGGCCTTGATAGTAAAAAAACAAACAAACAAAAACCACTGCGTATACTAAATATGGTTTTGAGCAGCAGATGGGTTTGAAAATGAGAAAAGTTAGGATTTTCTTGAATCAGGGTGCTCTGACAAAGCAATGAAATCATGATGGATCATTGTTAAATTTATAACTTACACCAAGGGAGTCCATGTGTAGAAGTCATGGCTACAGAAAAACTGGGCCAGCGAGTGGAGTCTGTTCCCCTGATACAACAACGGCGGACTTTTCCATTCATATTTTAATGAGGTCAGTATCTCTGAGCCAGTCATTCCTGGTCGGAGGCAAGGGTCCCCTAAGATTACAATAGGAGTCGCTTTATTGACAAGTACTATTCAACATCCCCACAGTACAGAGAGAAAGACTCCGTTCTAGTCCACTTGTCCTAATACTTATTGCACTCTTATAATGAAACCATTTTGAGAGAAGAAAAAGGCTCAATTCTTCTAAATTTACTGAAGGTCGTTCAGCTCAGTGGAATCACTGAAAACTGGAATCAAATGGTTTTAATAAATATCTGAAGAGGTGCCATGCGTAAGCATCTTTTCCTTAAAATGTTTTCTTGCAAAATTGGATGCTTTGGTATTTTAAAATCATTTTCTTAAATCTTCTGTAAAACGAACTCTACTAATCTTATTCTGGGTGCTTTTCCTTTCTTGTTTTTTGGTGAAGATTATCAAGTAGTATTTTCAGAAGTTATCCGCATGCAAACATTTCCTGCTATTAAAGAATGTTCACTCCAAGGAGCTGGCTAATGATATTGAAAGCCAGTTTATCTTCAAAGACTTGAAAACTTCACGTGTTGATCCCTCCATAGAGCATATTTGTGTTAAAACAGGCACATTACTACTTGTACATGTAAAAGTACACTTTCCAATAAGAAAAACAAGTTCTCCTGTCAGGTCTGCTTTGAAGAAGCGCCTGCCCAGGGCGCAAGTAAGCTGTCTTACGCGGGCGTCCGGATTTGCGCAGACCTGTGCTCAGCGATTTGGCACAGGCTCGGAACCGGGCTCAGTTTCACAAAACATTTCTGAGAGTGTCCTCAGCTCAAGGGGGGACTCCTGAGAAGTCTGAGGACAGGTCCCTTCCTAAGGCTCCGGCAAGGCAGGCCCTTGCCCTCCGCCCTCCTCCGCCCGGTGTTTACTCTTCAGATTGGGGAGGATGAGAGGGGAGGGGAGAAAATGGATTCTTGATTAGTTAGATTTTTCTAAACGAGCGAGTCTTCCCTTCTCTTGCTGCTGCTTTGTGGACATACAGAAAGTACTGTGGATGTATTTCGTATGTGTCAGATAAGGAATTATGCTTAAAGTACACGCGTGGCAGGAAAAAGCCATGATCATGCTGCCTAATTGTAATGGCACCTGCCCCGCCCTGTGGCCACTCTCCGGCCCCATCGGCGTTTCCCCCTCCGTTCCTGGAAGAGAAGGAAGCACGCGCAGTGCGTTTGTTAACCGAGGCATTTTCAAAACAACGTAGAAGCGCAAGTGGGAAGGGGCGCATCAAGTTGTAAAGAAAATGCAACGTGGGTTTGGGGCGTGCACTTTAAACCTCCGCTTTGGGTGTTGACTGCAGACAAGGAAAAATACTAACACACGCAAGCGATTAAAACTTGGTATTCTTAGTGAGTGAAGTGCTGTGTTCCGGTTTCATAAACGATTTAATTGCAAAACGGAAGGCGTAAGCCTACACAGCGGTTCAAACCATCAGTCAAGTTTGAGATGAGGAGGGATGTCGTCCGGCGCACACGGTGGGGGCCTGGGAAAGTCAATTAGTGGTGTTTTTTTCTTTTGCTCTTTCCATGTCTCTTCGAACTTTTTTTCCCCCTCTTGAGACGGGGAAGGACAGTGGCGTCGTGGACGGTCAGCCCTGCGGCTGAGCTCGGGCCGGGGCGCCGGCCGCCCGCGCCCTTCGCGCGTCCCCCAGCGCGCCGTGTGACTCGCGGCCAGATGGCGGCGGGGCGCGGGACCCTTTGTGCGCCCCCGAGCGCGCTGTGAATGCCGCGCGGTCATCCGCACCGGAAGGGTTCACACTGAGCCTGAAAGGGGACAATGGGGGCTGTGGATAGCAACATCGCAGAAATCGAGACCATTTGTGATTCAGCCCCTGTCGCCATGGTTGTCAAGCAAACTTCCTACTTTGATCAGCGGAGGGTGGAGAGGGAAGGAGCCGGGAGCCTGGCCGCGCCGCGTCCGGGCGCCCTTGGCGGGTCCCCGCCCCCTTCCGGAAGGAGCTGGGGACAACCTCCTGCACCTTGACCTGTCTAGACGGCCCCCAAGTTTCTTGTCTCCGTTACCAAGGACGAGGGGTGCTCTTTGACCCCCGCGCGGGGCGGAGGTGGTGGCCGGAGGGTCCTCGGAATTCTCTCGGGATTCCGGAGGGAGAGGAACGCATGGCGATGGGCACCAGCTGTTCCCAGGACGGCGCAGCCTCGCTGGCGACGGGGCGCGGAAGCCTCTGTGTGCGCCCCTCTCCACTCCACGGGGCAGTTCCGCCGTGCGGGGGTAGGGGAGTGGGGGGGGGGGGCAGAGGGGGACAAACTTGGAGCTTTGCCTAAGTTCTTCTGAATGGAGAGGTCTGGAACCAGACCAGAGAGGCCGGCTCTCTCTAGCTCCTCTCTCATTTTCTCCCTGGCCTTCCTCCTTCTCCCCTCTTCCTCTTCCTCCTTCTCCTCCCCCACCTCTGCCTCCCCCTCCTCCTCCGCTTCCCTCCATCTCTGCTGAGTAGATGGGTAACAGCTGCTTCTGTACCGTCTGCCCTACTCAGCATGCCCGGTTACTTTGGCATATTATCTGTGTAAGCCTGCTCTCTAGCTTGACTCTGTCTCTTTCGGCCCACTGTCAAACATGCGCGTTTAAAAACAGGCTTTAATGACGTGAACAGTACAACCGTATCCACGTTTCGGTAGCGGGAGCGGAGCGCGGCTGAGCTCCGGGTGCGGCCGGCGCCCGCACTGCAGGCGTTTTCGGAAGCCGCGCCTCCTCCGCGCCGCGGCCGCTGGGCCGGAGGCCTTTCTCGCCGAGGCCGGAGCGCGAGCGGAGGGGGACTGCCCGCCCCAAGGGGAACCGGGACCACGGAGAAGACCTTCAGCAAGTTTGCTCCAAGGAAAGCAGGCAAAATATACAAAGCCTTTTTAAAACTCTCTCTTGCTCCGAGGCTTGCAGACCTGTGAAGTTCGAGGTAAGCGCACTCCCAGGCCCTGCGCGGAGAAGCCCTGTGCTCCGCGAGTACGTTGCTGGCCTATTTGGGCGTTTTTTTGTTTGTTTGTTTTGTTTTTTTCTCCTTGTTTCCATTGTTGCTGAGTTTGAAGAAGTCGAACATTAAAATGCGGTCCGTTTGCCTCGTGGGCCTGCGGGCTTCCGGGTGAGCATACAGAACAGAGCGCCCCGAGACCTGAGGCCGCGTGTCCTCGCCGCGGAGACGCCCAGCCACAGGCCCAGGAAGCCCGCCTGCAGAGCCAGCGGCTTCGGGGGAGCCTGCACGTCGCCCTGCTGCTGTGGGGACTGCGGAGGGGTCTCGATGGTCCTCCTGCGGAGGTAGGTCTCTTGCAGGTTCAAATCCAAATTAAAGTGAATGTCGTTTTCAGACATTTAAGGCCAAGTGGCGAGGGAGAGCGTCTGACCCGTCCTCTCCCCTACCCCTCCACCAAGGTTTCACAGAAGGGAGAGTGCCTTCCTGGGCGAATTCAAGTGTTTTAGCACCAACCGGAGTAAACAAAGGCTTAGGTGTGGTCGTTGGCTTAAAGCCACATTAGCTCCCAGTGCGATGTAGATTTTACGAGAGTGCTGGCCGCTGGCTGGCGGGTATGTGTCTACAAAACCATATTCAATATATTTCCCTTTACTTAACGCTCAAAGCATTGGGAAAACCTGTTTAAAAATGTATTAAGTGTACGCCTTGGCCCAAATGTCAGACGTGCTGACCCCCGAAGTGAGGGCTTGAGTTGACTTTTGAAGATTTAGTTTCAAATAAAAAGTAAAGGCAGTAATTCGGGGTTAAAGAGACTGCAGGGAAGAAATTGCATTGCGTAAGTGTGCTTGTATTTCACAGGTTTTAAATAAGCATATTATAGTGGACTTTAAATGTTTTAAATGCCAGTGAAAAAGAGTCCTGCTTAATGGGTCGGAGAGTGGTTTGCAAATCTCTGGCTCGGCCTGGGCAGTCGCGGGGCCTGAAGCTGGAACTCCGGGTTCTGCACCAAAGCTCACACTTCAGCTGGAATTCAGGGTTTGCACGTGCACAGGAAAATTCAAGCTCCCTCTTCACGGGAAAGTAAGGTTTGGGGGGAAGCAAAGTGGAAGTATGGCGATTTCCCTAAATGGTGTGAAAAGAAACTCCCCCCAGTAAGTGTCAGGCGTGTTATTCACAGTGAAATTAAAGACGCACATGTTTTGATTGCCGAGAGAGCTTAATTGTCTCAAATTTCAGGTCCTGGTTTAAAACCACAAAATAGGTTATTATGGTAAATCAGAAGGAATCGGTTTTAATTATTTTAGGAAGCTGGCCACTTTAAAGTGTTCTTTGAAAGCTAAAACAACAGGAAATTCGTTTCTTCTTATTTCTACTATCCAATTAAAGGAAGAGAAACAAAGACCAAGAACCATTTTTACTTCCAGGAGACTAATCAGTTAGTTAATGCTGCCATTAACACACGGGGAAAGGGTAATCCGTGAGATGAGGTTTTGAGCCAAAGGGATTGATAAAAACGGACCCCTTGACGCCATGGTTTTATATTTTTAGCTAATAAAACTGTTATACGATGCCCTGGGAGCCATGTCTACCCACACACGCTGCTGCTTTATTTCTGCATCACGAGGCCATCAGAGATGAAGATGAAACATTCAAAACATTCCCCCTGACCGCCCTGGAGGCAGGCGGCGCTGACAGGCGGCGGGAAGGCAGGTACTGTGTCTGATAGAACATGCATCCTCCGCTCGCCCAGCCCTCCTCTCGCGCTCAGCTTGGAGCAGCTTTTTTTCAAACGCAGCCTCGCTGTCTCCCAGCCACCAGTGCTCCTGCCTGACTCAGAGATGACTCCCTGAGAGCCACACAAACACACACCAGCCCTGGGCTGCCCAGCGAGGCTGTACCTCCTGTGCCCGCATCTGATGGGAATTCAGAAGAAACGTGATTTCTGATTGTTAAGGAGCACATGTCCGGTCAGGATCAGGTGAACTCAAAGCACTTTTTTATTCTCAACTTGGAGAGATTTGCAGTCTTCATCCTGGCCCAGGCGGGAATCCCTCTGGCTTGCCTGGTGGCCCACACCAGCAGAAGGAAGGGGTTTTCTTAGTCAGACATTTTAAGTGAGTTTTGTTTATTTATTTGGCTGGGTGCTGGATTTTTTTTTCAAATTGCTTTTCCAGAATAGCTATTTCTTTAAAATTATTTTTTTTCTGACCAAGGTTGGAAAATAATACTTGATTCATGTTCTTACACACACACACACACACACACACACACACACACACACACACACACTCAGAAGCTAGAAAAAAATGGCCAGAACTTTACTTACTACATACAAAGCTGAATCATGCTCCAGTCATTGTGCCCATCAGTTTGGCTGATTGTGCACCTTCTAACACGTTGATACTTTTTAATGCATTTACAAGAACGCTGTCCACAGTGTACATTCTTCTTAGGTGCCTTTACAAATTAATTTTATATATAGGTATCTATGTGTGTGTGCATATATACACCATTTACACACACACACACACACACACACACACACAGTGATTTAGAGCCAGGGGAGTACTTTAATGCAATCATGGAAGCTTGAAACATTTAGCATTTAGAATTGTTTATAAAAAAGATAAATCTCCTCCATCCACAGTATCAATTTTATTGCCAAGATTCTTAAAATAGATGAATATGTCATCAAAGGTTATTAAACAATAAAGTTAGTTGTAGATCCCCATTAACAACAGTTTTCTTATTCTGAGTAGAAAATGGGGTTATTTTCTGTTTAAAATTCAGTTCGGTTGTAAGTTTGTGGAGAACAATGACATGGTACAGTCAGGACTGTTTAGGAGTTTGAGAGCTTTTTTTCATTGATTTTGGACATGTAATTTGTGGAAATCACATAAATGAGTACACAACCATAATTTCCCAAAGAACGTGTTTTTGAAGTGTTCCCAGTGATCCCCATGCCCACGTGCCTGAGAATGTTCGCAGAACTGTGTCAAGAGCATTGCAGGCTCCTTTCCCTGTCTTTCCTCTCTGAGGCTTGCCCACCCAGGCCTCTTTGCAGGAACACAGTTGGCTAAAGAAACCCGCTCCGATACTGCAAAAGGCTCCAGAAACTTGCCCCAAATCACAAGGCTACCAGGAGAGACTTAGTTCCCAGGCGCAGCCATTGGACTGCATTTCAGTAAAGTAACAATCTCCTTATGCCTTCTTCATATTTATACTTGGAAATAAAAATTAACATTCATCTCAAGAAAATGCAAGCTTAAAGCCTAACCTTAGGATTTGTGCAATACTACTAGTACAAAATAAAAACAAAATTAGATCACTAGTTCTTAATAAATAGCATTTGAGTTTTAAAACCTGGTTTAGTACACTACAAACAGAAATGTTGGTGCCTGAGCCATCACAGGTGGCCCCCTGAGGAGCTGTCACAGGAGCTGTTCAGTGGAGTGGGTGCGGTTCTCATGGCTGTTTCTCTAGGAAACATGTTTCTGGATGTCCCAAACCATTCCTCAATTACAAAGTGAGAATACACATTAATTGCAAAAAGAGCCTGGACTCCTGGTCCCCCAAGAATAAGTTCACACCACATAATACAGCTGAGTGTTTTCAAACTTAAAAATTATGGCCATGAAGATTTCCACTTAATGACTACAGTGGCGAGAAGTAGCATGCGTAAGCGCAGCAGGTAGTTTCAGGTAACCACTGGAAAGGTGAGCCTCGCGTATTGTAGAGCGCCCACATAATCAGAATTTCACGAAGAGTAGTTTCCCATGGCAGCGGGCAGCAAGTTCTGCTTTGTAAAGGCCATACTTGACCTGGTTTTGCTGTCCAGCAACTTTGCTGTGGTTGATCTTCAACATTTAGTGTTGTTTTCAAGACATGGCAGTGTGTGTGTGTGTGTGTGCGCGCGCGCGCGCACCCGAGCTCGGTTATGAACCAACATTAACCAGGAACTCTTCACCCAGCGGATACTCGGTATGAAGTGCTAGACTCTGAGCTGTTCACATGTCCACATGTTAATTTTAGGGGGATAAACAATTTTTTCAAAATTAGATATTTCTACAATTAGAGATTTGATTGAAAGGTTGATCCCTTTCTGTACTTTATATATTCTCTACATCTGTGGGTGTGTACATACATGTATATATGAATTTTCCCCTTACTCTATTTAATGTAGACATTTCCCTTTATTTTTAAGAATTATGGGAGGAGATGAGGGCACCTTCACAGACTTTTAAAAATTTCAACCTCCCTGAGGGATCATTGATGAATGAATTGTAGATATTTAGAGTGTGCACCGTGGTGATTTGATCAACTAACACTGTGAAAGGAGTCCTAGCTCATTAGCACAGACCTGACCCTTCAAAATATGACGATTCCAAATTCATCCCCAATACAAACTAACAATGGGACAACAGAGAAAATATAACTTACTTCTGTGTAAGATGGCTGTGTTTAGATTGTCAAATAACA
Organism: Antrozous pallidus; assembly: GCA_027563665.1. NCBI lineage: Eukaryota > Metazoa > Chordata > Mammalia > Chiroptera > Vespertilionidae > Antrozous > Antrozous pallidus. The sequence continues at coordinate 2,707,797 of CM050521.1, forward strand.
CATCAGTGAGGTTCCCACAAATGTTGAATGTTATTTCTTCCATGAGTGACAAAATCTCAGCAGAAGGCCGGGGCCTTGCATGTGGTCTGCGGACGCCTTCTGAGTTGTCACACACACTGTCCTTGGGTGAGATGACCCTATAGAGTTATTAGATTTTCCTCCTGGAATATTTTGGGGCACATAACGCAGACTTTTTCAGATCTTCATTTTAATGTCTTATGGTGTTTTAACATCGTATTAAGACATAAGAGAATGATTGGAAGTGTAGCTGTATTCTACTCAAGGGAGCGAGTAGATCAGTCCGGACTGTGCGTCGGGGAGACGCTCAGGTTTGTGGAGGCGTTTGTCAGAGGAGCGTGTGCGGTGTAAACGCAGATATCTACGTGGGTCCCGCATACTCATCCATTTGGCACTGGTGTCAGGACTTAGCAAGGAAAAACATCAAGGGGATGGATTTGTCACGTGATCGTTGTTCATGCAAATTGTGGGGTAAATAGTGTCTATAAATGTTTAGCCCACATTTAAACTAAAAACATTTTTACCTTTTTGTATAGGCTTTTCAACACCGATGGGGGTGTGACATTCTAATACACGAAATAATTGCTCTCAAGGTTAGGGTATTCCCCACTTTAAATAAATTGTGTAGCCAAAATAATGTGTGGCCTTTCTAAGGAAGAGGGTAAGCATTGATTGAGTTGTAGGTACAGAAGCCCCTCCACTCCTTGGATTGAAAGTGGGGTGCACCGTGCCCCTCTGGAAAGTGTCCCTTAAGTACTCCACGGCCACAGGCGGCCGCTAGTCCTTGGGCTTGATTTTAAACCCTCAGGAGAAGGAGTGGGGGAAGGACAAAAATTGCAGAGCACTGGCCAGTGTTGAGGCCGGGTTGGAGGTGCAGGGGAGTAGGTTACAGTGACGTCCCTAATTTCTCTCTTCCCAGGTCTGCGAAACTCCTGCTTACCATACTGACCCTGAGCCGCCGCTCCTCGGGAATGAGCCACACCAAGGCCAATGCAGCATTGTCTGCCTGTTCTTCCTGGGAATAAATTTGTGTCTCGTTTATATCACGTTGTCTCGTGTGTGATATTTTATTGAAAATATGTTGCATCATAAAAACGAACAAACCTGATTCTTTTGACAGGTGAAGCCGAGGGCATAAAACAAATTACCTTTGTGGGTTTTGGTAAAAATTGGCATGGCAATAAAGTATTTATTTTGACGATAGGAAAAAAGGTGAAGCATTTCATAAACGGAGCAGGGATTTAATCGTGCACTGTATATCTATGCGCATATACAAGTATTGTATTCTAACTGGTAAGAGCTTGATTATTAAATATTCAATGGTTTATGGAATTAATAAGATATATTTTCTTTTCTTAAAAAATATATTTTATTGATTTTTTACAGAGCAGAAGGGAAAGGGATAGAAAGTCAGAAACATCGATGAGAGAGAGACATCGATCAACCACCTCTTGCACGCCTCCAACTGGGGATGTGCCCGCAGCCAAGGTACATGCCCTTGACCGGAATCGAACCCGGGACCCTTCAGTCCGCAGTCCGACGCTCTATCCACTGAGCCAAACCGATCTCGGCAAGATATATTTTCATAATTAATAAAATATAACATTTTATTAAATTAATAAAATATAATTTCCATAATTGCCACAAATTCCAGATCATCTCTTCTGGGTAATATATGTTTATTTATGAGCTCATTCTATATTAGGAATGAAATTTAAGTTTCTAGAAGCCATAAGTTTAAAAACTTTTTAATTCTAAAATTTAATTGAATGAGTAAAAATAATGAGAACTTTTACAGTGAACATAATGTTGGCCTTTCTTAAATGTGTATTCTGAATTCTAATAATTTAGAACGTTGATGATGATTACATCATGTACTTTAAAACAAGACACCAAAGACCAGGTTTGGTTTTGCTGCAGATTCTCCAGTTGTGCTTTTGTCTTTAAAAGACTTCCCACTCATATGTAGTGTGTGGATTTCACCCCCGAGTGCAGCCATCATTCTGTGAGTGTTTTTGTAGGTGTGGAAATGGAAGGGGAGGTCAAACATTTTGTGAAGGTACCTTTTGACCCCCTTGATACCGAGTGTAGTAATTACCTCTCAAACATTTCATTGTTTCTGTTAAATTTACATTCAATGGAATCTGACCTTAATTATTTAAAATGTCTGGTGTATGCTATACTTGCTTTGAAAAGAAATGCGCCTTGTTGTCAGGGAGAGTTTACCGGAGAGGAGATATAAATTGTGTCCTAAGAGATGAAAACTATTTGACTTGTTCCGTCATTCTCTGGAAAGCACACTGTTTAAATCTGTCAGCTGGCTACTTTGCAAGAGGAAACAATTCTGAAATGTAGGAAAATGTACTACTCCCATCTTCCTCTCTCCCCTACCCTAATTCTATTTAAGAGTTGGATTTCGATGTTAATGTCTCATCTATGTGGGAAAGCGGAGGAGGTGTGTGCTGTTCTGGTCTGTCTGTAGCTGGTTACGTAATGTGGACATTGTAGTCCAACGGACGTGGGGCATATAGAAAGTGGGTTAGGATTGAGGAACAATGAGCACCATTTTCCAGTTGGTCGTAAAATCGTTGCTTAAAATATAGTCCCTGTATCTTTATGTAAACTCCTCTATTTAAGATGAACTTAGCATTTTACCACCCTGAGCCTCCTTAGTAAATGCGTGGGAAAGAAACACGGGTCTCTCAGGCCCTGGTGGAGATGCTGGCGCAAAGCTGCCCCTAAAGCTGCAACATTGGTGAAGTGTCACCAGTCCTTTTCGGATTCTCATTGGCCATTGTTACAAATTCTCAAATATGAACAGAACTCGTGCTGATAGGGGAACTGAAGAGAACCGGGCCTCCCTTTTACAGCCTTCGTGATCATGCACAGGCGTGCCTGTCTCCTCCGTGATGGTGCACAGGTGTGCCTGTCTCCTCCGTGATGGTGCACAGGCGTGCCTGTCTCCTCCGTGATGGTGCACAGGCGTGCCTGTCTCCTCCGTGATGGTGCACAGGTGTGCCTGTCTCCTCTGTGATGGTGCACAGGCGTGCCTGTCTCCTCCGTGATGGTGCACAGGCGTGCCTGTCTCCTCCGTGATGGTGCACAGGTGTGCCTGTCTCCTCTGTGATGGTGCACAGGTGTGCCTGTCTCCTCCGTGATGGTGCACAGGCGTGCCTGTCTCCTCCGTGATGGTGCACAGGCGTGCCTGTCTCCTCCGTGATGGTGCACAGGTGTGCCTGTCTCCTCCGTGATGGTGCACAGGCGTGCCTGTCTCCTCCGTGATGGTGCACAGGCGTGCCTGTCTCCTCCGTGATGGTGCACAGGCGTGCCTGTCTCCTCCGTGATGGTGCACAGGTGTGCCTGTCTCCTCCGTGATGGTGCACAGGTGTGCCTGTCTCCTCCGTGATGGTGCACAGGTGTGCCTGTCTCCTCCGTGATGGTGCACAGGCGTGCCTGTCTCCTCCGTGATGGTGCACAGGCGTGCCTGTCTCCTCCGTGATGGTGCACAGGTGTGCCTGTCTCCTCTGTGATGGTGCACAGGCGTGCCTGTCTCCTCCGTGATGGTGCACAGGCGTGCCTGTCTCCTCCGTGATGGTGCACAGGTGTGCCTGTCTCCTCCGTGATGGTGCACAGGCGTGCCTGTCTCCTCCGTGATGGTGCACAGGCGTGCCTGTCTCCTCCGTGATGGTGCACAGGCGTGCCTGTCTCCTCTGTGATGGTGCACAGGCGTGCCTGTCTCCTCCGTGATGGTGCACAGGCGTGCCTGTCTCCTCCGTGATGGTGCACAGGCGTGCCTGTCTCCTCTGTGATGGTGCACAGGTGTGCCTGTCTCCTCCGTGATGGTGCACAGGCGTGCCTGTCTCCTCCGTGATGGTGCACAGGCGTGCCTGTCTCCTCCGTGATGGTGCACAGGCGTGCCTGTCTCCTCTGTGATGGTGCACAGGCGTGCCTGTCTCCTCTGTGATGGTGCACAGGTGTGCCTGGTCTCCTCTGAGATGGTGCACAGGTGTGCCTGGTCTCCTCTGAGATGGTGCACAGGTGTGCTTGGTTTCCATGGATGGGAGTTTCTCATGGATGTTGATAGATCTTCTTTGTAGAGAACCATGCAAGTTATCTCTGATAGCAAATAACTAAGTTTTGCTAAATAGGACTTTTCAGCTTTTTCTTATTTCCCAGTCAAAATAGTCTTGTTTCTTCCAAGATTTCTGGTATCTCAGGACTAGATAGATGTTTTTCTTTCCAGAATTTTTTTTCCAGATCAAACGTATTAAACTCATGTAAATATAGGGTGTCCCAAAAATGTAGATACACTTCCCAGCTGACAGCCCAATTGATGTTTATTTCCTCTCAGATCTAACCCATTGGAATTGATCATTATTTAAAATGTGTCTACATTTTGGGGGCGCCTTACATTTTGTAGTTGCTGATGAAAACCACACTTGCTTGGCAGACAGAAAGCCCTGGATTCCTCATGGCTGCAGGGACTCCGGAGTTTCCCTCTGGGCCACTGTGAGATTGTGCTGCTCTGGCTGCTGGGCAGTAACGGAGCATGGCAGCTGCTGGCTTTAGCGTCCCTTCTAACTGCATTCCTTCCTTGTTTAATGACACCAGTGGCCTAAAACAAAAGCAGAAAACCAGGAAGAGCAAAACAAAAAACACCTAGGATATGATGGAAAAGTTTCTCAGAATCCAAGAGAAGCAACCTAATTCTAGGTCAAAATTTTCCTGGAGGGAGAGGGGCGGGGTGATGCTTATTAAAACACTGAGCCGAGGAACATGTTTTGAGGTGATGCTTTCCAGTCGTTCATGCGATGATTTCGTTGGGTCTCCATGGAAGATTCTGTGAAGTTGTTCTCATAAAGAAAAGGCCACACTGGCTGAATGAACAGTTTATATTTGTTATGTGAATTGCTGTTTGCTAAAAATAAACTAAGACCAATGAATCCATTTCACTGAGGAATGCGGAGTGGAATTGAGCCGAAGTCCCAAATGGGAAAGATCAATACTTTATTTACTAAGACAAACCCTAAATATTAGAGTTGATAGCTGGTTATATTTTTATACTTGCTTCTCTGCTTAAGTTGATATTTATTCATGTATGCAAAAGCTTTATCTAAATAAAAATTTTAATTATATATTAATCTTAAAATTTAGACTCATACTAATGGAATATGAGGAAAAGCTAACCATTTATGTGATTTTTGGCCTGTGTTTAAATTGGATACAAATCTGTGAGCTAATTTTAAGTCTTGACACCCACTCATGACATATGGCACAGCTCGATGCCAACATACAATTAACCATGATGCTAAGTTGTCACAATAGAAGATACCTGTTATGTGCGTGTTCTTATGATTTCTACCTCTCATTTCCTGTTTCTTTATTTGTTTCTTAAATTCCTCAGATTATTTGGTTTTAGAGCAAAGAACTAAATAAAGATCAAATACAAGCAATGAAATTTAAAATGAAAGTCATAAAACCTCATTGCCCTGAATTCACCTAACAAAAGATGCAGGAAATGGCCTTGTTCACTGTGGGTGGGGGTTGGGGGGTGAGGGGAGAGTAGAGGGGGTGGTCGTGGGGGAGACTTTGGCTGCTCTTTGCCCTAAATGGGTATTTGCTGAGCAGGAAGGGCCCACTCTTTTCTGTTCTTCACACATAGGATAGGGTGACAATATTTAATCTCATCTTAGCTCATTTGTGTGCAGGGCCAGCGCCTGCAGAGCTAGCCTTTGCCCCCAAGGTCAGAGTGGGTAGTGGGGTCCACACACAACATACAGCCTCTGCCCTGGAGGACCCGGGAGACGGGTGGGGAGGTAGAAGCGAGGGACAGAGATGCACGCCACAAACCTATGAGCGCAGTTAAAAATAAAGTGGGGGACCAGGCGTCAGCCAAACTTCCACAGCTGCCGGAGATCTCAGGGAAACTAATTTCTTTAGTTCCTCAAGAATAGCAGAAAGAAAAAAAGAAACACTCTAAGTTACAGCACAGAGAAAACGTTCCCCTCTTAGCAGCGCACACTTACAGAACACAGCCTGTTTGGAAGGTCCTGGACACCAAAAGCACTGCAGCTGCGTTGGGGGTGTGAGCTTCTTATTCTAACATGGCTCGTTATTATGGGACACAGGTTTCAAGAAATCTCGGTCAAATCGTGTCATCTGAACAGAGCAGGGCGAGCAGTTAAGTAGGGACGGAGAGCCATGCACCCAGGCGGGTGGGCAGCGCCCGCCATAGGCCCATCCCATCTGAGAAGCTGCCCAGAGGCCAACAGTTCTTCCCTTGGAGTCCATACTGATTTGACCAATGCCCCTCCCCTTCCGGATGTTAATCAACCATCATCTAAGGAACACAGGGTGCAAAATGAAGTGCCCAGTGCCAGGGTCAGCTCATGAGGCTGGCTGGGTCCTGTATGAATGGCATCTCGGCTTTACAGACTGCTTCTAGACTGCGGGCTGGCACCTGAGTGCTGGTGACGGGGCCTCTGAAGGGCTTGCCCTGGAGCTGAGCTCCGTGCTGAGCAGCGGATGTCTCCCAGCGTCCTCTCTGATGTGGGGCCGGGAAAGGGTGATAATCCCATCGCCAGCAGGAGGTGTCAGTCGGTGGTTTTCATTGTCTGATCAGGATGATCTTGATGGTTTCCTTGTTCTTCATCAGAGTAGCTGATGAGGAAGTGCGTGCCCTATGGTGTGTAGAAGGAAGCAGAGAACCAAAAAATAGACTATTTGGTCCCCATTAAAAATGGACCCTATTTAAGCAACATGGTATTAAGACTGAGTGAAATCTAATACAAGGTTCAATAAGTGTTATTAAATTATTACACCTTTAGGTGAAGATATACCCTTTGACTCTCTTATAAGCAATCAAAGCCAGGATTAAATATTCATGTCTGAAGATGAAAGGGTCACTTGAGTGGGTTTTTGTAAAAAGCAAACCCCCACATGATGAACAGACCTTGCTGTGAGTTAGCTACATCTGTATCCTTTGTGGATCTGAAGCCAGGCGGTGTGGAGAGGGAGGGCCTTAGGTGGGGCCTCCTGAGGTATGTCCGACCCTTTCTCTGCCATGCCTGTGTCTGCCAGGAGCCGTATGACAGGTCCTCAGAGAGAGGCAGAAGCAACTTGGAGAGGGATTTGGATGGCACAAACAGCCTCAAACTAAGCTGAGTAAACGCTGCTGTTTTCCATACTAATGGGTGTGGTGCATTGACCCTATTTACTTTAAAATTTGTAAGCAATGCTCTTGCCCTTCTTGACACCTTCGTCTCAAATCCAGGACAGCCTCCGTTTCTCTAGTTCTCACAACATGAGAACAGGCGGCGGACATTTTCCGTTAGTTATGAACACAATGTGGGGTCATCCTCAGTCACCCCACTTCAGGCAAGGTGGGAAGCAGTGGGACCAGGTACCCCAGCCTTCTCATGGGGAGAGCAGTCACATGACCCACACCCAGGGCTCCAGCTGGCATCGGGGGGCAGGGGACAGGCAGGTCGGGGCGCTGGCCCAGGCTAGCAGTCCCTTTGTGGTTCCAGGATTCTCACACTGTCCGGTCTCTGCTCTGAGCAGCCCGGGCCTGGGTTCTGGTCTCTGAGGAGAAACTCTGGGCCTGCCTTATAGTGGAGACACAGCCAACTGCCCTTTTCCTGTTTGCACTCTCTGATGTCCCTGGGAGCCCTTCTCACGGGTGGGCCGTAGATCCAGCCTCACTCGAAGACCTGGCCTAGCAGCGAAGCCCTGAACAGCTGCCCCTGCTCTCTCCCTGCAGCCGACATCAGGGAGAGCTTGGGTCTCTGGCTGGGGCACCAGGTGGGCCTGCACCGAAGCCAAACACCAGGCTCCTGCTGGGCCTTCCCACATAAGGGCGCATCTCATTTAACTAGCCAGAGGTGGAAGGCCAAGGCCTCAGTGCCCAAGGCCCACGTGGTGCCCGACACCCGCATGCACCCTCCTCAAACGCTGTCTGGTTTTGTGCTCATGGGCACCTGTCGTTCAACACCAGGTTGTGAAGCCAAGAGGTGGGTGCTGAGCAATACAGGGCAAAGGGACTGGCAGAGCACCCTCTGGTCATGAGGTTGTGGCAGCCACGTCCATTGGGCACTGGCTAGGGGGGGAGGCGTGGAGAGAGACCCCCCTGCATCCGTGAAAGCTGATGCCTGCCTTGTGCTGGACCAGGAAGGACTGGGGTCCTTCTCCTGCTTCTCCTTCCTCGAGGGCCCCTGACTCGGCCCCCTGCCCCAACACGGAGGCCAGCAGAGCAGCAGGGACAGCCCTGAAGGTAGGCGGTCGTGAGTACCACTGGCTCCCAGCACTGCCCGGGTGCCTCGGCCTGGACACTGCTCCCGGCCGGTGGTCTCCTGCAGAAGTCAAGGGGTCTCTGAGTCCAGTCCGTGATCCTAGTGGCTCTCCTTCTGAGACTAGAGAAGCAGGGACCCCAGTGGGAAGGTCAAAGCGACCTTGGGGACACCTCATTGGGGAACATCTTCCCACATAGACTGCCATCCTAGGCCTGCGAGAATCTCCTGATCCCAGGCAATCTGGTTTTGCAGGGCTGGCAAGAGAGAGGGGAGCTCATCCCCTGACACCCCACCATCGGGGGCCCTGCACACACCTAGGGCCATGCCCCATAGCACAGGCCACTGGCTTAGTCCACCTGATCGCCCTCAGGTGTGGTCATGGTGCTTAAACTAGAGTTTCAATCTAAACACAGCTCAGATTATGAGGTGATTCCATCTATCCTTTCTGATGTCAGGAGAGTGGAAGGCGGCTGGCTTTTCTTGGCTCATTCAGGCTCTTACAGAGCTGTGGGAGCCAGGTGTCTTCCTGGTCCCTGTGACGGGATGGGGAATGTCCAGCCTGAGGGGCGTATAAGGCCTGAACAATCACTTTTACTTGGTCTGGCTCTGAAGGCTCTAGAGGGAGTTCACTAAGTGGCTGAATGCGGCAGGCTGATGTTTAAGTGGATAGTCTGTACAGCCCAAGAATGGCGTTATGAATACCCAGATGGCCCTTGGCAGAGAAAAGGTCCCTGCTGCTGTGGAGTTTTACAGACATTAGGTGAAGTGCTGAGGCCTCTCTGTGAGCCTCGTGCAGGGATGGAGCCTCCCCAGGCCAGGAATGGAGGATCCTTTCCCTGTGGGGTTCCCTTTATCGAGCACTCACTGCACGCTCACTGTTTGCCCGCTATGCCTTCTTGGTCTTATTGGTGGACGTTGCCAACTCTCCCCAGTATCCTTGCAAGGCCCTGGTCAAGGATCCCTGAGTGCCTCCTGCAGGAGCCTGCCATGGGAGCCCCCAGTCTCTGAATGGGTGGGGTGCCATTCCAATCAGAGCCCCTGAGGCTGGGGATATTGTGGGCACCACCTCAGCTCCCTACCTGGCTGTGGAGGAGGGGTCACATGACAGGATTTCTTTTTTTTTAAATTAGATATAACAGACTTTATTTTTTTAAATAAATCTTTATTGTTCAGATTATTACAGTTGTTCCTCTCCTCCCCACCCCCCACAGCTCCTCTCCACCTGGTTCCCACCCACTGTCCTCATCCATAAGTATACAATTTTGTCCAGTCTCTTCCCATACCTCCCACATCCCTTTCCACCCAAGAATTGTCAGTCCACTCCCTTTCTATGCCCCTGATTCTATTATATTCACCAGTTTATTCTACTCTTCAGATTTCTTATTCACTTGGTTTTTAGACTCACTTGTTGATAGATATGTATTTGTTGTTCATAGTTTTTATCTTTATCTTTTTCTTCTTCTTCCTCTTCTTAAAGAACACCTTTCAGCATTTCATATAATACTGGTTTGACGGTGATGAACTCCTTTAGCTTTTTCTTATCTGTGAAGCACTTTATCTGCCCTTCAATTCTGAATGATAGCTTTGCTGGATAGAGTAATCTTATTTGTAGGTTCTTGTTATTCATCACTTTGAATATTTCTTGCCACTCCCATCTAGCCTGCATATTTTCTGTTGAGAAATCTGCTGACAGTTGTATGGGTGTTTCTTTGTAGGTAACTAACTGTTTTTCTCTTGCTGCTTTTAATATTCTCTCTTTGTCTTCTGCTCTTGGCATTTTAATTATGATGTATCTTGGTGTGGTCCTCTTTGGATTCCTTTTGTTTGGGGTTCTGTGTGCTTCCTGGACTTCTAAGTCTATTTCTTTCACCAGGTGAGGGAAGTTTTCGGTCACTATTTCTTCAAGTAGGTTTTCAGTATCTTGCTCTCTCTCTTCTTCTGGCACCCCCATAATTCGGATGTTGGTACAATTAAAGTTGTCCCAGAGTCTCCTTACACTATCTTCAAATTTTGGGATTCTTTTTTCTTTTTGCTTTTCCAGTTGAATGTTTTTTTACTTCTTTGTATTTCAAATCTTTGATCTGATTCTTGCAATCCTCTAGTCTGCTTTTAGGTCTCTGTGTAATATTTTTTATTTCAGTCAGTGTATGCTTAATTTCTAGTTGGTGCTTTATCATATCCTCAAGGGTCTCACTAAATTTATTGGCCCTTTCTAGGAACCTCTTGAAAAACCTTATAACCGTGGTTTTGAACTCTATATCCAGTCATTTGCTTTCCTCCATTTCTTTCATTTGTGACCTGCCTCTTTGTCTGCATTTTAGCTGCTTTCCTGAGTTGAGAGTGGCTTTGTGTGCGAGGTTCTCCTTTGGGCCCACTGGCTCAGCCTCTCCAGTTACCTGAGGTGAATACTCTTGGTGCACCTCTTTAGGGACTGTGGGCACAATCTTATTGTAGTTAAGCCTAGATTGTTGTTAGCATCACTGGGTTAAGTTGACCTCCAAGCCAATTGGTTGTGAGGATCAGCTGTCCAGTTTCTCCCCGAATGAGTGTGGATACCCAAAGTCTAGCCCGGAACTGGAGTACGGTGCAGTCAGGAGGTTTTGTTTCCCTCTGAAGGGAGAAAAACAGCTACCGCTCAGCCCTCTCTGCGCACACACCTCCTCACCTTTGTCTTCCTCAGTTCCCCTGGGTGTCAGTGCCCCACAGCATTCACTGCACACACCTCTGAGAGGAAGCTGCTCTCAGAGTTTTGCCCGCTGCCAGACAGTCCAGTTTCTCCCTGTATGAGTCTGGGTTCCCCGAGTCTCAGCCAGAGCTGGATTTCAGTGCAGCGGGGAGCATTTGTTTCCCTCAGGTTCAAGGAAGCCAGCCCGGCCTTTCCTCTCGCACACGCACATCTCCACATCTCAGCACCTCTGCCCCCACAGTTCCTGAGTCTCAGTGTCCTTTTTTCTTTCTTTCTAGTTGTAGGATTTCCACTCAGCCATCTTTCCAGTGGTTCTGGATGATGTCCATTTTGTCTTTTAGTTGTAGTTTTGAAATTGTTGTGCTACGTAGCAGTATAGGTGTTTGCCTGTGCCACCATCTTGGTTTCTCCTGGATTTCTTGTAAGTACAAATATAGAGAGTATTTAGGAAATATACACTTAAAATAAGAAAATAAAACATCACCCAGATAATGTTTTACATCACATATGTGTACACACACGTGTGTGTGTGTGTGTGTGTGTGTGTGTCCAAGGCCCAGCAGCTGGCCTGTGATCTGCCTTTTCATTCAGTATGTTGTGAATTTCTTTTCACGTCATTCAGTATTTCTCCTCCACATAAATAATGACTGCAAAGTATCTATTTCCCATGTTACTTGTCACACACCTCACTAATGTGTGTGAGGCCACATGGGCCATTTTCACTTTCTGTCATTGTGAACCATGAGAAGATGGCTCCTGCCAGGGGGCTCTCCACATCTCAGAACTCCTCCGAATGCACCTGTGGGGGCTGTGCCAGGCGGCAGTGACATGCTTCCCATCTCATCTGGCTTCTCTTATTCCAGGAAGGTCTTAGGGAGCGTGGGCCCAAGTTCCGATGGCACTGTCCATCATCCTCGCATGACCAGTGCCCTGTTGGGAGGCGCCCAGAAGAGTCCTGTCCCATTTGGGAATGCCCATGGCTTCAGGCCATGCCGGGTGTGGTTCTCGAGCTGCTGGGTGATGGCAGGCACTCTCATGTCACCCTCACAGCAACCTCATGCAGAAACACAATGATTTCTCCACCTCGTCGATGAAGAAACATGAGTGACTCAGGTCAGAGCCTGGGTGCCCCAGCTGTGGCACCCACAGGTTCCCAAGGGGTCTGACCCCGGAGCAGGATGTCAGGAGAACTGGCCATGATGCCCTGTAGGCAGTGCCATAGGAAACCCACATCAGTGCTGGCAGTGTCCTTTGCAAAGCAGGCTCTGAGGGCAGTGTGGCTCCTACTCATCCAGGCTGGCTGGCTATGGGCTTGTCCACAGTGGGTGGTTCTCTTCAAGATCACAGCAGGAAATGTGCGCCACCAAGAGGCAGGACTCAAATGATGTGCACAGGCAGGCCATCAGGGTCACTGAAGCCAGTGTGGCATCTAAGCAGCCAGGAAGCAATCTGCCATGGGTACTGGTCACTCTGAGCACGTGATGTAGGGTGCAGCCACAGCTCAGCTGTGGGCTCCTCTCTGTATTCCACTGACGCTTACCATTGCATCATGACGCTGCTCTTTGCACACATCCAGACTCCCCAGGGACTCTGGTCCTCCTCCCTCTTTTTACAGAGCCCAGAGGCTCCGCCTCACCCTTCTGAGACAGTATATTTACATGCATAAGTGAAAGACGCAAGGTCACAAGGAAACCCATCCAGCTGAAATATTAGGAATCCATTTTAATTGCAATGTGGGCTTCTTTCCTGGTTTATTAAATAACCACTAGAGGCCCAGTTTATGAAAACTGATGCACAGAAGGAGATCCTGCCCCCTGTCATAGTCCTGGAGCTCTCAGGGGCAGAAGGAGACCCAGCAATCAGGGGAAGACAACGCTCCATAAAACCTCTGCTGCTGTCACTGCCAGCAGTGCAAGCCTTGGGTGGCCCTGGTTACATGAGCCCTGGGCAGCCCTGGGCAGCCCTGGGCAGCTGGGGGGTTGAGGGAACTGAAAGACTCTGGAAGCAGGAGCATGGCAGGGCTGGGGGGACTAGGCATTGCCATCTTTGAGGGTGTGGCAGTTAATTAACATATTCCCTCCTTATTGGCTATAGGCCCTGCCATCTTTGAGGGTGGGGCAGTCAATTAGCAATTCCCTCCTTATTGGCTGTGGGGGCCGCCATCTTTGTGATGGCGTGAGTGTCAATTAGCATATTCCCTTTCTATTAGATAGAAGGATACCCAGCAGCAGGTCTAGTAGCTGGTTTTGAAGTAGCAATGAGCACAAGTGGTGTTCTGTGGGATCTCCCACAACGGCAGTGCAATGTGGAAGTATCTGTGGCTTGAGCAGGCTGCCTCTTCTCAGCACTGCTGCCCTGTGAAAGAAAAAGATTGGAGTCCTTCCATCCATAGCTGCATTAGTGAGAGCGATGATGAACTCCCAGATTCAGAGCTCCTGCCCCAGGCCTCTGTTGACTAATGAGTTTGCCGACCACTGGGATCGGGGCTTAATCACAAGGAGCAACAACAGCCTGTAATTACTGGAATCCGGAGTCTAGGACAGTGGTCGGCAAACCGCAGCTTGTGAGCCACAGATTGCCGACCACTGAACTAGGAGGTCATGGTTTGATTCCCAGTCAGGGCACATGCCCAGGTTGTGGGTTCGATCCCCAGTGTGGGACTTGCTGGAGGCAGCAAATTGATAATTTTCATCTTTCATGTTTCTATCTCTCTTTTCCTCTCTGAAATCAACAAAAGAAAATAAGGAACAGGGAAAACCAGTTATTGATCATACAAGAGCCACATCAGGGCCACATGAACAACCAGGGGATGAGAAGCTTCACATTACCAGAGGAAAATCTCTAAAAGCCAGAGGTGCTCCTAGCACTGAGATTTTGTCCTCAGCTGGCCCCAGGGAACCCCACAGACTATGTGGGATTAAAGGGAATATTTACAAACAACTGGACTCCACTTCTCATATTCTGGAGCAAGGGTCTCGGTACCTGTGTTACCACAATTCTTTACAAAATAAAGTGCTCTGAGTAGGCCTGTGAATACTGACTGTTTCAGAAACACGCACCAGAAAGGGAGAGTTCGTGATCATTCATTCATGCATCTCACTAAAGACCCAATGGAAGGAGGGGACACTAACACAGTAGGACTTCCGCTGACCATCTCCCCTCTGCTCCTCTGTGCACTCCTCAGCAGTCAGGTCACCACAGGACACAGGAGGTCATTACTCCTTTGCTAAGATGCACTGAGGCAGAGTGAGCTCCACCAGAAGCCAGCACTTCAACCCCTACCCCAGCTGTCCTCCTCTCCACCTTCCCTGGGACACGCAATTCCACTATATCACCTTACACCCCCCCACACCAATATCTCTGTCTTCAGACACTACTCTTGACTCACCCAACTCCACAAACCACTGGCTCCACAGACCATGGGGTTCATGGAACATGGCCTCCATTGACTAAATGGTGCCTGTCTTCCATGCAGCTGCCCCTATCCTCCCTCCAGCAGCCCCATTCTCCCTCCAGTTGCCCCCATTCTCCCTCCAATTGCCCACATCCTCCCGCCAGCTGCCCCATCCTCCCTCCAGCTGTCCTCATCCTCCCTTTAGTTGCCCCCATTCTCCCTCCAGTTGCCCACATCCTCCCTCCAGCTGCCTCCATCCTCCTTCTACTTGCCCCATCTTCCATGCAGCTGCCCCATCCTCTCTCCAGCTGCCCCATTCTCCCTCCAGTTGCCCCCATTCTCCCTCTAACTGCTCACATCCTCCCTTCAGCTGCCACCATCCTCCTTCCAGTTGCCCACATCCTCCCTCCGATGACCTCATCCTCCTTCCTCCTGCCCCCATCTTCCCTCCAGCTGCCCATCCTCCCTTCAGCTGCCCCATTCTGCATCCAGCTACGCCATCCCCCCCTCCAACTGCCCCATCCTTTCTCCAGTTGCCCCCAATCTTTCTCCAGCTGCCCCATTCTCCCTCCACCTCCCCCCATTCTCCTTCCAGCTGCCCACATCCTCCCTCCAGCTGTCCCCATCTCCCTCCAGCTGCCCCCATCCTCCTACCATTTTCTCCATCCTCCCTCCAGCTGCCCCATCCTTTCCACCTGCCCCCATCCTCCTTCCAGCTGCCCACATCCTCCCTCCAGCTGTTCCTACTCTCCCTCCAGCTCTCCCTGTCCTCCCACCAGCTGGCCCATACACTCTCCAATTGCCCCTTCCTCCCTCCAGCTGCTCCATCCTCCCTCCAGCTGTCCCATCCTCCCTGCAGCTGCCCCATCCTCTCTCCACTGCCCCATCCTCCCTCCACTGCCCCATCCTCCCTCCAGCTGCCCCATCCTCCCTGTAGCTGTCCCATCCTCTCTCCACTGCCCCATCCTTCCTCCAACTGCTTCCATCCTCCCTCCAGCTGCGTCCATTTTTCCATCAGCTGTCCTCATTCTCTGGCATCTTTTCCTCTACCTTTTGACTTCCTAGCCATATTAACCTTTCCCGCTCCCTCAGCCTTACTACTGTCCTCCCAGGTCTCTGCATCCAGTATTTGCTGTGATTTAGTATGGAAAAGCAGACTGAGAATTGATGTGAAATGGTTGCCACCTTGCCCACTAATACAATACCATCACCACACACTGTTGCCACAGTTCCTACTGGTGGTGAGAGCTCTGATCTACTCTCTTAGCAGCTTTGGAATATGCACCATGGTGCTGCCTGCTGTCACCATGCTGAGCGTGACCTCATTTCTCAGTTGCACTCGTCTGGAGTCATTGGGTGCCACACTGAAGCAGATATAACGCCATATGTCAGTGATACCGCAGTGAGTGTGAGTAAATACATACTGAAGAGGTAAAAATCAGGCCATGCTCTGGGCAGGTGGCTCCATTGGTTATAGCGTCACCCCTGCGCCAAGGCTGTGGGCTTGATCCCCAGTCAGGGCACATATAAGAATCAACCAATGAAGGCAGCAATACATGGAACAGCAAACCCATGTTTCTCTCCCCGTCCCCCATCCTGTCTTTTTCTAAAATCAGTAAATAAAACTTTAAAATAAATGAATTAATTAATAAAAAGTAGGCCAAGTGGCAATAAGGAAAGGCTGAGCAGATGGCCCACGGCCTGGTGGCTATGTGGCCTTCGCAGTCACCTTGTCCTGGAGAAGAATAGGCTGGTGGGTGACGTTCAGCTCTTCCTGTTGTTCCATGATCCCATGATCCACTGCTCTCACTTACATGTTCATGTAGGGATTTTCTCTCTGTTTGTTTGTTTGTTTTGGTCAGGCTCCCCTCCAGTTTTCTCCCTCCTCTACACCAGCCCTGGGCATCATATCTGCTGGCATCCGTTGTGCTTCCAGGCGGCCTTCCTGTGCTGGGAGTCCCGGGTGTGGTCCAGTTCCTCCTCCTTCCTGGTCAGCACCTGTTCTTTCCCCTTCGCTGCCTCTCATCCCATGACCGCATCGTGCCCCTTTGCTGCTCTTTGGTGGATGATCTTCACTTTTCTTCCTTTTTGTTTCTCTGGGGTCTTCTAAACTGTTTGCTCATTTAAAAAGGATTTCCATCTTCCCCATGCGCCTGTTCTCTCCTCTGTACCAAGTGCCACAAGCATGTTTCCTGTGACCCGCCACGGGCCTGCAGCTCACCATGGCAACCGCAGGGCCAAGGCTGGGCTGGATGCCACCATCTCAGCTTCCCCTTCTTGCTGGAGAAAAAGGCTGGAAGGAGCAGACAGAATTCCCTGGGGATAAAGGCAGAAGGTTCCAGACACCTGTCCCGAGTCCAGATGGGGAGACAGCTGGACCTCAGGTGTCCAGAGCCCAGACAGCCCTGTGCAGCCTGAAGGCAGCGGGTGGATGTGGCGCCTCTGTCCTGTGGAGGGAGGGCAGTCTACATGGTGAGGACCAGGGAAGACGGTGACTCTCCCATCCCCCATGCCTGGCTTCCCATGGGGGCTCCCCTCCATGTCTCCTCTCTGCCCAGCGCCTTTCACAGCCTTTCGTGGCTCCTGGTGTCACCGGCGCTGTCGTCCTGGCTCTATTTCCTACGTGTTCCCTCTCTGCACCAGCTCCTGGAGTGCAGGCGCGCCCTGCCCAGGGCCTCATGGAGACCCCATGGGAGACTCCTCCCCCAGAGAGGGTGGAAGGACAGGTAAACAGAAGACACCTTGGCCCAGGGTGTGTTGAGCTGCTGGGGTCTGAGGCTTCCCCCTCCCAGACAACCTGCCTCCCTCCCCCACACCCAGCACTTGGCTGTCAACAGAAACGTGCTCAGCCCTGACATCCCAGCTCAGGACTCTGAGCCTCAGTTTCCCCTCCTGTGAAGTGGTGGGAATTGGTGTTGGCCCCACCGCCTGTGAGGAGTGGAGGGGGAGCTCCAGCTGTGTGTGTGCACAGTGCCTGTGGCTATAAGGTGACTGCAGGATGTGTCCTCTCTCAGAGCACTTGAGAAGGAGGTTGGGAAGAACCCTCAGGCTCAGGCGGAGCATCAGCCAATGTTTCTGGACAGAGAAGTGTGGAACAATCCAGTTTCTATTAGAAAAGTGAAGGCCGAGGATAGGTGGACCGAGGGGTCTGGCCCCCAAGGTCTGTGGGGGACAAGAGATCAGGACTGGCATGGCCACAGAGTGGCCACGTGGCTGTAAAGGCCAGAGTGGTGTAAGAGGGAGAGGACATTTGGGGGAAAACTGGGGAACCCCTTAGATCAGCTTCCTCATCAGGAGAGTGGGGTGCCCTCAGGGCTGCTGGGAGACAAAATGAAATAAAGAGCCGCCAAATGCCGTGTGGGAGGCTCTAGGGACTGTCCTGTGTCCGGGGCTGGGTAAGGCATGTGAGGGTGCAGGGAGCTGTCCCCTTGGCAGCAGGACCCTAGGGGGCAGGGAGGCCCAGTGGAGTGGTCAGAGGAACATCAGTGACAGGAAGGCAGGGACCAGCTCGTGGCTGTGACGTCAGATGAATGAGGAAGGGCTGAGCTGGAGGCTGAGCGAGTCGCACAGCCCTCGGGGTGCCATCACTGGAAGGGGGTTGCGCCCCAAACTCAACAACCAGCTCAACAAATAGAAGAGACAATGTGTCAGGTTGTGTAGCCAGACCCACCGCTGCTGCCACATTCTGCTCTCTTCTGAAGCCGCACAAGATGGCCCAGCACGAGGCTACCTGTCTGTCCGCTGCCTGCTCCTGGCCTCCGCTGGCCGCTGACTCCGTTCTCAAGAACTGGGCACAGACAGTATATATTTATACTTATATACTTGTGGGTGTGTGTATTTATACTTATATACTTGTGGGTGTGTATATTTATACTTATATACTTGTGGGTGTGTATATTTATACTCATATACTTGTGGGTGTATATATTTATACTTATATATTTGTGAGTGTGTATATTTATACTTATATAATTGTGGGTGTATATATTTATACTTATATATTTGTGAGTGTATATGTATTTGTGGGTGTATATATATTTGTGGGTGTATATGTATTTGTGGGTGTATATATATTTGTGGGTATATATATTTATACTTCTGTATTTGAGTATATTTGTGGGTCTATATACTTATATACATATTTATTTGTGGGTGCATTTTTGAATGTCTATATTATGCCTCAAATATATGTGGTTCTAACATGATTGATAAATACGAAGTCATTTAAAACCCCCCACAGACCTGGGGGTAGTTGTCCATCTTTATGTTTTCTTAGAAAGTTTCTAAAACTGTAACGACCGCCAGGTTCTGGATCTTGAAGTCTTTAAGGATTAAAAAGAGATATTTTTACCCAAAAATGCTGGGAGTGGTTGGACCAGACACACAGGCACAGGACAGGGAGGCTGGAGGGAGGAATGGGCCTTGCGGGCAGCAGGGTCTGACCTCGATCTCGGGCCACAGGTCCGTGGGCCTGGCTCTTGGAGGAGGTGACTCAAAGCAGGAAAGACAAACCTGAGTGTGCAGGCGGCTGGGTGGTCAGTCATCCAACAACCTAATGAAGAAAGTGCCATTCTGGGGAAACTGAGGCACAGATAGGTTGAGAGATGCTCCCAGGCTCACACACTGGGCAGGGGCAGACTTGAAATTCAGACCCAGAGTCCTGCTTGTGGCCTTCCTGACAGGCGACTTCCCAGAGGCCCTCAGGGCAGGGTCAGCGGACCCCACTACCCAGCCTCTGGTCCCCTGGGCCCCTGTCAGGCCGAGAATAGCAGATGACTGCACCTCTCTCCGAGGTGCAGGCACATACCTGGGGAATGTCCATGCAGCTAAGAAACGGGTTCCATATTGCTCACCCAAAACCTTCACTGCGTGACAACAACCAGGGTCCTCCCTGTGCCTCACGCCTGAGTTTGCTCAGCAGCATCTACAACATACACGTGTCCCCCGCAGCCCTGGATCCCCACAAACAAGTGTGTGTGGGTCAAAGAACCTGGGGTACAACCCACTCCCTAGGATAATTCTCCCAGGAAAAACCCTGCCTGACCCCCTATTTAGGGTTCCATCCAACCCACCAGGGGCAGGAGGACACCTGGTGGGTCAGAGCTCTGGAGGGACTCCTAACTGGGGGGCGGGGAGGGGGTCAGGAGACAGAACAGCCCACTGGGGTGCTGGGCTGTGAGGGGCGGTGGGCTGTGAGGACACAGTGGGGAGGGGTTTCCAGAGGGTGGGCCGTGATGGCATGGGGCCCAGGGCGGGAGGGATAAGGTCAGTGAAGTGCCTGTGGCTTCCTAAAGTTGAGAAAGACCCAGCGCACCCCACTCCCGCCCCACTCTGTTCAGGAGGGTGGAGCCCTGGTCAGGTCGGTCTCCCAGGCAGCCAATCTTCACCACATCTGCGCCCAAGGGAGCCCAGGGCAGAGAGCTTTGCTCTTCCTGGGGTGAAAAAGGGGTCCTGGGAATGGTGACAGGGAACAGGGAGCTCTCTCTGGTAGATGAGGAGTTCTCTGCCACCATTGTCCCCACTAGGGAACAGATTTGCCTCCCTCCCAGGCTGAAACCCCTGGGGCCACCTCACCCCACACTGGGGCCCCTCAGCTTGTTCCCCTTCCTCACTGGCAGGTCCAGGCTACACATTCCCTGTCCCACCTCCCTGACCTGCAGGGTTGTTGTCGCCCACCCTCCAGGGGGCTTTCTGCCCACCCACCCCCCTGCCTCCACAGAGGCCCTCTCACTTTTGCCCCGCTTCCTGACCGGGTCCCCACCCCCATGACTCCCCTGTGGTGCTGGTGTCTGTTGCAGGCCACAGAGCTGTCTCTGTGCCCTCTTGGGCCTGTTCCTCAGGTCCACTTGACCTAGATGTCACCTCTGCATCCTGGTCCCCACAGGGACTGCTAGGCGTCCCTGTGCACAGACTTCCCCCTCCCCACCCGACTCTGGCCACCTGGCCACCAGCCCCTGTCATGGAGCATGTGGTTCAGCAGCCACCAGTGGACCTCTGCCCCCAGGATGTAGTCCAAGTTGTACACACAGCAGTCACCTGAACCCTGTTTACCTGCCCCTTAACTAGATCAGCTTGCAGCTGACCTCCAGGCCCTGGTCTGCGGGAATATCTGTGTTCTCCCGTGCCCGCCTCTGCTCCCCTCACCCCTGGACATGGGGCAGGTGGGGGCTGTCCCATGCAGCCAGTTGGACCCCAGACTGTGTCTCCAGTGCTCAGAGAGGAAGGCCCGGGTAGACCCCTGCTGAACTGGCCCCGTGGGGCTGAGCCCCAGGCAGATAGAGTCACTGCTATGACTGTCCCCCATCTCCACGCAGCACAGCCTCTGGATGTGGCTGTGTGGCCCCGGGCAGCCTCAGGGCATGGCCAGGCCTCCTTGCGACTCTGGGTTTTGCTTCCTCCTCCTTCCAGATGAGGCGCTGCTACCTGAAAGCAAGTGCACCAAACAGGAGTCATAGGTCCACCAGTTGAGCATCTCGTGGGGTTCCTGCTCTCACCCTCCTTACTCCCAGGGGGTCTGTCAGGGGACTCACTCTAGGAGTGAGCCATACCTCCTTAATCAACAGCCACCTTCTGTTCTGTCTCAAACAGACTCAACACCTGGGGGCTGACTTGGTGCCTGGCACTGAGTGCCATGCCCACTGCTCTCTGGGCCTGTCTTTGCAGTCTCCCCA
Source organism: Antrozous pallidus (assembly GCA_027563665.1). Classification (NCBI taxonomy): domain Eukaryota; kingdom Metazoa; phylum Chordata; class Mammalia; order Chiroptera; family Vespertilionidae; genus Antrozous; species Antrozous pallidus. The sequence goes on from CM050521.1 coordinate 2,728,857, forward strand.
TGAGAGCTCTAGCTTCTGGGTTGGAACCTTCGACTCCAAATTTGATTGGGCCACTTCTGTGACCTGGATTCACTCACACAAGTGATTAGTGAGACAGTAAAGATGCAGCAATGATGGCAGCTCCACTGAGCACCGCTTCCTGCGCCTGCCAGCCCGTGAGCCCAGGGCAGCTGTATGGGGTGGGTTGTGTCCAGAACTCGCCCCCTCTGAGGCAGGGGAGATCCTTCCTATTTTGGGGACAGCAGGACACAGAGCAGACCAGGTCTTCCCCAAGGTCCCCGGAATTCCCCGATAGGGTCTGGCTGATGGCAAAGCCCCCGGTGCCTGAGGCTCTGGGAGCGAGGAGGGGAGCGGAGGCTGACCTGCAACGGGAAACCCCAGAGGACAGCACATGAGGGTTTGTAAGGACACTTTTACAATGAAAAGACCCTGAGCAAGTTTCAAAAGAGGAGGGGGGCGCTTGGACGAATCATAGCCGACACTGAGCATTCATGATGCCAGCAGTGATGCAGACACCGGAGCCGTGCAAGGACGTCTCCGGACGAGCCCCCGAGACGCCTCTGCAGGCTTCTCTCCAGGACCCAGATGAAGAAAGCAAGATAGGGAAGGGACAATGCGATATAACAACAGTATGCTTTGCTCTGGCCCATGTGGCTCAGTTGGTTGAATGTTGTCCTGTGCACTCAGAGGTTGCTGATTCGATTCCTGTCAAGGCACTTGCCTGGGTTGTGGGCTCGATCCCCAGAAGGGGCATGCAGGAGACAGCCCATCGGTGTTCCTCTCTCATCAGTGTGTCAATTTCTGCTTCTACCTTATTCTCTCTCTCTAAGAAAATCAGTGAAAACATATCTAAAAAATAAACAGCTGTGTGCTTTGCCTCTGTGGAGCCCTTGCAGGTGGCGAGTACAGGCTGACCCCGCCCCAACTCAAGTCAGGGTCCTGTCACCGGTGCCAAGACCAGCAGAGCAAGCTGGGGGCACTCAGACCTTGGTGCCCTCACCCACCAGGACTGGCTTCTCTGTTTCCTCACTCTCACAAAAGTAGCGGTGAAACCACTGTGTAGGGCAAGCATGTCAAACTCACATGCGTCCCGCTGGCCGCGACATGCTTCAGATAACCCACAGTCAATGTGAGCTCTGGCTGTGCCTCCCAGCCCATTGCGTGCACAGACCTGTGAACATGAACTTACTTGGAAGCAGTGAAGAGGAGGTCGCACAGAATTAAGTATGGCAGGTGCCCTTAAAACAAAGAAGGTTGGACACACGCGCACACACACATCACGGAGAGGCCATGTGAAGAAGAGGCTGAGATGGGAGTGATGTATCTCCCAAACCATAGGACACCACTGCTAGAAGCTGAAAGAGGCTGGGACAATCCCTCTTGGAGCCGCAGAAGTCACCAGCCCTGCCAATGCCTCGAATGCTCGATTCCAGCCTCCAGAACGGAGACAATAAATCCCTGTAGCTTTAAGCCTCTCTGCTTTTGGCACTGTGTTGTGCAGCCTAGGAAACACAAACACCAGCACACAGTAGGACCTCAGTATATGTTAGGTATGGTCATTTTTTAAGTCAGAAAGATATAAATGTCTGGGGAGCCCGACAGCTGGAATAGAAAGCAGAAAGAAGCGCTAAGGACACACGCCTGAGGAATGGAAAGAAATGGAAAGAAGGTGCATTGCTCGCTGGAATCTGCTGACCCTGCAGCCACACGGTTTTGGCACTTTAGGACCCACCACGTCCCAGCTGGGGGTGCACAGAAAGTACCGTGCACGCGCATGGCTTCGGGGCTGAAGTAGACAGGAGGGTTATGGCAGAAACCGACGTTCCAAAGTCCTGGGACCAGGGACAGCCTTGGGGGTAGAGGCAGCCCGGGCCAGGCCTTTCAAGTCTTGGGGTGGGGACTGCTGCCAGGCTCCCCCTCACCCCTCAGTGTCACGTCCCCCTTGTGCCTCCCCTGGAGCATCTGGGTCCGCAGGGATCTAGAAGCCAAAGGCTCCTCTGTGGAATGCGAGGGTGTGATGCAGGTTAGCGGGAGTCAGGTTTTCTGCCTGAGGCAGAGGGAATTCTAACAGGCATAGAGCAGAGACAAACCTGCCTGTTAGAGGATGCCTTCAGCAATCTACAGCAGGCGTTCTGCGGGGAGTTTAACCTTCTGTAACCTTAGAGTCAAGCTCTCTCTCTTGCTCTCTCTCTCTCTCTCTCTCTCTCTCTCTCCCCCCCCCTCCCTCTCTCTCTCCACCCACACTCACACTCAGACGTACAGATGTAGCTCTGATTAGGTTCCATATCTTACCATCATGTTCTTCTCAGAGGGGAGCTCCACAGACTGACCTGCTGGACCTTCTTTGCATGGACCTGCTGTCTTACATGTGCCCTCCTAGTTGGCCCCACAAAACAGGCAAAAACCTGGAGCTGTTTGCTAACCAAGGGGATGTGGCATGTGCGGTCAGAGCTCAGCAAATAATTAATAGTAATGAAAATTGACATTGTAAAAATTGAAGTGAGAGGGGCTGATGGCAAGGAATTGGTTTGGTTGTCAAACCTCAGGCCTAAAGGGAAACAGATTGCTTTGGAGAATCTTTTAATTAATTTCAGAGTTTCCCCAAGTCTTCCCTACCCAGTGAGCCCAGTTCTTTTCTGGGCGTGAGGGTGCTCTGTAGAGAGAGGGAAGGTGGAGGGGGAGAGGAATTGTGTCAGGGACCATCCCATCCTGGTGGCTTCCAAAACCCCCCCGCCCCACCCCTAGTGCAGAAAGCTCAAGGTGGGGTGACTCGGCCCATGGGGGGGGTGTTTCAGTTCCATCTGTGCATTTACCTTTACTACTCATGTGCAAACCAGGTCTACTTCATTCGTTGCTAAAATAAAAATGGATCTCTACAGTCTGACCAAGTTCAGCCATGAGCTGCAGCATTAACTTGTATTCTAACAAGATTAAAATATATTTGTCCTGGGGATTAGCATACTCAAGGCCCATTTGGCTTTTTAGCAGTCGCAGGGCACTTTGATCTGCCTTCCGTGGCCAGAGAGGCAAGGCCAGCTCTCCGACTGCCAAGTGTGAAATCGGCCTGATGTCACTCCTTTCTTCCTCCTCGGCTTCTCTCACCAGTTTAATTATATTTCCGCCACAAAGCTCCGCGTCTCATGGCATATTCAGATTTGACTAGGAAGCACTTTTTTAAAGGTGTGATTGAAATGCCCTGTGGGAGGAAGGAGGGGCTGCAGATCCATCCATGCAAAGCCAATGAGCCCCCACCTTGACTTGTCCCTCACGGACGTTCTTACCTGCCTGTGGGAAAGCATGTGTCCAACTTCGCCTGGCCCTGTGCGGTGCCCGCTCCCTCAGCAACGCCGGCACTGAAACTGTGGTCACGCCGTGTGATGTTCCGGGCTGTTTGGCTTGTGACTCCAGGAAGTTTGTATTAAGTTCATTCTTTTCGGGCCTAGCAATCCACAGGGTGACTCCTGTCCCACCTTTCTCAGCCTCCAATCACCCACTCTGAAGCAATACACAATGGGTCCCAATAAATTCTAGGACCCGCTCAGTGCCCGGAGGGAACGTGTCTGGCCAAAAGTGTGATCGACCTCAAAAGACTCAGAATTGGATTCTTCATCCAGACTGCCAGTCTGCTCTCCAGCCCTTCAGAACCCCCTCCCCGACCCCTGAACTGTTCAGAAAGGCCTGCCTCCCCTCGGAACAGGCCTGGAGTTGGCCCAGAGTGGCATTTGCTAGTGTACCCTGCCTCCAAGGCTTAGGGACTGGGGGACAGAAGGGAAGGAGGAGGAAGGGGAACCTGATGCCGAGTCACAGGGTCCTGAGCTGCCCTGCATGGCATCCTCCGAGGGCACTGTGTTCAAGAGTGGAAATGGGCTATCTGCAGGGGTGGCTGGGCTTTGACCTTCTGTGAGGCCCTGGTCCCAGGCTCCATGCACACCTGGCTGAATGTCTCAGAGACCTTGGTTTTCCCTGGGGCTCTAGGGAGCTGGGGTGTTATTTCCACTTATGGGCTGGGCAGAATAGAAATGCCGATGGGCTTCCAGCAAATGAGAGCAGGTGGGAGGAGCCTCCACTGGTAGAGGACCACAGAAGCCTGAGTTGGTGGCCACTTTCACCCTTTGTGGGGAAATGAAGAGACAGCCTATTCAGTCTTTTAAAAAGTCCCCACATTTAGGACCATTTTAATTTTGAATCATCACTCCTATTGAATGGGAGGTTAGCCACACATTGCTTCTTAAAATGCATGATAGAATTATAAAATTATCTCCACATAATTAATTCAGGATTATGTTTCAGTCCTGTTAGCATGTAATCAAAGCCTGTTATGTGTTTAGCTATAGGAACAGCAATTAATTTTAAAGCATTACTTACACCCTCTGCTGTTGAGACAAAATGCTCTGGTATCAATAGGCCGCACACTCGCTCTGGTGGAGGAGCAGGGCGGCAGGACACGTGCCTGGCCTTCCAGCCGAACTGCCCGGCTGGGTGACCTTTCCTCCGCTTTGAGTCAAAGGTGTCTGGTGGCCATGGGACTCAGGCATCACGCAGTGACCATCATTTGGAACGGAAAATGGAGTGAAGTCATTGGGCTTCTATAGAAATGCAGACACAGCACCTCCACAGGTAGTCAGGAGGGGGTCCCTGATATGAAGCTGTGTGCTTACCTTCTACTGAGATAAAGTTCACACCCAGTGTTTCCAAAAAGGGGCGGGTGTGTTTCGGGAAAGGGCCCTTTGGTCTTCCATTCTCCCTCAGCGTCCACCACCATCCACTTTCCAGAACCACGTGGACAATGTCTACTCACGATTCTCTTCCCTTTTCCTATCCTTAAACAGCTCCATAGACAGAGGAAGAAGTAGACACTCTTCCAGCGATGGGGCTGGGCCGTGGGGGACAGCCTGAGCTCCACAAAAGTTTCATTTTGGGGGAGGTAGTCCATCTCCCACTGTGGGGCCCACCCAGCAAACAACACAACAAACGCTCTAGGAGGCCCAGAGGGAAATGATTGGGCTGGGGAGGGGAGTTAACACGCAGACCACCTAGCTACAAAGCTCTGTGCTTCCCACTTCCTGTGGGGCTGAAGCTTTGTAAATATGGGTAAGCGATGCTTTATGAAAAGTATCCGCGAGGCGGACTTGGGGCCTCTGGGAGGAGCTGCAGGCTCTGGTCTTCTCCCAGACAAGGAGGGTTTGGAGCAGCTGAGCCATCATGCAAGCCACGGATGAGAGCTTCCGGTCTCCATCTAGATGTTCAGCATGGAAAGAACAGCCTACATCCCCTGGAAACGTCTGCGGGTCCCGTTGCCTGCGGCCCCACAGGACAGTGAGAGCCTGGGCAGGGGTCGGACTGTGCGAGGGCTGAGTGGCTGCCACGTCTCCGACTGCCCGCAGCTAGAGGAGTGCTCGCCGGCAGGACTCGCATTCTGCTGAGGGGCGTGGGAGAGAAAACTATCAAAACCTCATCACAAAGTTTTGGCCCAAAGGGAACATCAGATGCAATGTGCTTTGGCCACGAAATGACGCCCTGGTCCTGGCGAAGTTGGAGGGAAGCGACCAGTCTGCTGCCAGGAGGGGCGACGGACCCCAATCCGGGGTTGCGCTTTCCGAGCGCCTGGGCAGCGAGAGCCTGTGATTACCCGTCTAAAGAGGAGAGAAAGGGACGACGTCAGCGGAGGGGGCAGGGGGTGGGGGAGGAGCGGGCAGGGGCTGGGGGCGGAGGGGGCAGGGGCTGGGGGAGGAGCGGGCAGAGGCTGCGGGAGGAGGGGGCGGAGGGGGACGAGGCTGGGGGGGGGGGAGGGGGCAGAGCCTGACAGTCCCCTTGCAGACAAAGGACTTAGCGGGGGCGGAGAACCCCAAACGCGCCATTGAAAGGCTCTGGGCAGCCCTTCCTCGGGCTGCGCGCTGCGGCCGCGCGGCCAAGTTTCTTAGGTCGACAGATGGGGACGCCGCGGCTGCCGGATTCTTCAGACGCTCGGGGCTCAGAGTTTGGAAGCCAGCTTAGCCGTCCTGCGTGCTAGGCTCCTAGGCCCCACTGAGGACCCGGCTTGTGTCAGGGGCCATTAGAAGCCCTCCTGCCCGCGCTCCCCGCCAGCCCCTCCGCGGAGGAGTCCGCGCTGTGGGCGGGCATTCGCGCAGCCCACTGGGCCGGGCTCCTGGTCCCTCCCGGGCGCCCCGAGATTGGGGCGGGGCGACGGGCGGGGCTCCTGGGCACGCCTTCCAGGCCCTGGGAGGCGGACCGCGGCTACTCTTTGTTCCTGCTCCGGCAAAGCACGGGGCTCAGCCCAGAAAGGGGCGGGACAGCCAGTGGGGCCGGCCCCTGGCTCTGCACCCAAAGTTCCCCCAGCCCAGAAAATCGGGTCTGGCGTCCCTCGGGGATACGGAGGGCCTAGGAGCCTGGGGACACTCCTGTGCCCAGACCTGGCACGACCTGACTGGGGGGAGGTGAAGGACAGAAGTCTGACACCTGCTCCCTGAGACTCTGGGGTCGTTCGGCCCCCTCCCATCTTGGGGCTCCCCAAATGCCTCTGCGGGAGCTGGGCTCTCCCCCCAGCGACTGAGCACGTGGCCAATAGCAACAACAACAACAATAACGCCTTCGTCGTCAGCCTCTTCATCCAGAGCCGTCGGCAGCCCACGTCCGATGAGCCTCCTCATTAGGAGCCACCGTATGAATGTTATTACATCTCAAACGGTTTCCAGAATGGCCTTTTATTTTCTGGCGGCGGGCCGTAGGACGAGAATGGAGTGTTAGAGAGAAATAACACCCCGAAGGTGCGCTCGGGGCTCAGGGGCGCGGGCACCCAGGGCGACCGGGCCTGCAGCCCGCGGGGTCCGGGATTCAGCACGCTGTCCCCCGGGCTCCCCTCTCCATGCCCCCCCGCCCAGCCCCGGCCCGTCTCCTTTGCTCCGAGGCCTGGAGGAGGCCTCGCTACGGAGAAGCGCGGACACGGGGTGCCGGGCCTAGGTCCACGCGGGAGCTGCCAGCCCGTGTGCAGAGGTGTCAGGTGAGGGTGAGGGGGATCCGTCAGTCTTGCCAGAGGCTTCGGCAGCGACGGGCCTGGGTCGCCGATCGCTATTCACCCCCAGCGCGCAGACTCCGCCGGGTAGGCTGCAGTTTTCGGTGGAGCCGGGACCCTCACGGGCGCGTAGAGGGCTGCGGGGCGAGGCGCGAAGGTCCGCAGGAAACAGCCGCAGGGGCGTGTAGCGGAGCGTTCGGCGCTCGCCACCCAGCCCCTCGGCAGGGCGGCCGCGAGCGCATTTGCATGCATAGAGCCTGGGTGTTTGTGCGCCCTGCGCCGGGCCAGCCAGGGCCCAAGGTCCAGGAGCCCCATGGATCTGCCTTTTCACTCAGCAACAACAAAAAGTGCAGAACTGGTGTCACCGGTGGCTCCCTCTCGTGTCCCTAACGAAGGCGCACGGCGGGTCCACCCTGGGCGCTCGTCGTGCCACGCTGCTGCCTGAGGACCCCCTCCCTCACCGGACCCCTCCGGCGGCGATGGAGGAGGCTCCCCAGCACCTGGGGAGCGCGGACCCAGCAGGCCTGGGGTGGCGTCTTCTCACCCCGACTCCCAGCCCTGCGTGCATCTCGCCGGGCCACGGAAGGTGGTGGGCACAGCCAGGCCTGGGGTGGGGGCGGTTCGACGGGGAAGAGCAGGGGCTTCCCGTGGAGACGGGCTTTCCGCAGAGGAACACTTAGGAAACTGGCCTCTTGCCGGGGCAACGATCTGGAGCTCTGGAGGGAGGGTTGGGCGGAGCATGAAGGTCTGCCGAAAGTCTCCTGCTGCGGTCCCGGTCCTGGTCCAGATCCCAGGCAGCCAGAGGCCCAGGTGGGAACTGCGGGGAGGGGGGGTGGGGGGGAGTAGAGGGGGGGAGGTAGGGACAGCCAGGCTTCAGAAAGGAGCCCCGCCTTCCTGTAGGCCTCGCTCAGTTCTCCACTCCCTTCTCCAGAGAGCGGCTGGCTGGCCGAGGCCTCTCCAGGAGTTAGAGCTTAGTGTCAGCTGTTGGTTTTTACAAATGTAATAAACAGAAGCGAAAGTAGCCTCTCAGTGATCCGAAAGTCTGACATCTCACCCGGTTGGGTCCCCTCCCGGGGAGAAAAAGGAAATAAAGAAAAATGTCCCCATGCCACTGTAGACCTGGTATCTGTTTGCATGCCTCTGGGGACGGGGATCTCATTAACTTACAAAACTAACTTGCCCCGTAATCATGTTATGATTTGCAAACAGATTAAAAAACAAAATGGTTTTTAATGTTGTTTTACTGTCCTTTTATTAAAAACAGTCCAATAGGGGAATAGTTGTGCTGGTGGGCTTTTGTTTTTAATCTGGGAACCCAGAACTTCGAAAGTGGGATGGGGGAGGAGGGCCACATCCTATTGTCCAGGACCCTGGGCCGCTCCTGGTGCTCCGGGCCTCCTTACTGAGCCGTGTCTTTGTAAATCCAGGGAGCATCTGGCCCTGCCCCAGGCTCAGGGTCCTCGGAACCGACCATGTGGAACAGAAACAGCCTGGAAGATTCCCCTTGGCAACATTATTCTCTGAGTGGTCTCCGAGTTCCTTTTACTGGGAGAAGAAAACTTTTTTCCAGCCAAAGGAAGTTTGGCAATGGAGCAACTGGATCTCAGGGTGCAAGCATGGCCTTCTGGAGGTATGTCCCCACTGCTTCCCGCTGGCCCAGGCCTCCGCAGCTCGGAAAGGCCGGAGCTTTCCCCGAATATACCTTGGGATGTTGTTTTCCTCACCCTGTACTTTTGGGGTAAAAGCAATAACAAAAGGTAAAAGAGGATAGCCTGTATGCTAAGGAGGAAGAATCCCTGCCCAGGGGGACATTACCTGTTGCTTTCTGTAGGTTGTAAGCATTTATTCAGTGAATAGCACCATACTTTGAACACTTCCTCTGGTCAAGAGATGTGAACCTAAATTACTTGGATATTTTCTGTGCTCACATAGAAAATGTCCAAAGTGTCTTCATAATTTTAAAAAGAGACACCAGCACCCGGCCATGGAGAGAGGCCCAGAGTCGCCCGGACTCAAAACACACTGAGGAGAACTAGACATTCCACCGTGGACAGCCAATATTTTACAATAAATTGGGGTTATTTTTATTTAATTAACTTTCAAGATTTTAAACACACAAAAATGCAGAGGGAATGTTCACAATTTGGATAACCACAGTTGGAGATAGAAACATTCATATCTCTTAAGATTATAAATATTTGATACTGGAACTGTAAAATGCACACTTTACAAACTAACAAAAAAAAGAGAGAGAAAAACTTTGCTTCCTGTGAAAAAGGCATATCATTTCATTGAGTTTCCTAAGCAGCAGATGGTTATTCACAGGATGTTAAATTACAATGTTTTGTTTTATAGTTCCTTTTTAAAAAGGTTTACACTACTATGTACAGAGTGAAAGTGTTGTTAAAGTAAAATAAAGAGGTTTAAGGCAAAGAGAGAAAATCGCCCTCCGTCCTCAGGGCCCGCAAGGCCTGTGTGGCCACAGCACCCCGCCTGGCTGCGGGAACGTGTGGACGTGGTTCTCTCCTGTACACTAAACAGAAGACTGTGGCGTAACATAGAAAGATAACGCGTTTGTTTATACATATATGTACGTGGTGAGCCTATATTGAATATATTTAATTTACATTGTACCACACCTTCAAAAAATAAAATGTGTATTTAAAAACAAAAGGCAAAGTGTTAAAAAAATGTTATTTACACATGTTCGTTCTTCCTTCCTCTGGATCCCTGAGGACTCAGAGAACTTTTAAAAGTCAGAGTAGCCACATGTCCCAGAACTGGGGGCTCATATACACCTGTCTGTGTGTGCACACACCTACATACATATGTACATACCTTGAACACTCTCTGTAGCAGAAGTGACCACTTTCAAAAAAAGAAGGGCACAAAAAAGAAAAAAGGCAAGAAAAGGCCACCTCTGTCAGGAGCCTTCTACCTGCCTGGCAGAGATGGGCCTCTGCCACTTCCGGGGCCTGACAAGCATCTGAGGGGCTGGAGCAGCAGGAGAGGCCTGAGCCTGAGCTGAAGAGAGCAGGGTCACCCCTCTGCTCACAGCCCAGGTGCTGAGGCTGAGAACTGGAACTAGCTGTGGCGAAGGGACAGGGGACAGCAACACAAATACAGATGCAAACAAGCACTCCCGGGCCTGGTGCGGGAGTGGGGGCAGGAGGGGAGAGAAGGCAGGAGGAGGGATGGAGCAGAGTGTGTTGAGACTGAGAACCACTGATGCCTAGCACAGGCCCTGGCAAGAGGCACAGCCACTCTCCCCCAAAAGGGCCTGGCTGAGGCTGGGGAGCCCCTCCTGTTGCCCAGGCACAACCATACAAAGTGGCAGAACTCATAGGCCAAGTAGGAGCTATTTGTTCGGTTCACAGTCGTGTGAAATGCAGCAATAAAAATCTTTGGACTTCAGCAAGTTGTTTTAATTTTTCTTCTTTTGAAATTAAAAAAAAGGGTCCCATGTCCCACATGGAACTTAGGGGATTAAAAAAAAAAAGATGAAACCCTAAGCAGCCCCTTCACAAAAAATAAAATCATAAAAGTAGCATAATCTCACACAAAAATAAAAAAAATATTTTATAGTCAAATATTTTGGATTTTACATAACCTGTAAATTATATACACATAGAATATTGCAGAACCATAGCTAACACATGATCTTTTCACTAGGAATGCTGGTATAATTTTTGTACACTTGCCCTTTTGATAACTTTAAATTATTGCATTGTTTTGCGTGCACAGAGAGGCGCAGGGAGAAGACAGCGCCTACTCGCTGTCGGACTTGCCCTCCTTGGCCGCGGTGGAGTGGTTGTACAGGCCCTGCGCCATTAGGTGCACCGCCAGCGTGTTCTTGTTGCCCGTGGCTTTCTTGATCTTGGCGCGCTTGTTCTGGAACCAGATCTTGATCTGCGACTCATTGAGGCCCAGCTCCTGGGCCAGGCTCTGGCGCCTCTGCTCCGTCAGGTATCTGTTGGTCTGGAACTCAGCCTTGAGCCTCTGCAGCTGCTCCGCAGTGAAGGCTGTGCGTGGCCGTTTGTCCTCTTTGTTGGGGTTCTTCTTCTTTGGTTTTCGGGACCTGGGGCCTGGGAAGGTGTGGAGGAGAGAATGCTGGTCAGGGGCTGCAGACCTGCCTGCTGGCTCAGACGCGGACCGCTCCACCAGCGCTGGAGGACACAGGCTGCGGAGGGAGGCGCCCAGGGTCTCTGGGCTGGACTTGGGGGGACTAGGCGTGGGCTGGCAACCACCACCAGGTCCCAACCCCAGAAAGAAGGCTATGGGCCAGCGAAGCCTAGTGAGGGTGGAGTGGGGTGCAGGGGGGACTGCGTGGAGAAGTGTCCAGACAGAAGGGGAAGTCCTGGAGGAAAGCAGCCTACAACGCCTGGTGGGCCTTGCTAGCTTTCCTGAGGCTGTGTCCAGGATAGATGGGCAGCATAGGTGCTGGGCCAGAGATGAGGAGGGAAAATGCGGGGGGGGGGGGGCAGAGTAGCAGAAGCTCTGGGGGCTGTGGAGAGGCTCCCACAGGAACCTCACAAGGGACATCCAGAGGGTGCAGAGGAACGAGTCCTGTTAACGGGAGGGGCCCAGATATCTGCCTCCACTGCCCCGACCCCACACACACTGACCCTGTAGGCCCAAGTTTATTGTTTCAGCACAAGTGTCCTTTGGGTGGTAGCAGCCCTGCCAATCCAAGTGCCCTCTTCACCCCTACCAAGTCTCCCCAGCACAGGAGGGAGAGCCTGTCCCTGCTGGCTGACCTCAGCTGCCTGCGCCCTCCCTGCCCGAGCCCCCACTGAAGTCTCCTCAGGCTAGGAACTTCTCCTCACTTGGGAAGTGGTTGTAAGGCTCCAGGACCCCGGCATCTGCAGAGGGAAGCGTTTTCTTTTTGTTGGTCAAACTCACTGGGCCGAGAGGCTGTGTGAGAGAGGAGGCTATGGAGGCTGCTGGGGGTGTGGAGTTGTACCCCTGGATCTCCAACTGGGAAGTGAGTGAATTAACTTTGGGGCATTCCCCACCTCAACATCTAAGAAGGTGCCTGTGACTAGAGACTAGACCTTGGGCAGCCAGAACCCCAGGTCCCCACCCAGTCCCCAGCCCACCCTGCAGGCTGCACACCCACCCCCTCCCACCCGGACCTGGGGGTAGGGATCCACAGCTCCAGGGCTGTGCTGAGCCCAGGACTGGGGAGCCAGTGGGCGTGGAGGCTGACCCCTCTCTCCGGGGAGGTAGACTCCCACAGCGGGGGTCGTGGGCACCAGAGAGGGGTTCCGGGGGCTGTAGGGCTCAAACTCCCGGCCTTTTAGATGATAAAACATCCACACTCCCGCCCTCACATCCACGCACAGTGCAGGGCACCAGCACCGAAGCCCAGGCTGGCCCTGATCCCAAGGGCAGGAGGGGCAGGGTGGCTCTGTGAGGCCTAAAGGACCAGGCAGTGTGCACTGGCCTCTGGTTCCAGGGGCCAGTTCAGTCTCCGCTCCCTCCCTTGCCCAGAAGCACACTTACCCCCCAAACTCCACTGCTGCTGGGGGTCCTGCAGACACAGAACAGCCCCCCCCCCCCCCCCCCCCCCCACACACACACTAGTTTACAGAAAGAAAATCTCCCCCAAAAGCAGAATTTTTAGCTCCCTTTCTTCCTAGGTTTTCTTTCAAAACGAAACACATAGGAGTCTCAGAAACAGAACCAAACCTCAGCAAGAAAACTCTGCCCGCTCTTTCCTGAAACCCCAAGGAAAGAACGCGATCCCGCAGGGGTTGTTTTCAGTCCGGAAGACCCAGCGCTCCGGCCGCTGCCAGCCTCCTTGGGGCTGGGTTTGGCGGGCTGCTCCTCGGCGCACAAAGCCAGCGAGGCTCCTCGCGGCCCCATTGTGAGCCTCTATGTTAATTAAATATTAACAAAGGAGGGAGGCCAGAACAATGGAGAAAATTTCAGATCTAACTGGAGAAATTTGGGTTTCATGTGAGAAACAGACAAGGCAGCAGGGTGACTGGGTTGTGCTTCGACCTGGGTAAACAAAATCTGGGAAACAAAATCTGCAAAACACTTCAGGGTTGGGGCAGGGGGTCCGTTGCCAGCTGGGGACTGACCCGCACTCAATGCAGCTGGGGTTCTCACAGGACTTGGCCTTGGCTTTTTAAAACCCAGACCTGTGAGAGACTCCAGCACCTACACACCCCTCTCCACAACTTGCCCCTTCCCTGCCCAGGACCAGCCCCGGGAAGCCTCCGGGAGAAGTTCCCTTCTCTGGGGGGCACCGCGGGTCCTCCTCCTCCAAGCTGTGAGCGAGGTAGGTGCTGCACTCCCGCGCGGCGTGCAGACAACACTGGGATGAGAGCAAAGGGCGCCTGTTTCCCCATGCCCGCTCCCTCTCCGGCACCCCGCGCTTTCGGCAGCGCTGCGAGGGCCGAGGAAAGAGCTGCGGCCGCTCTCTCTTCCGGGCTGCATCTGGGGTTTCTGGGTCGCAGGAGGACTCTAGGTCTGGGGTGAGCTACTCGTGGGTCCCGGATCTAGTCTGAGTTGGAAGGATCGGAGAAGGGGTTGAGCGGCGAGGTTCAGGCCCGGGTCCCAGCCACCCCGTTTCCCACCAAATAAACTCCAGCCAGGGGATGGGGGCCTGGGGCTGCGCGGAGAGGTCCCGAAAGGCAAGAGAGAGAGAGCAGGTCCTGCCGCTCCTGCCGTTCTAAGTCTGTACACCCTGGCGAACTGATCCTGCGCCCTCGCCTCCTGGCCGCAGCGCGGGCAAGCGGCAGCCGCACAAAATGTCGCTGTGAGCGTCTTTGTGTACTTGGGGGGAGGGGGTCCCAGTGTCTTCTTCCCCCGGTAAGTTCCCGCGCCAGCGCTGACCTGTAGCCCCGCGGCGGCGGGGCGCGGGGTCCCCCGGGCTCACCTGAAGAAGGCCGGTCCGAGTAGCGCGTGCAGTAGACCCACGCCGGCCAGAGCATGGGCTGCGCGCCCAGCGTGGCGCCGGCCTGCGAGCTGTCCGAGTCTGAGCTCAAGGACAGGTCGCCGCCTCCCAAGCCGCGGGCCTTGAGCGCCCCGTCCAGGGGGCCGCTGGGGTCGCTGCCTTTCTTTGCGTCGCTGTGCAGCGAGAGAGCCTTGGAGCCTCCTTCCCCTTCGCCCGGAGACTCGCCGCCGCCGCCTGGCAGCAGATCGCCGGCCCCCGGCGTACAGGGCGCTCTCGGCCGAGGCTCCCGGACAGACCCCAGGAGCTGATCGGCGCCACCCGCGCCGCCGCGTCTGTCCGCACCGCCTTCGCCGCTGACTCCGGCGCCTCTTCCTCCGCCCGCGCCGGCACAGCAGGTCCCTGCGTCCTTTCTCCGGCCGAACTCGGGCCGCAGGATGTTGTCGATGAAGAAGTTGGTGATGCGGTGAGGGTGCTGGTGGTTGCCCTGCACCTGCAGGACTGCTGGCAGCACCAGTGCCCGCCGGCGTCCGGTGTCCGCATCGCCGGGGCTGCTACTGCCACCGCCTCCGGAGCCGCCACTTGGGCTGGATTCTGGCTGCCACTGCCCCTCTGCCGCTGCGTCGCTGGGGTTGGAGTCATTCTCCTCCATGCTGTTCACGACAAATCCCAAATCGTTTCTCCGAGGACCCCTCCAATCAGCCCTCTGCCCGCCGGCAACGCACAAGGGGATCCCCGCAGCCGGCCCGCGCCTCTGCCCTGCCGAGTCTTCTAAGGGCGTGTGGAGGGGCCGCAGGCAGGGCTAGGGTCCTGCAAGTCGCCGCCGGCCTTGCTCAGAGCGGAGCCGTTCCAATCCGCGAGTTGAGTTCGAAAATACCAAGAGTTGCCCCGTGCCCCAAGCCGGGAGATTCAAAAGTCTGGCCCTTCCGTCGGCAGGGCGCGCGGGCGCTGGGCAGTCACAACGGTCGTGTAGGGACGCGGGGCGCCTCCGGGCTCCGCGCTCCTCTCCGCGCGCGGCTGCCTCTGCCTCCGGCGCTACCCGCGCTGCGCAGCGGCCGCCCCAAACTGGAGCTGCGCGCATGCAGGCACCGCGCTCCTCGGCGCTTATGCCCGCCTGGGCCTGCTCCGGCCGCCGCCGCCTCCCGGCCGCCCTCGACCGCACGCCCGGACCGGCCCTCGAGGGTGCGGGGCGCCGGCGGTCAGCACGTCCGCCCCTGCCAGCACGCACATGGAGGCCCGCGGGCCCGCGCTGAGCTCGGCCGCCTCCCCGATGCGGGCCCGGGCGCCCCACCTGCGTGCGGCCGCGCCCCCGCCGAGTCCCGCGGAGCCCC
The DNA here is from genome assembly GCA_027563665.1 of Antrozous pallidus. NCBI lineage: Eukaryota > Metazoa > Chordata > Mammalia > Chiroptera > Vespertilionidae > Antrozous > Antrozous pallidus. The sequence goes on from CM050521.1 coordinate 2,744,101, forward strand.
GCGGCCCGAGCCGCATGGGTGAGGAGTGGAGGCTGGGCCGGGCCGGGCCGAGCTGGGATGCCCGCGCTCTCTCGCCGTCTGCGCGCCCTGGCGGCCAAGACCTCCGCGCCGGCTAGGAAATTTCCAGGCCACTTAGCGCAACCTGAGACACTTTCACTCTGGATTTTGTTCTTATTTTTAACAGAGCCCCCTCGAGTGACGTCGCGGGCCGGTCTCATGGACACGTGCCTCGGGCCAATGGCCGCAGCGTCTCGCGCCCACGTGACGCGCCAACCGCGGCTGGGTGACAGGAGGCTCCCACCGCATCGCCCCGCCTCCACCGCCCCTCCCTCCCTTAAAGCAGCCGCGTCCTCTGGCTTGAGGTGCGGAGCCCCGAATCCGGGAAACCCTGACGGCGTCCCCTGCGCTCGAACGCGCTTTCCCGTCGCTGGGACCGAAGGAACCCCAGTGGTGGCATTCTCCGGTCACCCTGGTGTGCGGCCGCACACACCGTCTGGGAGACTGCAATTTTTAACATTTCCATATTGTTTACCGTGGGGAAAAATCCCACAATTCCTTGCACAAAAATGCATAAATCATATTAAATAGGCTGCCGAGATACAAAGGGACTTTTGTAGCCTGCGTTTCTCTCTGTGGAGAGCGCAGTTGTCACTTACATTTGACTTTGGTGACGGGCAGGTTCCTGTGTTGAACACAGAGCTGGCGCTCAGGACCCTCCTCCTGAAGACACTTACTGTAAGTGTGCGTGTGTGCGCGCGTGTGCGTGTGCAGAACGGCGCATGCAGAAGGCAAGGTCCCCTGGGAACACCCATCCTCAGAACAGGCAGGTGGACCGGAAGGAGTGCGGGAGCAGATTTCGGGAGCAGATTTCGGGATCCGAGGGAGGGAGAAATAAAGGCACATGGGGGTCAGAACTGAGTCTTCGGATTTCGAAATTCCTAGCCAACCACATGCCCTGCCCCCAGGCCTTCCACCTCGTTTTCTTAGTCTTAAATTCCTTACACTAGTTTCACTGAGGAGCAGGGCCATCAGAAAAGGTGGACCCTTCTCCCTCAGGGTCCTGCCAGAAAGCTCCTCTCTCCTGACCCCCAACACCCTTGGTCACCCCAGGAGTACCTATCCATCATTTAAAATGCATTTTTATGGAAATTTGCAAACTTTGGGAAAACACCCAAAAGGGCAATTCTGAGGGTGTGGAAGCATTGGCACAATAAAAGTGCCCTTGGTGGAAAGGGGGGTGGAGAAGGAAGAGAGGAGAGGAGAGGAGGTGGGGTTGGGTGCCCCAGGACTGGCCTGCGGAGGGGCAGAGGCAGCATCTTCAGGTGCCAAACAGTGTGGAGGAGGCTCTGGGTCAGGGACTGCCTGCCAAGTGCTGCCAGGCCAGGAGAGGGGGTAGTTTGCAAGCAGCCCTCCAGGCAGAGTGGTGGCCAGGCCCCACCCTTCCCTAGCCCAGCTCAGCTTTGCTCCTGTGCCCCCCAGGTCCTGTCCCCTTTTACCCGCTGGCCCACCGCAGGCTCAGATGCAGCAGCTGCTCCGGTGGGAACTGGCACGAGGACAAGGGGCATGGAGGGAGGAAGGAGGACCTGAGCTGGCCACCAAAGGGGTGGAGGCATGTAAGTGCTGGGTGTGGGTAGGCTCTGGAGGCAGATGAGGAGCTCATGGATCCCCTGTAAGATTCAAGTAGGGTGGGGAAATCATTACTCCCTTGGGGTGACTCACAAATCCCTCCCCCATTGGGAAGGGTTATCACCAAATTACCTGGCTAAGTATACACCTGCCAGGGACACTGCCTGGGTCTCAAAAAATGAAACCCCACAGTCTGCCTGCCCCTAGGAACATGGAGCTGCTGAGGTTTGTGGGAACACCCTGGTGACACATGGTTTTAAGGTTTGGGGGAAACGCCTACAGCTCTGGCAGGATCCAGTCCCTTTGGGTCTCCTGAAAGCAGGGGGCGTGGAGGGACAGCCCAGGGCCCTCGGTAAAGCGTCCAGGGTAACTTCTCAGTCATCCCCTGAAAACCAATTAGGCTGCCTCCTGAGAAACACTTTCGTTTCTTGGGCACTGTTGCTTCTGAGCACCTGGGCATTAAATGAGCATAGGGTGGGGACTCCTGCTGTGTTCCTTCCTGTGACTTGGGGGTCTCCAGGTTGCATGGAAGGCAAGGTACTCCTGGGTTCCTGGCCTAGGAGGATGGGTACGAGTGATGCAGCAGGAACAGAAAAAGGAGTGAGGAGAGCAATAGTTGGGGGGTGGGCTTCTCAGGCTTCCCAGAGCCTACCCAAACATTAAAGGCAGATATTGCCCTTTTGAGAGTGGGCGCCATCCAACAGGCAGCAGGGATTTGGGCCAAAGCTGCACAAAGTTGGTTTGCTCAGGGGCAGAGATCTCAAGCTGTTTCCAGACGCTTCCAAAACATGCTGGAGGCAAAACCTGGCCTCTTGCTGGATCTGGGACACCACCCTGGCTGTGTGTGCTTTTCTGGGGGTGGGAGGGAGCCTGCCTTTCCAAGTCTCTGCTCCTGGACCTGCAATGTAGCAGGTCCTCTGCAGCCCTGGGCCCAGCTGGCCTGCGCCCTTTTCTCCAACCCAGACCTGCTGAGGCCCTCAGAATCAGTCTCTGTGCAAGCAGGCAGGCCACCTCTGGACATGTGTGTCTCCCCAAGCAAGCCCAGCTGGGGAGCGCCAGCCCCTCTCCGCTGGCGGGAAGGGGCGCAGCTTCCTGGGGACAGCCCTGCTTCCTTCCAGGGGTCTACACAGATTGGGATGGGGGTGGGGGTGGAGAGGCTATCTGACCTGAAGAGGATCTAGACAGGAGGATTTGTAACACTGATGACAAATAACATGCCACAAATAACGTCTGGCACCAAGTTTTGCAGGGGTTACCGGAGCCTTGGGGTGCCTGACTGCGGAACGCGCTTTTTCTTAAAACTAGGCTGGAGGAGGGTGACTTTTCTGGAGGCTCTGCTGCCCCTCACTCCCCACATTCCTCTAGGGAGGTGAGGGACACTGGAGGAAACACTGCCATGACAGCCGGTTTGCCCTGGGGACATTGGCACTGGGCTGGTAGACATGCCCCACAGTTTGGAAGAGCGAAACCTGACCTCAGCACAACCAGCACTGGAGCCCTGAGCTGGAGCAGGAGCCGCCCTGTCCTTGTAAGCTCTGTGCTGCTGCGCCCCAGCCTGCACTGTGGCCTGGGGCCTCGACTGCTGAGAGTAACCTGGGAAGGGAGAGGTTGAATGCAGCAGTGGTGCCTGGAAAGGGGGCTAGTGGCACCTGCCTTTGTCTCAGGACTGTTCTATCCCAGACCGCCCAGGGGCCCAGTCAGAGGCACCCTAGGACCACAGAGAACCAAGCAGGTCCTAGCCCATGTTGTCTGGCTGAGGAGGGCAGTGGGCATTGGGCTTGTGGTCTGGGCCCTGCCCAAGGGCGAGAGCAGAAGTGGTTTGTGCTCAGCCCCAGCCCCCTCGGTGCTGGGGTCACGAAGTGGGTGAGGCCCCCACTGGAGACAGGCTCCTGCCCAGGTCGCAGGGGAAAGACCTCCTTTTGACGCTCAGACCCAGTGCTGGCTGGGCAGGTTGGGAACTGCACACAGGGCGGTTCATCTCCAGAGCCGGAGACTTCCCTGCAGAACCTCCTAGAACCTGCTTCTCCTGAAAACAGAGCTTCTAAGGACAGTGAGGAAGGCTCTCCGACTCACTCTGTCCTGGTTACACACCGCCCTCCGTGGGTTGCTGCCCAGCTGGGGACTCTTGCCTTAGACATCCTCACTGTCCTTGGGAATCATCCTGTGTCCTGAGATCCCATTTCCTGTGTCCTCACACTGTGTCACCGCTGTCCTCAATCCCAGGAAAAGCCACCCCCTCCGGAAGCTGGGCCCCGCCCGGAGAAGGGCCATGGGCGCCCAGGCTGGTGGGGCACCCTGGGCCTCGTGCAGATGGCTCTCCACCAACACCTCTCCCTGGAGGGGAGATGTCCCCTCAGCACGGCAGGGGCCCAGAGGAAAACAGTCTGAGCAATCCAGAGGCAAATAGAAGAGCCGGTTTGGGGGAGGTTTGAAGAGCAGCTTGTACCGCTCAGCCACGCACACCCAGGGAGAACAAAAACCTGTGGGGCTGAGGGGCTGAAGGAAGGCTGCCGCTCCCTCCAGTCTTAAAATTGCTTATAAACAACAGGAGAAATTCTAGTATCTGTTCACCAGCCTCCTTTTGACCTTTGGGAGGAAAACAAGCTTTTCAAAAGGAATGCCCAACACCTGCTTCCCCTCTCGGAGCACCAGGGCTCTGTTCTCCCCCCCCCCCCCCCAAGACACAGATCAGCACAGAGGCTCAGGCTTCGTAAACGCATGCACACTGGCTTTACAGTATTTTATCAAAATGATTGGAGTGGCTGGAGAGTTCCAGAATTTTAGGCAAGTTCAGGAGAAAACACCTAAATCATGACCCCCAATTAACAATAGAATGCCGCTTCGCCGGGGCGCGGCTCCTGTCTGTGCACTGAGTAGGTGGGGGACACATGTTTTTAAATAACCTGTTTAAATTAGTAAGGGAATTGATCTACTTTTTTCTTAATCAAATAGAAATAGAGGGCGTCCAAAAAACATATAGAAACTTTAACAGTGGATAGTCCAATTTTGAAAATGGAATGTATTTTAATAAGCACTGCCTTTATAATCATTCAAAGTGTGAGTATATATTTTTGGGACATCCTGTATATTAAAATATGTGGTTTACCATAAATTGCGAATCAAATTTAGAATTTCCTGTACTGGATTAAGTGATTGATCAGTTCCACTGAGTTTGACGAAGTTGATCCTTTAGCATGAGAACCGGGTTGATAAACAAGTCTGATCTCTATCGTGTGGGGAGGGAGCTCTGTCCCAGCCCTGTCAAACCCAGGCGAAGCATAGAACTGCGGGTGACCAGCGCTGCCCCTGGAGGAGCACAAAGGCTGGGCCTGAGCTCAGAGAACCTCAAGCCAGTCTCCCCGGTGCCACCCACAGGATGGGCCCTGCCTGTTGACTGCATTCGGGGCTGCTGACTAAGCCCACAACCCTCCACATGCAGCCAGGGCCGCTGTCATTAGGGCCCGACTCAGTATCCGCGCCTCTCCCAGCTCCCCCACCCCAGCCCGGCTCACCCACTTCAGGAAAAGCCCAGCAAAGCAACACTTTTGCTCTGAAGCACGCGGCGAGATGCCTTTTCTCCTCCAAAACCACCCTTTCCCTTCCCAATCGTTCTTCTAAAAACCCGTCTTTGCAGACAGCCTCTGTGCCTCGCTGTGCGATGGAGTTTCGGGCTGTGTGTCTCATCTCACTTAATCCCCTGAGACTCAACAGCCTCTGGACGGGGCAGAGTTCAGGGCCCTGGGCCATCTGGAGCCTTCACGGTGCAGAGAGAGAGGCGTAGGCGCAGGGTTCCCGCAGATGCAGCTAATGCCCCGAATTCCTCGGGATTTACACCTCCCCGCGTTCCGAGCCAAAAAGGCGCGCTGTTCTAATTAACCATCCGCTGGAGCGCCTGCTCTCACTGCCGGGCCACCTTTGGCGGCGCGCGCCCTCGGGGTTGCTGATGCTGGGGGCTGGGGTTGGGGGTTGGGGGTTGGGGGCTCCCCGCCTGGGAGGGGGCCGAGGCCGCTGGCTGACCGGAAGGTTAATGCCAAGGCGTGGCAGACGGCGCCCAGAGGCAAAGTTCGGGTTCCCCCAAACAAACACACTTTTGGGCGCTTAGGTTTTCTGTCTTATTTGCAGATGGCATTTCAGCCGGTCCTCGCGCAAAGACACCGCGGCAAGCTCGGCCAGGACGGCGGGCGTGGCGCCCAGGCTCGGTCAGCGGTCGGCGGCCAGAATGGATTTTGGATGGAGATCGCCAAAGAGGCGTGTGTCCGCCTGGGCCGACGGGCCTTCCTGCTGGCGGGAATGTCCGCTCCGCAGCGGAAACAACCAGAAAACACGACACGGAGAGCAAAGAGAGCGGCGGTGCTCGCTGCGCGGGGCCGGGCACTGAGGCGCCTCGCGTTCCTGGCTCCGGGCTGGTGGAGGCGGCACGGGCCTTGCTCGGGTCTGGAAAGAGGGAGGCTCACTCCCGGGCACCACACGAGGGTCTGCTCCGCTCTGCTGGGCGGGAGAAGGGGCCACCTTCACCGCGGCTCCCGGGAGCGGTCTGGAGGCGTCCCAGCCGAGCGCGGACGCGGTCTCCCCGCCCGGGCCGTGGTCTCCGCGCCCGAGGCGGAGCAGCCCCGCTGCGTTTCCCCGGGCGCCGGCCTGGCAGACGCTCGCGGCGGGAGCGGCCCGTGTGCCCGTAGGTTGGGGGCACTGGCCTTTGCTCACCTGACCTTTTCCTTCCCGCCTCAGACAGCGTGGCTCCCCGACCCCTCCCCGAACTCTCCTCACCCTTCGCCGCTGCGGCGGGTGGACCCAGGCGTCTCTCGGGGAGCCTCGAGGGCCAGTCTCCTGGCGGGAGGGGGGGGGGGCGGGTCCCCAGGCAGGTTCCTCCCTCTCCCCTGTGAGTCTGAGTCCTCAACGAATCCCGGGAAGCGTGGTTTTAGGAGTGATTCCTCGTCTCGCCGGGTGCCTTGCGGTGCCCCAAGAGGGAGGGAGGGGGCGCTGTAATCCGGCGCCCGCCTTGCGGGGGAGGCGGGGAGGGTCTGCACCCGCGCATCCTGGCTGGGAGCAGGCCCCTGGAGGTGCGCCCCTGCTGTGCTGGGTCTTCTTTGGCTGCTGGTGAGGAGGGGACCCCGGCCCCATCGGACTCTTGGCTGGACAGCAAGGGGCCCGGAAGCACACAGTCCTGATCTATGGGGCGGACTCCCCGGGGGCGGGGGAGTGGGCTTCTCCTCCGAGGTGCAAGCCTGAGCCCCCCACTCCCGAGCGCCCGTGGGAGGCGCAGCCCAGGGGAGGGCGAGCCGGGCGCGTTGTCCGGGACCGCTGAGCTCTCCGCGGCTCACAGATCAGAGGCCGCCCGCCGCCCGCCGCCCGCCGCGGTCCGCTGCGCCGCGCAGTGAGCGCTCAGCGACAAAGCGGGGCTCGGTGGGGACGTGGATCCGCGCGCGCGGGCAGGGGCCCAGCCCCGACTTCAAAGCCGCCCCTACGGGCCCAGTGAAAGGGTGTCCTGGGCGGGGGAGGGGGTCACGGTCCGAAGCTGCATTTCCCGCCCCCTCCGCACCAGAACGCCCCGGCAGGGCTCTCCGCGGGGATCCTGAGATTCTGGCTGCCGCGACCCTCGCGCGTCTGCGCGGCCCGAGACCCCGACTGAATGACCTAGTCTTGGCCCAAGACATCCCCGCGCTAAGCAGCTGTGTTGGTCCAAAAGCTCTCACTGCCCTTTTAAAATCAAAGTCTTTGCGAAGGGGGCGACTCCCTGCTGTCCCCCGTGTAGGGGGAGCACCTCTCCTGGGCCCCGGGGAGGGGAGCGGGTCCGGAGGGGTCCCCAGCCAGGCCAGTTGTCCGGGTCCGCACGCCGAGGCCCCTTCCTGGCTAGAAAGTCCCCCTGCGTATCTGAAGCGCGCGACCTCAAGAGACTCGGTCTCTTGGGTACCCTAAGCCTTCCGCCCGCACTTTCAATGCCTGAGCTGTTTTTCTATTAAGCGGAAGAGGTAGAGGGAGGCTGGGGGCGTGGTGGGGGTAGGGAAAGTGCTTACAAGGAAGGAGAGAGGTCAGAGGTTAGAGGGATTCTGGCTCCTCGCTCCGTGACCCTTCTCATCCCCAGTTGTCCAGGGAGGGACTCGCTGAAGCAGGGTGTCCGGGCATCCCTAATAAAGCGGTGTTTGGGGGAGGGCGTTGGTCCAGAGTAGACTGGGGACAGTGTAAGGGGAGGTCGGAAATGGAAGAGAGAGCAGAGGACAGAGTCTGGGGGATGGAGGCTGAGAGGCCAGCCCGAGGAGAACGGAGGTCCGGGACGCTCTCCTTGACTCTACCTTCCCAGGTGACAGGGCACCCCCCGCTGTTGGCACCATTGCCTGGGCCCTTCCGGCAGCTGTGCCCGTGCCGCGGGGCCGGTCACAGGGAAAGTAGATGAGGACTCAGCATCACTGTACCAATAGTCGCATGTGGACCCTCTGAAAGGGCCTCAGCGACCCCCAGGATCTGTAGACCACACTTTGAGAACTGCTGCACTAAACAGTCTTTTGTGAATGAATGAATGAGTGAATGAATGAATGGACTTGACTACAGTCTTCTGAAGAGGACACTGAATGTCCAGTGTCGTTAGCTCCTGACTTGATTCTGAAAAGTGTGCGTGCATGTGTGACCTAGCAGGAGCATATCGATGTTTCCGGCGAGAGCGCGGGCACCTCGCCTCGGGGCTTCCGGGCAGCATTGCCACCAGAGGAGCCTGGAAGGTGGCTTTCAGTTTTGGAAGCTTTGGTAATGGAAAGGATTTTGTGATTGTAGGTCTCTAACTTCACCTACCAGTTACAGGTGCAGCTGGAGACCCGCAACGCCCCCAGCTGGAGGGGCGTGCTTCCCAGCCTGTGCCTGACGTTGCCGGAGACTACTAGCCTGCGGCTCTCCTGATGGTGGCTCCAAGGCAGCCTGGTCTGTGTCTGAGGCTGGGGCTGCCCCATGTCTCTCCAGATGTGGGTGCCTCACAGGCTGACGCCAGCCCCATGGCCCAGCTCCCCCATACCAGCCCACTCTAGCTTCCAGGCTGCCCCTTGCTCAGGAACCGCACCCCTCCCCCCCAGAGCCCAGTCCCAGCAGGGAGCTTTGGTGGTGAAAATTGTAAAATCTGCGATTGAAAAGAAAATTGTGCCTCTTGGCAAATTTGAGTTCTGCTATCACTGCTCCGGAGATGGTTACTCTCTTCAAAATGTAGAGTATAATTTGTATCCAATAATCTTGCCAGGAGAAACATTAAATATATCTCCAATCTAAATTTTGATTTCGTATATTGTTGAAATGAAGTTAATTTTTAATTATGAAAAGGAGATAAAATGTATCATTGTGGTCATTTAAAAATATTTTGACTTTTTTTTAGAGACAGGAAGGATGGGAGAGAGAAACATTCATGAGAGAGACACATCAAGCTGCCTCCTTCATGCCCTTGCAAGGATGAACCTCCAGCTCATGCATGTGCCCTGCCTGGGAGTGAACAGGTGTCCTCTGAGTGCATGGACTGTGCCAACCGCTGGGCTTCCCGCCAGGCCTCACCCTGAGCATTTTAAACAGCAGCTCAGTGGCATGAAGTCACTCACAGCGTTGTGCAGCCACCACCTTCCTCTCCGGAACTCGACCTTCCCAAACGGAACCTCTGTTGCCATTAAACCGTCATGCCCTCCCCACATCCAGCGCCTGGCACCCACCACATATGTCTGTTTCCGGGAGTCTGAGAGTGTCAGGTGCTCATTTAAATGTCACTAGACCGTTTTTTGTCCTTTTGTGACTGGCTTATTTCACCCAGCATGATGTTCGCAGGCACATCCAGGAGGCAGCATGTGGCAGAAACTCCTTCCACTTAGGTCTGAATTAAAAGAGAGAGAGAGAAAGAAAAAGGACTGAATTCCGTTTCATTGTGCGTATATACACGGCCTTTTGTTCCCACTAAGACATGCCTGGGCTGTCTGCCTCTGGCTATTGTGAATATGCTGCTGTGAGCCTGGTGTGCTAACATTTCTTTGAGACCCTGTTCTAATTCTTTTGGGTCTATACCCAGAGGCGAGACCGCTGGATCACATGGTAATTCTACTTACCATTTCCTCAACCACCAGTTTCCACAGGGCTGCACCAGTTTGCATCCTCACCAGCAATGTGCCAGGGGTCCATTTCTCCACATCCTCAGCAGCACTTCCTACTTTCTGTGGGTTTTTTCTTAGTAGCTATCCTTAGTAGCCAGTAGGTGTGAAGTGATACCCGCTCCCAGACTTTTGAAAAGCATTCCTTCTACCTAGCACACCCCCTACTTCCTGAGGAACTGGCACCCTCTACCCTGGCACAGGGCCCCCGTCTGTCCATCTGCCTGGCTGTCCCCTCACTGAGCTCCCTGCTTCCTCTCTTGTGGCCCCAGCTCCTCCTGCAGCCGGTCAGTGATAAAGGTGGACAAGGGGCCGCTAGGCAAAGGGCAGAGTGGAGCTGGGAGCAGCTGAACGGTGCCTCCAGACCTCTGTCCCATTCGCCTTCTTGGCGTAGGGGATGGCAGAGGGAAGGGTGGGAACACCTAAGGGGGTGTGGGACCTCATCTCCCCAGCCATATGTGGCATTGAGCCCCGGAATTTGGCTAGTGGGACTAAAGAATTTAATCTTTAAAATTAATTTTAAAATGACTTTCAGCTCAGCTTCTAGGAAATGCCCACTTACATTTGGAACAAATTTGGGTGTGCCGGCCTCTCCCTGAAACCAGACCAACATTTGCACCAGGTGTTTCCCAGGGAAAACCCTGGGTGTTGTGTGTGGAGATGGTGTGTTGAGTTGGGCTCCCCAAGAAAGGTGCACTCCGGAACGTGAAGACTTAGGGCCAAAAATGTGTAAACTACCCCACTGAAACCTCCAGGGGGATGCTTGCTGCCTCTTCCAGAATCCAGTGTCACCTGCATCCTCAGCATCCCTTGGCTTGTAGGCACATCACTTGTTCTCTGCTTCCAGTATCACATGGCTCTCCTTCCTGTGTATCTCTGTTTTTCTTCTTGTAAGGACGGTCATGTTGGAAGGGGCCAGTGTTCACATTTAGGGCTCACAGCCTCAGCCTGTCCAGTACTTGACTCCCTAGACACCCTCTGCATACCCAGAAATCCTGTCCCCAACCTCCATGCTCCCCGATCATGATCTGCCTGTCTTGTGACCCACTCAGTTGTCCTTCATTGTGATCTAAGGAACAAATCCACACATGTTCAGCCCATAGCAGTGTCACATTCGCAGGTGCTGGGTTTGGAGCGGGGATATCTTTGGGGAGCCGTTATCCTGTCTGACACAGCAGGACTGCGGGGATCCAGTGGGAATGTCTTGAGTGCTGAACATTTTAACCACTGTTACTCGACCAGGAGCCAGTATTCACTTTTCCACCTCTAGGTGTGGGATCGGATTCTCTCCAGGCCAGTGTCTCTCATTGCAAGAATCACCTGGCAGTCATCCATAAAGTACAGTCTTGGTAATCTACTGAGTCAGATGCTCAGCTTCCTGTGCCTGGTGTGACTGGGCGACCTGCATGTTTAACAAGTCCCCTTGGATCTGATCATCCCTCCTCTAAACAGAATGATTTGCTCACCAGCAAACCAGGAAGTAGCAAAGCTGAGGCCCAGGCCCCTGTGCAAACACCCTGCACCCTGCCTGTGTGCCTCTGTGCCCGTGGTCTCAGACTAGACCAGAGGTGCAGGGGAGGAGGTCTTCCCCGCTGGCCTGCAGCGCTCGGCGGCTCTTGGTGAGCGAACAGAGCCAGCAGTGCCGGCCGGCGGAGGGTGCCCACAACAGCCCACACAGACCTGAGGGAATTCTAGGGGCAAAGCTGCCGGGATTAGCATTCAGGACGCCCTCCAGGTGGACTGCAAGTAGAACTGCTCTTTATCTAGGCTCATGCTAATATTCTGCACACGAACCTCCAAACCTGCCCCGGGGCAGGGAGCTGGGCGGGCCCAGGAGAGGAGTCTGGCGAGGACAGCTAGCTTTAGCAGCGCACTGCACGAAGCCGCTCCTCCAGGAGAGGATGAGAGCTTGGGAAGTGGCCCCCTGCTACTGCGGTTCCCCCAGGAATGCTCCCGCCCCCATGGCTGTGGAGGGGTATTTTCTAGGCTAATTGAGCCTTGCCCCCAATTCCACCTTCTCTGAGAAAAAGCTCTTGATCACCCACGAATGAAAACAGGGCTTTAAATAGCACCTCCATTTGCTTCCCACCCATCCAGCGGGCCTCTGTGGAGGCGCCGTGCCCCCCCCCCCCCCCCCCCCCCCCCCCCCCGGAACCTTCTCCCATCACGGCCGGAGGCTCTGGCGGTGAGAGCTGTCCCTGCCGCCCCACCACGGAGGGGACCTGCTTCCGGCTCATTCCCAGGTGGTGTCGAGTTGGCTGTGACGATTAAAAAGGAGGAGAAATTATTTGCATTTTTCCTGGGTGTTAATGACCTTCCAAACCAGCATTCACTTGTCTAGTTTAAAGCAGGAGCGCACGTGGCATGAATAATGCAGCTGCCGAGGAGGATAGACGCCTCGCCTCTGACCTAATTCCCAAAGCCGAGTCCATGGTCATCTCTCACACACTTGGTTTTGGTTTTCCTGTGTGTTATTCACTCAGAGATAACACATCCGAGGTAAACTTTCTGTTAAGGTTTGGGGACGTAAATGGATGGAGCTGAGACCTAATTTGCATTACAGCACCTGAAGCTTTAAATTTAATTAACTTTCGTTTTGGGCATGGAGGCACATGCTGGTTGGCTGTGATCTTTCTCACACGGGCACTGTAGGTGCACACACAAAAGGAGTCGCAGGGAAGGGGTTCAGGATGACCTGGGGACCAGGGGCTGCCAGAGGTGAGGGGCTATGGGGGTCTTCGGGGAGGGGGATAAAGGGACTGCCTACTGCAGAGTTAGGGCCCTCAGCACTAACTCTACCGTTGTTCTCAATTTATAAATGAGAAAATTGTCAATTATTTGACTTTGCCACACAACCAGGGAGTGGAGTGGACCTCCCGTGGATCCCTCTTGGCTCTCAGCTGAAGACCCCAACAGCTGTGAGACTCATCATCTTCCTTGAAGCCATTGGAAGCTAAACAGTGATTTCCCCTTGCTTTTGCAGTCTCCTACTCCACGTGGTACACCCACCCGGGACCTGCCACAGGTGACCCGAGGTCCCAGGCATGTGGTGGGCAGAGTGGCTGAGGGCAGGACCCATGGAGCCTTCCTCTGCCCTCCAGACTGCTTCCAGACACTGAAAACCGGGGCTCACCAAGGACAGAGTTCACTTCTCCATCTGGAGGCTGGAGTCCGAGGCCAGGTGCTGCAGCGTTGGTGCTGCTGGGGCTGCCTCAGGGCTACAGGCCCTCCCTGGTGGGAGTGCAGGGCACTGTCTGGGGGCCTTTATAAGGGCACACAGTCCATTCATGGGGGCTCCGCCCTCATGACCTCGTCACCTCCCGTAGACCCCGCCTCCTAATATCAGTTTGGGGGTTAGGATTCAACAGAAGAACAGTTGAGGGGCAGACATTCAGACCACAGCAGATGGGATCTGGGATTGGGGAAGAGGCATCAAGAAAACCCTGATTTCAACCCAAATGGAAGGGCTGGCAGGGCCACTGGCAGAGGTGAGAAGAGCAGCTGGCTGGGAAGGTCCCGAGCAGGACCCTGAGCCCTGGTGTCCATGGTAGCTGAGGCGCCGCAGGTCAGGGGTGGTCCTCGGATTACAGATTACAGATTACAGATTACAGATTACGGAGGGAAACTCTGTGTCACCAGGAGGCTGCAGGAGGCTGCTGGAGACAGGATGAGGAAGGGCCCCAGTGTAGGGGCCGAGGCACCGCACACTGACAGGCACAAGCCCACGGAGACCTTCAAGTTTAGGGTCCTGGAATCAGGACGCACACCGCTCTCACACTCTTACCCGAAGCAGGTTAGAGTGGGGGGCACCCACGTCCACACCCCCACCCCAGGCTGCGAGTCTCTGAGGAGAGGCCATGGGCTGCGCAGCCTCTGTAGCAAGCTCGGGCTCTGCGGGGCTCCACTGAATCGGGTCTGTCCGTCAGCAGAGATTTCTTCTAAAGCCTCCCTTGGCCAGTTTCCTGCAAGGCAGCTCCCGCCCTGGCCGCCAATGCTCCCCACCCTGTCTGTGTCTGCTCCCGGCTCTCAGAGCATGCAGCTTTGATAAATCCATCTGCTCTCACAGCGGCCAGGCTGCTTGTCAGGCGTGTAGCTGGTCTGAGCTCCAGTCCAGAGCCCTGGGTATTTCTGAGACTGGAGGCCTCACAGGAAAACGGTATCTTCTTCAAAATGCAGTAAAATTCCTGTACCAACATCCTGTTCTGATTTGCTGAGTTGCTGGAGACCCAGCTAAGGCGCCCCAGTTGGTGAGTCCCACCTCCCAGGACCTCCAGTCACCCTTCCTGAGCGATTTGCCTGCATGAGAACTCTGGTGTCTGAAATATGCCTGCCCTTCCTGTTGAGTTACTTTGCTTAGAGATTTATGGTGTGTGTATGTATGTTTTTGTGTAAGGGTGCATTGTGTATGTGTGCATGTATGTGCATGGTTGCCTGTGCATGCACATGTGGGCATGCCTGTGAGAGTGTTGTGTGTGTGTGTGTGTGTGTGTGTGTGTGTGTGTGTGCGTGCGCACCAAGCAGCTCTTAGCAATCCTAAAGCAATGGGGGGTGGGGCCTAAAGGGATTGGCTGTGTGGGATCAGATGTGCTCACCCTCTCCACCCACATGCAAAGCCCATGCCTGGGCTTCTGGGAAGATGGGCGTGGACCTGTGGGCCATGTTAGAGGACAGATGTCAGAGCTGAGCAGGAGCCTGCTCAGTGTGGGTTCTGCCTGTGGAGGGCAGCCCCTGTCAACAGGCCTTGCAGACAACTCATGTAGGACCTCCCTCACCTCCCTCTGCTGTGAAAGGCAGGGCTTCCTTGTCCTCTGCAAATGAAGGGGCATGCGTGACCTTCTGGGACAGCGATTTGGAATCTGTGGGCGGTGGCAAAAAACAATGTATTTGTTGGTAATTTTAGTAATTGGCTTATGTGTGCCATGAGATGAAGAGATTGAAAATTGCTGCTTTAGGACCACTTAGCTGACCCGTCCAGTTCAGAGAAGGAAATTCCAACCAAGATAAATCAAAAGACTGCCCAGGCCACAGTGTGCATGGGAGAGCCTGGAGAAGAAGCAGGCCTCAAGTCATTACCAATTTGCAAACCCTACTGAGCAGCAGGCATTCACTCCACAGCCCAGAGTGGGTGGGAAGAGACCAGCAGTGTCAGCCCAGACTCACTCCCTAGAGGAGGGAAGAGCTAATTGTGGAGAGTTCACAAAATGGCTGGTCCCAGCAGAGGCCTCTTGGGTGAGCCTGGCAAGGAGATGCTCCACAACCCAGTCCGGGAGGGCTGCTGGTGGGCTGCTGGAGGACAGCCAGTGGACATCGCTGCCTGTCACCTCCTCCAGCCATCACCTCCTCCAGCCATCACCTCCTCCAAGGCTCGCTTCAACTGTACCCCTTTCCCAAGGTGGCCAGTGGCTGAGGTTTCGGGGTACAAAAGGGCCCCCCTATCAGCAACTCTCACAGGCCACTCTGCTCCAAAGCCCAAGGCTGTGTCACTGCTTGGCGCCCCTCCCACCTGACTTCCAGCTGTGTTCCAGGCCGGCTCTCTAACAAGCATTTTGTGCTGCAAACATTACCTGGGCAGAGCAGCTAAGGGGCCAGGTCTCTGTTGTAAGAAGATGCTGGGCTGAGGAAGTCAAATTTAGGGGGAGGGGTGTTTTACTGCAAAGATCAGAGAGAGATGGGAAAGCCTAGGGGTGGGGTGGGATCAGTACCTAGGGAGGCATGACAGACTAGGAAGTGATTTCTGAACAGAAGTAATCTCATGTGTGCATACACATGCATGAAGCTCGAAGCCCCAAATAAACAGGGCGGGTGGGTTGGAGAAAGGGGCGGGACCAGGGGCAGCAGAGCAGTTATAATTCTTGCTTCCTGGGCAGCACAGAGAGGGCCTGCTGCTGGGCAGGACTTCCTGACTTTTGCCTCTGTCAACAGCATTAACAGACAGATGGGTACCACCTGCTGAACCCACGCTGATTCCCTCGAGAAGGCTGGGCACCATGCCGCAGGGAGAAGAGTCCTGAGGTAGGCACTGAAGGGAGGACCACAGAGGCCTTTCCTCTCCTGAGCATGCACATAAATACATTAACAAGCCTTTGTATGCAAAGAGTGCCTATGTATCAACAAGAGAAAAACTATAGAAAATCCAAGGAAAGGAAATACACAGGTAATTTCACATAAGAGAAAATTGGGTCAAAGCCAACAGGTGCAGAGATCCATCCCCAACCCCCAGTAATCACAGACAGGCAATAAAGAGACACTGTTTCACCTAACTGAAAATTGGTAAGGAGAGTAGTACTGCACTTGCTAATCTGAAGAAATTAACAATACTTTATAGATAGTAGTTATGTTGCTGAGAAAGTCCTGTTCTATTAGATATGCATGAAGATGAACATCCTGCCAGTCGAGATGGCAGCATAGATGATCTTGGGACTTCATGCCTCCCACAACCACATCAGAATTACAACTAAAATACAGAACAATCATCATTAAAAAATATCCAAAATCTAGCTGAATGGAAGTCCTACAACTAGCGAATTAAAGAAGAAGCAAACTGAGACTGGTAGGAGGGAAAGAGATGTGGGGCAGAATTTCAGAACCCATTGGTCCCACACTCACATGTGGAGGGATATTTGGCTGTAGAGGTTTCCCTGAAGAGCAAGGTGTCCCGCCCCCAGCCATGGTGCCAGTACCAGGAAGAGAAGTCCCTACAATTTGTGGCTGTAAAAACCAGTGGGAATTGTGGCTGAGTGACACAGAGGTTGGGGGAAGGAGTGCTACAGGGGTCCCAGGCAGTTTCTCTTAAAGAGCCTGTGTATGAACTTATTCAGACACATTCCCTCTGAGCACCAGTGCTGGGGCAGCTGCGTGAAAGGAACCTGGGGCATTCAGGGAGGAACTAACTTGTCTGGAATCAGGGCAAGAGCTGGAGTGGCATCTTTCTCCCAGACAGAAGTGCTGGCAGAGGCTAGTGTTCCTTTGCTGAGCTCTCCCTGCCACAGAGCTGATAGACTGCGCCATATCTGAATCTACATTTACCTGGCTCATACTTTTCGCCTTGCCCTAGTGGTTCCCTGAGACCTCACCCCTTCCTATTTGCAGGCTCATCCAAGCCATTTCCAGTGGCTTCTCCATACATCTGGCCTCTCTTTCCTCATCCTTTGACTAAAATCTCTCAAACAAGCATCAGCTGGCCTCAGCATGCTCTGTACCTTTCAATAAGTGGATCCATCGTACTAGTGGCAGCCCACCCTGGTTCACAGCTTGGCCTCTTCTGGGAACTTCCAAACTCAACACAAGTAGCAGCCATCTGCAGGTTGCTATGTAGCTCTTACTGGATGGCCCCAGGTGGGGAATAGGCAGAGGCTGACTTTGCACCTCCTGGGAGGCCCCAAAATCAGTGCACCCAGTGGTCAACTTCAACCATGTTGGATTACAACTCTACCACCTCCACGAGTAACACACTTAAAAGGTAGACTCAGTGAGCACCAAAGACCCACTGAAGTAAGTCCTGCTTCATAGGGGTGTCTTCTGCACAGAAGCTCTTCTGCTGTAGTTGCAGCCAATCTTCACAACCAATAGGCCTGGGGGTCAATCTCTCCCACTAATACCAACTGCAATCAAGGCTCAACTACAATAGGATGGTGCACACAGCTCATATAGAGGTGCACCTGGAGTGCACCTCAGCTGACTGAGGAGGCTGAACCAATAGGCCCTACAGGACACCTACTACACAAGGCCACTCTACCATTTCCAGGAAACATAGCAACTCTACCTAATACATTGAAACAAATGCAGGGAAGCAGCCAAAATGCACTGACAAAAGGAAACATGTCACAAAGGCAAGAAATGGAAGCCAACAAACTACTGGATACAGAGTTTAAAACCATGGTTACAAGATTGCTTAAGGACTTAAATGAGTGCTTCATGGGACTTGCTGGACCTTCAAGGATCTTAGTGAGAATGTCAAAGACATGAAAAAGGACCACTCAGAAATTAAACACACTGACTGAAATAAAGAAAAATTTACAGGGATTCAAAGTAGAGGAGAAGATGCTGAGAGTCAAATCAATGATCTGGAATATGAAGAAGCAAAAATCATGTGATCAGAACACCAAAAAAGAGAAAAGGATAAAAAATTATGAAAAATAGTGTAAGGACCCTCTGAGACAATGTTCACATTATGGGGATACTTGAAGGAGAAGAGAGTGAGCAAAATATTAAAAACCTATTTGAAAAAATAATGACAGAAACTTCCCTTACCTGGTGAAAGAAATAGACATACAAGTACAGGAAGCACAGAGAGTCACAAAGATGAATCCAAAAAGGCCCACACCAAGACACATCATAATTAAAATGCCAACCATTAGAGACAAAGAAAAATCTTAAAATCAGCAAGAGAAAAGCAGTTAGTTACCTACAAAGGAGTGCCTATATGACCATCAGGTGATTTCTCAACAGGAACTTTTCAATCCTGAAAGGAATGGCAATAGATATTCACAGTGATGAATAGCAAGGACCTATAACCAAGATTACTCTACCCAGCAGAGCTATCATTCAGAATTGAAAGGCAGATAAAGAGCTTCCTAAAAAAGAAAAAGTTAAAGGAGTTCATCACCACCAAACCAGTATTTAGAACAGATGAAATGTTGAAGGGCCTTCTAGAAAAAGAAGGAGGAAGACAAGGAAGAGAAGGATGAGGAAGAAAAAGAAGAAGGGAGGGAAAAAAGATAAAAATATGAACAATAAAAAAGGAATGAATGCATATTTATCAATTGAATTTAAAAATCAAAATAGTTGAACAAGTAATCTAATGAACAACATAAACAGATGAAAAATTAGAACCAGAGGCATAGAAACATGGAACAGACTGAGAAATCTCAGAGGAAAGCTTTGTGGGGAGAAGTGCATTAAACCAAAGAATTTATATGCCTATACTATGCATTACCTATGGACACAGACAATAGGGTGGTGTAGGCCTGGAGGGGGGCAATGGAAGAACAAAAGGACATCTGTAATACTCTTAACAATAAAGGTGTTTTTTTTTTTAAAGAAATGTCTGAGGACAAATATGGGGGGGAAAGCATAATGTTAACACCTTCAGCAAATTTGACATATGAAGTTTTGAAGTTTGCTGTCAATACAACAAAATAGCATACATATCAAATTGCATATATATCAACATATGTGTAACTCCATCTATTGAAAAAAATCCACATTATTAACTAGTACACATTCTTGCTTCCTCTGAGCTCTAGCACAGGGAGGCAGCTTTGGGGGATCCTGGGACATATGGGGAAGAACTAGTTTATCTGGCATCAGGGAGGGATTTCAGGGAAAGCTTTCTCCCAGACAGTGGGTGCTCACAGGGCTCATTGTTCCTGTATTGGGACCTCCCCGTCACAGACCTGACTGCCAGCCATCTCTGAGTTCCTATTAGCCTGGCTCAACACTATTTGCTCTGCCCTGGTTATTCCCTAAGACCCCGCCCCATCCAATTTGCAGCACCACTCAAGCTGTTTGTAGTGGCTTTTCCATATGTATGGTCTGTCCTGACAGAGACTTCAGACTTTTCTAAAATCGCTCAAACAAGTAGTAGCTGGAATCAGTGTGCCCCAAAACTATCAATAAGAGGCCCCAAGACCCAGAACTAGCACCCACCTGCCTTGCTTCACAGCAGAACCTTGCCTGAGTACCTCCAAGTCCAATACAAATAGCAAATAGCAGCCATCTGCAGATCCCTTTGTAGCTCCTGCTGGGTGGCCCCAGACAGTGGCTGACTTTGCATCTTCCAGGAGGCCTCAGAGCCAGTGTATCCAGGGAACAGCTTCAGACCATACCAGATTACAACTCTACACATGCGCAAACAACACACTAAAGGGGCAGACTCAGTGAGCACCAAAGCCCCACTGAAGCAATTCCTGCTCCATAGGGGTGTCTTATGCAACAGTGCTGTAGTCACTAACAGCCAATTAGCCTGGAGGTTGATTCCTCCCAGAGATGCCAACAGCAGTCAAGGTTTAACTACAGCAAGACTGTGCACACCCACGCATTGGTGCACTAGAGGACCCAGCTCAGGTGATGGGAGGCTGAGCCACTGGACCCTATAGGACACCAACTACACAAGGCCACTCTATCCCTTTCAGGAGACATGGCAGCTCTACCTAGTACATAGAAACAAACACAAGGAATCAGCCAAAATGTGGACACAAAGAAACATGTCACAAAGGAAAGAAATGGAAGCAAGAAAACTACTGGATACAGAGTTCAAAACAATGTTTATTAAGTCAAGGGACTTAATGAGAGCTTCAAAGGACTTAGTGAGACTTACAAGAATCTTAGTAAGAATTCAAAAACATAGAAAAATACTAGTCAGAAATTAAGCATACTAACTGAAATAAAGAATAATTTACAGGGAATCAATAGTAGAATAGAGGATTCTAAGAATCAAATCAATGATTTGGAATATGAGGAATATTAAAAAACCACCCAGTCAGAACAGCAAAATGAAAAAAAAAAAGAATCCACAAATATACAGATAATATAAGGAGCCTCTTGGATAACTTCAAGTGTACCAACATTCACATTATGGAGGTACCAGAAGGAGAAGAGAGGGAGCAAGATATTGAAAACCTATTTGAAAAAATGGCAGAAAACTTCCCCCACCTGGTGAAAGAAATAGACTTACAAGTCCAAAAAGTGCAGAGTCCCAAATAAGAAGCCAAAGAGGACCATACCAAGACACATCATAATTAAAATGCCAAGAGCAAAAGACAAAGAGAGAATATTAAAAGCAGCAAGAGAAAAACAGTTACCTACAAGGGAGTACCTATAGGATTGTCAGCTGATTTCTCAAGAAATTTTGCAGCCCAGAAGAGAATGGCAAGAAATATTCAAATTGATGAATAGCAAGAACCTACAACCAAGATGACTCTACCCAGCAAAGCTATCATTTAGAATTGAAGGTTGGATAAAGAGCCGCACAGACAAGAAAAAGCTACACGAATCTATCACCACCAAACTAGTACATGAAATGTTGAAGGTATTCTTTAAGAAGAGAAAGAGGAAGAGAAAGAAGAGGAGGAGGAGGAGGAGGAGGAGGGGGAGGGGGAGGAGGAGGAGAAAGAGGAGAAAGAGGAAGAGAAGTATGAACAATAAAATGACAATAAATACATATCTATCAATAATTGAATCTAAAAATCAAAATAAACGAAAAAGAAATATAATGAACAAAATAAACTGATGAATGAAATAGAGAATCAGAGGCATGGAAACATGGAACAGACTGATGAATCTCAGAGGGAAGGAGGGTAGGACGTGGGAAGAGGTTAACCAAAGATTTTATGTGCATATATGCATTACCCATGGACACAGACAATAGGGTGGTGAAGGCTTGGGTTGGAGCAGGAACTGGGTGGAGCCATAGGGAGGGGAGGGGGACATCTGTAATACTCTCAACAATAAAGTTTTTTTTTTTTTTTAAGTTTTCATTGTTTCAGGTCAGGATGTGTCACAGCAGGAACTGGGAATGACCAGAATATGGATCTTAAAGCCCAGACCAGTTGCCTCTGCGCCTCCCCAGGATTTGGAGGCACAAGGAGGAGTTTTCTGTTCTAGGTCATTCCAAAGAGAGGGAGGACTCAGGTGAGACAGTTCAGAGTCCTGCCTTCCTCTGGAGCAGGGAGTGCCTGTGGGGTACCTGTTCCTTATCTCTCCAGCCTCCGCTCCAGGTGGGTCCAAGGAGAGAGGCCATCAGAGCAATTTCCTCTGTGTGAGTCGCTCTGGTGAACCCCTTGCGAGATGGTGGGCAATGACTCAGCACTCTGCGGCTGCCATCCAGACCTTACAGGGCTGCAGGGAGCCTCAGGTGTAACCTTGGGTCCCTGGTGGAGGGGTAGTGTGAATGCTGAGCCCTGGCTATCTCTGAGGCACCTGTGCATCTAGACAAGGCTGATGAGACACAGGTGAGGGGTATTGGAAAGTGTGGCCGAGTCAAGTAACCACTGCCCTGCATCCAGGTCCAAGGCTTAGATGTCAGGGAGGGATGCAGAGCAGAGCTGGCCTCTCCGTGGCTGCGAGGGTCCTCCTGCACCCAGCAGCCCTGGCTGAGGGCTAGGTGAGGGGTGGGGCCATGAGAGGGGTGGGGGACATGAGAGGAGCGGGGCTGGGAGAGGGGCAGGGAGACAGGAACCCTCATTAGAGGAGGCCATTCCCAAGCAAGGGCTCCCCCCAACACACCAGCACACACTCACACTCATGCACTTATTACATTAGCACAAACTAACTTCATACACACTCACACTCTCACTCCTACTTGCTGACACACATATGCTGACACATAATCACATACTCATACATGCTGACACACTCACACATACTCACACGCCTTCACCTAGCTCTACCTGATGGCTATTTCCTGGCCTACAGTGCACCCCAGCCCCCAAACCCCAGCGCTTCTCCACTCTTCCTTGCTCCCAAGGTGAGGTGATGTGATGAGACGCTCTGGTACCCGCTCCTCCCTGGATGAGTTCTAACTGCCATGCAGGTCTCGGTGCCTCTAATGGGGGCCTCCAGGAATGATGGTGCAGAGGGAACAGCAGTCCCCACAGGTCAGGACCAGCAGGGGACTCAGATGAGTCCTCAGGCCCCCCACCTCCAGTCTGGGGCTGCAGCCACACACTAACCGCTCCCCATCCCTTGCCCTCCCACCTGCCTCGCGGTCCCCGCTCTGGGATCTGGGAGACTGTATGAAGTTATGTGCTTGCGAGCTGACAGCAGCCTCCGGGCTCAGCCTTTGATCCGCCTGTCTGCTGACATCTTCAAAACAGCCCGGCTTCCAACCTCCTGGGCCTGGACTGGCCGTGGCAGCTGGCCTGCAGGGATGTGGCAGGCAGACGCTGCGCTGGGAGCACAGCATGGACCAGACTGTATGCGCATATGTGCTTTACCTATGGGCACAGACCCTAGAGTGCTGACGGCCTGGGCGTGGCTGGCACTGGTGGTGGACCCTCCTGGCAGGAAGATTGGGGGACAGCCGCCTCTCTACACTCAGCTGCTAGTGACCCAGGCTCAGGAAGATGGTATGTGGGACATGTGAATGAGCCTCAGTGGTGGCCCCCGGGACGGTGGTGGCCGGAGAGGGCTGGTCTAATTTCTCCCGTGTCCTCGATGGCACAGAGGATGACAAGGGCCGCCGCCCAGGCTGCGGTGTCCTGGGGCCCAGCGGTATCTGCTGGGGATGGGGGCAGTAGGGCTTCAGGTGTGGGCAGGCTGGCTCCCCCTGAGACCTCTCTCTTTGGAGGGTAGAAGGTGTCCCCTCCCTGCATCCTCACATGGTCATCCCCTGGTATCTGTGCCCTCATCGCCTCTTATTATAAGAACCCCAGTCCTATAGGATCAGGGCCCCCTAAAGAGCTCATTTTACCTAAATGGCCTCTTTAAAGACGCATCTCCAAATACTGTTGTATTCAGAGGTGCTGGGAGTAAGGGTTCAACATGTAGATTGGGGGACGCGATTCAACCTGGAACTCAGCCTCTTACATGCTTTTCCCTCCTGAAAAGACTCAGGTTCCGTCTGCGGCATCTGTTGGGGTGACACAGGCTTCTCCATCAGGGGGTGAGGGTGGGTGACACGTCATGTTTGTGCTGAGCGCGGTCCCAGGCACAGGAAGCTTCCAGCGGCACAGTCTGGGGTGTGCCCATAGCGTAGGCAGGTCTGAGCGGGGCTCTGCGGCTGCGGGAGCAGCTCTTCCCAGAGTGGCGTGTGTGCGAGCAGGTCTGGGCAGTGGGCAGAGGCAGGACCCCACACGGAAGGAATGGCTGGAGGAGGGCACGGCTTGAACATCTGGTGCCAGGGGGCTGTGGGCGAGGAGAGCTGGGGATGGTCATGTGCGAGGTGGGTACGGGACCAGGTTGGAATTCTCTGGGCTGTGGGGGCTGTGACCCCAGTGGCAGAGCTGGGGAGAGGGAAGTAAGGGAAAACGCCACCTCCTGGGGTCAAGAACGTGACCGAGGTCAACCGTCATTCAAGGAGCCTGGCAGGGCCAGGTGAAGGGACTCCCATCACAAGGGTGGTCGCTCAGCCTCTGTGCCGCCCACTCCTTCACCAGCATCTCATGGTCCTGCACCTGCCTCCTCATCGCCAGACCACCCCTGGTCACCAGTCCAAATGGCCTCCAGCCAGAGGGAGAGGAGCCGAGGGAAGATGCTGGGAGGGAGATGGTGGCGGTGTGGCCTGAATGCTGCAGCCACAAGCCAAGGGAGGCCGGGGATCGCAAAGGGTCCAAGGGACATCAAAGGTCCACAGTGGCCACGGGAGCCAGGTGAAGGCTGGAAGGCCTGCCCAGGAGGATTGCAGACTGCCAGCCTTGGGGCTGTGAGTGGGAGGTTTCTGCTGCCCTAAGCTACCAGTTTGTGGGACTTGTTCCCAGGAAATTAATAGAAATTAATAGAAATGGGTCCAGTGACAATCGGAGGGCAGATGGAGCTCGGGGAACCTGGGGACGGTCCAGTTACCTCCAGCAGCCCCACACATGTGAAGAGGCTGCCCAGAAAACTGGGGTGGGGAGACCTGGGAGGGGAGCTTGCTACACCTCTCTGAACAGACAGACAGGACACAGCCCAGACTTGGGACAGGACAGACTGAGCAGGGGACCCTTCCTGGGAATAGGAGAGATGTCTTGTCACTTCCATCTCCCCAGTCCTCGTTGCTCTGGGACACAGAAGGGGCTCAGAATAATTTGGTGGCTGTTTGGGGTCCCTAGACTAGCTGCACCCACACAATGCCTTCCCCAGAGCAAGGAGCACTTGCAGCCCCGTGGAGTGTCCTGAAGTCCTGAAGCCCAGTCCCTGAGTGGGCCAGCCGCAGGGTCCCAGAGCGCACCAGCCCTTCAGCCCTGGGGGTGGGCAGGAGAGCTAAGGATGAAAAGCACTTTTATTTTCATGAAACTTCATAGCTCAGGTGCCCGCTGGCCTGGCAGGTGCGAGGTGTCCACACCAGCCTCCCACCCAGGCTGCGGGCAGCTGTTCATTGGAAGAACGACATTGCTTTAATTTAGCTTCATTGGGTCATCTCCTAGAACTTCATTCCCCTCCTGGGTAAGGTCATTCCTACGTGACCCCCTGCCCCATACAAGGGCTCTGGTCCTGAGAACCTGCAGAGCTGAACTGATGCAAGCTCCCACCAAGGCGCGAGGGGCCTTCCACAGAGAGCCCGTCCAGCTGAGGCCTGGGGTTGGAACTGCAGGGAGCACTTGCCAAGGTCACACTCGCGGTCACTGGGTAGTGAGTGACAGAATGCTGTCCATGATGTCAGCCCCCAATCATGCTCCATGACTCATCCCCCACAAAGCTCAGCTCCAACTCTGGGGACCTCCATAGGCCCCGAGGCCCAGGTCAGGCCCAGCGCTGCCCCTGGTGTCCTGCCCGTGTGCCCACCTCTCCTTCCACCGCTGCTGGCAGAGGGCTATGTTCTGAGCTGACTCGCTCCTCCCCTCCTCACCACGGACACTCAGTGCCCGGTGGCAGAGATGGTCTGCCTTCCCCTGCCTCCATCCTCCTCGCTGCTTAGAGCCCTGTCCTCCAAGCCCAAGCTAGCCTTCAGCCTCCTGCCCGTCCCCTCGGTTCTGATCACCAATGAGCCCCAAAGGCACGTGGCCCAGGCATGGAGGGGGGCTGTGGCTCCCTGGGCACCCCTCTTTCCACCCTAGTCCTGGTCCCACCCAACATGGCCCTCTCAGTGTCCTGGACCACAAATCGGACCAGCAGCACCTCTCAGGTGAGAGCTCAGATCCCTCTAGTCGGATGGGTTGAATGAGCACCTAGGGGAGGGGGCCATGTGCTCAGGGGCTGGCAGGGGAGAAGGGCAGCAGCCCACCCCACCCCCACCATTGGCAAGGGCACAGGATCGGGGCTGCTAGAGAGAAATGCCCCAGACACTCACAGAGAACAGTGCCCATGGGGCAGGGGTGGCTCCCAGGCCTCAGGAACCACAGCAGGCACTTTATCCTCTGAGAGCCACAGGGATCAGCCTGGGCCTCTGGTATACACACACCTGCACACACCTGCACTCACATGCACACCCCTGCCCATGCTCACATGCACATTCACACATATTACACATGCACACACACTCATACACATACCTGCAAAAACATGCACACTCACATGCACACTCACATACTCTCATACACACCTGCACACATATGCACTCACATGCACACCCTGCACGTGCTCACATGCACACTCTCACACACCTACACATACATGCACACGCATGCACACGCATGCACTCAAATGCATACTCATACACAAACATGCACACTCACATGCATGCTCACATACTCTCACACACTCTCACACACACCTGCACTCACCTGCACACTCACACATTTACACGCTCACATGCATGTGGTCCTCACAAGCCCCCTCAGAACACAGGGGCTGAGGCCTAGGAGAGTGGAGGGAGGATCTGAGTCCCTTCAGGGCAGGGGTCTCAGCGAGCTGGGCCACGTGAAGGAAACTGAAGGCGGCCCAGGCTGAAGACTCTCAGAGATCAGGTGCAGCCTGGCAGTGTGGGGTGGGAAGGTGCTGGGTGGGGGAGGGTTGGGACCCCTATACTTCCCCCTGGTCCCCTCCCCGAGGGGCAGCTGAGCGCGCTGTCTTCAGGCTTTGCCCAGGGCCCTCGGAGGGGAAGATGGAAGTTGGCTTTGTCTGGCCTGGTCAGACAGAGCGGTTCATGGGATAAAGGCTTAACGCTGGGTGAACACGCAGAAAAAGCCGGCGCAGGCCCTCTGACAACCCCATTGTCTGGGGCCTGAGCCTGGGCGGTTTGGTTTGAAGGCGCCAAGTTCATGACATTTCAAAGAGAAATGATAGTGGGAGGGGGTGGGCAGGGGAGCAAGTGGGGGCAGGAGAAACAAAACCCTAAACAAGGAGATAATATTTGACTCCTTCACCATGGTGCCCTCAGCTCCCCTGACACCCATGCAGACCAAGTCCCTTCCTGGGACGAGCTGGGCTGCCCAAGGCGGGGCTGCGGCCCTGCGAGGTGAAGGCGGGCAGACACCACTGAAGAGCCACGTGGGGCTGCAGGGCAGTGGTGGTGGCAGCAGCACAGCAGCGCCGCTGGCACAGACGCCCATTGTCCTAACCACCCTGCGAGATGAGAATTTGCCAGAAGGGCTGAGGTGACAAATGAGTTTATTTTGCTAGCATGCTTTTGTTGCCTTTCATTTTTGTTACTGTTATTACCATACCCTTAAAACAAAAACTATTTTCTGAGCCAGGGAGCAGAGGAGTTTCCATTTTTAGTGTTTAATTTGTTTAATGTGCCTTTGTAAAAGCAAATAACTCCGGGAGGGAAAGCCAGGAGCCAGGAAATTGAATGTGTTTTGTCTCCAGCGGAGTTTCCCTTGAGTGGTTTCGTTTGCTTTCTGTCTGGGGCAGGCTGTGCACCAGGCCCCCAGAGCATCGGGCCTCAGGCTGCTCCTACCTTAGGCGCTGGCTTCAAGCCCCTCAGTCCATCGGCCACTAGAGCGTCCTCCTCAGGAACAAAGCAGGGCTTGCAGAGTCAGCCTAATGCGAGGAGAAAATAGGATTAGGCCCGAGTATCAGCAAGGTAAGTCGGATTACCGGCAAGGTTCAGTACGTTTTGGCAGCCTTGCTGGGGTTTTTAATTGTACAAAGGTATATGTTTCCCTTCCCTGGTTTTATTTAAAGAGGCTATTTGTTTGTGCCCAAGAGGTAAATGGTGAGCGATAAGGCTCTGTGTGGAATTGGAAACAGATAACCTTGAAAAACGACATTCGCCTTGTACCCGGGACACGCATGGGCGATGCGGGCAGAGTGCCGCGCCTGCTCTTTGTTACCGCCTCTCGCCCCCTGGCGTCGCTTTGACGGAAAGACACCCACCCGATGCACAGGGCTGCCAGCCGGCCCCTTCCCCTGAGACAGGGACGCGGCCGCAGTCAGCTCCTTTTTAAATACCCAAAGCTGGCATTTAAAAACTTATGAATGGGGCATAGATCCTTCAACCATGGAGGAAAGCTTGATGCAAACACCAGTTGTTCATACTTTGGGAAAAATATATACTAGTATCTGTATTGAGTTTTGTCACATGCAGATGTGGATTAAACTTGTTAATCAGGCTTGTGTATGTTTGAAATTAACAGTTTCTTGGGGGCTGGACAAGGGAGCACATGTCATTGTTTAAAACCATTTGGCAATGAACCCTAGGAGGGTGCTGATTGAAGGTCCCCCAGGGTCACTGCAGGCAGCAGCCAGAGGGGACAGAATCAGTGCTTTTGAGGGCTGGCTGAGAGTGAAACATTTGCAGAAGCTCAAGGTCAAAGGACAGGAAGTTATGCCAGCTTCATGATCCGCCCCGCATGGCGTGGGGGGGGGGGGTACTAGCTTCCCTTCCAGATTCTGCTAAGGGGTCTGCAAGGAGTTGGAGTCCCCAAGAGAACACTCTCCCAGGGTCAGAGCTCTGGGAGAGTCCAGTGAGGTACCTTTGGGGCTCCAGCCAAGGCCCTGCCTCAGCCACAGAGAGAGTGAGGGGTTTGCTCTGGCCCCTGCAACTGTGGGCTCCCCAGCTCAGGCCGCGGGTGTCTCCCTCCAGGTTCCAGGTGACCTAGGCCCACGCAGGATGCTATAATCACATTTTGATTGCCGTGGTGAGAGGAGAGACAGGGTTTTGTTTATTAAGTTCTTTTCCTCTTTCCCATATTTAATGTGGATGTGGGTGTACATCTTGCTGATACCACACTTCATCCTCTAGGAGTTGATCAGCAATGGCTCTTGCTAGGCCTGTGGGGGAATGGGGGGGGGGGCTGGCATCTCCTCTGAAGGGATGAGACTCGGACCTGCCTGTCTCCCCTCTGTGCCGGGGATTGGGTTCCTTCACTCCTAAAGCCCTAAGGCCTGGGAGCAGGCTCTCTGCCTCTCTCTTCTCTAAGCTGGGAATCTCTGTGGGGTTTTCCTTGAGACCATATCCATTCGTAGGGTGTTCATTTTTCCTAGGGGGCCCACCAGTGCCTGGGAGCGGGTCTCCCCACCTGCACCCCCTCTCCTCCTCTAGCTCATCTACTGGAACCTCAGGCTGAGGCACAGTGAGTAAAAGTTCCCCACAGAGCTGGCCCTTGGGAGGGGCATCTAGAGTGGCTGTGCATTGACCAAATGTGGGGAAAACACCAAAATGTGCCTCCCCTGGGGCCTGGGGCACGTGTCTGCACGGGGACCCCGGCGTGTTTATTAGAGGGAGACTGTCCTTGTACCTGTGAGCAGCTTTGTTCCTTTTGTTAGAAAAGTGGGGGTGAGCCATCCTCCGAGGGAAAAGGGGAATCACAGAAACTGCCTGAACAGAGACAAGGGGGGGCGCAACTTCCCCTCCGTGAGCCTGCCCCAAGGTGGTAGAGGGAGGAGGCAGTTCTCCTGACAAAAGGGGTACTGGGAGACACCCCCCAAGGCCAGGCCTTCTCCTCTGGGCCTGTACTCTGGACTCCTGGCCCTGTCTCCAACCCACAGATACTGCAAATAAACCCCAGCACCGTGGAGGCCCCGTGTTTTCCCTGGTGCTCTGGGCGGCTGAGGCTCCACGCCGTGACCCAAGGCCCAGGTCTGGGTGCAGAGCTGTGGGCTGAGCCGTTGCTGCGGGGGCGGGGGGCGTGAGGTGGGGTGCTGAACTGCTTCTGGGACCTCAGCCTCGAGACGCTGGGGATCTCTTGTCCCCAGGGTCCCCTCTCCTGGCCAGAAGAGGCTCAGGCAGCCTTTGCTGCTCCCACTGCCAGCTCTCCACCTCCAGCTCCACATCTCCAGCTCCCCATCTCCAGCTCCCCATCTCCAACTCCACACCACCAGCTTCCCATTTCCACCTCACCACTGCCAGCTCCCCATCTCCAGCTCCCCATTTCCAGCTCCACACTGCCAGCTCCCCATTTCCAGCTCCACACTGCCAGCTCCCCATCTCCAGCTCCACACTGCCAGCTACCCATCTCCAGCTCCCCATCTCCAGCTCACCACTGCCAGCTCCCCATCTCCAGCTCACCACCGCCAGCTCCTCATCTTCAGCTCACCACTGCCAGCTCCCCACCGCCAGCTCCCCATCTCCAGCTCACCACTGCCAGCTCCCCATCTCCAGCTCCCCATCTCCAGGTCCACACTGCCAGCTCCCCATCTCCAGCTCCCCATCTCCAGCTCACCACCGCCAGCTCCCCATCTCCAGCTCACCACTGCCAGCTCCCCATCTCCAGCTCCCCATCTCCAGCTCCACACTGCCAGCTCCCCATCTCCAGCTCCCCATCTCCAGCTCCACACCGCCAGCTCCCCATCTCCAGCTCACCACTGCCAGCTCCCCATCTCCAGCTCCCCATCTCCAAAAACTCACCACTGCCAGCTCTCCACCGCCAGTGGGCTAGAGGAGATGAGCAAATCAGGAGGGTCACAAACCTCTGTCAAGGGAGGGAGGCCTTGGGCATCCCAGGGTAAGAGCAAGAGGCTGATTCAGCCCCAGGAGATGCTGTAGAAGTAGCTTTGGGAGAAAACAAAGCAAAAACAGTTGATGCTGTAAGTTTATGTATTTATTTAACATTTGTATTCTCTAAATACAGCTTCATTCTAAGTCTTAAAGCCCCTAAACAGAGGAAAGTTCAGAAGTTGTTTCTTAGCTATGTTCATGGCCGCCAGTTCTTCCTGGCTTGGCTTCCTGTGCCCTTAGCTGATTCTGATTTTCTGTGACCCCAGAAGGCATTCTCCTGGCAAGTGAGGAGCATTGAGTTCATTGAGCATGCATCATGGAAGTTTTCCAGTCAAAAGCCAGGCCTCCCCAAATGGGGAGGTTCAATTTTTGTTTTTTATTTTTTGACTCAAAAATGTGAACTAAGAAATGAATCTTTCTGCTCCGCCATGTTTTATATAAATCGGTTGGATAAGAATCTGTCCCTGGACCAGCATTGCTTCCTGTCTCCACACCTGCTGCTCTGGGAACTCCACTCTTAGAGGGGATTCTAGTGCATAGAAATCAGAGGAGAGTGCCTGGCCTCAGTGCTTTTCGGTCCAGAGGGTCAGAGGGGGCAGACATGAGAGCACGGATTCCTGTCACTCTCTGAGTAGCTGATCACAGACAGGTTTAAACAAAAGAATGTGCTTTGGGGAGAAATTGCAAAAAAGCTTGCTTTACAGAAAATAGCACCAAAGGCCCCTTACGTGACTGTCCTTTTTATATAATGATGGAAGGTTGACTACATAACTTAAAATTTAGAAATTTGTAAAGAACTTCAAGGTGTAACTTGCCAAATACTTTCACTTTGTGGCCCATTACCCAATTAGTGAATTAGTAAACTACCCCTTTCTTCACCAAATGCAGAGAATGACGGAGTAGAAGCAGGGCTGGAAATGGCCTTGCACTCAGCCGCATGCCGCCTGGCCGCTGGAAGGGAAGAGTCCACCTTCTCCGATGTTTCCAGGTAAGTCCAATGGCAGATAAAACACCTGCTAAACGAATGCTCCTGTGTGGTGGTAAAAATCTGTGCTCTGCCCGGAAACCACGAAGAACCCGTACCTTCGCCTCTGACTCTTCAGCACGCACGTTTTAGGGGGTAGATGTTTCTACATCTTGAGGAGATAAGAATATTCCACCACAACAACCAGGGACTAAAGATGTCCTAACCAGTCGCCACTCCTGCCTCTGCACATGCCCTCTCCTGTGCAAAGGAAGGCAAGATGCCTTCTACCTGCCTGGGGTCTCCAACAGCCTGAGACAACAAAATTGCAGCCTTAGGACCCCTTGCCCCTGAACTTGGCATCAACTCCCCCCAAAAGAGCGCCCACTGCACACCCCGCTCAGGGCTTGCCCCAAGCACAGCGTTCCCCAGCCCTGTGGGCGCACCCTCGTGCCTGCTTCCGGAGACTCGTGTGTGGAAGGTCCTGCATGTAGCCAGAGCTGCATAGGTGATGGGGGTTCCCGTGGGAGCCCTGAGAAGGAAAGGAAAGGGAGGCACCTCTCTCTGGCTGCCCAGGTGGCAGGGATGGGGAGGGGGGTCCTGGGGCAGGTCTTTCTACCACCAGGTCCCTCCTTCCTCCAGACACTCGATAGTCATTTGGAATCTGCCCGGAGATCCTTCCCTCCCTCCGTCTGAGCTCCCACTGAGACAGGCCTCTTTCTGGGCACCTGTTTCCTGGACCATCCCCCCGCCCCCCCCCCCCCCCACCCCCCGCTGCTGTGAGAAGACAGCACCCCCTGCGCACCCCATTCCCGTCTCCCACCCTGATAGGGATGAAGCCGAGCGGGAGCCGGGCCGAGCGGGAAGGGAGGAGGGACGTCCCTGAATTGTTAATAACGCGTCCTCTTCAAGACCACGGGAGGGAGCGGCCTCAGTCTCCCCTGTTAGCTTCCGCCCGCCCGTACCCAGAAACCCTGTATTTAAAAAGCAACAGAGCCAGCGCCTTCCCCAACTGGAAACACGCTGGGTCTGGCTGCTCTGAGCGGAGGGCGCGGCAGCCCGGGGGTCGCGACTGTGCGTGAACCGTGTCCACAGGGATGCGCGCGGCTCTGGCCAGACCCACTTCACCGGAAAGCAGGGGGCGCGGAGCGGCAGTTAGGGCGCGGGCACCCACAAGACCCACCTCCCTCGCGACCTTCTGCCGCGACGGAAGGCTATTCCTCGGGTTCCGGAGCCCGCCGCTGCGGAGTGAACCACAGCGGGCGCCACGGCCGGAGCCGCCCGCGGCCTCTGCGCATCCACGTGTCCCCAGGTAACGAATTCGCCCGTTTAGGAATATTTTAAGGGACACTGGAGATTTACGGCCAGAGGAAGTGACACTTGACCCCTGCATCCTGCGTTCGAGGGGACAGCTGCCCGATTTCAAAATAGCAGTCCCGAGCAGCGCCTGGAGGCAGCGGTCCGGGCCGCCCCCCACCTCTCCAGGCCCCTCCTCGGGTCTTCCCTCTCCAGGTCCCTTCCCGCCCCCACCCACCGCCCCCTCGACACCTCGCGGCCGGGTTTCAATCAAACGCACTGGACAGGACCAAGCCGGCGCCGGGGATCCGGAGCGCGGCGTGGCGACAACCGCGCGCACCAGCCCCAGCCGCCGGGCCACACGCGCTCCGCTCGCGGGATCCCTGCGCCCGCGCCTGCGACAGCAAGAGCTGGGACCACAGTGTCACCCCAAGCTCCTGCGCCCCAGCACCCGGCTGGGCGACTACGGAACAAACCGTCCGGGAAGCTTCCCCTGAGAGTCTGGATCTGGGAAGTGGGGGCCAGGAAAGGGGGAGAAAGGACGTCACCCCTAAGTACGGGCTCCCTGGTTAGCTCCCACAGGAGACCCGACGCAAACAAAGGACGAGAGGCAGGAAAGGCCAGAGGAAAGGACTCGGAGGCAAGAGGGCCCCTGTGGGTCTCCCGCCCTCAGAGCCCCAATGCCTGCGCCTGGCAGGCGAGGCCAGGGGGTCACCCGGAGACTCCGCAGCGTAAATTTGGGGCACTGGGGAGGGTGGCATTCAAACCATAAACTGGTGCCAAACTGGGCTTCTTAATTTCGAAGTCAGGACCGGTAGGGGTGGCTCGGGCGCAGGCCCACGCACCTCGGCCTGCAGCCCCTTTGTTCTGGCCGTGGCCTTAATGTAACATCAGATGCCTATTAGGATCCCTGCTGCAGCAATGCCAGTGTCTCCCTGTTTTGCTACCAAGTAACAGGATTAGCCAACAAGAGCGATATTTCAAATTAACCATAAAAATTACAAATTGCAATTCATTTAGCTGCCCATTTGCTACATTAAAAACATAAATAAGTGAGTTTGTGTTCTGAGTGGTGGAACACAGGCAGAAAGTGATGGCAATGGAGTCCAGTTCTCAGACCGCAGAGCTGGGCCCGGCGGGGTGGGGTGTGAGTGCACCCTCATGGGCAGCCAAGGGGCCAGACTGAGGCCCTTCGGGCTCCAGAGGTCACATGAGGACTCTAACAAGCAGGAGGCCGCTAGCATCTAAGTTCTTCCCTAGGAAGGGGCTGTGTCAGGGAAGAGGTGTGGGGTGCAGCGGGGTGGTCTATCTAGGGGACAGGGCTGGGCCCAAACTAGCAAATATGACCTAAAATTCAGGGTGGGGCGGTTCCCCCTGGAGCCTAGAGCGTAGGAGGGAGATGCTGGTGAATTTTGTTCGCATCCTGAAGTGGGCATCTCCTGGGCACATACTGAGTCCATGTGCATGATCACCTGGCCTTTTTTAGGGAACAGGGTTCTAGCCCTGTGGGGCCCAGGTGACTCCTAGAATCCATCCAGTGTCTGCTTGGCTGTTATTGAGGTTTTTCGTGTTAAGGATGCCCAGAAAGCCGAAGTTCTGTCTGCATAGCACACTCCGCAAGCATTTGGTTTGTGGGTCAGGAGATGGGCTGGGATGTGTGGGTCCAGAGGGACCCCCTTTTTACTGTGGGAGCAGCCTGGACAGGAGTTTCCATCTCCTATTCCCCCATTTGCCCTCCCATACACTCCTCCCCGCTGCCCCTCCAACATCACTGGAGGAGCTCTGACCAGGCCTCACTCCCACCAGGTGGGTTTTGTTTACTTCAGGAGATTTCCTTGGAGGTGGCTTTGCCCCCAGGCAATCAGCACAGGGCGCTGCGACTGGGACGCCTCCAGGTGCCCCCCCCCCCTCCCCAGCTGCCCCACCTTGGGCTTCTCTACCTTCTATACTGAGGAGGAGGGGTCCGCAACTAGGACCTTTCCGTGCAACTCATCCCCAGATTTGGGGGGGGGGGGGCGGTGTGCAGCTGCGAGAAGGGTGGCCAGAGGCAGGCGTTGGGATGGGCAGGCCGCTTGAGGAAGGGAGCAAGGTCCCCATCACCTGGAGGTGTGCACCTAGTTCTTTCCCCCTCGCCTCCTTTCCCTCCCCTCCTGCCCTAAACCCCAGGTCCAGGACAGAGGTGGCCACGCCTTCTCCCTAGAATGTTCTCGAATAAATTGGAACAAGTAGTCGATTCCTCCAGAGCCAGGCCTCCACAGGTAACACGGGAATCAGGAGGGCGGGACCAGAGGCCAGGTGATGTTCAGGGGTGCCTTTTGGTGGTGGCGCCACTGTGCCGCCCAATCCGACCTTTCTCGCCCTCCGGAGCCTGCTCCCTGGCTGGATGGCACCCCGACACGTGAGCGGCTGGCATCGTGGAGGCCAGGCCATGGCACCTTTGATGGGTGGGTGCCCCGGTGCCCACACCTGGTCACAAGTCTCCAGCTGTTCACTCCCCTTCAGGCCCCAGGGACGAGGAGCTCACCCAGCTGACCCCAGGGTGCATGGAGCGCTGGCCCTGGAAAAGCCGTGCAGAGGGGCCACTGAACTGTTTTCCGTCCTCCTGGCTCGCACCCTCATCCTGATTGGGAGTCAGGAGACACGGGGGGTTTGGCCTTTACCTCTGGCCAACAGCCAGGCTCAGATTCGTTCCATTTTCTCCCCTTCTAGCTCGCTGCGAGGCAGGGCCGGGGCAGGGAGGGCCGCCTTTGCTCCCTGACAAAGACCAGAAAGCTCGCCAGCCAGGGTCCTTGCAGCCTGGAGGGGACCCGCGTCCCTCTGTGGGTGTCAGGGCTGCTGGGCTGCACGCAGCAGGTGGGATAGGGGCACCTGCTCCCGTCCTGGCCGTGTTCTTTGGTGCTATAAGCTGTTCCTCTTGAGCTGTTGCAACCCTCGCAGAATCCCAGCACAAAGGCTTTGTCTGTGCAAATGGCCTTCAGCTGGGGTTGAGGGTCCTGGGATAACTCCTGTGCTGCCGGGCTGACCAGCAGCTCCTGAGCGCTGGGTGCACAGGTCACTCAGACACTGTCACTGGGGAGAGGGCTAAGGGGCCCTGGTTGTAGCGGCCAGAGCAGCCTCCATTGCCTGTCTCGTTAGAGTTTTATTGGAACTTTTATCTTTAGGTGCAATCAGCAGGGTGAGAAATCTTGGGAGGACACATGTTTACATTGTCCTCTAGGCAAAGGCATCCAGGGATTAAGCACAAGGATTCCAGTAAACACCCGGGGGTCTGCACGTGCACAGGCGTGTTTGGAAAGGCCGGAGAATAATTAGGGGTTCCGACTTCGACACTCCCTACGTCTGCCCTAAGTCAGAATTTTGGTAAACAGGTAGGCAGCCTTCCACACACTTCCCTTTTACCAGAATGTCCTTCCTACAACTTTCCAGCCAAGTCTCCTGTGCTCCCCAACACCGTGGCCACAGGAGGAAGTGGACAGTGACTCGGAACGAGGGCACCACCATCCTTTTGTAACCAGAGTCAGGAGACACAGGGGGTTGGCCAGAGCATGGCAGCACGCCGTCCGGGCAATCCATGCTGTCCCTTCAGCCACGCGGTGAGGTGGGCAGCGAGGCCCCCAGGCTGCCTAGTCAGCCAGTGGTCAGAATGGACCGAGACCCGCTGCCCCCCCCCCCCTCAGGGCACTCCGGCTCCCGGCCTGGAAAAGGAGACAGCCTCCGTCATCATGGAGCGGGCCCAGTGGGGGCTGGGAGGGGACCCTGGAGGAAAACCCTCCCGCACAGAGGCACAGATTCGCTTGACGCCCAGTGTGCGCGCCTCCCTGGAGCCCCGGGAGCTGTGTGGGCGCGGATGAACTTTAAACCGCTGCGGTGATGAGGGGGTGTCTGAGGGGCCACGCCAGTGGCGTCGGGGCAGGAAGGGCAAGAAGGTGGCAGGTGGAGGCCTGCGGGGAGACGAGGCTGGAATTGCAGCGGTCCTGGTGTCAGCAGTTCCCAGACTTTACGAAGCACCTGCTATGGCCAAACATTGGCACCAGGCGCGGAGCGTGTGCGGGGGTGGCACCCGTGGCTGCTGTAGCCGCCCCCAAGCTTGCTCCCAGGCCTGCTCTTTACTCAGAGAAGGTCCCTCAGCACGGCCTCCTTGTCACAGTGGTAGCAAATGGAGCTCCAACAGGTCTACCTAGACACTTCCACACTTGGCAAAAATCCTGCCTGCATCTCAGTGGCCCTCTGGCGGTCAGTGCCCACGTGGTGTGGGCAAGGCTCGGTGCTGGGGTGGCTGCACCTCTCCAGTTTCCAGTTCCCCCAGGTGAGTGAGGGACAGGTGATGGGAGGGGAGCTGGAGGTATATATGGGTGCATCCGCTCAAGACTCTCTGGAACATTCTGAAGAAGACAGACCCTTTCCGTGCCTCCAGCAGTCTGAATGCTGTGTGCCCGGTGCTGCCTCTTGGTTCCCACAGGGATTCCCTACACACCCCTCTCCCCTCACTCTACCTGGGTTCTGAGCCCTGGGACCACGTCTACGACGTCTCTGGCCTGGGAAGCCAAGATCTCTCCACCCCCAGGCACATGGTCTGTGGGAGTGAGGAGCCTCGTGAGGGCGAGGCCCCGGGGAAGACAGGGGGCGCCTGGAGAAATGAGTGGCAGAAGCGGGGCTTCAATCCCCCCTCCTCCCTGTCTTTGCTGTGGGTCTGAAGCCACCTGTCTACACATCTTCACTCCATGGGTCAGAAGGGAGGCCCTAGAAAGATGGGGTGATGGGCTATTAGGATGGCTCCCTAGGGACTGGGAGAGCGAGCCCTGTCGGCTGACAGTAACAGTAACTCCCCCACAACCTTGTGCCCTGTGAGCGGGCATCGTTCCTGCCACTGTGTGATGCAGTCTCACACTGAGCCCGGAGTGGGTGCCAGGTCATGCTTCCCATTCCCAGATGAGGACTCCGGGCCCACAAACTGGCAGGTTTGGTCACAGACTGTCTGGGCCTGCACAGGCACCTCTCACAAAGAGGTGGCCGCCGCCGAGGAGCCCTGCCCTGCAGTGTGGCGAGGTGAGACCTGAGAATGGGCCAAGGAACGCCCAGCCACAGCCTGGCCGCTGGGACCACCTTTCTCCGTCCCATTCCTGAGGCAGACCTGATGAAGGACACCTCGAACCCTCCCAGGTGAAAGGACGCATTTGCCCTGCCTGCCATTGGCAGTCACCGTGGGGAAGAGGTCCCAGATGCTGGCCTGGCTCCCTCCCCTCATCCGGAGCTTTGATCTAATGAGTCTGAATTCCCCTGGCCTGGCCTCTGGCCATCTGCATTCACACCCTCTCTGCCAGCCTCTGGGGCTCTTTGGCCTAAACACCTGTTCCAACAGTGACTGTTGTCCTGAGACCTGCTTTCCCAGGGGCCCAGACACAGCTGGAGTGGGGCTGTCGCCACGCCCAGCATGTGTACAGCACATGACACTGGCGGTGTTGACAGCGCATCAGCAGCGCCCCCCAAAGTGGGTGAAATGACTCCAAGTGGAGATGCTTTATGGGACCCCTAGCAACGTCCCTCCCTGGGACACAGGGAGCTTTGCCATCGCTCACCCCAAGACCTGGCAACCCGAACGCCAACCAGCAGACAGCCACGGGGAGGGTGGTTTTGAGCGAGGTGTTCGGTCCAGCCCTGCGAGAGTCTCCCGACCTCTCTGAGCCTGTCCTCCTGTCTGCAGGTGAGGAGGGGGCAGTGCGGGCACCAGGTGGTTGCTGTGAGGACACACGAGAGAACAGAATAAACTGCCCACCCCCCCTGGCCACTCCTACACTCCAGCAGGACCAAGCGCTCCGAACACCGTGAGCAGCATACCCGATACCAGGCCGGGGCAGGAGGGGAGGAGCAGCAGCAGGCCTGTGACAGAGAAGCACTGAGCTGGTGCCAGCTGGTTCTCAGGCTCCATTCCCGTCTGCCTCCTGGACACTGCTGGCCTGCGTGTGGCATTCATCTGCCCCGAGAGCCTGTCCCTCCCGTCTCTGCATCTCTGCTGAGTGACATCTCATCCCTGTTCTTATGTTGACTAAGCCTAGGGGGGTCCCCACCTTCCCTGCTGTTTGACAATAAAATGAAACTGCACTTTCTTTAGGGCTTGGCTTTCAAAGCTTCGGAGACTGCAAGATGGAAGCACAGGGAAGTCACCTGCCTTCCAGCGCCCTCCATCCACGCTGGGGGACCCTGTGTACTTGTGTCATCCAAAAGAAATGGCACCTGTGGGCGTCTCCCCGGCCTTGCTGCTTTGGGGTGCCTGCACCAGCCTCATGACCTTTCCTGGATAAGCCCCTCTGGGGGGACTCATCTAGACTGGCAGGATGAGAATGGGCCAGCTCACGCCGTGGAACTGCTCCTGCCAGCCGGGGCTGCGCCTTTGAAGTCCAGGGCCGGTCACCATGTAGGTGGCAAATGGATTTTCATTCAGAGAAAACCAGACCCCTCGGAGCATGCCCGACATGAGAGGTCGGGACAGAGCCTGGAGCCTGGTCTGGTGTGTGGCATGTGTGACATGTGACCTAGCAGCGATGCCTGTTGGTCAGCTCCGGCCACTCTGAGCCTGGGCGCATGCCCTCCTCCACGCGCTCCTCCGGATGCTTCACTGCAGGCCTTGCTGACTGCACCCTGCGGCTGCTGAGGCCACCTGTGTCTGTAAGTGCAGGCTGTTTCTTGAGGTCACGGAGCTGCCTGGAGTGTCTCCGTGGCACGTGGGGGGCTGGCCTCCTCCCAGGGCTCCCGGGGAGGGTGTGCTTCCAGGGGGCAGGGCCACCGCAGGCCACAGGCGAGGACTGGAGCCACAGCTGCACTCAGGGTAAGCACCCGAGTGTATCACCTGTGCGGTCCACCCACAAACCCCACAGCTGGGCTCAGGCTGAGCACCCACAGTTTGGCCAGGAGACTCGGCATGTTCCCACCGTGGGTCTGGAGCTCCCTGAAGGGCTGCAGGAGGGCTAGGGTCCCAGCTGAGAGCGTCTGGTTACTCACACTTATGGTGCCAGCACTGGCCCCTGATGGGAGTGTCGCAGCCACTCCCAGGAGCCTGGAGAAAGTGCGGAAGCAGAGCGAAGGCTAAGGAAGAGGGATGAGTAGAAGCTGGAGTTCTCTGCTTGTCTGCTCTCCAGGGCCTCACTCCCTTCTGAGGAGCTCCTTGGGGGTGGGGCGGGTACCTGGGCTGTTCTGGATGATTCTTTCCTGTTGGCTGGATACCAGGCAGCTTCCCCCTGGCATCCCAGGGACAATTCCAACATCTGGATTTTGGTAGGGCGCCGCCGTGAGTATGGCCCAGGCCCCCTTCAGCCATCAGCCCCTTCGTTACACAATTCCAGCCTCCGTCACCAAATGCTTGTGGTGTGTGGATTGGACTGCCGCCCGTGTCCGGAGACAGAAACACGGCCGAGGTGAGTGCTGGTGACGCTGGTGGAGGCCAGGTGAACCGGCTCCTCCCAGCAGTGGGCAATCAGCCAGGACCCGGGATGTATGTCAGCCTCTCCCTGGCCGTGGCCGTGCCTGTGCCTGTGGGAGGGGACCTGGGCACTCGGTCCCTCCCACCCTACCACTGACAGGTGCTGCCTGATAATCCTCGGGTCTGGAGGGAGTTCTGTTTCCAGGTGAGGCCCAGGGAGTGCTGTTCACCGTCAGAGCCTGCTGCTTCGGCACCCGTACCCACTGCTCCTGTGCTTTTGGTGCCCTGGCTGCGGTTTGGGGGGCACGGCTTGGCCCATCCCACAGAGGAGGGGGAGAGGGCTGCTTGACAGCACATGCTTCCCTGTGCCCCCCGCCTGTTCACGGTGCTGCTCCCCCAAGGGTGCAGGGTGACTAACCCCCCACCTCATGTCCACCGGGACTTTGGAATGTGGCCTTATTTGAAAGTCCTGGCTTCACAGATGCCATTAGCTAGGCAAGGTGAGGGGCTGCTGGGTTAGGAGGGCACCAAGTACACTGGCCAGTGTCCTCTGAGAAAAGACACGAAAAGCAGATTTAAAAGAAGAGGACAGTGCCTGGCGGTGTGGCCCTTGGCTGAGCATGTCTCTGCGCCAAAGGGCCACCGGTTCCAGTCCCGGTCGGGCTCATACCCAGGTTCCGGGTTCAACCTCTAGTGTGGCAGCCAATCCATGTTTCTCTCTCACTGATGTTTCTCTTTCTCTCTCTCTTCTCTCTCTCTCTCTCTCTCAAAAAAAAAATCAGTAAGACATTTTTAGAAGAAGAAGAGGACACAGAGAGTCACCCAGAGAAGAAGGCTGTGTGGCCACGAGGCAAAGGTGTGTGATGTGCCCACCAGCCAAGGAGGGCGGAGGACTGCCAGCCCCACCGGAGGCCTCAGGGGAGTGGCCCTGCCTGCACCTTGACCCCCCACTTCCAGCCTCCAGGCCGCAGGCGTCGCTGTGCCCGGCTGCCCGTTGGAGGGATGGCGCAGCCGCCGGGAGCGAGCCGTGGACAGCGGCGGGCGCATGGCGCAGGCCCGCGCTCAGGAGCCCTCTCCCTGGTGCCGGTCGCTGCGGCCGCTCCGATGCCGTGGCCCAGCTGATGGAGGTCAGTGCATGGCCCGTGTGAGGATGCTGGACTCCCTGCTGCCTTTTCCTCCCCTGCCCCCTGCCCCGAGCCCTCAGGAAAGCCACTGCCTGGCCTGCCCAGGCTGCAGGCTGTGGGGGCTGGTGGGAAAGCTGAGAAGACGCAGCGAGGCCCCGAGGGAGGTCACCGCACAACTTGTAGGGTCGTGAGGGAGGCGGAGGGGATAGCTGAGGATGTCCTGGGAAGGCAGGCAGGGTAGCTGCTCCACATCGGTGGCTCGATCATTCTGGTGGACTAGACAGGCAGGCCGGTGCTGCTGGGCCCGGCCTGGCCTCCAGCAGAGGACGCTGCCTGCTGGGTGCCCGGGGATGGAGGCCTGGCCCCACGGCAGGCGATAGTGCGGCTCTGTAGGCCCGTCTCTGAGAACGGCTCGCAGGTGGGGGCAGTCTCTCCCCGGCCAGGAAGGTGGAAAGAGGTCAAATATCATAAAGCACAGCACACACACGCACCACACACCCCCGGTGTCTGTTAGGACGCCTGCCAGGACCTGCCCCTAAGCTGGGCTGCAGAGACACGGCGTGTCACCCCGGGTAGCCAGCTGCGCTTGGACCTGCCAAGACCTGCTCCTGAAGGGAGGGCCTCAAGGGGTAGGCGGATGGGAGGGCAGAGGGCAGGGAGGGAGAGAGGAGGCCAGCACCCTGTGATGAGGTGTAAAGCTCAGAGGGGTGTGTATGCACAGCTTCACTGGGCATTCAGTGCCCGGGTTCAGAGAACATGCGGTCACCCCAGCGCCTGAGGACTGCCGCCCCGCTGTCTCCTCCCGCTCTGCGCACAGGCTGTAGAAGGTGGCCAGAGCAGGAGAGCAAGCCTCGACCTTGAAGGGGACACAGCCTTGCATGCCGGCTCTCTCTCAGGGAGGCAGGGCTAGCCACACACCTGTCCTGAGAAGAGGGCAGAAAAGGTGTTGCTGTGGGCGGTGACAGCACAGCAGGAGGGCCCTGCCCCTGCCAGGCTGCTGCGCCCAGCCCCCCATGCCCACCCCTCCAGCCCCCTTTCCCTTCAAAAGTGTCCTGTTTCCTTATTTTTGGTGGATCTCAGGGTCCGCAGCATCTTTGCAAACATGATTGACACTGTCACCCAGCCAACTTAGGCTGCCCTGTGCCTTGTGGCCGGAAGGGAGTCCAGAACATTCTTCTGGGTCCAAGACCCAGTGTGGGTGGGTGTCCCGCCTGCGGTTCTGGGAGCCTTCGGTTCTCTCCCGAGAATGCTGCATGTCACTTGGAAGGAAAGGGCAGGCCCACGCTGGGTGCATGTTACAGGCTCCGGAAGTCCTAAAGCACATAGCCTGTGTGTGTGTTTAACCAGATTTCCCCGGAATCTCTTTCCAGGAGCCCCCAGCACCCCACAGCTGGTCCTGGGGCTCCGGGAAGACCTGACATGCCACAGTGAGAGGAAGAGATCTGGGAGCCAACCAGCAGGCATGCGTGCCCTCATTCTGGGGGGGACGGAGGGGACAGTTTGTCTCCAATGCCTGTGGCCTGTCCTGGGTCCATGCCTCTCTGACAGGGCTCCTCTCTGCCACCTGCGCAGGTTCCTGCTGTTTCGATCCTGCCCTTTCCTCTCCTGGAAATGTTCTTTTTCTGTTGTTGTTAATCCTTACCCAAGGATTTTTTAAAAAAAGAGAATGGAAGGGAGGGAGCGAGAGGCGGAGGGAGAGAGAGACACAGAGAGAGGCACATCAATTGGTTGCCTCCCACAGTAACCCTGACCAGGGCCAGAGATTGAACCTGCAATCCAGGTACGTGCCCTTGACCTGGAATTGAACCCCCAACCTCTTGGGGCGAGTGCCGAGGCTCTAAACACTGAGCAAATGGCTAGGGCTGAAATGCTCTTTTATGACTAGAATGGAAATCTTGTTATACTCATTTGGAAATGGCTGGCTAGGCGAACACCCCTCACATTCAGTGTGTCCCCCTGCCCTGGGATATTTGCCTTTCTTTTCTGCCCGCAGTGTCCTAGGAGGTGGCAGGAGTGCAAGAAGAACCATCTGAGAGGGTGAAGTGAGAGTGTGTGTGTGCACGTGCACATGTGTACATGTGAGCATTTGTGCATGCTCTTCCTGTGCCAAAAGAGACATGTGTTTAATTTGGCAAGAGACTCACTCCACAAAAGCCCGCTCGCTGTCATGGCTCAGTCGCTGAGGGAGGTCACGTTTCTGTTCCCTGTCAGGGCACATGCCCAGGTTGTGGACTCAATCCCCAGTAGGGG
Source organism: Antrozous pallidus (assembly GCA_027563665.1). Lineage (NCBI taxonomy): Eukaryota > Metazoa > Chordata > Mammalia > Chiroptera > Vespertilionidae > Antrozous > Antrozous pallidus. Next base: position 2,787,338 of record CM050521.1, read on the forward strand.
GCAGCCGACCATTGATTCTCTCATCATTGATGTTTCTATCTCTCTTTCCCCCTCTCCCTTCTCTCTGAAATCAATAAAAATATACTTTTAAAAAGTCAGACCCATTTATTATTATTAATATAAGCCTGATGCACGAAGATTCCTGAAAAGAACGTTAAATCCTTAGAAAATGTAGGGATGGGAGGTTCTAGGTTGATGTCTCAGACATCAGGCATGGTACCTATTTCTTAAAAAAAAAAAAAAAGGAATCAACTAATGAGTGGGTCAATAAGTGAAACAACAAAGAGATGTTTCTGACTCTCAATCTCCCTCCCTCTGTATTCCTTCTTCTCTCTCTCAAGCCAGCAAACTAAAAAACCCACAAAGCTGAGCTAGTTGGGTGAAAGGCAATTATTAATGTCAGGAGAAAAAAAAAGTTGTACAAGAAGGTGAACATAACCATAACACTAATGATTTTAGCTTGAACAGCACTGACACACTCCTAATATTATAGACACTCCTGTCCCTTCAGGAGGAATGACAGCCACACGCTGGAAGGAGGGGCAGGAACATCCCAGCGCAGAACCACTGCTTCCGTAGAAGGAATCAGCCAGGAAACGGCAGTTGTCCCCATTGTTTGTCAACACGAGAAGACGCTGTAAGCAGGTGTCCAATGGCTGCCGACTGCCTGGTGCAGGATGGGCAGTGGGGAGGGCGACTACTTTGTATCATAATCCAGAGAAACTGTTACTTTTCAAACCACGATTATTTGATAAAGTAAGAAAGGTCAAATCCTTGGATTCTTTGATGTCTTTAAAACGTGGCTGTGTCTGCTCTGGCCAGGTGCTCAGTTGGCTGAACATTATCCTGTACACCAAAAGATTGCAGGTTCCATCCCCGTTTGGGGTTTGTGCAGGAGGCAACTGTTGGATGCTTCTCTCTCACATCAATGTTTCTATCACTCTCAAAAAATCAATAAACACATATTCTCGGCCCTGGCTGGTTTGGCTCAGTGGATAGAGCATAGGCTTGTGAACTGAAGGGTCCCAGGTTTGATTCTGGTCAAGGGCACATGCCTGGATTGCAGGCTCAGTCCAGTGTGCAGGAGGCGGCCAATCAACGATTCCCTCTCATCATTGGTGTTTCTCTCTCTTCCTCTCCCTTCCTCATTGAAGTCAACAAAAATATATTTAAAAACAAATGAACAAAAAACACATATCCTTGCCGAACCGGTTTGGCTCAGTATGGATAGAGCGTTGGCCTGCGGACTGGAAGGTCCCAGGTTCAATTCCGGTCAAGGGCATGTACCTTGGCTGCGGGCACAATCCCGGTAGGGAGTGTGCAAGAGGCAGCTGATCGATGTTTCTCTCCCATCGATGTTTCTGACTTTCTATCCCTCTCCCTTCCTCTCTGTGAAAAATCAATAAAATATGTTAAAAAAAAAAAAAACACATATCCTTGGTGAGGATTAAAAAGACTTTTTAAAAAGTTGGCTGCACCCTGGCTGGTGTAGTTCAGTGGTTGGAGCATTGGCCCATGCACTGAAGGGTTGCAGGTTTGATTCCTGGTCAAGGGAACATACCTGAGCAGCAGGCTTGCTCCCTGCCCCCAGTCTGGGCACATGCTGGAGGCAACTAGTCAATGTGTCTCTCTCACATGGCTATTTCTCCCTCCCTCCTTCTTTCTTTCCCTCCCTCCCTCCCTCTCCTCCTCCCAGCATCATCTAAGGCCCCTAAGGCCCCCCCCGCCAACTGGCTAAGAGTGTTGGACTCTGTAGCCTCTGTCGCTGTCTCCAGACCATAGGTCTGTCCTTGGCTGCCGAGGGCAGAGCCGAGGAGTGACGGGGTGAGGATGGAGAGAATGCCAGTGTGTCAAGGGCTGGGGCCTCCGGTAACCTCCCACTTCCCTCAGTGCGGACGGCCGCTTGTCCCCATTCAGGGAGAATCCTCAGCTTTCTGTACCTTTCGCTAATAGGATTCCCAGCTGTTTGCCCCAAGAATGCTTCTGCTGCCAAGCGAGTCATTTTAAAATTCCGTTGGCGGGGAGCAGCATCTGTTAGCATGTCCACCTGGGGCAGAGGTTCTTACCTCGCTGGCTCCAGGTGTCCAGCAAAAGCACCTTCTTGCCCTCTCCAGGTCTCCACAGCTGAAGGCAGCTGGAGGCTGTGGGCAGGTGCGCACCCTGGGCCACCCTGGTGTCCAAGCCCTGACAGTGCCCCCCCCGGAGGAGCCCCTCCACATAAGCAAGAGTCTGCTTCCCTCCTGTGACCCAGGCCTGAAGGCCCCTCTCCCCAGCCTGCAGTCCCTGGGAGCCCAGGGAGGGAGAGGCAGGTGCTGGCAACCCAGATGTGAGTGTCTCATGAAGAAAAACCAACTACTTAGAAGGTGCCTGTAGCCCCGGGGCTATTTCACTGCATTATTCATTTGACCTTCTGGTGGCTTATGTTTTGGTCACTTAGGTGACCTTCCTTTCTTAAACACTCATTTCAGCCATCTGGGCAAAAAGCCCAAGTCCCAGTCAGCAAGTACATGGCCCAAAGCTTTGTCGCATTTGCATGCAGCTTAGGGAAGAGACGAAGCTGCAGGAGACTTTTTTTTTAGTGTGCCAATAGCACGCCAACTCCCACCAAGATTGGCCTTTAAAAAAGTATCTATAGACTCAGATTTACCTGTAAGGAGGGAGTGGCCTGGGGCGGACGCAGGTGCAGCCATGGCCACCAGGGGGCGTGGGCACATCACTGAAAAGCCCTAAGTACATTGTGGAATTGGGAGGTGTCTGTGGCACTCTAGATTGAGGGGTGCAAGGGCTGGAGGGATGGAGAGAGATTCCTGGGTCGGAGCTCCCTTCCTCTAAAATACATCCACTTCCTGTCCCAGGAAACCCCAACCAGGGGCAAACTCCTGAGGGCAGTGAGTGTCTGTTTTCAGAGGCGAATGGCTGGCTGAGACTCCTGCATGGGTTCCTGACTCCTTATGGCTCTTTGAAGGCAGGAGGAAGGCTCAACCACTCATTTCCCTGGAAGGTCTTTGGGCCTCAGGGAAGGACCGCTGTAGGGCTCGGGACAGGGGATTTGGCTGCCATACCTGGTTAGGGCACCTCTGTCTGAGGCCCTCACTGTTTTGTTTGTTTTCTGAGTGTTGCCCTCAGGGTCAGCTTCAGATTAATAGAGATTGAAAGACCTCAATAGCGTTGAAATTCTACCTGGTTTGCTCGGGTTTGAACCTGAGCCCACTGTGATCACCCAAACACTAGCCTATTTCTTCTTGTTGACCAGTGTGGGGTGGTTTCCCGTGTGGTTAGGGGCACTGTCCCACTGTCTCCAGAGTCTAGGGTTACATGGTGCCTCTCTCCTGCCTGGGAAGCAGAGTGGGTACATGCGAGGATTTCCCAATCAGCAGAAATCCAGAGCCATGAACTCCACAGCAAGTCTTGACTGTCCTTGTCAACTACCCGTGATATGGCAAGAATGTCCCACCTTAGGACGCAGTGGATGGTCTGGGTTAGATTTCAGTCCCTGAACAGGACAAGAAGGGAGTGCAGGCCGAGCTGGGAAACCTGGAGGCCAGGAGGGGGCAGCAAAGGGAGCCACAACTCAGCTCCGGGAAAAGCAAATTTCACAGGAAACAACAGACATGTGACTGGGAAACAGGCCCAGCTGTGTGTGTCGAAGGCCTCTCCTGTCTGCAGCCCTTGGCTCGAGTCCTCATCACGTCTGCACCCAAAGCCCCTCTGACAAGGAGGCGGCCTGTTAAGTCAGGGCCTCAAGACCCCGTCTCCACTTGGCTCAATCTGCAATACCCGGTTTCCAAATGAAGTCGCCTCGGAGGTGTGGGGAGGCTCCCACATGCCTCCATTTGTGGGGCACACACTGAGCCCATGACACCGAGGGTGCTGACCGTGGCCCCTGGAGAAACGGCTCCAGGCAGAGGAGCCTTGAAGTAAAAACACTATTTGTTACGATGCTCGCTCGTGCCAAGTTCAGGGCTGGACTTCAAACCAGAGGCCATTTGAAGGTGAAAATTGGCTTTATGATGCCTGACATCTGAATGTTTGACTCCTTCCTCCCTCTGAGTACCTATTATGGAAAGGGATTGAGGTCACTTAGGTGATACAAAAACATGGGCCCCACAGAGCTGTCTCTGGGGCAGCTGCCGTCAGGGCAGGAATGACTTGCTCCGGCACTTGGAGTATTCCTGGCACACGTGGTCTACTGACACTCTCCCGAATGTTTGACAGGATCTGTCGCACAGCTGCCTGTACACAGAGCTCTCTGGAGACGCGGTGGTTCTGCTAGTGAGATCAGACAGGGTCTAAAAGGACGGGTGCTCTTCCTAACCCTGGAGGGTGCCTTTGTTGACACGTGAAACTTCTTTCAGTAAGTTCATGGGCATGTTGGCCATTGCTCACATGCTGTGGGTTTGGGGAGTGACGGGGCATGGCAGGAGCTGGCTGGCTGTGGTTAGACGCCTGTCCCGGGCTGGCAAGACCAGGCGCCAACTTGGGGGACCATGTCGAGTCTCTTCTCCTCTTGGCCCCGTGGAGTCTGTGCCAGGCCTGATCTCCTCCCACTGCTCAAGCCTAGCTGGATCTCTGCAGCTGTTGTGACCGAGTTAAGGAAGGTGATGGGCAGGCCCGTGCATGAGAGATTCAGGTGTCGGAAGCCGTCGGGAGGGTCCTGCAGAGAATGGAGCATTCTGCCCGGAAAAGACGACTCCTCAGCTGGAAGCGTGCTCCTGAGGTCTGGGGAGCAGGTCAGACTGGTGCTCAGCCCGACGGGGCCAGTGGAGGCTGGAACCAGGGAACCAGGCCAGGAGGGTGTGGATGTGAGGCACCCCCATCCCCACCTGGGAAAGTCCCCCAGTGCTGACCAGCTCATTGTGTTGGGGCAACTGGGCCACTCAGGGCAAGCCCTGGTCTTGGTGTGGGAAGCACTAAGGGTTCAGAACCAGGCCTATTGTATGGGGCACAGGAGACTTGGCTGGAAAGTTGTAGGGAGGACATTCTGGTAAAAGGGAAGTGTGTGGAAGGCTGCCTGCTTGTTTACCAAAATTCTGACTTAGGGCAGACGTAGGGAGTGTCGAAGGCGGAACCCCTAATTATTCCCCGGCCTTTCCAAACACGCCTGTGCACGTGCAGACCCCCGGGTGTTTACCGGAATCCTTGTGCTTAATCCCTGGATGCCTTTGCCTAGAGGACAATGTAAACATGTGTCCTCCCAAGATTTCTCACCCTGCTGATTGCACCTAAAGATAAAAGTTCCAATAAAACTCTAACAGGCAGGCAATGGAGGCTGTCCTGGCTGCTAGAGCCAGGGCCCCTTAGCCCTCTCCCCAGTGACAGTGTGAGTGACCTGTGCAGCTGGCGCTCAGGGGCTGTTGGCAGCCCGGCGGCCTCCATCGCCACATGGCTGCTTCTCTTGGAGCAGGCCTCCTGGTGCGCCACTGGGGTCTGCTCCGGGACCCTCCACTCTTCCTGCCTCCTGCACAACGATCGAAGACGTGTCGGAGGACTTGACTTGGTGGCATTTCCCCCCTCACCTCCAAGATAAAGGGAATGTTTGTAACTGGAGGAGGGGACACAGGGCACCAGGTGGCTTTATTATAACTGACTCTGGACTTGCATCTGCCAGGAGCGCTCTGCAGGTAAGACCGCAGGTGACTTGAGAACTGCTAGGTGAACACCCTTGAGTCCCCCCTTCCTGAGCCTGCATGTGGGAGGAAACCACACGGAGTGGACACTGCTGGCTCAGATGCACACGCCTGGCGGGTCAGCCCGGACCTTTGCCGTCCCCACCCCTCCACCAGGTTTCAGTGGGAGAAGTTGTGTGTGTGAGACAAAGGAGGCTCCTGTGTTAGGAAATGGATTAGGCCGAATATGAACAGATAAAGGTTTTCTCTGCTCTCACTGAAATGCAATGCTAGTTCACAACCTAACACACATTTGACAAAAGCCAAGTTAACGCTGTGTGATGGCTGGGGGGTCCTCAGCATCTTCTTGGTTCTGAGGGCATAAGGGCTGCTTTTTGGAAAATTAGTGTCAAGAGCAGTGGTCCCTAGCCCCCTCCGGAGCCCCCCACCACTCCCACCCCAAGGGCAGGTCCCGAGCCTGGGGGCACGGATTCCCAGTGGAGTCCTGGTTCCCTGAGGTTGGTCCATTCCAAATTTTAACACCCCCACCCCCTTGAAGAAAAGCCCATCAATACATGGTTGGTTTTGAACCTTTAATAGACATAAAAAAAAAATGAACGCAAAAAGAACACAATGCTGACAACTGAGTATGACGAGAACCTCACTGGCTGCTCCTTCTGATGTCATGCACGCTGGTCACACACAAGTGACTATAAACATGGGTCACTTTGGTTCATGTACTCGTAAAGTATTGGCAAAGGAAGTCTCCAGATTCACATTTTTTGGCCACCTTATTTCTAAGAGATACAGATTTACTTCCAGCTGAAGAGGAAAAAACACTAGTTGTTTGCCCATCATCAAATACATTTAGATTCGATGACTTCTTTCAGATAATGACTTCCGGTTTTCACAAAATGCTGAAAAATCTTTGCACATTCTAATCATTCATCTTCAGAAAGTGTATAGGGGCTCATTGCAAAGTTCAGGACAATCCCATTTTCCTCACCAAAAATTTTCCCAAAACAAATCAGCATAGTAACTTAGAATTTAAGAGCTCCTGTTCCAGACAACCAAGATCCCGGGCAGCCGAGGGCCCAGTCTGGCCCGCCGCCGCTGGCTTCTATCCCAGGAGCCTTTAACCAAGCTGCTTTCCCAGAATTTAAACCAAAAACACGTACATTTCAAAACACAAAAGAAGGTAAATTTGTAAGTAACAATTACGTTTACTGAAACCCACAGAACTGGAGAGCTGAAAAGAGCAGGGCTCAAGTGGGCATGGCAACAGCGACTTCCCCAGGAGGAATTATTGCTGACCTGCCTCCATGCAGGGCTGAAATGGATGGAGAACCTCTAACACCTCACTTGTTAAAAAAAATAAATATGTAGAGAATACAAGGCTCAGATTGGTTTTCGTACACATTGCACTTGAAGGACCCGATGCTTGCAAACCGGGCCCGCATGGCCTGCGCCACTGGGTGGAGGCACTGTGCTCACCCCTCAGCACAGCGGACACACGCGTGTTCGAGCAGGGAGGACGCATCGTTCACAGGCAATCACAGATTGCAGATCCTATAGGGCCGTGGGAAGTACTGTCGACACTACAGCATCAAGGAAACAGCAGTCCGGCTCATGGAGGCGGAAACCCAGGGCAGACCCGACTTCATCCACATGTCCCCTGAGAGCTGCCCTCTCCACCCCCAATCCCAGTGACCGTCTGCCCCGGATGCTGCGCTGCATGGGCTCCCCTGGCACCGGGACCCCACGTGCGCCCCAGAGCGTGATGGGCCTTGGTCCTGACCACTGTCCGCCCTGCTGCAGCTCTTGTCTTACACAATCCTATTTTTAAAACCTTTGGATAAATATCATTCCTATGTTATCACACTTGCCTTTGTTAAGCACCGGCAAGCTCTCCACTGTGGGCAGGACCCCAAACCAAGAGCTGGGACTTGGGCTTTAGTTCAAGGCTTTGTAATATGGCAACTTGCTTTTTATGAGATAAACAGCATGGAACGCTCGGAAACGGCGCCCGCAGCCCCCTGCCTCCGCCCGGTCCAGGGTCTGCGAGGCCGGGCAGGCAGGGCAGGTGCGAGGAACCTGAGGTGGCGTCTCCACTCGAGCTTGTCCCCTGTGCACCTACTCATCTAAACGGGCGGTTTCCCAGGAGTCCCGGGTGAGTCACCTCTCTCCGTGATCCCGATCCCGAGGGAAGATTGTCGCTGTCCCGTCCATGCCTGGGTATCAGTGCCACGCCCGCTGTCCCCCAGAAGCACTGGTGGCAGAATCAGTCACTGTGTGGCTTTTCGGGGACGCACTAGCGAACAGAGAGACAGAGTGAGTAAAATGAGCCTAGTACACATAGAGCTACTAGCAATCGGGGGACCTGGAAGGTGAAGGGGAAGTCCCTTGCCCGGGGTGATGACTGAGACGGGAAGCGGGAACGCTGGCAGAGGACATGCCCTTGGTCCCCACTCGGGCTGCTTGGCTAGAGGCCCAGACCTCCTGTGACAGATGTGAAAGATGCCGCGGGACTGTGTCGTCCCCCAGGGAGTGTTGGGGGTGCAGACCTTGGGAAATGGCCATCTGAAAGCATGAGACCAGCAGAAGGAAGAGGAAGGTTTGCAGCAGCTTCAGCCAGAGGACCAGGGGAACTCACACCGCAACCCACCGTGAGCCGGGCTCACAAATGGAGGGGCCCGGCTAGGCTGGTGACAGTGCCGTACAGAAGCCACTGGCAGCACCAGTGAGGCAAAGCCCGCACAACGTGGTGCAACACGCTCTTGCACAGCAGTGACAGCGGGTCCATGAACGGCCTCCTCCTAGCCCAATGAGCTGCTGGGAACCTAAACCCTGTGTATCAATCAGCCTGTGGTCGAACAGACTCACACGTTGTGCCCCTCCAAGTCGCAGAACCTGTCAACAGTGTTAGTGAAGACCGACTAGGCTCCTCCACGAGGGGGGGGTGGCTGGGAAAGGGGGGCACCTGGGTGAGGACAGAAAGGCATTTGAAGAGGACAGGACAGAACCAGGGATAGGGATACAGCAGCCACAGATAAGAATCACCATGACAACGGACCAGCAGGAGCCCATGGTGACAGTAGATTTGGCCAGACCTGGCAGCCATGCTGAGCACGGTGCCCACCTGGGGTCTCCACCTGCAGACCTCGCCTTCGTCACTGTCACTGCCTCACACCTGGCAGAGGTCCGTTTCATACCCAGGGCGTGCAGTGGCTACCCACAGACACCTCCGAGCCAGGCCCGTCCTCACGTCACCCGTGGGGGTGCACAGGGTTGCGAGAGCAGCTCCTGATTTGGACCTGGCTGAGTGACACGCCCCGTCTCTAAAACACTGACCGATTTTGAACAGAGTGACTCTATTTTCACAAACAAAATGGAATAGGAAAGCTGCTGACTTCATTTCTCCGAAGAAAGAAAAGAGATGTAGGCTCACTATCCCAACTCCCTACGGGGAAGTCACTTGCTCTTGCAGAAGAGGCCGCTTTGTGGCACAGCCGAGGCCCGCTGCCGCCAGAGTCCGTAAGAGAATGGGCACGCCCTACGGTCGGCCATCCCGGGCGACACCCAGACCTGCAAGACCAGGAGATGGGTGCTCCCTGCGGTCGGTTTGGGCAGTGGTGGCAGAGGCCCTGATCTGGTGGGTGGAGCAGGCAACCACCTCCTGCTGTGGCTTGGGGGAAAGCCCCCCAAACAAAAGGTGCCATAAGAAACTACAGTGAGGCAGCGACAGTTGCTGCTACGGGAGTCTCCACTTTCTAACACAATCCTTGTTGTCAGTGTGCTTTTCATTCTCAGCCCCAACATAATCTGGAGCAAAAGTAATTCCCTACATTCCAACTGGAGTCTTGTGCAAGACAATCTGGCCTCACAGTGCGTCTGTCTGCTGCAGCAGCAGCATGCATTTCAGAACAGCTCTCTGTGGCCCCAGGAAACGGCAAGAACCAGGGAAAAGCACCCTTCCTTCAGGCTGACGTGGATGGGGCTTTCTGGGGAGAGGGCTTCAGGCCCGAAGCCCACTGAGAGAGCGAGCTGGGCAGTGACTTTCCCACGAGGAGGGAACCACTTTCAGAAGACTCACAGACACTTTGGTCCAGCCAGCACCGAGATGTTGTTTTGAGAACACCACTCGAGGGACAGAGAGCAGTGTTCTGAGGCAGTCCTCTTGTTTACCTGAGAGCAATGAGACTCCAGCTCCTTTCTTCTGGGCTCACGAATTAATGTCCTCACTAAAGTCTCTTTGCAAAGAGTGTTCATATGCTGATTTTAATTACCGAGAACTGCCATTGTGAGCTGACTTTGTCTCCTGCTGGCTCTCAGTACAGCTGTGCCAAGGGAACTGGCTTCTTCCTCTTAAAGGACAGGCTGTGCGAGGTGGGGCCAGCTCCTGTGACGCTGCTGACCTGGCACCCACAGGTGGGCAGCCTCAGCCTCAGGCTCCGCCTGCCTCTGCTGCCCTTTCCCCAGGTCCTCTGCATCCTCAGAAGGAAGGACACTCACGGCAAACCACCCTCTGCTGGTCTCAGTGTGGTCTCTGCGCATGGCCACAGACACTGGGCTGCAGGAAGTCAGGGGCCCTGTGACCCCAGGGCTGTGCTGTGCTCTCGGGTATCAGCACCCTTGTGACTGACCAAAGAATTAGCCAGGCATTTTTTTTAATATACGCCTTTCTCAGTAACTATTGTTGCTGAGTCTCAAGGAGACATTTGTCAACACACAGAAAACGTTCCATAAAGCAGTCCTCAGAGCTGAGAAACTACAGGGGCAGGTGCCAATGTGACAATTCACGTACCATGGCCAGCTGTCGTCCTATGTTCCCCACTGTCACACCTCCGGAGAAGAAGATGCAGGGCAGCCAGGAACGGATGTAGAGGAAGTCTGGGGAGGTATACCTGCGGGCAAAGGAAAAAGGGGCTGAGCCAACCGCTGCCTGAGTCCTGCAGTGGGACCCATGGTGTTAACATCAGAATGCCCATTCTCGCTTCTGCAGGGTTTCCCTTTACAGGACATTGTGGGCGGGGCATTTTCAACAAGGGGCTCCGCAAAACGCCATGCCACGCTATGGCTCTCTGCATAAATAAAACGGGAGCATCTCAGCCAAGTGGCGGGCTGCCACCTGCGGTCATGCTTACTGATAGACGCCGTTATACACCAGAAGCTGGGTGATCAGTGTGGCGAGGAAGGCGATGGTGATCCCAAGTCCAAGGCCGCTTCTCGAACGGTCAAATGTCCACCAAAGGCCCAAGGACAGGGCCGCTAAGGTCAAGGAGAGCTGAACATTATTGGCAAAATCCAACTTCTGATGATGGAAAATTAAGGAAAAGTTAGTGCTATTTAATAAGGTTAAGTAAGACACAGAAAACCCCAGAGACCACATGTATTTTTCTTCTTGTGCACATAATTCTCCATCCACAACAGCTGCCCAGTGAGCTGCAGAGAAGCAGCTGTATGCAAGGGTCCCATGAGCAAGATGACCTGAAACTTCTGAGGTCACTGGGCACAAACTCAACTTTAGGCAAGCTTCTGGAAGCTGTATGTAAAATTCTGCTGGCATTTCAGCCACAACACAACCAATTTTGGTAGTAAGTCATCTGGAGTCCTGTTCTTCTTTCTCGTCTTATTAGTAACTGGAACTGTGAGTGCGCTCCTCAACATCTGTGTGAGACCCTCTCAGACAGTGCTCGTCACCACGCACTCCGCTGGCGGAGATGCACAGCTGACTTCCACCTCAGTTCTGCTTGCCAGCCAGTGGCAGAGTGAACTAGTCAGAGCTAAGATATCTTAACAAGCACCTTTCAGTGGCATCTCACTATTACACGGGGAGCAGATTGCCAAACTGTAGTTCTGAGAACATCTGTCTCTAAGATTGAAAACAGACTCTCAAGGAGCCCTGGACCTTCCTCCTAAAATGCACGTATGCTCCATGTCACGCACTCCACCAGGGACCTGGGGGCCGCTGGGCACTGCCGTGGCCTTCTGGGAGAAGCCCAGCAACAGTGACCCTGTCACCAGTGGTCAATGAGGCACAGGAACACGGTCACCACAATGCAAAGATGGAAAGAAAAGACTCCGAGGAAGTAAGATACTGCCTTGGGCAGGGTCTGCATCATCTCTGGAAATAACCTGGGAAATACACCGGGAGGACTCAGGGCCATGCTAAAACCTGGTAAGTGTAAACTAAGCGACAGGCTTTAAAATAAAACATGTGGAAGAACATCATCCATAGATTATCAGACAGCACACTCATCCAAAGTAACACAACACGTCACAGAAGGATACAGCGCTGGCATGGTTGATGCCCACGAACACTGCCACGCAGCGCATCACGCTGGCCCACTCCCGCTTAAACTTGTGGGGCTCCCCAAGGTGACTGTCGATGCAGGGGTACAGCAAGCCGACAACCGCTGCCAGACAAGAAGAGAACAGTCAGAGTGACTTCAATAATGTAACATGATCAGTAACAGCCTGAAAGGACAGGCTTTCTCTGTTGCAGTTAAGACTACACAAACCAGGAGACTAGCCTGCAATAATGTGATGATGAAACTCAGACTGATTTTATATTTTTGTTCTCCTTGAGTACAAACGAAACAATCAGTTTAAAGTAAAACCAGTCTTTGATTTACTTAAGCAGACCTGAGCGAAGCAGGGGCTCAGCCACACGGCCTGCGCACTGCGCCTGCTGCTTCGCCCAGTGGCTCCCGTCCATAGGGAGAGGGGCCTCCCCCAGCCCTCCAGGCCTGTCATGTCGTGAGTCTGACGCTCCTCCAGAGCCAGTACTGATACTGGTCTCACTGACACTGGGCTCAGAGGTCTCGTGCCCACAGACTGGCACTGGGCTCAGCGGTGAGGGGTGACAGGAGACCTAGAGCACCATTTGTCCCCGGGAGCCCTGGGCCTGCACTGTCGGAACCGAGGGGCCAGCCACGGAGGGCAGCTGTATGTAAAATTTGCTTCCTCAGGAGGGGTAAAAGAGGTTCTGTAACAGGAAGCCAGAAGAGGAGCCAGCTCCCTGGGATCTGAGTGTTTAGAAAGTTTCAGACCCGGAATCTGAAAGCATGAGCAAGTAGAAGAAAATGGAGCCAGCAGAAGCGTGAGGCACGTGGAGACTGGTGCGGACGCACCCCGGGGAGTACGGGATGGAGGTTCGGCACGGCACCTGGCTCAGGCGTGAGGGCTAGGCAGACCCTGGCTGTCCCCCAGGAGAGGTAACTGCTCTAGGTTCTTGAACAGAGAAACAGGAAACACAGTCTTGCTAAACTCGAAAATGAAAGACTTTCAGTTTCAATTTCATGTTACATTTCAAGCTCTAATTCTGGAGCTTTGAAAAACAGAACCCCAAACTCTGTAACTTACTGCACTATAATTTAACCTTTCCTTTTAAAATGAAAAGCTAAGTAGGTGAAAGGTACTCTGGAATGTTCTCATAATTGTGGATGATGGTCCAAAAAACAAAAGGAGGGTTTGAGGAATTGTTTCAAGCATTCCTAGAATTTCCTGAGGCTTCCATTGCAAAGAAAGCAACACCTTTCGTTTTTAAGATTAAGTTTAAATTTATTATTATTATTGTTTTGCTGATTTCAAAGCTTGGGTGAGGGAGACAGGGATAGAAACATCAATGATGAGAGAGAATCACTGACTGGCTGCCTCCTGTACACCGCACACTAGAGATTGAGCCTGCAACCCAGGCATGTGCCCTGACCTGACAGGAAACGAACTGTAACCTCGTGGTTCATAGGTGAATGCTCAACCATTGAGCCACACCAGCAGGCTAAGATCAAGTATTTGATCCAAAGAAACTATTACACCAATTGTGTACGAAAAATAAGAGTTCACATCTAAAGCTAGCTCTTAAACCAGCACAGCGTATATTTAAATGGTTTCAAAAAATGAAGCAGGACCAACGATGAAAACATTGTCTCCCTAGGAAAAAAAAAAAAAATGTCCCCCTGCTCCAGAACCAGTGTCCTGGCCCCCAGGGGTCCTGGCTGGAACACACATTCCACTCTGAGCCTCCTGCCTCCCTGCCTGTGTCTGCTGACCAGACTCCAGGGAAGCAGTAAGAACACTCGCTGGCTGAGTGTCGGTGTTGAAGCTGTGATTCAGTGTCTACATCTATCATAGGGAGCTACAGCTGAGCAGGGGAAGCGGAGGGTTAGCCGCCAGCCCATGGCTGGGGCTCCTCCCCTGGGCTGTGCAGGGAGTTTGCTCCGCCCACCAGACGGTGGGGTACTCAGGAAGGGGCCAGCCCACAGTGTTTCCACAGGGGCAGAGTTGAGGCTGCAGGAAGTAGCTGACAGGATTTAATTTCCAAATGCTGTGTGCTTGAGAAATACTATGTGATCTGGACAGAGAACAATTCATTATCCTTAGCCAATCAGCTAAATAACCAAAAATTCTACTGCAGAGACAGTCTGCCTGCCCACCATTTAGACTGAGCCTGTGTTAGGTACTCGGGCATAGGTGCCCACCTGAGTGCACAGATCCCCACACTCCCAGCCACCGATCACTCTTCCCCACAGGCAGGGGCAGGGCCTGCACCCGCAGAAGGAAATAGAAAGGCGGTTCCCTGGTAACGCCTCTGGCCACGTGACAGTTTGTTTTCAGTTACCCGGCGTGTAGCGTGTTTGCAAGGGCAGCCAATAGCAGCCAGGTACTTCTGCTCACCAGTTCTGCAGGCGACCAATCGGGACAGGAAACACTGTCCCGTCCTCGCAGCCCCAAAGTGAGGGAAAAGACTGGCCCAGCGCTTATCTGCCACCTCATCTCCATCCCACTCCCTCCCACCTGGAGGCTGGCCTTGGGGGTTCCATGTCCTCCTCCTCCCCCCGCTAAAAACATCAACCGGGGACAAGCAAGCTTTTCCTCGGGGCGGCTGCATTTTCAAATAAATGTTTCTCAGAGCCTGAAAATCATTGAGCAAACAGACATCTTATAAAACAAATTCTACTTACCAGCCGCTGTGCCACAACAGGGTGGGACCCACCAGGCGGAGGAGAAGATGGTGGCGATCACCTCCTCGGGGAACAGAGTGACATTCCTCTGCACTTGCAGCAGGTTGAGCACGAGAGCGAGGACCACCCCGACGGAGAAGAGTACCAGGCTCCTCGGCAGCAGGTGGTGGTGCCAGCTGGTGGCGTGACTGCTGCCACCACCACTGCCTTCCTCGCCCTGGCTCCGAGGCTCGGGAACTGGGTTGGTGTCGGGGGCGCTGTGGGCTGCCCGCAGCGAGGGCCTGGCCACCGAAGAGGTGATCATCTCTCCTACTTTGGCCGCCAGCCCTCCAGCGCGGGCTGCCGGGCGGCCACGGTGCCTGGCGCCCTGAGCACACGAGCAGCTCCAGAAGTGGTCGTCCAGTCTGGGCATCAGTCACCGGAGTGGGACGGGCTTTCCTGGAAGGAAAGGGGGGCCGGGAAGGCGGGGTCACGGCCAAGTTCATTTCCAAGAAATGGGGAGACCCACCCGCGAGGCTGTGCTCTCCTTCATCGCCAGCACATCAAGGAAAACTCTGCCTGCCCAGGAGCCGCGGGGACAGACGCAATGGGGGCAACGGGCGGGGGGTGGGTACGGGCTGCTGCGCCGACTCGTTCCCGCCCGCACGCGTCCCCTGGACCCCAAAGTTTCCCAGACCCCGTGCGTTCCCAGGCCGCGCAGGACGAGGTACCGGGGTCCTCACGGGCGGAAGGGACCAGGGCCGGGCCCACGGGCGTCGGGAGTGCAGCAGATCCCACCGGGGTCGGCATCGATACCGCAGATCTGACGGAGGCCGGCTGCCGGGACTGCGCCGCGCTCCGCGTACCTGGCCGAGGGGCGCCCGCCCGCGGGCTCGCCAACGGAGGGTGTCCCGAAGGAGGAAGCGCGCAGGACGTCCGGCCCGGACCACCCGGAGTTGGGCCCGCGGCACACCGCGCGGTTTATAAGGCGGGTGGCGGGGCCCTGGATCATGTGATCCGGCGCCCACGGCTCCGCTCGTGTCTGGGGGCGTGGCTTCAGCGCGCCCCACCCCGCCCTCGTGCCCGTACGCTCGCGGTCTGGTGAGGCGGCCGCAGCCAATCGGGGGCGGGCGGCCCATATGACGTCAGCACACGCCACCGCGGGCCGCCGGCTCGGGAGCGCGGACGGACCCGAGCGGGCGCTGGGCTGGGGGGCCGCGCGGGGCTGGTGGGGCATCGACGGACGCTGAGTGGGGCGCCAAGGACCGGCGGAGCGCGGGCGCCGCGTGTCCCCCTCGCCCGACCCCGATGCAGCCTCATCCCTCGCCCGCGGATGGAGGCTGCTCTGGGCGGCGGGAAACACGCCGCCGCCAGCCTCCTCGATTCGGTTAAAGGGAATCTTGGCTCTGACCCACATGTGGCCCGTTTATAAGCATCCTTGCTGACTTTTCCCCCTCCACTGGGTCGTCAACAGTGGGTTCGTACACCGCCGAGTTACCCGATGGTGCTCCGACCTGGACTCCGCGTCTGCCCCGAGGCTGCGGAGGGAGGGTCACCACGCCTGCTCCAGGGCTGTGTGTGAGGGTGCTCGTGGTGCTGAAGGGACTTGATGTTGCAGGCGACCAGATTGGTTCAAAAGCCTTTGGGGAAAGGAAGTCCTTTATGAAAATGTAAATGAGAAACTTCATTTATGCAGTAATTTCTCCCAGTTTCCAATACCACTCTGGAAAAAAAATCCTGTTTGACCTTGTTGGTGCGCCTGGTATGAGTCCTGGTTGCAATAGGAAGGCCAATTGAACACCCATGTCTGGTTGAGCAAGATCAGGTTATTTAAGATGTTTTATTGCAATTAAGAGTTTGTGCTCTTCTATCCTGGGTGAGCAGAGAGAGAGAGGGAGTTTGTGCTCTAAATGCCAGATGTCCCAGCCAAGAGACCCTTCAGCCGCGCATCTGAAGAATCCAGGTCTGCAGCTAAGGGTTAAAAACACAACCGGAAACATCCCTCACATATACCCATTTTTCCCAGAGTTTGTTTATTTATTTATTTATTTATTTGGGGGGGGGGGGTGAGGTTCACGTGAATTGGGAATGATGAAACAGGAAACTTCAAGGAAAAGGAAAGCTGACGGGTTGTGCCCACACTAATAACTAAGAAGTGTTGGAAATTGTAGGAAATTTGAGAAGCACCCTGTAAAGACATTTGCCATTCATTGGCTTGGTATATTTTTTCCATTGGTTTTTAAGGGGGGCGGGGGGAGAGAAACATCAATGTGTCTCCATTGGTTGGATCCCACGCAACCTGACCCAGGCTGGAGATTGAACCTGCAACCTAGGTATGTGCCCTTGACCGGGATTAGAACCCTTAACCCTCTGGTTCATGGTCCGAGACGCTAACCACTGAGAACTCCAGCCAGGGCCTGATTTTCCTGCATGGTTGTGCTGTGGGTGTCTACTCAGTTCATGATGCCAACCTGGCATGAACCTAACCTAGTCTTTTCTGCTTCTATGAGAGCACTAGTATTAAAAAATATCACCACTGTAGATGATAATGGAAATTGTTATTGAACTCTTATGTTCAAGCAAGGCAGTGTTTCTAATTATGTGACTTGTTTTTATTTCTTGAGATCAACCCAGACAGAGGGAGGGGCTGGAATGGAAGGCTTCTACCTTCACCTGTCTCTGGGCTGGGTCAGAATCAGGTCTTCGCCCTCTCTGTTCCTCTCTAAACACTGTTACCATGGTATCCTTTGTTCCCAAAGGTTCAGAGCAGTTTTGACTTTAAGCAACATTGTAATCTAGGTCTTGGTCACTATTCCCATTCCAGCTTGCATAAGTGCATGAAGACATATAGAGTGGTCTGTCTATCTATCTATCTATCTATCTATCTAAGGCCCAATGAGTGAAGATTCGTGCAAAAATGGGCCTTCCTTCCCCTGGCTGCTGGCACCACCTTCGCTCCAGCCTGGAGCCATCTTTCCACCTTCCCACACAGCTATCTTTGTTGGGTTAATTTGCATACTCCTTCTGATTGGCCAGTGGGTGTTGCAAAGCTATGGTCAATTTGCATCGTTTTCTTTTATTAGTGTAGATCTATCTATCTAGCATTGACTATCATGGTAACATCGCACCTTTGTAATAGCAAAAAATAAACAAAAACCTGCCCACCTGTAAACCGATGGGAAACTGGTCAAATGAACATTGCCTGATCAGGCCGGCTGGTGTGGCTAAGTAGTTGAATGTCAACCTATGAACCTGGAGGTCATGGTTCAATTCCTTGTCAGGGCATATGCCCGGGTTGTGGACTTGATCGAGGATTGTGCAGGAGGCAGCAATTAGTGATTCTTTCTCATAATGTTTCTATCTCTCTGCTTCCTCTCTTAAATCAATAAAAAAAATTAAACATAGTAAAAACAAATCATTAAAAAAGTAAACAATGGCATATCAGTGCAATGGGATGCCTTATAACAGAGTGCTTTCTTTTCAACCCTCAGAAGCCTGTCTTATGACTCCCATCCCCTGCCATCAGCCTCAAGGCCCACACACAGTTTGAGAAGCACAGACAAGGCAAGCTGTGAGCCTCACTGAGTGCTTGACCCTGACAGGTGTAGGCACATCATGGATTCAATTAGGAAACACCAGCCAATGAAGAAGCTTCTCTTCAACACAGACTGGCTGATGCAGGTACATGAAACCCAGTGCGCAGAGGGGTGGCTGTTTGCTCCCGCAACGAGCTGCTGTGTGCGGGGTTCTTGGCAGCACAGAGAGCAGCGAATCTATCTTCCAGGATCCAAGGTGGTTTTCCTATCTGTTCTCTGGCTACTCTGCCTGGCTGGGCAAACTACCCCCCCCCCCCAAGTCTCCTGCACTTGTTCGGACTTGGAAAAGCATTTTATGGGTTCTGAGTTGTCTGTCTCCCATTTGAAGAGGAGCTATCAGCGTCATAGGCTACTGGGCTTGTTTAGATCCATTCATTCACTTTTTTCACTCTACCCAAAATGCTATTAATGCAGCCCAGGCCCTCTGACACATCTGCATGGGGCCTCAGTGAGCCAGTGGAGGCCCTGTGGGCTGAGGGGAGGTGGAAGATACCTGTCCACTGGCTTCAATCTTAGTCACTTTGCCCCCCAGAGTTTGTGGTTTGCTTAAAGGTCTGTGGCACCTGGTCCCTGAATTACATAGTCTAGACTCCAGAGGAATCCCAGCAGAGGACTCTGAAGGTGCCATTTCAGAAAGTGTAGCCTCTGTATCAGAAACCATATTCCTTCTCTCTGAGAGCGGAGGCTGCATTCTCCCAGGGGAGCTGTTACTGGGGTGATTTCTCTGCAGGTGGGGCTGGCTACTTAGCATGCTGGCTCTATTCTCCCAGCCCCTACCAGTGACTCAGTCAGATCCTTAGGGAGATGTGTCATGAGGGTACCATTTACGAGTAGTTCCGAAGGGCACCACTTTATTTCATCATTATAGATGGACTATTAGGCTAGACCTCCAGGAACACTCAGCATTTGCTGATCCACTGACACGGCACCTGCCTTCTTCCCAGTCATAAGCAAAGACACACTATCTCTGTAGCTCTTTTGGACAAAGAAGAATCATAAGTGGAGTATTGGGGTAGGGGTTGAGGGTGGAGGAGGGTCCTAAGGACTTTGAGACCTCCTGTGATGAGCAGTCTACTGCCCTTCATCCGTATTCCTGCTGCTCTTTTATTATAACACTAGAGGCCCAATACACAAAGATTTGTGAAAGAATGGGCCTTCCTTCCCCTGGCTGTCGGCACGCCTTTGCTCTGGCTGGAGCTGCCTTTTTGCCTTCCCATGCTGCCCAGAGGCAATGAAGCAAGTGTCCCACCTGCCCCAGCTACTAGGTGCCTGCATATGCAAATCAACCTAGCTTTGTTGGGTTAATTTGCATAATGACTCCTGATTGGCTGGTGGGTGTCGCAAAGTTACGGTCAATTAGCATGTTACTTTTTTATTAGGTAGACTAGAGGCCTGGTGCATGAATTTGTGCACAGGTGGGATCCAGCTGGCCTGCCCTAATGGGGGCCATCAGGGCCAGACCAACAGGGGTAGGGAGGGAAAGGGCCACAGGCAGTTGGCCAGCTGGCTCCACCCCCAGTTGCGGTGGGAGGCCCAATTGAGGGCTGGCTGACCAGGGGGAGGGGCTGAGGGAGGTTGAAGGGGCCAATTGGGCCCCGATTGGGGCTGGTTGGCAGCTGCAGTGCACATTACAGCAACTGGTCTTCTGGTCATTTCAGTTGTTCCATCTTTCAGGTTGTTTGGCATATATGTATATATATATATAAAACCATTTATAATAAATATTTTTTAAAATGAGGCAGATGTCTAAGTATATTGTTTTTTAATTTTAATTAAAACATCACATGCTGATTGTAAAACATTAAAAAATATGGAAAATTGTATTTTTTAAAATCCATAACCCAGCCCTAGCCAGCTAGCTCAGTTAGAGCATTGTCCCGATCTGCCAAGGTTTTTGGGTTCCATCCCTGATCAGGGCACATTTGCCCTGGTGTGGTTGGTGTGGCTCAGTGGCTGAGTGTTAACCTGTTTACCAGGAGGCCACAGTTCGATTCCTGATTAGAGCACATGCCTGGGTTGCAGGCTTGATACCCAGTGTGGAATTTGTGGGAGGCAGTGGATCAGTGGTTCTCTCTCATCATTGATATTTCTTTCTCTCCCTATCCCTTTCTCTTTGAAATCAATAAAAACATATTTTGAAAAAAAAATTATCATGAATTCAGAAATAAGTGGAACATCAAATCTATGTTTCTCCCTGTTTCCTCTCTTTCTAAAATCAATACATTAAAAAGCACACACTGTAATCTCACGACCTAGAAAGACCAACTGTAACATTTTGGGGGGATGTTTTTTCAGCTATTTTTCCTATGCACGAAGGTGTGCATGGTTTAAAGAGCACAAGTAGGATCACACTTCAAGTCATCAGACCAGATCTTCAGAGATCCTGACTCTCCTTCAGAGCCAACCAGTGTAGGTAGACAGGTCATCATTTGGTAACAAGTTGATTGAGATAGAATTAACAAGCCATGCAATTCACCATGCAAAGTATATAGTTCAATGGCCTTTAGTCTATTCACGGAATTGTGTCATCATCACCACAGTCAATTTTAGAACACTTCCATCAACCCCAAAAGGAACCCCCAGGGTTTAGCTGTCACCCCCTTCCCCGCCACCCCCCCTCATCCTTCCAGCCCCAGGCAACAACACTCATCTGCTTTCTGTCCCTGCAGGCTTCCCGCCTGCAGGTCCATAGGGATGGGATGGGTACCATGTGGGCTGTGTGTGCGTTTTCACTGAGCATGGTGTTCAGGTCATATCCTTTAGCCTGCACAGCCTTCACCTCTGGTTATGCATCAGTGACATCCCATCTCTCAGAAGCACTGCGTTTGCACCCCTCTCCTGCTGAAGGCGAGGGCCTTGTTTGAGCTTCGGGCTATGATGAATAGTGCCTCCATGGACTGCTGTCGGTGTGTTTCTGCGAGGATGTGTTTGTCAGTGAGAGAGGCCACATGCTGACCTGACAAGCTCACGGGAGGCCTGCCTGGCAGGCAGTCTTGCAAACTCAGAGACTTAAAGGAACCACAAAGGATGGTCTGAAATTAAACTTTAACTGAAAGCAGTTATGGTGAGTAGTTATGTCCTCGGCTGGTATCTTCACTGACTAGGTCAACCTTTATCTTAACTGAGTCCATGTGTCTTTTTGTGCCTATAAGAACATGCCCTTGAAATGTCTGGGTAACTTGTAACTTCCTTTTTTTTTCTGGATCCCCTGGGGCACAACCTAATGTGCAGGTGCCAAGACAGATACCACAAATTCCTTCATGTTATCAAGTTAATTGTTCCTGCACCCACCTAAGTATGTGTCTATCATTTTACCTTTTATCCAATCCCAGAGTTTCCCTGCTTTGCTTTCTCCCATCTCTCTAGTCTATCACCAATGAATTCC
Source organism: Antrozous pallidus (assembly GCA_027563665.1). Lineage (NCBI taxonomy): Eukaryota > Metazoa > Chordata > Mammalia > Chiroptera > Vespertilionidae > Antrozous > Antrozous pallidus. The sequence goes on from CM050521.1 coordinate 2,808,867, forward strand.
ATGTAACTCTTTTCTTTGATTGCAATGTATAAATACAGATGTAACCCGCCATTCTCCGGAGCATTATCTCAATTTGTTGAAGTTCTGCTTCTCGGCATATGTTGACAGTTTGGCTCAAATAAACTCACAAAAATTCTTTACAGGTTTCAATGGTTTTTTATATTAACAATGGGTAGTCATGTCCTAGGCCCGTATCTTCCCTGGCAAGGTCAATCTTTAACTGCTGAGGTCTTTTCAGCATCTACTAGGGCTCAGGAATCTGAAGAAGGGCTGTGCATAAATTAATGAAGAGACTACAGAAAAAATATGAATTTGGAAGGCATTTTGGGGGGCCAGATGGAACTTAGTTCTAGTGATTAAGCTCTCTGAATCTCCAGACCCCTGGCTTTTTATTCCCACATTTTGCCCTAGAGCAAAGCAGATATACATATCAAAGATTAGGCTTGGTAAACAATAAAAGATTATCAGGTTAGGGCAGTGGTCCACAAACAGGCTCAAGAGCCACACGTGGCTCATGAGCCTCAGTTTGCTGCTCTGTTGACTAATGACTTTGCCAACCACTGAATTAGGGGAACTGCCCTCAGCTGTCTGGCAGCAGACAATAAAATGGAGATCTTCAGCCCTGCTGAAAATGCCCATCAGTCTTTTGATGAACTTCTCGCATTTATTATGCCCTGCTGGACTTAGCCTCCAGCATTTAACTTACTTTATTGTCTTTTTAAAAATTTCTTTATTGATTAAGGTATTACACATGTGTCATCATCACCCATTACCCTTTCCAACCCTATATCCCCCCACCTTGCGCGCGCGCCCCCTCCCCCCCCCCCCGCCCCGTTACCACTTAATGCCCTCCTCCCCTTCCCTCCCTCCCTCCCCACTGGTTGTCTGTGTCCACTGATTAGGCTTATATGCATGTATACAAATCCTTTGGTTGATCTCTTCCCCTTACCCCCACCCTCCACTACCATCCCTCTGAGGTTTGACAGTCAGTGCTTCTCTGTCTCTGGATCTGTTTTTGTTCATTTTATGTTGTTCATTATATTCCATAAATGAGTGAGATCATGTGATACTTATCTTTCTTTGACTGGCTTATTTCACTTAGCATAATGCTCTCCAGTTCCATCCATGCTCTAGTTTGAAGCCACCACCTTTTCCTCCTTTTTCTTCTTCTTTTCTTAAAGAATACCTTTTAGCATTTCATATAATACTGGTTTGGTGTTGATGAACTCCTTTAGCTTCTTCTTATCTGTGAAGCTCTTTATCTGACCTTCAATTCTGAATGATAGCTTTGCTGGGTAGAGTAATCTTGGTTGTAGGTTCTTGCTATTCATCAGTTTGAAAATTTCTGGCTACTCCCGTCTGGCCTGGATAGTTTCTGTTGAGAAATCAGCTGATAATCATATGGGTGCTCCCTTGTAGATAATTAAGTGTTTTTCTCTTGCTGCTTTTAATATTCTCTCTTTGTTTTTTGCTCTTGGCATTTTAATTATAATGTGTCTTGGTGTGGTCCTCTTTGGATTCCTTTTGTTTGGGGTTCTGTGAGCTTCCTCAACTTGTAAGACTATTTCTTTCACCAGATGGGGGAAGTTTTCAGTCATTATTTCTTCAAATATGTTTTCAGTATCTTGCTGTCTCTCTTCTTCTGACACCCCCATAATTCTGATGTTGGTATACTTGAAGTTGTCCCAGAGGCTTCTTACACTATCTTCAATTTTTTGGCTTCTTTTTTCTTTTCCAGTTGAGTGTTTTTTACTTCTTTGTATTTCAGATCTTTGACTTGATTCTTGCGTTCCTCTGGTCTGCTATTGGGTCTCTGTATAATATTTTTTTAAAATTTCAGTCAGTGTATGTTTAATTTCTAGTTGGTCCTTTTTCATATTCTTGAAGGTCTCACTCATATCTTCGAGAGTCTCGCTAAACTTATTGGCCTTTTCTAGGAGTCTCTTGAAAAACCTTATCACTGTGGTTTTAAACTCTATATCCAGTCATTTGTTTTCCTCCATGTCTTTTGTTTGTGATCTGTTTCTTTTTCTCCGAATTTTCACTGCTTCACTGAGTTGGTAGAGTAGCTTTGTGTGCTAGGTATCTCGGCCTCCCCTGTTACCTGAGGTGGATACTCTTGGTGCACCCCTTTGTGGACTGTGTGAACAGTCTTGTTGCAGATATGTTTTGATTGTTGTTAGTATTACTGGGAGGAATTGACCTCCAGGCCAACTAGCTGTGAGGATCAGCTGTGTCTACACTGTGAGACAGCCTTATGCGACAAGATTTGCAAATTTGCCAAAGCCTCTGTGCTCAGCTTGGATCAGGCAGAGTTTCTGGGTGGGGCAGAGTTTCAGGGTGGAGCCGACAGCCTTGGCTTCCAGTCAGCCCTGCCCCAAGGTTACTGGGTCTTAGCGTCTGCAGGCAATCACTGTAGGCACCTCTGAAAGAAAAGCGCCCTGGAGCCCTGCCCACCACCAGGCCATCCAGTCTCTCCCCCAACTGATCCAGAATCCTAGACCTTCCCAGCACCAGGGCTCTGTGCAGTCAGAACTCCTTTCTCCCTTCCACCAGACTATGCCAGCGGTACAGCCAAAAGTTCACCCTTATTGCACGCACTGGACAACATGCCTCCGGAGCTCCCCCCTTGACTGTTCCCCTGAAATTCCACCTCACAGTGCCGCCCAGGGCTCCCTTCTCTCTCCAGCCAGACAATGGCAGCAGTACAGTCCGCCCTGTCTGCGCACACTCGCACGCCTCCTTGGCTGCCTTTGGGTGTTCCCCCAAGATTCCACCTCACAGTCCAGACTCCCCCCGTAAGGGCCTGGGTCCCCCGGGTTTCCAGTGCAATCTGAACTGGGATCAATGCAGCCTGGAACTCCTGTCTCCTTTTCGCTAGAGCACCCCTGCCAGGCGCCCAGACTCCCCATCCTCTCTGGCTCTGCACATGCGAGTCTCCGTATCTTAGGCTTTACAGTGGCTCTGATTATCCATGTGCATTTCTGTTTCCTTCTAGTTTTAGAATTTCCAGTCAGCCAGCTCTCCTGTGGTTGTGGATGGTGTTCGTTTTGTCTTCTGGTTGTATTCTTAAAATTGTTGTGCAGGGCAGCAGCATAGGTGTTTACCTATGCTGCCATCTTGGTTTCTCCTCTCATTGTCTTTTTGCATCTAAGATATCATACCTATGAAATGTCAGAGTAACTTGTAACTTCCCTTTTTCCAGACCCCGTAGGACACAACCAAATGCCTGGTGCCAGAACCGATACCACAAATCCCCTCATTGTTATCATTATCATGTTAATTGTTGACAGTTAAATATCCTGCACCCCCTTAAATAAAATAAGTATGTGTCTATCATTTTACTTTTTATCCAATCCCAGAGGTTCTCCTTTCCCCTTTGCTTTCTCCCGCTTCCCTAATCTATTACCAATGGATTTCATATAACCCACCTACCTCTCCTCTTTTGAATGTAATGTATAAAACAAGGTAAAAAAAAAAAAACAAACCACCATTCCCTGTAACATTATCCCAATCCATTGAGATTCTGCTTCTGGCAATTGTCAATGGTTTGGCTCAAATAAACGCACAAATATTCTTTACAGGTTTGAATGTTTTTACATTAACACACTTCTCTGGGTGGAATTCTAGGAGTGGACTCACTGGCTGTGTGGCAACTCAGGCCTTACCTTCTGCAAGCTACTGGCCATTTCCACTGATACAGCAGGTGCACATTTGCCAGCAGCATTGGGTCTGACTTGCCCACATTCCACTGTGCCTGCTCCTACTTGATTATGGGTGGTGGGAGTCATCATTTTTTAAAAAATATATTTTTATCGATTTTGGAGAGGAAGGGGGAGGGAGAGAGAGAGAACCATCAATGATGAGAGTGTTGTGCAGAACGCACGGGAGAACGATCAGCCAGCACTCTGAGGGAGGAAAGTTTAACCTTTATTTCGCAGATCTGCTAGTCCAGGGGATTCCGGATCCAAAGCCTGCATTGAACTAGTGGGGAGGCTCTGACCTATGTATCTTTTCCTGTGGCAGGCCCCTGAGGGTCCCCGCAGCACCCCCCAAATCAGTCAGAGTGGAAGTAAGACAACAGTGTTAACAGATACTGAACTTGGTTGCAAGGCCGCCCCTCCACCCCCCATTTTCTTTTCCAAGAGAATCCTTGGCCAGTGCCCACTGGGGAATAAGCCCGAACCGGCGACCTCTTGGTTCCTGGGTCATTGCTCAACCACTGAGCCACATCGGCCAGGAGGCTGGGTCGTCATTTTGATATAGGATAGTATTCCTATATATTGTGGAGTGTCTTATCTCACTTTATAAGACTTTATTGGTAAGTGTCCCCATGCAAGAGTGAGGAAAAGAGGTAAAGAAGGAAAAGCATCCTTACTTGGTTTGGTTTAGTGGGTAGAGCCTTGGGCTGTGGACCAAAGGGTCCCTGGTTCAATTCCAATCAAGGGCATGTCATATCTCAGCTGCAGGCTCCTCTTCCGCCCGAGTCCTGATTGAAGCAACAACCAATTGATGTGTCTCTCCCATATCAATGTTTCTCTCTGTTTTTCCCTCTCTCTTCCATTCTTCTGTTCCCCGCCCCCCCCCCCCCCCAAAAAAAAAAAGGGAAAATATTCTTGGGTGAGAATTAACAAGAAAAGAAAGAAAAAAATAATAAAAAGTAATACAAACACAGTTTATTAAAAAGGAGAAGGAGAAGAAAGAAAAACAAATCAAAGGCCTGACCTTACTGCAATGGCCGTCACTGCATGTGGAAACCCAGGGGAGGCCTGGTCCCACGAGTGCCCTCAGAGTGCAGTCCTTTCTGAGAGAAACGGAAAAGACCGTGTCTGTGGACTCTCTCTCGCCTCTGGTTGTTCTACATTCGCCCGAGGTTCTCGCTTCTCTACTGACCTGGGTCTGATGCTCTACATGTCCATGAGCTACGGATAAAGGGTTTTCTCTGACTTGCGGGCAGTTTGGTGTCCGCACGGCGACCACAGACTGTGTGCCTAGTATGCCTGGGCGGCAGCCCTGTCCCCTCCGGCTTCCAGGTTGCCACTTGTGATCAGAAGCTCTGTTATTAGGCACATACACATTTATTCTTGTTAGGACTTTGTGATGAATGGACTCTCTTTATGTTACGAAATGTCCCTTTTTATTTCCGGTCATATTCTGGGTCTTCAAGTGTCTTTGATCTGATGTTAATACAACTCCAGCCTCCCCCCTCCCATTTCCACCCCCCATCTCCTCCCCCGCTCCCGCAGGAGTTCCTCACTCTTTGCTCCAGCCTGCCTATATGTTTATATTTAACACGCATCTCCTGTCAATAGCCCATCCCTGGGTCTTGCTTTCTAAAATCCTGGGTAGCTCTGCCTTTTCTCTGGAGAGGGTAACCCTCTATATTTATTGTAATTATGGATTTAATTTTGCTATTTGTCTTCTGTTTGTCTTTCTTTTTTCTTGTCTTTTCTTCCTATCCTGTCTTAGGAGTTGATTTTTTAACATTCCGTTTTCATCTACCAATTGTCTTTTGAAGCTATCAGGCTTTTTTTTTTGCATTTTTTTTAGTGTTTGCTCAACGGATTGCAGTATATACTTTCCATTTGGCACTGTCTACTTGGAGTTAATATCAGGTGCACCAGTTAATAATGTGGATTTTTTTTCAATAGATGGAGTTTCAGATATGTTGATATATATGTGATTTGATGTGTATGCCATTTTGTTGTAGTGACAACAAGCTTCAAAACTTCATGTGTCAAATTTGCTGAAAGTGTTAATATCATAGGTATTTTTAGGCTTAAAAATGTCGAATTTAGTGCCAAAGAAAGCATTTGCGGAAAGTTTTAATTCATTATTTTGAAGAAAAGTGCTGCTGAATACTTTGGGAAGTTTATGGTGAACATTCTTCATTTCAAGATACTGGGAACGCTGGCTTAAACGCTTTAAAAGTGATGATTTCGATGTGAAAGACAAAGAACGTCTAGATCAACCAAAAAAGTTTGAAGACCAACAATTACAAGCATTATTGGATGAAGATGCATGTCAAACTCAAAAACAACTTGTAGAAAGATTAAACGTTGTTCAGCAAACAATTTCCGATCATTTACAAGCAATGGGGAAGATTTTTAAGGAAAATGGGTGCCACATCAACTGAATGAAAGACAAATGGAAAACCGAAAAGTCATCAGTAAAATGTTGCTTCAAGGGCATGAAATAAAGTCTTTTTTTGCATCAAATTGTGACTGGTGATGAAAAGTGGATTTATTTTGAGAATCCCAAACGCACAAAATCATGGGTGGATCCAGGTCAGCCATCAACATAGACTGCAAGACCAAATCGCTTGGAAAAGGAGACACTGCTCTGCATTTGGTGGGATCAGGAAGGTGTGGTGTACTATGAGCTTCTAAAACCAGGTGAAACTGTTAATACTGATCACTACTGATAACAAGTAATCAATTTGAACCATCAGAATGTGCCAGAAGACACAGCAAATTAATTTTGTTTCATGATGATGCATCATCACACACTTCAAAACCAGTTAAAGACACGATGAACCCACCTGGCATATTCACCAGACCTTGCTCCTTCAGGTTACTACTTGTTCTGATCAATGGCACACACATTTTCTGAGCAACACTTCAAACATACCAAGAAATGGAAAATTGGATGTCTGAATGGTTTGTCTCAAAACAAGAAAAGTTCTATTAGGTCGGTACCCACAAATTATCTGAAATATGGAGGAAATGTGTAGCTATCGATGGACATTACTTTGAATAAAGCACTTTTGATGTTTCTCTTGAAATTATTATGTTTTCTTTGATTACAAAATCTGAATTATTAACCGGTACACCTAGTATAGTACCATTTCCTGGAAATGTGGAAACTTTGCAACTGTAAAAAAAAAAATCCATTTCCCATGCACCTTTTTTGTGCTCATCATCATGTGTGTTCCATTGGCACAGATATAAATCCCATAATGTGTTGTAGTTTATATTTTATTTTATTTTGTTAATCTTCAGCTGAGGATATTTTTCCATTGATTTTAAAAAATTTAATAAATCTTTATTGTTCAGATTATTACAATGTTCCTCTCCCCTCCCCCAAAGCTCCCCTCTACCCGGTACCCACCCACCCTCTGCTCTTACCTCCCCCGACCACTATCCTCTTCCAGAGGTGTAAGATTTTTGTCCAGTCTCTTCCTGCATCTCCCACACCTCTTTCCCCTTCAAGAATTGTCAGTCCATTCCCTCTCTATACCCCTGATTCTATTATATTTACCAATTTATTCTGTTCATCAGATTTTTAGTTCGTTTGATTTTTAGATTCACTTGTTGATAGACATGTATTTGTTGTTCATAATTTTTATCTTTACCTTTTTCTTCTTCTTCCTTTTCTTAAAGAATACCTTTCAGCATTTCATATAATACTGGTTTGACAGTGATGAACTCCTTTAGCATTTTCTTATCTGTGAAAAACTTTATCTGACCTTCAATTCTGAATGATAGCTTTGCTGGGTAGAGTAATCTTGGTTGTAGGTTCTTGCTATTCATCACTTTGAATATTGCTTGCCATTCCCATCTTGCCTGCATAGTTTCTGTTGAGAAATAGCTGACAATCATATGGGTGCTCTCTTGTAAGTAACTGTTTTTCTCTTGCTGCTTTTAATATTCTCTCTTTGTCTTTTGCTCTTGGCATTTTAATTATGATGTGTCTTGGTGTGGTCCTCTTTGCATTCCTTTTGTTTGGGGTTCTGTGTGCTTCTTGGGTTTTTAAGTCAATTTCTTTCACCAGGTGGGGGAAGTTTTCAGTCACTATTTCTTCAAATATGTTTTCAGTATCTTGCTCTCTCTCTTCTTCTGGCACCCCCATAATTCTAATGTTGGAATGCTTGAGTTTGTCCCAGAGGCTTCTTACACTATCTTCAATTTTTTGGATTCTTTTTGGTTTTTGCTTTTCTGGCTGAGTGTTTTTTACTTCTTTGTATTTCAAATCTTTGACTTGATTCTTGCGGTCCTATAGTCTGCTTTTAGGTCCCTGTATAATATATTTTTTATTTCAGTCAGTGTATACTTAATTTCTAGTTGGTCCTTTTTCATATCCTTGAGGATCTCATCAAATTTATCGGCCTTTTTTAGGAACCTCTTGAAAAACCTTGTAACTGTGGTTTGGAACTCTATTTGAAGTCATCCCCCCCCCCCCCATTTCTTTCAATTGTGATCTGTTTCCTTGTCTCTGCATTTTGGCTGCTTCTCTGAGTTGGTCGAGTAGCTTTGTGTGGTAGGTGTCCTCTAGGGGACAGTGGCTCAGTCTCCCCAGTTACCTGAGGTGGATACTCTTGGTACACCCCTTTATGGGCTGTGTGTACTGTCTTGTTGTAGTTAAGCCTAGGTTGTTGCTGATATCACTGGGAGGGGTTGACTTCCAGGCCAATTGGCTGTGAGGATCAGCTGTGTCTATGCTGTGAGTGCCTCTGTGCTCAGCTTGGATGAGGCGGAGTCTCCGGGCTGAGCAGTCAGCCTTGGATTCCCGTCAGCCCTGCTGTAAGTGGTGCCTGGGTCTCTGTGCTCTGTGGCAACAGCTTCACGCACCTCTGAGAGAAAGCTGTCCCCGAGCTCTGCCCACTGCCAGACAGTCCAGTTTCTCCCCAAAGAAGTCTGGACACCCAGAGTCTCACCCAGAACTGGAATACAATGCAGTCCGGAGGTTTTGTTTTCCTCCCGAATGAGAGAGCCAGCCACGCGCCCCCTCTGCAAGCTCGCACACCTCTGCAGCTCCCGAGTCCCAGTGTGCTTCCTCCTGACAGTCCAGCCTTACTCAGTATGAATCTGGGTTCCCCAAGACTCACCCAGAACTGGGAATCAGTGCAATGGGAAGCCTTTGTCTCCCTTCCCGTTTGAGAAAACCAGCTGGATATTCAACCGCTCACCCTTTCTGCTTGCACGCGTCTCCACGTCTCCACACCTCTGTCTCCACATCTCTGCAACTCTGCCCTCTGCACCTCCTTGGAGTCTCAGTGTCCTTTTATCTTTCCTTCTAGTTGTAGAATTTCCACTCAGCCAGCTTTCCAATCCTTTCCTCGCCATCACTCCCAAGCTCCACGGGCCCTTCCTCTACTCCCATAACTCCTTTCCTTGCCCAATTCTGGATGACGTCCGTTTTGTCTTTTAGTTATAGTTTGAAATTGTTGCATGGGGCAGCAATATAGGTGTTTACCTATGCCGCCATTTTGGTTCCTCTTTGATCTCCATTGATTTTTGAGAGACTGGAAGTGAGGATGGGAAAGAGAGAGAGAGGAACATTGATGTGAGAAAGACACATCAACTGGTTGCCTCCCTCATGTACCCCAACCAGGGTGGGGATCAAACCTGCAACCCAGGTAGGTGCCCTCTACTGGGAATGGAACCCGAGACTTGTAGAAGCAGGGTCAATGATCTAACCACTGAGCAGCAGTGACAGGGCTGTAGTTTTTGTAATTGCAAAGCCATCTGTGCTGTAGACAAGAGGAAGCACAAAGCTCTGCTCTGGTCTCTGCCTGAGCGCTGCACTCGGCTTCTGCTGGCACCAGCGCTTTGTGCTGGTGTTCTAGAGGCCGTAGTCAGGGCTCCAGCGGGCACAGGGCTTGGGCACCACCCAGAGTGGCTGCTTCCCCACCCCCTGGCGAGCAGTTGGAAGCTTGTCTCTGAAAGTGATGCGATTGATCCGAATGGGTTCTGAGATGCATGCTGTAAGGAGAGCACTTGACCTGGAACATTACCTATGAGGCTGGAGGCAGATTTGTGGGTTAATACATTTTATTTGTAAAGCAGGGTGCCCGGGCCTTTCATTGACCAATGAGGGGCTGGGAAGGCGGCTCGTGTCCCAAGAGGGGTGTCAGAAGATGAAAGCAGCATCCTGGGCCGGGGCTCTGTGAGGCCGTGGGTGATCGTCAGCCCCCAGGAAGCCACAAGCAATAGAACAGAGGGCGAGGGCACTCTCACTGAAGAGCATGCTGGGTGCTCATACTGGTAAGTGGGCTCGCCGCCCAGCGGAGGAGGTGTGCGCATGCAGCAGGCTGCTCTGGGTCCTTTCAACAAAACCAGGGTTTGTATCCCTGCGAAGCTGTCTGCTTCCTCAGTCAGACAGCCCTGAGCAAGGACTGGGCCAAGGACAGAAGGCCACCTGGGCGGGAAGCCCCAGTGCCTAGCAATGGACAATGGTGGGGTGGGCCTCGCCCCGAGTGACCGTTCCTCCCCCAGCACATCGCTGGTCATAGGTTTGGACCCCTGACCTTCCCTCCCCAGAGGTTACATGAAGGCCTCAGTTGTGTTTCAGCTCCAGGCCCAGAAGAGCCACAAATCCAGCCCCGGGACCCCATGCTGCCCTCAGGACCAGCTGCACTGGACAGTGATCCTGCCCTGGCGCCGGCCAGTCGGTCAGCACAGACCTGGCCTGGAAGGGCACACCTGGAAAGCTGCTGAGTTTTTCCCCCGTACCCCCAACGTCTCCACCTCCAAACCCTTAGGACAGAGGACAGTATGCTCCCCCCAGCACATCCCTGCCTCCCCCTTCTCCCCTTCTCCCCCCTCCCCCGCATGTTACCTTCACCTCCCTCACTCCCAAGCTCCACCGGCCCTTCCTCCACCCCCATAACTCCTTTCCTCACCAGAACCCAAGCACTGCAGTTGTTGAGCCCAGGTTTGGTCTGAACCCCCTGGTCGGACACCTGGTGCGGGTCCAGCTGCCTATGTCCAGGGAGAATCCCCTGAGGTCCCCAGTCTAACCATCTGGCCCTACCCCCTGACCCCTGGCTGCTGAGTTACCCACAGTAGTCAGTCGTCAAACATGATTTCACCCTTGACTTAACCACACCGAGGCCATGTGACCCACAAGGCTGTCTGTTTTCTCACTTCCTTCTTCAGCTGCTCCCACCCTCACTGTGTGCAGAGGCTTGTGGGGGACCCCACCCCCTCTCCTGAGATACTATTTTCCCAGTAACCTCCCTCCCTTGCCATTTTAAAATATCCCTTTCTGCTGGCTCCTAAACTCAAATTTCCTTTAGTTTCAAGAAACTGGGTGAATTTAATGAACAAACCAAAGCTGGGGGTTGGTGGAGTGAACCAAAAAGAAAAAAAAGGAGAGAGAGCTGGCTGTGGACAGCGGTGTGGGAATTGGGGTGGGGGTAGAGGTGGAAGAGGATATGGAGGGATCAATGGCGATGGAAAAATAAAACGAGTAATAATAATAGCAGATAACAACAAAAGAAAAAGAAATGGGGTGAAGTCTTTTTTCTTCAAAATCTTCCTGTATCTTCTCCAGTGGCCAGCTGTTATTTTAATCAAAATCAGTCTGTTTGGGAAGGAAAATGAATTCCTCTTTTCTAGAAGCCTGCTCCACCGAGGGCGGTGCCCTCGAGGGCCTGGTGTTGGGGTGAGGAGGGCCTGCCTCGGAGCAGTCACCTTTCCTCGCACACACAGGCAGAGGGGAGGACAGGCAGTGTCTCCACCAGCACTCACCATCCCAGCCAATCCTGCTCCTCAGATCTTAACATGAATACGGTTCCCGGGCATCCTGTTCAATGCAGATTCTGATGCCTGGCCCAGGGCGGGGCCTGGGAGGCTGCATTCCCGAGGAGCCTGCTGACCACCCACAGGCCCGGGCAGCTCTCCCACAAAGTGAGCAGGCTCCTTCCCATTGAATGAACACTCCCGTGTGCTCAGGAACACAAACCTCTGTGTGTCTTTTTAATTTTTAGAGCCTGGATTTTCAACTCTTGGTGTGCAGTGATTGGTTTTTCAGTACCTGGCACTGAGGTTACATCATGTGGGGAGAAAACCATTTCGGCTTCAATTTGTTACAATGATTCAATCTCAGGCAGACCTGCCCAGTGAGAGTCTGGCTGGTGGGTGACGTGGTGGGTGGTACAGGCCCTGGACAGGGGCCCAGTGGGCCAGTGGGCCTCAGGCGGGAGACCAGATGTCTGAAGGAGCAATGTTTACCTTAGACAGACACACACACACACACACACACACACACACACACAGCAGAAACCTCAATCGCATCCGGCCACAGGTCCTCAGATTCCAGCCTGTGGGGGACCACAGGACTGGGGCAGGGCTTGTGACATGCAGATGGCTGCATTTCTGAACCACCCAAAGGGTGCTCGCTGGGGGCACACTTTGAGAACCACCATCTTGGACCATTCATTCTGGCATGTTGTCTTATGGGGTACTTTGCATAATTATTCTGTAATCTCCTCCCTGTAAACTTGACTTGCGATCATGTGAATATTGAGTTATGGCCTTTTTGTTCATTTCTTACATATGTTCCTATTTTCACAGCATTTCCCAAAAAGCTCTAAACATTTTTATTAATAAGTTTCAGACATGAGCTTCTTCTGAAGCACATAGCATCGTGTTTTCTGTAGCGCCCTCGCAGCCCCTTTACCAGCGCAGGGAAGTGGGAGAGTGGGACTAACCTACTCAGTGCTGCCCTTGACCATGTCCAAGAGTTGACTCCTGTGTTACTCTTGCTTTCTAGAACATTCTGTATGTCCATAAGGCATGTGTGAGTCTCATTTCCAAGGCAGTGCAGTGTCTAGCAGCTCAGCCTGTGAGTCATGGCTCGGAGTCCCTGGTGTGACTCAGCCGCTCATCATGTGACCGGGAAAAAGTCCGAACTCCTTGGGTGTCTGTTTCCTGAAACAGCAGGAGGTGTTTCAGAAACAACCAGGCCCTGCTGACCACCGCTCCTCACGCGAGAATCTGTATCTCTGCCTTCTCCCATTCTTTGGGTGTGTTAAGCATTTTTACATAGGTATGCATGTAGGTGCAGTTATCTGTTTAAGTTACAGGTGTCTAAGGAAGGTCAGAAGTGTTCTGTGATCTTGTGCTGGAGCAGGAAACAGCCTGTAAGTCCACCCCGATTCCCGGCTGCACTGTCCACTCCCCACTCTGCGTGGGAGCGTGGTCGCCTGTTGAACAGACGTAGGCACCTGTGGGCCAGCAGTTCACCTGGCCATCCTCAGGGAACTCCAGTCCTGAGCACAGGGAGGGCGCTGCAGAATGGGGGGATGACCGGGAGAGCCCTGGTACATGCTTGGTGCCCCCCAAACCTTGCTGCCTTCTCTCCATCACTGCAGCCCCGCCCCGCCTACTCTCAGAGTAAAACGTAACTGCAGAAATCAAAGCTCCTCTCACACAGAGCAGATGGACTCTGTCATGCCAGTGCTTCGCAGGCACCTGCTGCTCAGGGGGAAGCAAAGGTGGCCGAGCGAGCGTGCCCAGCAGGCGTGACCTCTCCCGCCCTCTGTCTGGTCGTGACCTGCGGCTCCTGCGGCTTCTGTGTCAGAGGTTTGTTGGGCTCAGTGTTAATGTCTTTCCCGAGCTGGGACTGTTCCTGAGGGGAGGCCTTCCAGGAATTTGGCCGCAGAGCCCTCTTGGTGTGCAGGTGCTGGGCCATGTTTAATGTTGGTGATGAGTTGCAACACGGATGTTATTGATGTTTTAAAGGAGTGCACCCTCTTCTTTGTCTTGACTGAGAAAAAAAATGTTGGTCGGTCTCCCAGAGTGTCAACACGTTGAAGAGTGTGCTATGGCCCGGGGTCGGCTTCTCTGGTCTCGGTTCTGCAGGGACGACCACCCATTGGAAAGCCCATTTTCCCTTAGGAGTGAGGGGGACCAGAGTAGAAAACTGCAGTTACTCTCGGAATTATCAGTGTGCAGGGTGGAGGAAGGCCTGGTCCATTACTGAACGAAGCACAGCTCGAGTCCTGGCCGAGGCGAGGACGTGTGGAGAGGGGGTCTGTGAGGAGGCGATGGGGCACTGACTGGGTCAGCCAAGTGGCCCAGCGGAGCTGAGGGTGGATCACTGGGGAACACGGTAGGACCTCCTGGAGCAGCACAGCTGGGTAACCCGGGCCAGGCAGGGCTGGGAGCTCGCCTGTTCCGCCAGCCACTGGCCAGTGTTTTCTGTGGCTCCCCTCGGGCCCCTCCAGGCTGGCTTTCAGGCCGTGGCACTGCCCTGCCCCACTGGGTGCTCCCAGGACAGCAGCTTCGCAATTCTAAGCAGTTCCCTCTAAGCTTCCTCTGAAAGCCCTGCTGCTCCCTCCCAGTCTCGAGCCGAGTTGTGGTTAAGGCTTAGCCTGAAGGACTAGACTCTACTCAGCTGGCACTGCCCGGGGTGTGGGTTTCAGTTTCCATCTCCCGTGCCAATGAAGACACAGAGCATCGTGCAGTGTGTGGAGTTGTGCTCAGTGTAATCCCGGGTCCTCTCTCTCCTCAAGAACTTTTCCTGGTGCCTTGACCTTGCTGGGCATTTCTGACTATTTTGGTTAATCATTTTCTTGTGTTTTTCTTCCCTTTTCCTTTTTTCAATCTGGAAGAGTGGAGTCCCGGGCATGGCTCAGCCTGGTCACGGGAGCCGCGGGTGCAACGGCTGCCAGTGATCACTGGAAGTGCGTGTGTCCTAAGCTCTCAGGCTCCTTCGGCACTCACAGATCCTGACCTTGAGGATATGTGGGACTTTCTGTCATGTAGGTCAAAACTGAGCAATTAATGTTTTCATGGTCTCAGTGCCAGGCCTCTTTATTCTTCCCTTTGAGTCTCTCGTGTTTCCCTTAGCAGTGGCACAGACAGCAAGTGCGAGTGTATAGGACAGATTGGCATGTGGTCCAAGGACAACGTGAAACAGTGAGTGAAGGCAAAGTCCCACTAGGTGTGCCAGCCCCAGCCCGAGCCTCCTGAGGCCGGCACCTGCTGTGTGCATCGGTGACCTCTCGGTGGGCAGCAGGTGGCGGTGGGAACAGTGGTTCCATTCACCTGACCCCAAATAATTCCTTTCCATATGGACCCTCAGTTCTCGTTACCTTTGGGGCCTGCAGATCCGTGGCCACCAGGCACACGTGACTCCTCTGATTTCCCTTCATCCCCATGGAGTGACTTGGACCAGCCAGTCCTGACTTGCCAGCGCCACCTTTCAGGATGCAGCAGATCTAGAACATTCTGTCACTGCAGAAGGCTCTGTGGGACAGGCCACACCTGCACCTGGGACCCACACATGGACTTCTCTCCCCAGGGCCCGGCACTGGAGGCCCTTCCGAGGCATTTGGTTTCCCTTTCCTCTGCTCCTGGGGTCACGGTTCCTTTCGCTGTAGTCGTATCCCCAATTATGGCCAGAGAGCACCAGGCCTGCAGCCAGCGGGAGCCGCGGGGCTGGGCTGACGGTGGCACCACCGTGGCCAGAGTGTCCGCCTTGAGGCCGGGTCCTCCGGAAGCAGGGCCAGGAGGGCGGGGAGCAGGCAGGAACTGACCTGTCTGGGATTTTTGGGAGAGCCTGATGGCAGCCCAGCAGTGACCTCAATGCCGGAGCCCATCCTCCCACGAAGCGCCCGCAAGGCTCGCTCCGCCCTCCTCCGCACCCCAATGTGGGGCCCCTCACGCTCTGAATGTAGTTTGGGGGCAACTCCAGCAACTCCTGCTCGTTTAGCTGCATCACGTCAATTCTTTGTCTTATTCCTTTGCTTAGCAGGTGGCAGTTTTGCTCAGTGATTTTATTCGTGGCTGCCTGTGCTTAGTGACTATGACATGCTAATCATTTAAATGAGGTTATTACTAATGAGGGAAATTAATTCTGCGACTGCTTCTAGGTTTGCTGTGACAGCTTTGTTAGTGTCCACATCCGGCTCCTGCCAGCGACTCCTCCTGGGCCGCCGCCCAGTGACCCGGGATGCTCAGGGTAAAGGTTGGGGACCCAAGCACTCAGCCACTTTCCCTGCAGAGCGGGTGTTCCAAGTGCACATTGCAAAAGTCCTCTTCTCCTGTGACCGCGTCGACAGTTTGTGGTGGGAAGGGACTCACCCCACCCCCCGACCCCTCCTGAGCCTCCCTGCACACCTTCTAGGATTTGAGTCCCAGCCCTCCTGTTTTCTAAGGGCTGTTTGCAGAGCAAACACCATCCCTCGTTTGTCCCCTGCAAGGGCCCCTTCACCTCCCAGTCCTGCTCTCCAGGCAGCAGCTGGGTGCAAGCAGCCTTCCCCGCTGTGCAGGGTCCTCCTGACACCAGCGGCAGATACTTCTCCACGTGCCCAAGGCCCGCCGCGCCCCGTGCTAGCCCACCCACCCGGCAGCCCTGCTGAGAGCCGCCTCCTGGCCCCGTGCGCTTCCACCGTGCAAGCTCCCTGGCTTCTCGGAGCCACGTGCGGAGGTGGGACCATGCTGCAGAGCGGCCTGTGTCCCTGCCGAGGAACTTGACTGCCTGACAGTCTCTTTCTCCCGCCTGGACATCCCTCCCTGGGGCAGCGGGGAGGGCGTGGGCACTGGGGAGCCGAGTGCCTGGTTGGCTGTAGGTCTGAGCATAGACAGTGCCTCTGCTTCTCGGCTTGGGGTCCTAGGAGAGCAAGCCCCGGCTCCACCCTGCACCCAGGCCACCAGTCCCTGCAGGAGGGACATGCAGGCTGCAGGGACCTGGCCCAGAGGCCTGCTACCTGGATCCTTGTCTCTCTTCTTTTGACATTTTTCAAGGTATCCAAAGCCTTGGTCCCCACCCTGACACGTCCCACCTGTATAGACCCTCACGGTTGCACCTTCCCTGGGAGGCTCACCCACCCCGCGTGGTTGTCCCTCCGTTGCTCCGTCCTCGCCCTGTCCCCAGCTCACTGCAAGGACCCATGCGGTTGATCGTGCGGATGGACAGATGCCAGTCTCTGCTGGCTCCATGGGGTGATTAATATGTAACGAAATCCCGTGTAACTGGAGCAGCTGTGGTTGTCAGAGGTTGATGGCCGGCCTCTAGGGAGGTGTTGGGGGGCCGAGGCTGTGTGGGTAGCTCCCGGGCCCAGCATGCGCCCTGGTGGACTAGGCACCACTGCCCAGGTGCGGTGGTCAAGGGCGGCCAGGGCCGCTCCTTCCTTCCCGCCCCTCCAGCCGGCCAGCACCCACAGCCCCTGCAGTCGCCTCCCCTGCGAGCCTTGTCCTCCGCCTCTGGTGTGGCCACCTTCCTCGGGCTGCTCCTCAGCCAGTTCCTCCGCTCCCCGGCTGTATTTGCTCACATCTCCACGACCTCCCACCCTGCACTGCACGGTTTCGCAGCCGCATTTAATGTCTGACTTTCTCCACAGACGACAACTCTTCCTGAACAAGGACACTGTCTTCATCGCCACCATCGCCCAGGCCCCTCGGGTTCCCGACTGCAGGAGACAGGGGACCTCAGACCCCGGGGAAGAGCGAGAGCATCTGCCCTCACTGGGCAACGTCATTGCCGGCAGGAAGGACCCTGCCCTCGGGACCCTCACCCCCAGCAGATGCTCCGTGCCAATGTGCCTCCCAAATGCCCAGAGCCCATCCTACTATTGTCTGCTTGAGAGGCCTCCACGAGGCCTCTGCCCAGGATCTTGGGAGCGGGATCCCGGCTGCCCAAGCCGCCACTCCACTCTCTGAGCTGAGGTGTTTCGCATTCGAGGTCAGAGGGCTTTTCAGGGTGGGGGGCACACGAGGTGTCTGAAGCCGTCACGCATCTCTAAACCCACGAGGAAGGTCCATGGTGCAGGGCTCCCCCGGGACTGCCAGCCCTCACCCCGCACTTCTCCGCATCTTCAACCCATGCGTGTCAGAGGCCACCGAGGACCTTCCAGGAGGCAGTGTCACAGCGCGAGCGTGGGCCCCCCAAGGCCTGGCTCTGCGGAGGGCGGGGCAGAGTCCATGCAGGGGAGGCCGAGCGGGGAGGCTGTGGGCAGGCCCCCATGCTCTCTGGGTCAGCAGTGCTTTCAGGAGGGAAGGAGCTGGCCTGGGAGAGGAATGTCTCCCAGACGGAAGGCAGAGCAGGTGCGGGGCCGGCAGTGGGCCGGGAGGTGTGTTCGGGGTGGGGCGGTGGCGAGCAGGCTGGAGCCACAGAGCCGGCTGCTGCAGGAGAGGACACAGAACTGCGAGGGGGTCCTCACAGGTGACTGTGTGGCTAATAGACTGAAGATGGCCAGTGGGCTGGAGACCAGCTCAGAGGCTCCTGTGGGTCTGGGTGAGGAGTGAGGGAGTGGTACCCAGAATGAAGGGGACGTGTGGCAGCACCAGTCGGCTGGACACGACCTGAACTGGGGACCTGTTGGACAGATGGAGAGCAGGTGGGTGAGTCCGGATGCCTGCCTCCTGGCCGGGGCAGGCAGGAGCATGTGGGGCTGTCAGTGGGGCTAGAAATATGGGCAGGAAGCAAGTCTGCAGGGCAGGAGATAAATTCAGGGTTTTTTAAAAATTGTGGTAAAACCCGGCTGGTGTTGCTCAGTGGTGAGCACCGACCCATGAACCAGGAGCTCACAGTCTGGTTCCTGTCAGGACACAGGCTTGGGCTGTGGGCTCCATCCCAGTAGTGGCATGTAGCAAGAAGCTGATCAGTACTTCTCTCTTATCGTTTATGTTTCCACCTTTCCCTCTTCCTTCCCCTCTGAAGTCAATAAGAAATGTTAAAAAGTTAAACTTGTGGTAAAATATTAAAACTATTAAACATAATGTAAAGTGTACCAACATAACCACTTTTAAGGGTGCAGTGTAATGGCATTAAGTACATTCACATTGTTCTGTGCCCATCAACTCCACCGTCTCCGGAACTTTAACTTCTCAAATGGTAGCTCTGTCCTCATTATCACGCTCACCTCTCCCTCCCTGCTGCCCCAGCCTCTGACTCCACCGTCTGCTCTCTGTCTGTCCACCTTGTTGCTTCCGTTCTCAAGGTTGCTTCATGGTCCAAGATTGCTGCCAGAGCACCAGCCATTGGGGTTACATTCCGGCCAGAAGAAAGAAAGGGCAAGAGAAGTTATGCTTTCAGGAATGTCCTGGAAGTTTCCCAGGCCAATTCTACTTTCATCTCATTGACCTGAACCTGGACAAAGCCACAGGTCACTGCACGAGGGGCTGGGTTGGTGGGTGGGTGGGATCCGCATCCTGGGTGGCCACAGAGAGAGCTGGGAGCCAGGTCTCCCCTCACAGAGGAGGACAGGCAGAATGGCTGTTAGAGGGAGGTGGGAGGAATAGAATGTTAGAATGAGAAGGTGACTAAAATTTGCTGTTGCTTCAAGTTCTTTTTGGAGCTAGGATGATGACGAAAAGTATAGCGATGGATATTGCCCCCTGAAGAACTGACCTGCCTGAGCCAGCCCGTTCCTGGAAATGCCCAATGCATGGGAAGAAGGGAACACTCTGAGGCCTGATAATCGTGATTCCATCCACAGCGACCATAACCCTCTGGTGATGTGTACGACCGGCTGGCATGAGTCCGAACCCCGAGGGCAGCCATGCCATGACTCAGTGATGTCTGATGCCCTCGAGGTTGACTCCTGGGTGGTCTGCCCAGCAGGCACAGCCGGCCCTGGGAGTCATGGACCAAGGTCAGAGTCATCATGTGCTTGTGCTCTGCAGAGTCCGATGTGGACAGAGCCCGGCTGCACCCCAAGTGCTGGGCCTCTCGCTGATCATGTAGGTTTCTGGGCTCCATCGCAGACACATCATAGGAGCCTCTGGGTGTGGCGTCTGGAATGTTGCCTTTTAAACGAGCAGGCTCTGAAGTTTGAGCTCCAGTGTCCACTGGGACAGACACAGCCTTAGGTCCTAACACGCATGTATTTCAGGACAAGGGCCAGAACGCTCATCTCCTGCCTCTGATTCTGGAGTTTCCTCCTCAGCAGCATTGCTGGGAAGCTTCATAAAGCCTGCACCCATGGATTGTGACCAGCCCCTCAGGGGCAGCTAAAGATGCCTCTTGCATGGTGACCTCATGGGGTCACTGTAAAGGTCAGACGAAGCATCAGCTTCGAAAGTACTTCGCCACCATAGAGGGGGCTCAGGGGAGGGCCTGGGTCCATGGTGACCATCACGTCGGCGTTCTTTGAGGGTGGCTGTGTTTTTGCATATTTGGTTTTTTCTTGAGCGATTTAATTGAGACCAGGAAATAGCCTAAGCCCTCTGGTGGGTGTGCAGTGGTGTTGCATTTTGGTTTCATGTCCATTTCTCAGACAAGTAAGAGGTGGAGCCTGGAGCAGGTAGAGGCCCACTCCTCCAGGCTAAATGCTGGCTGCAAGGTCCCTGAGTCTGAGGAACCAGTCTGCCCAGCACCTGCCTCTCCTGCCTCCTCGCTGAGTTGGGTGGCCCTTCTAATTGTCCGTATAATTAGCCGTGTGGCACCACCCAGACCCTCCCGAGCCCGGGCTCTGTCTGCCAGCTGAAACTGGCCCAGCTTGCCTTGCTAAAAGCTCACGCTCTCCAGGTCACAGAAGGAGCACAAACATTCCCGGGGAACCAGTCACTAGCGTAGCCGGCAGCGACAGTCCAGCAGCAGAAACTGACACGAGGGTCCATCTGGTGGAAAGTCGAATGCCAGGGGAAGAACGCCCTCTTTGGCAAAGTGCTGGGTTGACGGGCTAAGAAGGCAGGAGGAAGCACCCTGCGCCAGGCGGCAGCGTGCGCTGGTCCAGCCTCCACCGGCTCTGGGTGCACGGGGGACTGTTCATGCCTGGGCAGTCTCTGCGCTGGGCGAGGCCAGCATCGGTTGCAGCGGACACCGGCTGACCTGGAGCAGGCTCGTACCAGGCCAGCGTCTAAATGATCGGCAGACAAGGGCGCTCAGTTCTTCACAGGCAGTTTCCAGAGTCAGAGCTGGAAGGGTCCTAGGAAATCCTCCCTTACCTGATTGCTTGGAGCTGTTTACTCACCTGTCAGCCGGCGGGCAGTCAGTTCAAAGGCATTTTCACCACTGAACCAAAGGCACCCTAATAAATACTTCCACCTGTTCCTACGCCACCCCCAGAATTCTGTTTGTCTGCTCCGGGGACGCGGGAAGGGCCTTGCCCATTTCTGCCAACAGCAATGGTCACGGTGCTATTGTGTGAGTTGATGCCGAACCTGCAAGAAACAAATGGGTGACCAAGAGAGCAGCGAGCAGGACACGGCGAAGCGGTCAGCGCTGCGGCAGAACCGGCCATGGGGCTGGCTTCTGTCCTCACGGTGTCTCCTCTGCCTCAGTGACGCAGGCCTGCTGAGAGTCAGGATCGTACAAGCTTTTCTGTGCTGACCACAAATGAGTACCTGCCATTCAGGAGGTCGGAGGTCGCTGAGGGCTGCGTGGCAGGTGCTGGCAGGCTGGCTCCTCTGGGGACTCCAGTGGAGAATTTCCTGCCTTTTCCAGGGTCTGGAGGTGCTCACATTCCTTGGCTTGTGGCCCCTTCCATCTTCAAAGCCAGCGGCAGCACCTCCTGGCCCTCCCGTCATCACGTGCTTCTGAGACTTCTCCTGCCTCCTTCTTTCCCTCTCAAGGCCCCTGCGATCTGCCCGGTTGGAACCCTGAATCCCCCCGTTGACAGTTCCCTTTGCCCAGGAGCCCTAAGGTGCTCAGCTTCTGGCATCAGGATGTGCACGTGCCGGGGGCCGTGGTTCTGCTGGTCAGGGCAGAGACACCGCGGGCCTTTGCGAGGCTCTGCAGCCATCGCCAGCCACTCGCCTAGTGTTCAAGCTGCTGGCCAGGAGCCTGCACCCCCCAGTGCTCGGCCAACCAGAGCCCTGCTCCCGCTTCAGCCCTTCAGAATCAGGGTCCCCAGTGGTGAAGCAGGAGAAGCTGCCCTTTGACCATCTTCCCCTGTGACTCCCGTGAATGAGGGAGTGTGAGAACCACCAGTGTATGGACAGAGCTGGTTGGCGAGGCCGACAGACACACTGAGACGGAGCAGAGGAACCTCAGGAGCCCTCTGTGCATGGCCTTCCAAGAGCCCATCTGGCCCTGGCGGGGAGCTCACCAGTCACAGCACCGTCCCAACACCCCCGGCTGTGGACTCGACCTGGTCAGGGCTCATACAAGAGTCAACCGATGAACGCAGAAATAAGTGGGACAGCACATGTCCCCCCGCCTCTTCCTCTCTCAAATCAGCAAAAATAAAAACATAAAAAGCACAGCTGGATGCCCTGTCATCTCCACTTCTCCTGGCACCAGCTCGGCTTGGGGGTGTCACTCGCGAGCCCCTGGACTGTGGCCCGAGGTTTGTCTGGAGCCCGCTTGAGAAGGGAGGTGTGGTGGTCCACGGCGCCGCAATATGAGGGTGAGGGTGGGGTTAGCGATTCCACAAGTCCCTCACCTGCCAACTGCCTGCAGGGTTGAGGTTCTCTTTGCTCGTAGACACTTTTCTGTTGAAACCTGTTCTCCGTAAGATTCTGGGCATTTCTCTCCCTCCCATGTCAATAAACACCTGTCCTCTCCGAATGCACCCAGCTGCGGGGTGTCCTCACACGGAGGCCCAACGCCCCGAACGGCCCCTGTGGTCGGTCTGCAGGTAAAACTAACCTTCTTCCCACCAGGCCCCTGGGCGACAGCCACTCGTGGGAATTCGGGTCTGGTGGGGGTGGGGGTGGGGTGCAGGGTGCTGTCCAGCGTGTGCCGAGTTGTCTGGGAGAGCACGTTTGACACGGACATGTCGAGGATGTCGGACCACCGGAACGACACTGTTTTCGGGAACATCTGTGACGCTGACCCCACAAAGGCGTCTACCGCGAGTGAGCAGCACGGACAGTGAGGGCGTGGCGGGCATGGCCCTGGTGCCCGTGGGTGCAGTGACCTGCCCAAGTCCGGCTCCAGCTCAACTCCTGGGAGAGCACCCGGGGTGTCGGGTGGGGGGTGGGGTGTGTGGGGTGGGGTGTGGGGTGGGGTGTGTGGGGTGGGGTGTGGGGTGGGGTGTGGGGTGGGGTGTGTGGGGTGGGGTGTGTGGGGTGGGGTGTGTGGGGTGTGGGGTGGTGTGTGTGGGGTGGGGTATGTTGGGTGGGGTGTGTCGGGTGGGGTGTGTGGGGTGGGGTGTGTGGGGTGTGGGGTGGGGTGTGTGGGGTGGGGTGTGTGGGGTGGGGTGTGGGGTGGGATGTGTGGAGTGGGTGTGGGGTGGGATGTGTGGGGTGGGTGGGGGGTGTGTGTGGGGTGGGGTGCGTGGGGTGGATTGTGTGGGGTGGATTGTGTGGGGTGGGTGGGGTGTGGGGTGGTGGGGTGGTGGGGGTGGGGTGTGGGGTGTGTGTGGGGTGGGGTGTGTGGGGTGGGGGGTGGGGTGTGTTGTGGGGTGGGGGTGGGGTGTGTAGGGTGGGGTGTGGGTGGTGTGTGGAGTGGGGTGTGGGGTGGAGTGAGGGGTGTGGGGTGGGGGAGGGGTGTGTGGTGTGGGGGTGGGGGGTGCGGTGTGTGGGGTGGTATATGGGGTGGGTGTGGGGAGGGGTGGGGTGTGCGGTGGGCACTGTGGGTGGGTGGGGAGTTTACTCTAAGTTCCCGAGGTGCGCCCCAGACTCTGACAGGAGGAAGATTTTCATAGACATTTTACTAATTTTCTTTCATGTCTGACACTTGTATCATAGAGAAAGGGCAAATAGCAATATTAAATTATTTCCTCTAATTAATCCCTTTTAATGTGTACGAATTGTGTGCACAGGGCCACTAGTATATAGTACAACTAGAGGCCCCGTGCGCACAGTTTGTGGGAGGGCTCAGCGCCTGCAGCCCTGGCCCGTCCGGAAGGAGGTCTGGGAGGGGTTTCCGCTGTCCGCTCTTGCCAGCATGTACTCTTCATCGTTACAGAGACGGTATTGTCGTTATGCTGCACATGCATTCCCAGCAATTCTTTTTGTCAGTCTGTCTGCTGTTTGCTTGTCGGTAATCCTCACCTGAAGACTTTTCTCTGTTGACTGGGAATTGGGCCCAGGACCCTTCCGTGTGCAGGCCGGGGCGCTGACCACCGGGAACACTGCAGGGCGTTCCCGGGGCTCCTTTGTCTTGTGGCTGGAAGTCTGCCTCTGACCATTCCCCCCCTCCCCAGATCTCACCCCTCTGGGGGTGGGTGGCAGCCTGCCGTGCAGTGGGTGTGGCCAGGCTCCTGCAGGTGGAGGTGTGAGAAAGTCAGTTTTACAACCGCCCCCCTCGCTCCCCAGGAACCCCAAGTCCCCACCCAGAGAGTCCAGGCTGGGCTTGAGCTCCCCAGGGAGGGCGATGGCACCCACCTCACCCCGGGGCCAGCTCCCCCGTCTCTCTCTGGGCTCAGCCCCGCACGTTTGGTGGGAAGGAGGGGTCCTCTTCCCGGACACTTGGGGTAGGGTCTGGTAGAAGGAAGGGTCTTGTAGGTACCTATGAGAGCGTGTCTCGTGTTGGGGGCTAGAGCCAGGGGAGCCCCAGAAGTCACAGCAAAGTCCCTTCCCTGCCCCAGAGCATGGAGTGACAGCAAGCCACTCTCTCCCTCCCCCTCAGCCAGTGTCCCCTCCGCAAGCACTCTGCTGCAATTTCTGGAACAGTCTTCTAGAGGGGAGTGAAGTCTTCCTAACATGTTTCACGTGATATTCATTCAGGGCCATGCTTGCACACCTCCTAGGCTTCTTTCTTTTAAAATAAATTTTTATTGCCGAAGCCGGTTTGGCTCAGTGGATAGAGCGTCGGCCTGCAGACTGAAGGGTCAAGGGCATGTACTGTGGCTGCGGGCACATCCCCAGCAGGGGGTGTGCAAGAGGCAGCTGATGGATGTTTCCTCTTTCTTCCTCTCTGTGAAAAATCAATAAAATATATTAAATATATTTTTATTGATTTCAGAGAGGAAAGGAGATGGAGAGAGAACCATCAATGATGAGAGAGAATCATTGATTGGTTGCCTCGTGCACGTCCCACACTGGGAGCCTGTGACCTGGGTTTGTGCCCGGCCTGGGAGCGGGACCGTGACCTGGTTCCTAGGTCGATGCTCAACCCCTGAGCCGCGCCGGCCGGGCCTTCGAGGCCCATTTCTGCCGGCCCTCCCGGTGGTCACGGCGTTCGGAACCAGGGTGGCCCTGACGGCCAGGGACTGACCGCCTCTACGAGTCACCGGTGCGGCCTCCGGGGCCGGCGGGTGGGCCCGTGCGGCTCTGGCAGCAGCCAGCCCTCGCTGCTGGGCGTGAGCAGACACGGCGCAGGTTTTAGCGTATCACTTAGAGGTGAGAGGACAGAAAAGGGGAAGAAACTTCTGGAAAGGGTTTCGAGCTCTGTTCCCAGAGTGAGAGGTTCTACTCCCTGTTCACCCAGTGTTTTCTCTTAAAACCAGACTTGGAAATAAGACTTCTATTGTGACCACTGCCTTCTCCTCACTTTGGAATGTCCTCTTGGTCGCCCTCCATGGCCTGTGAACCCGGCCTGGACTTGTCGCCTGCAGGAAGGTTCCAGGACTCCTCTCCCTTCTCTGAGGTGAGTGTGTTCCTGTTTCCCTCGGCCCTTGCGCAGTCCGCCTGGAGCACGCTATTCTGCATTGCAGGTGAAGCCCTCTGTAACTCACTGCAGATGCTTCAGAGATGTGCAGCTCAGTCTTCCCAGAGCTGTGCCCAGCAGGTCTGAGTGATGTCCTCCATTTCTCTCCTGTTTCCCCATACTGAGCTCAGACAAAGGAGCCCCTGGAACGCCCTCCAAACGGACACCTTCTCTCCATAGCTCGGCATCTGGGTCCATGGTGTGTCATTTCCCGCCTCTCAGGCTGACACCGCTGTCCAGCACCCACTGGGATACTCCAAATCCTGGAGGTCAGGACACCTCTCATCCAGTGTTCCTGCTCCCGTGACCCTGACCTTGGCCCAGGTTCCTGGACAAGGACAACCCCTGCCCCGGGCTGAGCTGGCCACTACCGACACTGAGAATGCTGCTCAGCCCACACCTTCCTCTCCCATCCGGCGCAGGCCTGCCCTTGAGAGCCTCGGCAACAGCTCCCGACCCCCGAGAGCCCGCGGTCCGGGCGGTGTCCCCGTGCCGAGGTGTCCCTGTGCCCAGATGACAGGGGGCTCTTCTCAACCCACAGGGGTTTGCATGTCTTTTGAGCGCTCCACCGAACTTGGCCCAGGCCACCCAGGGCGTATTCCCCTTCCCCAGATCCCTAGATCCCCATATCCCCAGATCCCCGTGTTCTCTCTGGCCTGTGTGAGCCGCTGCGTGTGCTCCGAGTGGAGTGGTCCCGGGATGTGAGACCCGGAGGTCCTGGGAGGTCTGGGGACAGAGCAGGACCCGCCCATGGACCTGGGGGAAGGTCTCACCACCTGAGTTATCAGGGGGAGCAGCCTCCTGGGGCCACGAGGACAAACTTTTTACCCCTAGTTATGTCACCAGGGTCTGTGACAGCTTGTTGGAACAGGGAACGCACTGTGCGTGAAGGAAAACACGCCTCACCAGCAGGCCACGGGGATAAAGCTGCGCACCTGACCGCACACTTTCACCTGCAGACGGAGCTTGGTGAACACGCCTCGCCTGCACCCGTGTCCGCACTGAAAGCATTTCTGTGCCACGGATTGAGCTCTGGGAGCCAGGGACCCTCTCCCCACGTCAGTCAGGAGAGACCCTGCTTAGTTCTCATCCTTCCCACACGCAGCGAATGAGAGGGTTCATCTGGGCCTGTCTGTCAGGGCCTAAGGCCAAGGTCAGGTTGGGAGGTGCAGGATCCCAGGAACTTGCTACAAGTGACAGGAACCCAATTCAATCTTGTCCAAGCACAAAAGACAGTGAGCTGTCCACAGGCCTCTTGGCTTGGGGCACGGTTGTGCCCAGGGCCTGGCCATCTGGCAGCCAGATGGATGGTATGTGCGAGGCCTCTGAGGCCCACACCTGGACAGAACTAGGTCATGGTCACATCTTTTGGCCAAGGACAACCACAAGCACAGTCTAGGTCCACCTGTGAGGTAGGACAGGCGAAATCCTTTGCACAGGCGAGGGCGGGGAGAGGGGGTTCATGCTGCACCTCCTGGGGTGGGGTCTGTGGGCTGGGCCCCTGGGTGCAGTGGGACCTGCCCAGCACAGAGGATGCGTCTCTCACCTCCCGAGGTTTCCCCCACAGCCTCCCCTGGGGGGAAGCACCTCTTCTCTTCCCAGGGGCGGCGCCGGTACCTGAGTGCCACCTTCTCAACCAGGAGAGGCTTCCTTGCCCACAGGGGTCACTCCTTTAACCAGCCCTCCACCCCCAAGTTGGGGGCTGGTCATTTGCACGAAGGACACGTGAGAGGGACAGGCTGCTGGAGAGGGACACAGATTTGTCTGCAGGGAGACCTGCAGCTCTGACTAAGGCCCTGAGACATATTGTCTGATTAGACCGAGGTTTTGTTTAATTAATTAACTAATTAATTAAATTTATTTTCTAATTTCAGAGCAGAAGGGAGAAGGAGAAAAAGATAAGAACATCATTGATGATGATGGAGCCTGCAACCTGGGCATGTGCCCTAACCGAGAATCGAACTGAGACCTTCTGGTTCATAGGTCAACGCTCAATCACTGAGCCATGCCAGCGGGCGAGGCCGAGATTTTAAATATAGGGAGGCTTGCATAGTGTTTCTTGTATCAAGTGCCTCAGAAGAGGACTGCACTGGGAAATGGGCCTTCAAGGTGGTGATTACGGTAAAGAGAGGGTGGCCCTGATTCTGGGTGCCTGGGGTCCTCATAAGAAGAAAAGATGAGGACACAGACACACAGAGAGATGACCGACCAACAGTGTGCAGATGCAGGGAGAGGATGGCCGTCTGCAGGCCAAGCAGAGAGGCCTGGGGAGGACCCAGCCTGCCCACACCTCCAGCTTGGACTTCCAGCCTCAGGACCCGGGAGGAAGCAAGTGTCTGTTGGGTAAGCCTCGGTCTGCGGTGTTTACTATGGCAGACTGAGCTCACACACACACACACACACACACACACACTCTAACCAAACTCACACACACACACTCTCCACACATACACACACACACACGCTCCACACACACACACACACACACACACTCACACACCCTCCACACACATACACACTCACACACCCACACTCTCCACACACACTCTCCACACACACACACACTCCACACACACACACACACACTCACACACCCTCCACACACACACACACACTCACACACACACACTCTCCACACACACACACACACACACACACACACACTCTAACCAAACTCACACACACACACTCACACACACACACACACACACACTCTCCACACACACTCACACACACACACTCTCCACACACACTCACACTCACATACTCACACACTCTAACCAAACTCACACACACACACTCTCCACACATACACTCACATACACACACACACACACACACTCTCCACACACACTCACACACACACACTCACACACTCTAACCAAACTCACACACACACACTCTCCACACATACACACACACACACGCTCCACACACACACTCACACACTCACATACACACTCACACACACACACTCACACACACACACTCTCCACACACACACACACACACACACACTCTAACCAAACTCACACACACTCCACACACACACACACACACACTCACACACTCACACGCTCCACACACACACACATGCACTCACACACACACACACACACACTCTCCACACACACTCACACTCACACACTCACACGCTCCACACACACACACATACACTCATACACACACTCACACACACATACTCTCCACACACACACACTCTCCACACACACACACACACACTCTAACCAAACTCACACACACACACTCACACACACACACACACACACACACACACTCACACACACACACTCTACACACACACACTCTCTCCACACACACACACACACACACTCTAACCAAACTCACACACACACACTCTCCACACATACACACACACGCTCCACACACACACACACACTCACACACCCTCCACACACATACACACTCACACACCCACACTCTCCACACACACTCTCCACACACACACACACTCCACACACACACACACACACTCACACACCCTCCACACACACACACACTCACACACACACACTCTCCACACACACACACACACACTCTAACCAAACTCACACACACTCCACACACACACACACACACTCACACACACACACACACTCACACGCTCCACACACACACACATGCACTCACACACACACTCACACACACACACTCTCCACACACACTCACACTCACACACTCACACACTCACACGCTCCACACACACACACATACACTCACACACACACTCACACACACACTCACACACATACACTCTACACACACACACTCTCCACACACACTCACACACACTCACACACCCTCCACACACATACACACTCACACACCCACACTCTCCACACACACTCTCCACACACACACACACTCCACACACACACACACACACACTCACACACCCTCCACACACACACACACACTCACACACACACACTCTCTCCACACATACACTCATACACACATACTCTCCACACACACACACTCATACACACACTGTATCCAAACTCACACACTCCACACACACACTCTCTCCACACACACACATACACACTCCACACACACACACACACTCTCCACACACACACTCCACACACACACTGTATCCAAACTCACACACTCCACACACACTCACTCTCTCCACACACACACATACACACTCCACACACACACACACTCTCCACACACATACTCCACACACACACTGTGTCCAAACTCACACACTCCACACACACACACTCTCTCCACACACACACACACACTCCACACACACACACACTCCACACACACACACACTCTCCACACACACACACACACACACTCACACACACACACACACTCCACACACACACACTCTCTCCACACACACACACTCACACACACACACACACTCCACACACACACACTCTCTCCACACACACACACACACACTCCACACACACTCACTCTCTCCACACACACACACACACACACTCACACACACACACACACTCCACACACACACACTCTCTCCACACACACACACTCACACACACACACACACTCCACACACACACACTCTCTCCACACACACACACACACACTCCACACACACTCACTCTCTCCACACACACACTCCACGCACACACTGTATCCAAACTCACACACTCCACACACACTCACTCTCTCCACACACACACATACACACTCCACACACACACACACTCTCCACACACACACACTCATACACACATACTCTCCCCATACACACACTCATACGCATGCACGCTATACACACACACACACACACACACACACACACACACACTCCACACAGATGTTCTCCACACACATTTGAAAGTGGTACCATTGGTTTCGGAAATCCACTGGGCGGGACAGCAGAGACTATGTGAAACGAGCGTGCTGTCGGTGAGCATGTGTGCTGAGTCAGCACCCAGCCGTACGGAAGGTGAGGCAGCACGGCCCGCAGGGCAGGAGCCTGGGCTCGGGACCAGAGGCCTAGCCTGGATCCTGACTGCCATTTCCCAGCTGTATGACTCCGGGCAAATGTCCCAGCCTCTCTGCGTGTCCTCCAGAAACCGGGGAGGCTGGGGACTGGGGGTGGTTTAACAGCGCTTACCTCTTGCATTTCATGGGGATCAAGTTGAGCTAATATTTGCAATGGACTTGGAGCAGTACTCGGAAAATGGGAAGCGTGTTGTGTTTGCGGATGTCTCCCTCACCTGAGAGGCGGGTGACAGGAGGCAGGGGAGGCTGCAGAACAAGGACCCCCGCCTGGACTCAAGCCTTCATTCTCAGGACTCTCCACACCCCAGGAAGTACTGAGGGCCCACAGAGCATTGGTCTGAGCTGTGGTCACCGTATGAGAAATGGCCAATGAGAAATTTACCAAAGTAGAAAATAAATCCCCAAACACACAGGGATATTTATTCCTTCATTTGAAAGGAACAATAATCAACCACTTATAAATATACTAGAGGCCCGATGCATGGAATTCTCACCAGAGTAGGCCTTCCTCGCCCCAGCTGCCAGCACCAGCTTCCCCAGCAGCCCCGGCTTCGTCCGGAAGTCATCTGGTCTAATTAGCACTTTATACTTTTATTATTATATTTTGTTCTGTATTGTTGACACTACTACAGATGTCCCCCATTCCCCTCACCCTGTGCCCACCTCCACCCAGCCCTGCCCCTTGCCTGCCTCCTCACACTGTTGTGTGTGTCTATGGGCCATGTGTATCCCTTCACCTTCTTTCATCCAGTGCCCGACCCCTCCCCTCTGACAATCTATATCTGAACGTCAGTATTTTATGACAAACAGCTATGTCGACATGTTTGCAAACTCTCACTGTGTAGCTGATAGAGGTGAGCAGGATGCGATGGAAGCTGACCTCCCCCAAGGCCGGGCCTGGCTGCCGTTGGCACCATCAGGAGGCCCGAGCCCGCAGGGCCAGTGCGCATCCTCGTGCTTGACAGTGGAGCCAGCGGCCTGTTGGGCTGGTCTCTCACGGAGCCTGAGTCCTGCCCATGCACGGCGGTCGGTGGTCGCTCTGAAGAACCAAACTCGATGATGGTTACCTGATGGCATCAGCCCCTACACCAACCTGCTGTCGGAGAAGAGCGGCCATGGAGCAGCCGTCGGTGGCCAGGAGACGTCACTGTCCTCTATTGCAGAGCCAGGGCCAGGCGGAGGGGCTGACAGGTTAGTGCTGGAGCGCTGACCAGCTCCCTGGGCCGGTGGCGATGTTGGCATCAGCCAGGCTCTGCGGACACCGATCAGCAGGCGGCGCAGTGACCTCCGTGTGTGGGAGACAGACAGCGGGCGGAGCAGTGACCTCCGTGTGTGGGAGACAGACAGCGGGCGGAGCAGTGACCTCCGTGTGTGGGAGACAGACAGCGGGCGGAGCAGTGACCTCCGTGTGTGGGAGACAGACCAGCGGGAGCAGCAGTGACCTCCGTGTGTGGGAGACAGACCAGCGGGCGGAGCAGTGACCTCCGTGTGTGGGAGACAGACCAGCGGGCGGAGCAGGTGGGCTCCGTGAGTGGGAGACAGACAGCGGGCGGAGCAGTGACCTCCGTGTGTGGGAGACAGACAGCGGGCGGAGCAGTGACCTCCGTGTGTGGGAGACAGACCAGCGGGAGCAGCAGTGACCTCCGTGTGTGGGAGACAGACAGCGGGCAGAGCAGTGACCTCCGTGTGTGGGAGACAGACCAGCGGGAGCAGCAGTGACCTCCGTGTGTGGGAGACAGACCAGCGGGCGGAGCAGGTGGGCTCCGTGTGTGGGAGACAGACCAGCGGGAGCAGCAGTGACCTCCGTGTGTGGGAGACAGACCAGCGGGCGGAGCAGGTGGGCTCCGTGTGTGGGAGACAGACCAGCGGGAGCAGCAGTGACCTCCGTGTGTGGGAGACAGACAGCGGGCGGAGCAGGTGGGCTCCGTGTGTGGGAGACAGACCAGCGGGCGGAGCAGTGACCTCCGTGTGTGGGAGACAGACCAGCGGGAGCAGCAGTGACCTCCGTGTGTGGGAGACAGACCAGCGGGCGCAGCAGTGGCCTCCGTGTGTGGGAGACAGACCAGCGGGAGCAGCAGTGACCTCCGTGTGTGGGAGACAGACCAGCGGGCGCAGCAGTGACCTCCGTGTGTGGGAGACAGACCAGCGGGAGCAGCAGTGACCTCCGTGTGTGGGAGACAGACCAGCGGGAGCAGCAGTGGCCTCCGTGTGTGGGAGAC
The DNA here is from genome assembly GCA_027563665.1 of Antrozous pallidus. NCBI lineage: Eukaryota > Metazoa > Chordata > Mammalia > Chiroptera > Vespertilionidae > Antrozous > Antrozous pallidus. The sequence goes on from CM050521.1 coordinate 2,841,341, forward strand.
AGACCAGCGGGAGCAGCAGTGACCTCCGTGTGTGGGAGACAGACCAGCGGGAGCAGCAGTGACCTCCGTGTGTGGGAGACAGACCAGCGGACGCAGCAGTGACCTCCGTGTGTGGGAGACAGACCAGCGGGCGGTGCAGGTGGGCTCCGTGTGTGGGAGACAGACCAGCGGGCGGAGCAGTGACCTCCGTGTGTGGGAGAAAGACCAGTGGGCGGAGCAGTGACCTCCGTGTGTGGGAGACAGACCAGCGGGAGCAGTGACCTCCGTGTGTGGGAGACAGACCAGCGGACGCAGCAGTGACCTCCGTGTGTGGGAGACAGACCAGCGGGAGCAGCAGTGACCTCCGTGTGTGGGAGACAGACCAGCGGGAGCAGCAGTGACCTCCGTGTGTGGGAGACAGACCAGCGGGCGGAGCAGGTGGCCTCCGTGTGTGGGAGACAGACCAGCGGGCGGAGCAGGTGGGCTCCGTGTGTGGGAGACAGACCAGCGGACGCAGCAGTGACCTCCGTGTGTGGGAGACAGGCCAGCGGGCGCAGCAGTGACCTCCGTGTGTGGGAGACAGACCAGCGGGAGCAGCAGTGACTCCGTGTGTGGGAGACAGACCAGCGGGCGGAGCAGTGACCTCCGTGTGTGGGAGACAGACCAGCGGGCGCAGCAGTGACCTCCGTGTGTGGGAGACAGACCAGCGGGCGGAGCAGTGACCTCCGTGTGTGGGAGACAGACCAGCGGGCGGAGCAGTGACCTCCGTGTGTGGGAGACAGACCAGCGGGCGGAGCAGTGACCTCCGTGTGTGGGAGACAGACCAGCGGGCGGAGCAGTGACCTCCGTGTGTGGGAGACAGACCAGCGGGAGCAGCAGTGACCTCCGTGTGTGGGAGACAGACCAGCGGGACGCAGCAGTGACCTCCGTGTGTGGGAGACAGACCAGCGGGAGCAGTGACCTCCGTGTGTGGGAGACAGACCAGCGGGAGCAGCAGTGACCTCCGTGTGTGGGAGACAGACCAGCGGGAGCAGCAGTGACCTCCGTGTGTGGGAGACAGACCAGCGGGAGCAGCAGTGACCTCCGTGTGTGGGAGACAGACCAGCGGGCGGAGCAGTGACCTCCGTGTGTGGGAGACAGACCAGCGGGAGCAGTGACCTCCGTGTGTGGGAGACAGACCAGCGGGAGCAGTGACCTCCGTGTGTGGGAGACAGACCAGCGGGAGCAGCAGTGACCTCCGTGTGTGGGAGACAGACCAGCGGGAGCAGCAGTGACCTCCGTGTGTGGGAGACAGACCAGCGGGCGCAGCAGTGACCTCCGTGTGTGGGAGACAGACCAGCGGGCGCAGCAGTGACCTCCGTGTGTGGGAGACAGACCAGCGGGAGCAGCAGTGACCTCCGTGTGTGGGAGACAGACCAGCGGGAGCAGCAGTGACCTCCGTGTGTGGGAGACAGACCAGCGGGCGGAGCAGGTGGGCTCCGTGAGTGGGAGACAGACCAGCGGGCGGAGCAGTGACCTCCGTGTGTGGGAGACAGACCAGCGGGCGGAGCAGTGACCTCCGTGTGTGGGAGACAGACCAGCGGGAGCAGTGACCTCCGTGTGTGGGAGACAGACCAGCGGACGCAGCAGTGACCTCCGTGTGTGGGAGACAGACCAGCGGGAGCAGTGACCTCCGTGTGTGGGAGACAGACCAGCGGACGCAGCAGTGACCTCCGTGTGTGGGAGACAGACCAGCGGGAGCAGTGACCTCCGTGTGTGGGAGACAGACCAGCGGGCGGAGCAGGTGGGCTCCGTGAGTGGGAGACAGACCAGCGGGCGGAGCAGTGACCTCCGTGTGTGGGAGACAGACCAGCGGGCGGAGCAGGTGGGCTCCGTGAGTGGGAGACAGACCAGCGGGCGGAGCAGTGACCTCCGTGTGTGGGAGACAGACCAGCGGGCGGAGCAGTGACCTCCGTGTGTGGGAGACAGACCAGCGGGAGCAGTGACCTCCGTGTGTGGGAGACAGACCAGCGGACGCAGCAGTGACCTCCGTGTGTGGGAGACAGACCAGCGGGAGCAGTGACCTCCGTGTGTGGGAGACAGACCAGCGGACGCAGCAGTGACCTCCGTGTGTGGGAGACAGACCAGCGGGAGCAGCAGTGACCTCCGTGTGTGGGAGACAGACCAGCGGGCGGAGCAGTGACCTCCGTGTGTGGGAGACAGACAGCGGGCGGAGCAGTGACCTCCGTGTGTGGGAGACAGACCAGCGGACGCAGCAGTGACCTCCGTGTGTGGGAGACAGACCAGCGGGAGCAGTGACCTCCGTGTGTGGGAGACAGACCAGCGGGAGCAGCAGTGACCTCCGTGTGTGGGAGACAGACCAGCGGGAGCAGTGACCTCCGTGTGTGGGAGACAGACCAGCGGGCGGAGCAGGTGGGCTCCGTGTGTGGGAGACAGACCAGCGGGAGCAGCAGTGACCTCCGTGTGTGGGAGACAGACCAGCGGGAGCAGCAGTGACCTCCGTGTGTGGGAGACAGACCAGCGGGCGCAGCAGTGACCTCCGTGTGTGGGAGACAGACCAGCGGGAGCAGCAGTGACCTCCGTGTGTGGGAGACAGACCAGCGGGCGGAGCAGTGACCTCCGTGTGTGGGAGACAGACCAGCGGAGCAGCAGTGACCTCCGTGTGTGGGAGACAGACCAGCGGGAGCAGCAGTGACCTCCGTGTGTGGGAGACAGACCAGCGGGAGCAGCAGTGGCCTCCGTGTGTGGGAGACAGACCAGCGGGAGCAGCAGTGACCTCCGTGTGTGGGAGACAGACCAGCGGGAGCAGCAGTGACCTCCGTGTGTGGGAGACAGACCAGCGGACGCAGCAGTGACCTCCGTGTGTGGGAGACAGACCAGCGGGCGGTGCAGGTGGGCTCCGTGTGTGGGAGACAGACCAGCGGGCGGAGCAGTGACCTCCGTGTGTGGGAGAAAGACCAGTGGGCGGAGCAGTGACCTCCGTGGTGGGAGACAGACCAGCGGGAGCAGTGACCTCCGTGTGTGGGAGACAGACCAGCGGACGCAGCAGTGACCTCCGTGTGTGGGAGACAGACCAGCGGGAGCAGCAGTGACCTCCGTGTGTGGGAGACAGACCAGCGGGAGCAGCAGTGACCTCCGTGTGTGGGAGACAGACCAGCGGGCGGAGCAGGGGCCTCCGTGTGTGGGAGACAGACCAGCGGGCGGAGCAGGTGGGCTCCGTGTGTGGGAGACAGACCAGCGGACGCAGCAGTGACCTCCGTGTGTGGGAGACAGGCCAGCGGACGCAGCAGTGACCTCCGTGTGTGGGAGACAGACCAGCGGGAGCAGCAGTGACTTCCGTGTGTGGGAGACAGACCAGCGGGCGAGCAGTGACCTCCGTGTGTGGGAGACAGACCAGCGGGCGCAGCAGTGACCTCCGTGTGTGGGAGACAGACCAGCGGGCGGAGCAGTGACCTCCGTGTGTGGGAGACAGACCAGCGGGCGGAGCAGTGACCTCCGTGTGTGTGGAGACAGACCAGCGGGCGGAGCAGTGACCTCCGTGTGTGGGAGACAGACCAGCGGGCGGAGCAGTGACCTCCGTGTGTGGGAGACAGACCAGCGGGAGCAGTGACCTCCGTGTGTGGGAGACAGACCAGCGGACGCAGCAGTGACCTCCGTGTGTGGGAGACAGACCAGCGGGAGCAGTGACCTCCGTGTGTGGGAGACAGACCAGCGGAGCAGCAGTGACCTCCGTGTGTGGGAGACAGACCAGCGGGAGCAGCAGTGACCTCCGTGTGTGGGAGACAGACCAGCGGGCGCAGCAGTGACCTCCGTGTGTGGGAGACAGACCAGCGGGAGCAGCAGTGACCTCCGTGTGTGGGAGACAGACCAGCGGAGAGCAGCAGTGATCTCCGTGTGTGGGAGACAGACCAGCGGGCGGAGCAGGTGGGCTCCGTGTGTGGGAGACAGACCAGCGGGAGCAGCAGTGACCTCCGTGTGTGGGAGACAGACAGCGGGCGAGCAGTGGCTCCGTGTGTGGGAGACAGACCAGCGGGCGGAGCAGTGACCTCCGTGTGTGGGAGACAGACCAGCGGGAGCAGCAGTGACCTCCGTGTGTGGGAGACAGACCAGCGGGCGCAGCAGTGACCTCCGTGTGTGGGAGACAGACCAGCGGGCAGCAGTGACCTCCGTGTGTGGGAGACAGACCAGCGGGCGCAGCAGTGACCTCCGTGTGTGGGAGACAGACCAGCGGGAGCAGCAGTGACCTCCGTGTGTGGGAGACAGACCAGCGGGAGCAGCAGTGGCCTCCGTGTGTGGGAGACAGACCAGCGGGAGCAGCAGTGACCTCCGTGTGTGGGAGACAGACCAGCGGGAGCAGCAGTGACCTCCGTGTGTGGGAGACAGACCAGCGGAGCAGCAGTGACCTCCGTGTGTGGGAGACAGACCAGCGGGCGGAGCAGGTGGGCTCCGTGTGTGGGAGACAGACCAGCGGGCGGAGCAGTGACCTCCGTGTGTGGGAGACAGACCAGCGGGCGGAGCAGTGACCTCCGTGTGTGGGAGACAGACCAGCGGGAGCAGTGACCTCCGTGTGTGGGAGACAGACCAGCGGACGCAGCAGTGACCTCCGTGTGTGGGAGACAGACCAGCGGGAGCAGCAGTGACCTCCGTGTGTGGGAGACAGACCAGCGGGAGCAGCAGTGACCTCCGTGTGTGGGAGACAGACCAGCGGGCGAGCAGGTGGCCTCCGTGTGTGGGAGACAGACCAGCGGGCGGAGCAGGTGGGCTCCGTGTGTGGGAGACAGACCAGCGGACGCAGCAGTGACCTCCGTGTGTGGGAGACAGGCCAGCGGGAGCAGCAGTGACCTCCGTGTGTGGGAGACAGACCAGCGGGCGGAGCAGGTGGGCCTCCGTGTGTGGGAGACAGACCAGCGGACGCAGCAGTGACCTCCGTGTGTGGGAGACAGACCAGCGGGCGGAGCAGGTGGCTCCGTGTGTGGGAGACAGACCAGCGGGCGGAGCAGTGACCTCCGTGTGTGGGAGACAGACCAGCGGGAGCAGCAGTGACTTCCGTGTGTGGGAGACAGACCAGCGGGCGGAGCAGTGACCTCCGTGTGTGGGAGACAGACCAGCGGGAGCAGTGACCTCCGTGTGTGGGAGACAGACCAGCGGACGCAGCAGTGACCTCCGTGTGTGGGAGACAGACCAGCGGGAGCAGTGACCTCCGTGTGTGGGAGACAGACCAGCGGGAGCAGCAGTGACCTCCGTGTGTGGGAGACAGACCAGCGGGAGCAGCAGTGACCTCCGTGTGTGGGAGACAGACCAGCGGGCGCAGCAGTGACCTCCGTGTGTGGGAGACAGACCAGCGGGAGCAGCAGTGACCTCCGTGTGTGGGAGACAGACCAGCGAGAGCAGCAGTGATCTCCGTGTGTGGGAGACAGACCAGCGGGCGGAGCAGGTGGGCTCCGTGAGTGGGAGACAGACCAGCGGGCGGAGCAGTGACCTCCGTGTGTGGGAGACAGACCAGCGGGCGGAGCAGTGACCTCCGTGTGTGGGAGACAGACCAGCGGGAGCAGTGACCTCCGTGTGTGGGAGACAGACCAGCGGACGCAGCAGTGACCTCCGTGTGTGGGAGACAGACCAGCGGGAGCAGTGACCTCCGTGTGTGGGAGACAGACCAGCGGACGCAGCAGTGACCTCCGTGTGTGGGAGACAGACCAGCGGGAGCAGTGACCTCCGTGTGTGGGAGACAGACCAGCGGGCGGAGCAGGTGGGCTCCGTGAGTGGGAGACAGACCAGCGGGCGAGCAGTGACCTCCGTGTGTGGGAGACAGACCAGCGGGCGGAGCAGTGACCTCCGTGTGTGGGAGACAGACCAGCGGGAGCAGTGACCTCCGTGTGTGGGAGACAGACCAGCGGACGCAGCAGTGACCTCCGTGTGTGGGAGACAGACCAGCGGGAGCAGCAGTGACCTCCGTGTGTGGGAGACAGACCAGCGGGCGGAGCAGTGACCTCCGTGTGTGGGAGACAGACCAGCGGGCGGAGCAGTGACCTCCGTGTGTGAGAGACAGACCAGCGGGAGCAGTGACCTCCGTGTGTGGGAGACAGACCAGCGGGCGGAGCAGTGACCTCCGTGTGTGGGAGACAGACCAGCGGACGCAGCAGTGGCCTCCGTGTGTGGGAGACAGACCAGCGGGAGCAGCAGTGACCTCCGTGTGTGGGAGACAGACCAGCGGGAGCAGCAGTGACCTCCGTGTGTGGGAGACAGACCAGCGGGCGGAGCAGTGACCTCCGTGTGTGGGAGACAGACCAGCGGGAGCAGCAGTGACCTCTGTGTGTGGGAGACAGACCAGCGGGAGCAGCAGTGACCTCCGTGTGTGGGAGACAGACCAGCGGGCGGGTCAGTGACCTCCGTGTGTGGGAGACAGACCAGCGGGCGGAGCAGTGACCTCCGTGTGTGAGAGACAGACCAGCGGGAGCAGTGACCTCCGTGTGTGGGAGACAGACCAGCGGGCGGAGCAGTGACCTCCGTGTGTGGGAGACAGACCAGCGGACGCAGCAGTGGCCTCCGTGTGTGGGAGACAGACCAGCGGGAGCAGCAGTGACCTCCGTGTGTGGGAGACAGACCAGCGGGAGCAGCAGTGTCCTCCGTGTGTGGGAGACAGACCAGCGGGCGGAGCAGTGACCTCCATGTGTGGGAGACAGACCAGCGGGAGCAGCAGTGACCTCCGTGTGTGGGAGACAGACCAGCGGGCGGAGCAGTGACCTACGTGTGTGGGAGACAGACCAGCGGGAGCAGCAGTGACCTCCGTGTGTGGGAGACAGACCAGCGGGAGCAGTGACCTCTGTGTGTGGGAGACAGACCAGCGGGAGCAGCAGTGACCTCCGTGTGTGGGAGACAGACCAGCGGGCGGAGCAGTGACCTCCGTGTGTGGGAGACAGACCAGCGGGCGCAGCAGTGGCCTCCGTGTGTGGGAGACAGACCAGCGGGAGCAGCAGTGACCTCCGTGTGTGGGAGACAGACCAGCGGGCGGAGCAGTGACCTCCGTGTGTGGGAGACAGACCAGCGGGCGGAGCAGTGACCTCCGTGTGTGGGAGACAGACCAGCGGGCGCAGCAGTGGCCTCCGTGTGTGGGAGACAGACCAGCGGGAGCAGCAGTGACCTCCGTGTGTGGGAGACAGACCAGCAGGCGGGTCAGTGACCTCCGTGTGTGGGAGACAGACAGCGGGAGCAGCAGTGACCTCCGTGTGTGGGAGACAGACCAGCGGGAGCAGCAGTGACCTCCGTGTGTGGGAGACAGACCAGCGGGAGCAGCAGTGACCTCCGTGTGTGGGAGACAGACCAGCGGGCGGAGCAGGTGGGCTCTGTGCATAGGAAGGAACTGGGCTCACGGGTTCTGGAGGCTGACAGGACCCCCAAGCCATCTGTCACGTGCAGGTGGAAGACAGGAGAGCAGGGGTGTATGCCCAGGGGGCGGGGGGGCAGCAGGAGATGGCGTGGCAGCTCAGGCTGAGAGGGACAGCCACCACCGGCTCTGTTCAGGCTACGGGCAGACAAGGCCCACGCCCCTGGGGAGACATCTGCTTGGCTCAGTCTACAGGTGGAAATGCTGATCTCACCGGAAACGCCCTCCCAGACACACCACACAAACATCAGAGCCAGCGTCTGTCGCCCGGGGCCGAGGCACGTGGACGGTCCCGTTCATTAGCCGTCACCTGCTGAGCAGGCCCGGCCATGGAAACGTGGCATCTGGGAGGCCAGGCCTGGTCCCGCCCCACCTCTCTCCACAGGTCAGTGGACAGAGGGCTGGACTGGCTGACCTCCTGGCTCCGCTGCCCGTGCCCACCCTGCCCCCCACTATGCTGACCACAAGGCTCTCAGATTGAGAGGCCTGGCAGAGATCCCACCCCCCACCCCTGGGAACTTCATCTCCTTGGTCCAATTTGATGGTCACCTAACCGTTTTCACAACTTTCCCTGGAAGTCTGCCTCCCAGCAGTGCTGGCTGGAGTCTGCCTACCTGTTTCTGTCCATTCAAATGCAAACATCTCTTTGTTTCCAAGTTTTGCCTTCCCTAATTCGAGGCAGGAAAGAAGGGACCTCGGGACCAAGAGGGGCTCTCGGCCCAAGGACACTAGGAGTAGACCTGGAGGATGCTTTCCGGCCAGGGGGCCTGTGGCATCCCCTCCAGCCCCCGTCTCTCTGGGCTCCGGAACAAGGCCAAGAACACCGCATCAGCAGATGCCCGAGTCCGAGATAAGCACGAAGCTTCACTGATAAGAGGTAAATATTGATGGATGTGAATACCAGGTCAGTATTGACCTCCAGGACAATGCACCTAACGTTGGCATACGTGTGCTCGAACACAGCACGGGCTCCCACAGTCTGCGCTCGGGGGCCTGGCCACGCGGGAGCCTCTGACGCTGGCAGAAGGGTGACCTGCGATTTCCAGAAGTGCCCACAGGGAGTCCTGGCAGAAAGCTCTGTCACCGAGAAGTGGGTGCCAAAATGCTGAGGGTCAGGGCCTGGAACTGTGTGACCGCACAGAGCGCAGCAGGTGCCAGCGTGTTTGCTTTTGGCCGAGTCCACCTGGAGGTGATGGAAGTCCAGCCAGATGCACCGGTACACACCGGCCTGCCTGGTCGTGGCCTTGACCACTGGCTGTGTGTTCAGTGCCCGGCCGTGTGCAGAGCACGGTCCCTGACCTTCGGGGCAGGATGTCACAGGCCCTGGGGGTTAGGACCAGCTCCGTGGTCACCCGCCCTACTGCCTCCTCGTCACGAGGGGCGGCCCCACTTGATGGGCGCAGTGCTGCCCGTTTGCTTAGAAAGAGAAGCTGCAGGGAACCAGGTGGGCACATAAATGCAGGTATTCGCCTCCCACAGCCACATCAACATTACAGCTAAAATACAGAGCCTCCGCCACTCGGAGCCGCCTGGAAGCCGAACGGAAGTCCTACAACCAGAGGACTAAAGGAAAAAGCTCACTGAGACTGGTAGGAGGGGTGGAGACGGTGAATGGAAGGTCTGACACCTTCTGTGAAGTTTTCTTAATCGGGAAGGAGATCGCCAAGGCCTCCTGTGAGGAGTGAGGGGTCCCAGCCCCCCAGCCCCCCAGCCCGGGGTTCAGCGCCGGGAAGAGAAGTCCCCGTAACTTCGGGCTGTAAAAACCAGCAGGGATGTGGCTGAGTGACACGGAGGCTGCTGGAGCCCCAGGCAGTTCTTTTTAAAACATATTTTTTATTGATTTCAGAGAGGAAGGGTGAGGGAGAGAGAGAGAAACATCAGTGAGAGAGTCATTAATCAGCTGCCTCCTGGCTTGTTCCCCCTACTGGGGATTGAGCCAGCAACCCCAGCATGGACCCTGATAGGAAATCGAACTCGGGACCCTTCAGTCCACAGGCATAGGGTGGTGAAGGCCTGGGGTGGGGCAGGAACTGGACTGAGGGGGCAATGAGGGGGAAAGGGAGACATCTGTAACCCTCTACCTCTCTTCCTCTCTTTCTAAAAATCTATTCTATCTAATAAAAGAGAAACATGCAAATTACTGTACCTTCGCTATGCAACCAGCCAATCAAGAACAGGAGGGTGGGAGGGCGGGGCGGTGTGGCATGTGGGAGGGTGGGGTGGTGGCAGAACGGGAGGCCGGCGGGGGGCGTGGCTGTGGCGAAGGACTGAAGTCACCCCTCTGGAGGCTACCCAAGGTCTTATATCAGCCCTGATGTTGGGCTCCTTCCCCCGACCATAAGTTCCCAACACACTTCCAGCCAGAGTTATAGGGGGCTTCTTCTGTTTTTAAGGCATCACCACATCCAGTGCCTGCCAGACCCCTGTGAAAGCACTACTCCTTAGGTCCGGGGTGCTGGGAGCTGAAGCAGAGAGGCTGTGAGGCCCAACTTACCCAGGATGTTGGCCCCCATCACCCCCTCCCAATTATCCTGGCCCAGCCTTCCCTACACATACCTGCTCACAGAGAGTGTGAGGTGGTGGTGGCAGTGGGACGGGAGGCCCCTCCCCCAATCCAGAGGGGCTTGACAGGGGACCTCAGGCTTGACCCCCATCCCGGTACCAGGCCAGGAGACCTGAGGCCATGTGCACCATCCAGTGGGGCTTGATGGGGGACCTCAAAGTGTACTTCCCGTCCTGGTGCTGGGCTAGGGGACCTCCGGCTGCTCCCCCCCCTCCCCAGATCCTGGCTGGAGGACCTCAGCCCGAGCCTCCCACCTAGTGCGGCTTGACAGGGGACTGCAGGCCACACTCCCAACCTAGCAGGGCTTGACAGGGGACCTCAAGGTGAGCTTCCCATCCTGTTGCTGGGTTAGGGGACCTCAGACTGTTCTCTTCACCTGCCAGGGCTTGACAGGGGACCTCAGGCTTTGCCCCCACCTGACAGGGCTTGACTGGGGACCTCAAGCCGCACCCCCACCCCGGCACCAGGCTGGGGGATCTCAGTCCATACCCTCTGCCCCAGCACCAGGCCAGGGGACCTGAGGCTGTGCCCCTCCTGCCTGGTTGGACTTGACAGGAGACCTCGGCTGTGCCTCCCACTCAGCGGGGTTTCACAGGGGACCTGAGCCTGCGCCCCTGTGCCAGTGAGGATTGATAGGGGACCTGAGGCTATGCCTCCCTCCCGGTGCTGAGCCAGGGAACCTGAGGCTGTGCTCCTTTGACTGGTGGGCTTGATAGGGGATTTCAGGTCATGTCTCCCACCTGGTGGGACTTGATGGGGGACCTCAGGCCATGCCCCCCATCCTGGTGCTGGGCCAGGGGACCTGAGTACGCCCCCTGCCCTGCAGGGCTTGACAAGTGTGGGACTGGTAGGGTCTGGATCTATCCCAATGTTGGGGGGGAGGTGGCTGGGTCTGGGTCTCACGTGATTTTGAGGCACATGTGAGTGAGTGGGGACTTGACTCTGGGTCCTGTGGTGTGCCTCAGACTCTGACAGGAGGAAGGTTTTCATACATTTTACTAATTTTCTTCAGTCTCTGATACTTCTATTATAGAGAAAGAGCAAATAGCAATATTAAATTATTTCCTCTAATTAATACCCTTTTCATGTGCACAAATTTTGTGCATTGGACCACTAGTGGGAAAATATCTTCGTGAGGATTAACAACAAGAGGAAGATCAGGGAAAAGAAGGTGGAACGTAAGACTGGGCGGTTCTATCTATGGACTTCCCCCTGTGATTCAGGAAAAGGTGGACATGACTCAGTTTTGAAGGGAGGGTCCTACTGCCCATCTCCCCCAGGCCCTGGGAGTACATCTGCCAACCCCCTCCCGCCTCTCCTTCAGGGACAGATGGATCCCGAGGCCCAGGGTCCCCTCCTGAAGGTCACCTTGGTTTCCTGCTCCGAGTCTAGTGTGTCCTACCAGAGCCACTCCACTGAGTCAGCTGGAGGCAGCCAAATGCCCATGCGACCCTCAGCCCGGCCTCAAAAGTCGTCTGACCGACTCTGAGGAACTTCAGAAGCAGGGTGCCCAAGCTTGCTCAGAGACCGAGGACCTGGGCTCAGGCAGATGTGGGGCCAACGGTGAGGGACCCCTCTCCTACCTCCCCCATCCAGGGATTGGCTCTGGTTCTCCAGGCGTGCAAGTGGGGAAGGCCTGGTCCACCCAGGGGATGCCATCGTAGCATCCCCATGGCGACCTCATCGCCATGGTGACAGGAAACGTAGCTGATGGATTCTAGTTGCAGCACAGCGGCCCTCAGAGGTCATCCATTCCACCCTGCAGTTCCCTGGGAAGCAGAGACCCGGAGAAGCTGCCGCTTCAATGATCGAGGATCGGGTCAGCAGAGTGCCTCCATGCCGACAGCTGTGCGGGGAGCTGGCGCTGCTGAAGGCCTCAGAAGCGAGCAGGGCCTGAGTCCTCAACTGCTGCTCCTGAGGCATGGGCACCCTCTCTCACTGCTCCCAGGTGTGGGCGGAAGTGACTGGGTTGAGCAGAAGCTCAAGGAGGGTTTGGGGCTAGGGAATGATGACATCACCTGATTTATGTTTATTCTAAAATATCATTTAGGGGTTGGGGGACCCACAGGAAGCAGGAGACGAGCGGGGGATGGGAGCTTCCATGATGGCCAGGCCAGAGGTGTGTGTGCAGGACAGGGGTGCTGGCGGGGGTTGGGGGTGGGTGGGGTGGTGGTCCCAAGAGGTGGCTTTTAAATTAGCACCAAAGGACTTGCTCTGCATTAGATGTGGGATGTGGAGGAAAGAGGACGTTTATGGGTGAGCATAGAGGTCATAGGGCAAGGACGGGGTGGGCACCTCCAATAGAAAGGTATCGCTGAGTTGATGCCTGCTTTAGTAGCGTCCCCTCACAATTCAAGTCTGCCCTGACCCTCTTTCCTTGTTTGGAAGTGGGGCTTTTGCAGACATAATTAGGTTAAAATGAGGTCACACTGGGCCAGGGAAGGCCCTAAATCCAATGATTATTGTCCTTGTGAGCTGAGAGAGAGCGACACGGAGCCACATGAGGAGGGACAGGGACTGGGTGATGAATCTAATGCCAAGGAGCTAACAGCAAGGATTGGAACCGCTGGGAGTTGGCAGGGGTGGAGGACCCTCCCAGAGCCCAAAGCGGGCACATGACAGCTCAGCTGCATCTTGACCTTGGGCTTCTGGCCTGCAGCCAGGGGAGACTACAGCTCCTGCTTACACCCCAGGTTGTTCTGTCAACCTACTCAGGAGCCGAGGAGCAGCTGCAGCTGCCTTGGCCGTGGCCGGTACTAATCCACTAACTTCCCTGCCTGCGCTGGCTGGTAGCTCTTTACATTGCAAATATAATTTGCACTCTCTGGTTGTTGGTGAGGTTGATCAGCCTTCCCTATATTTATTGGGCAAAGTTTTATTTATTTTCTTCTGGTTTCCTATTCATGTATTTTGCCCACTTTTCTTTTGGGTTGTTTGTTTATTAATTTGTAAAGATTATAGATTCATCCTCACTCCAAAATGATAGTTTCCTCTCCAGGATTTGAACCTTAGTAGTGTGTGTTTTATGTTTCATTTTAATTAATCTGGAGCTGATTTAGGGGCATAGTGGGAAGTGGTTCTCCATTTTATTTTCCAAACTAGGGGCCCGGTGCAAGTTTGTGCACTTGGACAGGGTTCCTTAGCCTGGCCTGCACCCTCTTGCAGTCAAGGAGCCTTCAGAGTTGTAGTCTCCCCTGGCTGCAAGCCTGAGGGGAGCAGGCCTAAGCCGGCAGTCGGACATCCTTAGCGCTACTGTGGAGGTGGGAAAGGCTCCTGCCACTACCTCTGTGCTCCCCAGCCATGAGCCCAGATTCTGGCTGAGCGCTACTCGCCTGGTGGGAGCGCACTGACCACCAGGGGACAGCTTCTGCATTGAGAGTCTGCCACCTGGTGGTCAGTGTGTGTCATAGTGACAGTCATTCAGCCATTTGGTTGATTTGCATATTAGCCTTTTATTATATAGGACTAAGGGCCCGGTGCACAAAATTCATGCACTTGGGATGAGAGGTCCCTCAGCCCAACCTATCCCCTCTCACATACTGGGAATCCTCAGGGGTTGTCCTACTGACGGCTCACCTCTGGCCTGCCCAAGGCCTAAAGCCTCTGACTGAGGTTCTGATTGAGGCTTTAGGCCTTGGGCACCCAGCCATCACCTTGCAATGGGGCCGATGGCTGGCTTCATTCCAGCCACGACCCAACTCCCCAACAGCTTGTGTCTGCTAGCATGGGCCTTGACCCCCCCTTCCTCCCCCCCCCTGCCCAGGCCTTCTCCCTGGCCAGCAGGCACTGGCCACCTCGGCCCTGCCCCCCATGGCCCTGGCCTCCTGGACCCTGCTTCCCTCCTGACCCTGGCTACCTTAGCCCAGCCCCCCACTGCCCTGGCAAACTCAGTCCCACTCCCATGGTCCTGGCAGCCTCGGCCCTGCCCCCCGTGGCCCCAGCTGCCTTGGCCCTGCTTCCACACAGCCCTGCCCACCTCGGCTCCACTCCCCCACAGCCCAGGCTGCCTCGGCCTCACCCCCTGCAGCCTGGGCCACCTCGGCCCCACCTCCCACGGCCTGGGCAGTGTGTTTGCTGGCTGGCTCCGCCCCAGCTCCTGATTGGCTGGTGGGCATGGCTAGTGGGCATGGCTTGTGGGTATAGCGAAGGTGCGGTCAATTTGCATATTACTCTTTTATTAGGTCTAAAGGCCCAGTGCATGAAATTTGTGCATGAGTGACAGGGGATGTCCCTCAGCCCAGCCCAATCTGGGACCCCTCGAAGGATGTCCAACTGCCTCTTTAGGCCTGATCATGATAGGATTGGGCCTAAATGGGCAGTTAGACATCCCTCTCACAATCCAGGACTGTTGGTTCCCAACTGCTCTCTTGCCTGCCTTCCTGATTGCCCCTAACCACTTCTGCCTGCCAGCCTGATCACCACCTAACTACTCCCCTGCCAGTGTCTTTGCCCCTAACTGCCCTCCCCTGCTGGCCTGGTCCCCCTCAACTGCTCTCCCCTACAGGCCTGGGTCCCCTCCAACTGCCCTCCTCTGCAGGCCTGATTGCCCCCAACTGCCCTCTTCTGCCTGCCTGGTCACCCCTAACTGCCCTCCCCTGCAGGCCTGGTCCCTGCCAACTGCCCTCCCCTGCTGGCCATCTTGTGTCCACATGGGGGCGGTCATCTTTGACCACATGGGGGCAGCCATCTTGTGTGTTCACATTCATAAGAGTTACGTTTATTGTTAATTCTAACTCTAACGGCTTCAAAAATGCTTTTCTTTTATCTCATTTCATGTTTTTGGCTGAAAAAGCACCTCATCTCAGATGAAGGTGCGATCGCTGCCTTTGCCTCTGGTTTGATTGTTAAGTTGCTAAAGTAACTGTTGGGTAACTCTCTTGACCAGAACCATGGGCGGTCCCTCAGTGGTCCCAGTGACCACCCCCACCCGCATCCCGGGTGGTCCCTCCATCATCAGCCAGAGCTGGTCTGAGCAGCCAGCCAGCAACAGCAGAGAGGGTGGCCTGTGACCAGGAGAGACTGTGACTGTCACTGCCACTGTGCCCTGGCTCTGCCAGCATCCGTCAGATGGAAACGGCCACACACACACCCCTGTCCCCATCCTCACTGGCCTCTCCCCGAGCGGGACCGGGGCAACATGCCCCAAACACAGAGCTCCCCTTCGTCCCCCTGTGGGTCTAATCTACTTCGGGCATCACCCCACGATTTGTTCAATCTGAACATTCATTAACTTTGCTACTAAGCTTTGTTCAGCTTATTGGTGAGGTCTGGCCACTCCAGGACCCAGACAGAATTCGGAACGACAGAGCCTTCTCTCTGGACAGGCGTGCCTCACCACCAGATTGCTCCGCCTCGGGCTGCAATTACCCACCCATTACAGCCAGAGGAGTCGGTCCCCGCTTCCCGGCTCACCGCCAGTCCCCAGCTTCATTGGCAACGCTAAGTGGGTGGCAGGGAGGCGCTGTGTGGTATGATCCCTGTCTGCCTGGGGGTGTGGGAGATAACAGGGGGACAGCGGTGGCGTGCCTTTGCCGCTTTCGCAGCCTCGGTAGTGGACACGGCACGGCTCTTCGTGGGGGGCCAGCCGGTGTGTGGAGACGTTAGCAGCTCCTGGTCTCTCTCCACCAAATGCTGGCATCACTCCTCCAGCTGTGACGACCCAAAGTGCCCTGGGGGACGAGAGCGCCCTACTGGAACCAGTGGCGAGACCCTGTGTAGGGTTAGAGTGGTTTCCGTGCAGCCTGGGTCCGTGCGCCTTCCCCCGTGGTTAGTTATATTTTGATGTTGCCATGTTTCCACGCCACTGGCTGACATGACTTGTCAAACATCTTGCGAAGTCCAGCTGCAGATTCCATACCAGCCCTCTCTCTGCCAAGCATGTCAGGTGGGCAGGGGATGAGGGCAGTGGCTTGTTCGTCCTGTGGGCTGGCCACTGGGGTAGGGCGCTCGGTGAGACCTCGGGCATGAGGTCACTCTGACACGGGAAGCCCGTCCACACGGAAGCGTGGCGCTGGGCCCTGGACGGCGCGGGACGGAGTCAGGAGCAGAGACAGGTCGCTTGGTTGTTCCTCGTCCTCCCAAGGGTTTCCCGCCGAGTCACCGGGCAGTGGCTGCGCAGGGAAGTGGTCACTTGTCAAGCGGCAAAGCACCGAGCGCAGGGGTTGTGGTGGACGGGAGCCCTCGGCTGCTCCCCGGGGGACCCCAGGTCCCTGAGACTGAGGCGAAGAAGGTGCATAAAATGACGTGCTGCCTGTGTTTGTGCCTCACGCTGTATGTCGTGCCCAGACTGGCTTTAATGGGACCAGAGTCTTTATAAGCCCGAGATGATGGGGTCACAGCTGTGGCATGACCTGGGGTGGCAGACTGGGACCCAGACGGCGCGGGTGCTTCCTGCCGCCGTAACGAGCCAGCTCAGAGTGGTGCCTGCTCAGAGGCCTCCCTCTGTTCCTCTCCTGGCTCAATTTCTGCAGCTTTTCTGTAGATGCGTCATTGTGGCACCTTTCATTTCTTCTCCGGAATGAAAAAAAGGTGTACCTTACCAGAGAATGCCTGGGAGAGTGTAATAGTACCAATTTGTCTGACTCTGCTGGGGCCTGTTCCATCCGTCCGTGTCTTTCAAGCCCTGGGCACTCAGCACACGCCTGTGGTTTTAGAGTCCAGGACACTCTGCTGGCTGGCAGGGGCAGGGCGCGACGTGGCCAGGTGTGGGCTGGCCGAGGTCCGAACGGCCACACGGACCTCCGGGCAGACTTTGCCCCGACCTGAGCCTGGGCTGCCCTGCCACCTGTGCGGGGGGAGGTGGATGCTGTCAACTTCCTTCTTCAGGGACCAGAGCTGTTTTCCACTCCGACTCCTCGCTGAGGCCAGCAGCTGTGTGGTGTCTGACCACCCGAGAACGCCACGCAGGAGGGAGCCCAGGCTAGTCTCAGAGGGAGAAAGGGTGTCCAGCCAGCCCCAGGGCCACCCACTGAGGCCCACGCATGTGAGTGAGCACATTAGTGTCCTGTGGCTGCTGTTCAAATGGAGAAGAACCAAAGGCAGAGCAGGTGGGAATCCCAGGGCCCCCCGTACCCCTACCCTAGGGACCCTGGCCCAAGGTTATTTTCCAGATTCTGGTAAGAACCCCTGAAGGGGTAGCCAACCAGGAGGACTCACCACAACCCCAGGCAAGCATGGCTAACTCTCCATCTCCTGGTGACAGATGGTGATGTGATGAATTTTGCGTGTCAACGTGGCTGGGCCATGTCCCATATATTTGGTCAAACCCAATCTTGATGTTTTCTGTGAGGGTATTTTTATCAGATAAGATTAACCCTTAAATCAACAGTCCCAAGAGGGCAGACTGCCCGCCATAATGTGGTGGGCCTTGTCTAACCAGCTGAAGGAGTTAAGAGGAAAAGACTGAGGTCTCTGACAGAGAGGGTTCAGCCAGCAGAGGGCCTTTGGACTAAGCTCTCCCCTGGGCCCCAGCCCCACAATCACAGGAGACAATTCTTTAGGGTACGCCCCCCTCATGTGGTCTCCCTCCCACAGCAGCAGAACCAGATACTGAGGTTCATGGGTCATCAAATCCTCCTGGGGATCAGGCCTTCCTGCTGTGGGAAGCTCCTCCCCTTCTCCCCTCACCCTCTCTCTCCCTCCTTCTTTGGGGCTCCCAGCCTCAGCACTGGCTGCCCCTCCCACTCCCTAGCGAGGTCAACACTCAGCTGTATGGATGACTTGCTGAAGGGCCCAGAGGAGCCCTGGGTTCGGTGGATCTAAACCGTCTGAGCAGCGTGCATTGCAGGCAGAGCATCTCAATCAGATGCTGAAATCCCTGAAGAGAGGAGGGAGACCGGACCAGGAAGGTGCATTTCCCTGGAAAAGAGCTGTGCTGCCTTCTTCTAAAGCTGAAGGGACTGCGCAGCCTCCCCAGCCAGCGCCTGGGCGGGGCTCCTGGGACCACCCTGCTGCGTTGGGTGTCCTCCAGTGGCTGCGGCTGGAACTGCGGGGTCCTGCCTGGGACAAACTGGGCCATGGAGGCAAGGACAGCTTGGATCAGCCACTTGCTTTAATGACTGTGACCCCTGAGTACCTGAGCTCCTGGCTCTCTGCAGGCAGAGAGGGGCCTTCCTTGCCAGAAAAGCCCAGGGCAAAGGAGGGGGAGAGAGAGTCACCCAAGTTGGGGAAAATAATGGCTTACTTTGCCTAATTGCTTAACTTAAAAAAAATCTTCAGGTCACCCGAGATATGTGATCAGTACCGGGACCCCGCCAGCAGGCGAGGGGACCCCAAGGCAGGTGTTGGACGTGGAGGCCACAGGGGCATAGACTACAAAGGAGACAGGACTGAACCTCACATCACCCTGTTTGGCCCCGGAGGATGGCTGGTTAGCCAGAGACCGGTAAGATTCCTCAGGGAAGGAACAACCTAAGACAGGCACAGTCGCAGAGGGGCCAACAGGAGAGAACTAAAAGAGCAACAGAGATGGGGCACAGACCCTCATCCACAAACCTTGCAGGGGCTTGAACTCTCACCCCTCCTGAGGAAGCTCTCCTACCCCCACGGCTGCTATGCCTCCCACGCACAACTCACACCGGGACCAAGGTGGCAGACAGAGACTCGGCCAGCAATAGCTGCCCTATATATAAATTGAGTTTATTACCAGGAATGCTCAGGACCTACTCAAAAATGCAAATATTCCTTTCCACAAGTATTTACTGGGTAAACTAAGATTTCTGCTTGAGTATTAAAATTGACAGTAAAATAGTAATCAAGTTTTCAGATTAATTTAAATTGGGCAAGTGAAATAAGTGAATACTCAAGAAAATCTAACTGTACTGGACAAAAAGCTTTTCCTAAAAACATTAACTAAAATATCTATTAGTAGTTCATCTCACTGTAAAATTTCCTAACATCCAAAGAACCTAAAGCAGTCATATTTGTGTGCAAAAATTAAAATTTAAAATTACCAAGACTGCAAGATAAAATTTCCAAAAGCCCCTATTAACCAAAAAAAGGGGGGGGGGAGGCAGTGGGGTAATATCATGTAAGGAAAAATATCCTATAAGTAAAATACATGTAGAAAATTCTTACTCCAGAAAAGAAAATTCCATTTGTAAAACCAACTGCAGGACACCCATGAAAAAACACACATGGTGTCAAAATAAGCCAAAGGAAAATCATTTAAGCAAAAATAAAAAGAATCCCAAGTCTATTTTGCAGAGAGGATCCCTTTGTTAACTTTTGGTCGAGAATGTGTTTGTGTGTTTTCAGAGAACAACTCCAAGACCATGTGGGTTCCTGTGACAGTGAGGAACTGACTGGTCTGTTCCAGCCACGAGGACGGTCCAGAGATGGGGGACGCTGACGACACCTTGCCATGCTAGCAGTCGGCAGCTGTGCGTGTCTGCAGGCGGCCCAGGACCATACTAGAGAGGATGGATCTTGCATTGCCACGATGTGTCCACCATCTGGATACCATTGCTGACATGTACACATGAAGAACTATTTGACATTGAAACTGGGACTCAGAACAGTTGGACATTGAAACTGACACTCAAATTTTTTTGTTCTTATACGTTTGTTTTCAGTATGCAGAGGCAAGATAGTTTTGAAGAAAAGAAACAGGGGGAAGTGATTGATATAGAGGCAGGGTGGCCTCGAACAGGCTGTCAAGCTACAGGGGGAAGGCTGGAGTGGATGGGAGGCAGATGCTGGGGGAGATCAACCGAAGGACTTGTATGCATACATATGAGCATAACCAATGAATGAAAGACACTGGGGCAGGGAGTAGGGCAGGTGGGGACATGTGCTGGGGGGTAAGGGAGATTGGGGGGAGGATATTGGGGGGGAAGGAAAACATATGTACTACTATTAAATATAAGTTATATTGAGTTTAAAAAAAATAAAAAAAAATCTTCACCTAAGGCTATGTTTTTATTGATTTTAGAGAGGAAGGGAGAGAGAGAAACATTGATGTGAGAGAGAAACATCCATCAGTTGCCTTCTTTCTGCACCTCAACTGGGGATCGGACCCGAAACCTCAGTGTGTGCCCTGACTGGGAATTGAACCTGAAACCTTTTGGTATCCAGGGCGATGCTCCAACCACTGAGCAGCCTGGCCAGTGCCTGGTTGCTTCACTTCTGATACCAGGACAGCTTTCTAAGAAGCTCCTTGAACAATTACAGGCCCTGCCGTTCCTCATCAGCTGCCACCCCACCCCTGGGGAGTGTGACTTGGTCTATTTGACCAGGTAAACCTGCAGGGGGACTTGCTATAATTTCACAGCCAGTCGGGAAGGTGACGAGGCACGGTCTCCAGGTGCCCTTTCCTGGGTGACCAGGAGTCTGCTTCACAGCGGCGTGGACCAGCTCTTCATGCTCCGGATCGCTTGGTGCGGAGTTGGGCGTTGCTCCCCGTGCACTGGTCTTGGGGAGCTCAGAATGAAAGCATCCCTTACTCCATGGTCCTTAGGAGGGGGCTAATGGTGACTAAATGGGCTATTTCTGGCAGTGTCTGTCACCATCCCTCGGGGGGGGGGGGGAGGTGAGGTTCAGACATGACCGGCCTCAGAGCTGTGCCAGGAAGTGCTTTTTCGGGGTTCTCTGCTGGGCAGCTTTCGGGGTCACTCAGGGAGGGCAGCAGGTGCGGGATCCCTGCCCTCTAAGGACTTCCCTCCACCGTGACCCCGTGTCTCCTGAACGCGCTGAGAGGGGAGGGGAAGAGTCACGAGGTCGAGACAAGGACTGAGCAAGCGGTGGCTGCCACAGCCTGCAGCCCCTCTGGGCATTGCTCTCCCCCAGCTTGGCCGATGCCGTGTCTGTCTGCATGAAAGGGGTTTCAGCATCGGCATTTCGGGAGTTTAGTGTGTATCCAGACAGGCGTGGGCATGGTCCCTGGGGCTGAGCCGGTGACAGGCTGGGTCTCGGGTCCTGCCGTTGTGGCTCTGGGCTCCCAATGGGCCCCGCCCGCTCTGAGGGGTCCCATCCTTCAGGTTCGGTCAGGGATGCAGCCTCTCAGGCATCACCCCCTCATCCAGCTGGGCCCCAACTCAGCCAAGGTTCCTTCTCTCTCTGTCTCGGGAAGGGAGGCTCCGCAGCCCCTCCTGCTGAGAGGGGACATCCTCAACCTGAAGTCTGGGTGTCCTTCCTGGGCAGTGACCACACGGGCTCCTTAGAGTGACCATACCGTGCTGTGTACTAGTGTCCCTGTGCGGCCACAACAAACACCGCCTGGCGGGGGCGGGCGGGGGCGCAGAGCAGCCACCGCTCACTCGCCCAGAGCTCCGGAGGCCAAAGTCCCAAATCCAGGGCCTGGAGGCTCCTTTGGGAGCCCCGAGGAGTCTCCATCCCTAGCCTCCTGGTGTCGGTGGTGGCCCCAGGCCCGGCCCCCAGAGGCCTGCAGACGCCTGTCGGTGCTGACCCACCACAGGCCTGCTTCTCACTGTCCTCCTCTGTCTCCTCTTCAAAGGACACTGGCCAGGGGCTCGGGCCGCCCGGCACTGAATGACCTCATGTCAAGACCCTTCACCGAATCCCTCCCGCAGAGACGCTTTTTCATAAAGGTCACGTGCAGACTCTGCATGGACATGTCTCATGGGGACCATCACTCCACAGACCAGATGGGCACCTGCTTCCAAGAATGTCTGCCCCTGCCCCAGGCCTATGGTGGCCGCTGTCGACCTTGACCTCCGAGCAGCACCAGGAGCTCTGCGTTTCCTTCTCACAGGCCTGTGGCTGCGGATCTGCTGGGGCTGCCGGCCGGTGGCCTGGCTCCTGGCTGGGGGTCGGGCACAGGTATCTCTTCATGCACCTGGCCCGGCGCCTTCCCAGCCACATTCTCCTGGGGGAATCCGTTGGCACACGAGAGGTAAAGACAAACCCCAGCTCATTTGAGCCCCTGCTTTTGCTGTGTCCTCTATGTCCCCTTGTGGAGCCCGGCACAGGGGGCGGAGGTCACACGGAAAGGGGTGTGGGCCTGTGACCCCGCTGCTGGCCAGTGTATCCCTGAGAGTCCCCGCTGGGCAGGGTGTGTGGCCCTGGCCCGACAGGATTGCGCCGGAGGTCCTGCAGGAGGACCCGGCCCACACCCCGCCCTGTGCTCAGGGGGAGTCCTTGCGGGCCGCACCAGATCTGCCTCTCGAGCTGGCAGCTCCCCGTGAGCTTCTCCCTCGCTGGGTGCGAGAACATCTGCCCGCGCCCTGTCTCGGCCTGCCTGTCTGTGGAGCAGCGGTTCCGGTCCTTGGCCCACTTTGACGCTGTTCTCAGCACAAGGATTCTTTTAAACCGCGTGGCAGTGTGGCAGCTTCCCCTCCTCCCTGCCTCTGTCTGTGACCGAGAGTCCGCGCTAAGAGAAACCCTCATTTTTTATCTCATCAAACACTGCATGGTTTTGTGTGTGCCTTATAGCTTTGGATTTGTTTGAGAAGTTTTCCCCTTCTTTACAGCCGAAACTGCCGTTTTCCAGTAATTTACCAAAATGACTACCTGATAGGGAGAGCAGAGAGGCCCGCCGGCTGTTCTCTGGCCTTTTCGGGAACAGGGAGTTGCTCCTTTGGCCACAAAACGTGGATCCACAAGAAAGGTGCTGCTGTGGACAGGAAGGGGATGGTGCTGCACAAGGAGTGCCCTACCGGCTTCCCTGGCAACCCCGGAGAGCCTAGTGCCACCAGCATGCAATGGCATCGTGGAGGACAAACAGGTGAGGGTGCTAGTCTCCCAAGAGAATGAGTGTAGGCTGTGAGCATGTTAAGCACAAAGAGGAGACAGCTTCCTGAGCGCATGGAGGGACATGGCCCGGCTGCACTGGGCCCGGCTGCTCCCCCACATGGGAAGGGACAGGACCAGGAAGACAAGGAGACAGGAGGGGAACTGGCTGCACTGGCCCAGCTGCTCGGCACAGCCAGGCTCCTGTGAGAATCTGGAAAGGAGCCAGGACAGGGGACCCACTCCTGTGAGAGACCGCTGTACGGGTGATGTTTCTCTTCCCCCCAAAATAATTAAAGAAAACATTGTGTCCTAAAAAAGAAACAGAAAGCAAAGTTTTCCTCCCTCTCCCAGGCCAGGGGCTCCCTCCCGGACTAGGGGCTCCCTCCCGGACTTGGGGCTCGGCTCTGCCGCGTTCCGCTCACAGGCAGCCTCCCACGCCCGCCTCCACCCGCAGGCCTCGGTGGGCCGGTGTTCATTTCTCTGGGAGAATCCATTTCACTCACTTTAATTTCTCAGTGGGTTCCTGGGGAGCGGGGTTTTCTTCCGCCCACACAGTTCCAGTCCCTGGTGCGGCTTGTAGAGAACTAGAGCTCCAGGCTGGTGGCTGTTTTGGTGAAAATACAGGGTGAGTGGGTGACCCAGCTGTGGCGGAGAAATAAGTCTTGGAAATTGGTTTCCAGCTTTGTGACAGGAGGAACCATTAAGTTGACATTTTGTTCTGCTTGAAGTCAGAGCCTTTATAAGAACAAAAAAAAACCCCTTCCAATTTGCTTCCTGCCCTCTGCCCGGCGGGGAGGGGGAGAGGGGGGCCTTCCGCAGAACCAGCCTGCCCAGCCGCGCCGCGGACTTCCCGCGCACTGGACCACCGGATGCAGACTTGCTTCCTTTTCCTTTTGTGTCCTAAGTGGTTTTACTGCTTCCAGGGAAAACACTGACTTTTTTTTTCTCTCTCTTTCTCTCTTTTTTTTATTGATTTCAGAGACAAAGGGAGAGGGAGAGAGAGAAGCATCAATGATGAGGGCGAATAATTGATCGGCTGCCTCGGCACGCCCCCCTCCCCCCGCCCCCTCCCCGGGGATCAAGCCCGAAACCTGGGCATGTGCGCTGCCTGGGAATTGAACCTGTGGCCTTCTGTTCATGCGCCCACACTCCACCCCTGGGCTACACAGCCAGGCATCCCTTTGTCTGTTTTCTCCTGGACTCACACACCAACCTCCTGCCCTTCCTCTCCTAATTGAGTTAATTGTAGAAAATGGGGAAATTAGAGTAAGCACACATCTGAATGAGTACTTCTTCCCTTTCATTCCACTGAATTTAATTACAGTCCAGCAAATGAGGACAGACCGCGCAGAACCCAGGGGAGTAGGCAGGACCATGAGTGCCTGTAGATGCAGAGGTCAGCGCTGGGATGGACAGGAAAAGGTCAGCACTGGGATGGACGGGCAGAGGTCAGTGCTGGGGTGGACAGGAAGAGGTCAGCAGCTGGGATAGACAGGAAAAGGTCAGCACTGGGATGGACAGGAAAAGATCAGCACTGGGATGGACGGGCAGAGGTCAGCGCTGGGGTGGACAGGAAAAGGTCAGCACTGGAATGGACAGGAAAAGATCAGCGCTGGGATGGACAGGCAGAGGTCAGTGTTGGGATGGACAGGAAAAGGTCAGCACTGGGATGGACAGGAAAAGATCAGCGCTGGGATGGACAGGCAGAGGTCAGCGTTGGGATGGACAGGAAAAGGTCAGCACTGGGGTGGACAGGAAAAGGTCAGCACTGGAATGGACAGGAAAAGATCAGCACTGGGATGGACAGGCAGAGGTCAGCGTTGGGATGGACAGGAAAAGGTCAGCACTGGGATGGACAGGAAAAGGTCAGCGCTGGGATGGATGGGAAAAGGTCAGCGCTGGGCAGGACGGGCAAAGGTCAGCACTGGGATGGATAACCGGGCTGGGCTTGGGAAGTAGCCAGAATGGTGAGGCTAGGTCAGACAGCTCACCCATTCTCTATACACTGCTGCTCTCACAACCTTCGTGGCCCCATCTTTGTGGGCACAGGACCACGGCGCTCACCACGCCCTTGCCTCGTGCAGTTCTCACTCGCCATCTCACCTGCTCTGCGAGGAGAGCTGTGAGGAGGATGGCCTTCACAGGTGAAGAGCTGAGTCCTGCAGGGGACGGAGCACTCGCTCAGGTCACCTGGACGAGGCACCGGTGGAGCCCGGCTGTGGGCGTGTGGGCAAGCTCTTGGAGGGCGGCTGGGAGGCTGCTGCTGCTTCCATTCCCGTCTGCAGCTCCAGCAGCTTCGGCCACATGGAGACGCCAAGCCCTGTGCGCTCATTTTCTCCTCAGCAAGGTGCTCATCACAGAGGCCACGCGGAGGCGGCCTCTGGCGCTGGGCTGGGGCGCGGGATGCAGGGGGAGAATGCGTCGGGGATCAGCATGGACATGCGTGTCCTAAGGAAGGAGAGGGAAGTTCAGCGTCATTTGGGAGTGGGTGGTTCGGATGGCTGTGGCCGACCTGGGACTGAGGCCCCAGGCCCCAAACCCTTTGTCCATGTTGTTTTCACTGGACACCAGTAGGGCCTGCCATTACCAAGACGCAACGTGAGCCACAGGACACGCTAGGACACTGGCCTGCGAAGGCGGCCACACAGTCAGTCCACCAGCCTCCTCTCGGCCAGGAAGCCAGCCCAGCCTCGATCCTCCCGGCCACTTGGCACGTGTCACCGGCTCCATCTTGCTCCCCTGGGCCTTGGGCCTAACGGAGCCTTGCCCAGACCGTACCCCAGACCCTGAACAAAGTGAGTACCTGGGCCACATGGGGAGGTAGCATGGCCGGGGAGGGCGGATGTTAGGATGTCCAGGCTCAGTGGGGAGGCAGCCACTCTGCCCATGTGGGAAGGCTCTAGTCCTGCAGTCAGGGAAATGTGGCAGGTCCCTGCGAGAGGGGTGGGAAGGTAAGTGGCGGCTCTTTCCTGGCCTTGCCCTCATGGCCCTGGGTGGAGCAGGTCCGTGTCCCGATGGACCATGAACACCAGTTTACCTCCCTCTTCCCTCTCTGCAGCCCCAGTTACACCTGCCCAGCACTTTGGGGTCAGCACCCAGGGACCAGACGGTGCCTGCCTTCCCTGTGACATGCCTCCAGGGAGCCAAGAGGCATCTCTGGGGGTGATCACCTCCCCGAGTCCCTGGCTGCGTGTGCCAGCTGTGCAGCTGCTGCAGGTGGGAAGGCCGACGTGAGGGGTGAGCGGCTGTCCTGACAGAGCAGCGGCACCGTCCTCCTCCACTGGTCGCTGGAAGGAACAGGCCTAAGTCCTTCTAACCTGGGATCCTCAAAGGGGGTGCCCTCCTTCCTGCTGCCCCAGGACAGGCCTGGCAACCATCCACAGTGGTTTGGGATGTTAAAAGCCCCAAGGAGATAGATGTCCAGTTACTGAAACAGTGCTCGATGCCACAAACTTGTCAGGCCCTTGGGTCTGGCCGGGGGACTCAATGGTTAGAATGTGGTCCCGATACACCAAGGTTGCAGGTTCCATCCCCAGTCAGGGCACATGCAAGAATCACCAGTGAACGCATCAATAAGTGGAACAACAAATTGATGTTTCTCTCTCTCCCTCTTCTTCTTCCTCTCCCTCTCCCTCTCTCTCTTTCTCAAAATCAATAAATAAATATAAATAAACTAGTGGCTCGGTGCACAAAATTTGTGCATGGGGGGGGTGTTCCTCAGCCCAGTCTGTACCCTCTCCAATTTGAGACCCCTTGAAGGATGTCTTATTGCCAGTTTACAGAGATTGGGCCTAAACCTGCAGTCAGACATCCCTCTTGCAATCGGGACTGCTGGCTCCAGTCGCTCACCTGCCTGCCTGACTGCCTGATTGCCCCTAACTACTCTGCTTGCCAGCTTGCTCACCCTCAACTGCCCACTGCTGGCCTGCTCACTACAAACTGCCCCCCCAACTGCTATCCTGATCACCTCCAACTGACCCCACTGATGGCCTGCCTGTCCCCAACTGGCACCCTTGCTGGTCTGCTCACCCCCAACTGCCCCCCCCCCCAGCCTGGTCACTCAAAACTGCCCTCCTCTCTTGGCCTCTAACCACCTCTACCTCAGCCCCGCCACCATGGCTTTGTCCAGAAGAGTATCCGAAAGGTCTCCTGGAAGTTCTCCCAGTCAAATTAGCATATTACCCTTTTATTAGTATAGACTAGGGGCCTGGTTCACAAAATTTATGCACTGGGCATGGGTGATCCCTCAGCCCAACCTGCCCCCTCAGACATACTGGGAGCCCTCACCGGATGTCCTACTGACCCCTCACCCCTAGCTGAAGCTTTGGGCACTCAGCCATCACCCTGCAATGGGGCTGATGGTTGGCTCTGCCCCGGCTGCCCTGGCCCCACCTATCTGGCCCTGGCCTTAGCCCTGGTGGTGACTGCCCAGCCCAGGGGGCACCCTGCACTTGGCAGCCACATGTGCCAGCCTCACCGGCTTCCTGGCCACACAGTTTCTGTCCCACATGGTGCGCCGGCTGGCCCATCACACCCCACGTGGCTCCCATCCTGCCCAGCCCGCCGGCCGGCCCCTCCAGTTGCCAGCCGGCCCCTCCTGTCCTGCATGCTGTGCCCCTCCCACCGGCCTCCTACATGCCTCGGCTCGGCCCACGCCCCCCCAAGCCTCACACCTCTCGGCCCCGCTTCTTCTCCTGATTGGCTGGTAGCATAGAGGAGGTACGGTCACATTTGCATGTTTCTCTTTTATTATATAGGATAGAGGCCTGGTGCACAGGTGAGGGCCAGCTGGTTTGCCCTGAACAGCGTCCCAGATCAGGTTGGGGGTTCCCACTTGGGTGTCTGGCCAGGCTGAGTGAGGGGCTGATGGCTGTTTTCAAGCTAGCCAAACCCCATTTAGGGTGGAGGGGTCCTGCTGGGGTGCTTAGACAGCCTGGGTGAGGGGCTAATGGCTATTTATAGGCTGGCCATGCCTCCCAGTGGGGACCCTCACCCCATCGGGGCATGGCCAGTCTGGGTGAAGGGCTAAGGGCTATTTCAGGCTGGCTACACCCTCTTTAAGGTGTGGGTCCCTGCTGGGGTTCCTGGCCAGCCTGGGTAAGGGGCTGATGGCCATTTTCAGGCTGGTCATACCCCCAACCCCCTGTGACCCAGGCCCCCAGCCACTCCTTCAGCAGTGGCCAGGGCGGGCTAGAAGCCTGGGTTGCCCCAGGTGAGCCAGGCCCCAGCCTCTCCTTGAGCAGAAGCCAGGGTGGGCCGGAAGGTTGGCTTCCTCCATTGCCAGAGGCAACCCAACCCTCCTGCTGGCTGTAGCTCTGTGGTCTTCGCCTTCTTTGTTGGGTTTATTTGCATACTCACTCCTGATTGGCTGGTGGGCATAGCAGAGGGATGGCCAATTTGCATGTTCCTCTTTTATTAGTGTAGACTAGGGGCCCGGTGCATGAAATTCATGCACTGGTGGTGGGTGATTCCTCAGCCCAACCTGCTCCCTCACACATACTGGGAGCCCTCAGGCGATGTACTACTGACTGCTCACTCCCGGATTCCCCAAGGCCTAAAGCCTCTGCCTCTGGACCAGGCTTAGGCCTTGGGCACCCAGCCATTGCCCTGCTCGGCTCAGCCCTGGCCTTAGCCCTGGCCACCTGCAAGCGCCTGACCCAAGGGGCCGAACACTCACCACCTCGGTTCCACCCTGCCCCCCTCCCACAGCCCCAGCCTTAACCCCAGCTGCCGGCAATTGCCCGGCCCCAGGAGCTGTGCACTTGCTGTCACCTTGGCTCTGCCCCCGGGAGCAGTGTGCTCGCCGCTGGGCTCCTCAGCTCAGGTCCAGGCCTTAGCCCTGGCTGCCTGCGACCGCTGGCCCTGGGAGCCACGTGGTCACCACCTCTACCTTGGCTTTGCCCCCCTGACCCAGTTCTTAGTTCTGGCTGGCTCTGCTCCAGCTCCTGATTGGCTGCTGGGTATGGCCAGTGGGTGTGGCTTGTGAGTGTAGCGAAGGTATGGTCAATTGGCATATTACTCTTTTCTTAGATTAGATTAGATTGTCAGGTCTGAATCCACTAACAGGAATGGTGTCCTGTGTTCAACATGAGAATAGTCTGTTATGGAACCCCATCTAGGGCCATGGCAATTTCCTCGCATCCTGATTCCATGACACCTGCTTGCATCTCCCATAACTGGCCATTTCTTATGCACTTTTTCATTTGAAAACTGTTCAGTGAAACATCTGGTAACAGCTGACTAAAGAGAGAAAAGTAAATGTACTGACACAATCATATCGTCTTAGAGCTGAAGGGACTCAGTAGATTTGGATAAAATATACAATAAACAGAAGCTGCATTAATCACCTCAGTGGGAAAAGGTTCTGGTTCTGTGGTTCTGAGGAGGGATGAATGCGGAGATGGGCTGTTGGGAAGCTCAGCACAGACACGAGACCACCACCCACAGACGAACCCATAGGCCCCTTCCTATTGATCACTGGCAGGAATTCTGCCCCCGTCTCTCACCCTCTGCAGAAGTGATCATAGAAGGGAAACATTTCCAAAGGTCCTCACTTTGGAAAAAAACAGAGAACACATTATGCAATCAATTCACTGGAGGAGATTATATTTGGGGATTCAAATCTCTCATGCAAACCATTGTAAATCTATATAAACATAAGGGAATGTTTTGTTCTATTTTTTAAATGTATTTTTATTGATTTCAGAGAGAAAGGGAGAGATAAAAAATATCAATGATGAGAGGGAATCACTGATTGGCTGCCTCCTACGCACCCCCTACTGGGGACCGAGCCCACCACCCGGGCATGTGCCCTTGACCGAAATCAAACCCGGGACCCTCTAGTCCATAGGCCGGCGCTCTATACGTGGAACCAAACCAGCTAGGGCTGCTTTGTTCTATTACTGCCCCTTAAATTCATGTGGGTTGGAGGTAATGATTATATTTACAAACTCATCCTCTTAGCCTTAGGAAAATAAGCTTGGAAGTCCAGAATCTTTAAGGTCTTAAAGCCAAAGTCATTTGAATCGTGGGGAAGAATAGGATCAGTGGGGCCGTAAGGAGGCATGCCCACTGCTCCCCAGAGAGGAACTGGATGCAGGCTGTGTGCCTCCTTTAGTTGTGGGCTGGGACCCCGCAGCTCAGAGGTGCTTGTTGCAGGTGTTCCCTGCCTGTGATTGCATTCTTTGTCTTAGCCTTTAGTGCCAGATGCTGAGCAGATAAATCTCAAATTCACTGTGTTTGGCCAGGCCTGTGTTGCTAAGTGATTAGAGTGTGAGCCCTCGAACCAAAGTTAGATTCCTGGTCAAAGGCACACAGCTGGGCTGCAGGTTCCATCCCTGGCCCAGGTCGGGGCACATGTAGGAGGCAGCCAATCGATATGTCTTTCTCACATCCATCTCTCTCTCTCTCCCCTCTCCTCTCCTCTCCTCCCCTCTCCTCTCCTCTCCTCTCCTCTCCTCTCCTCTCCTCTCCTCTCCTCTCCTCTCCTCTCCTCTCCTCTCCTCTCCTCTCCTCTCCTCTTCTTGACTCTCCCTCTCTCCCTTCCACTCTCTCTAAAAAAGTCAATTGGAAAAAATCTACTGAGTTTGATTTCCTGAGCAAAGATGTGTGTGTGTGTGTGTGTGTGTGTGTGTGTGTGTGTGTGTGTATGTGTGTGTGTGTGTGTGTGTGTGTGTGTGTATGTGTGAAGTCATATGGGTAAGGACACTGAGTGTGTTACTCTCATAGGAACTCTGTAAATTCTTTCTGGTGGTTCGGCTTGGCTCCACTGAGCTGGAGCATGTTAGACAATCAGGAAACATGGCAGGACCTTGTGCTGAGCAGGAAAGCTTACAAGCGATTTCCACTCCTCTGGCTGAGATGAGGCACCGCCTCCCAGGGATTTCCTGCATCTGTGGCTGCAAACCCGTCCTCTCTCATTGTTTGTATAGAAGTTGCCTCACAGCCACTCCGCTCAGGGGCTCTAGGGCAGGTGAATTATGGGTGTAAAGATGGGGCAAGGGGTCCTCAGCTGGCATGGCTCAGTGGTTGAGCATCGACCCATGAACCAGGAGGTCACGGTTTGATTCTCAGAGCACATGCCCGGGGTTGCAGGCTCCATCCCAGCATGGGGCCTGCAGGAGGCAGCCGAGCAGTGAGTCTCATCATTGATGTTTCTATCTCTCTCTTCCTCTCTGAAATAAATAAAAATATATTAAAAAAAAAAAAAAAAAAAAAAGACGGGACAGGACGAGTCATGTGGAGCAGACGGAAACGCCCACAGCACCGGAGCTGTCCAACCGGTCCGCTGCCCCTAAGCTCTGGCTCTCTCTTGACGCTGAGATGTGGCTGAGCCTGAGAGGAGCCTGCGCAGATACTTACTCAAAGAGCACCGCCTGGGCAGCCTGGTGCGGCCCAGCTGCCTACCCCTGGCGCGTTTTTCCAGGCGTCATTTCAGTATCTACTGGCTAGTAACATAGTCTTTCCCATGGAAAAGAGGCTTTAAAAAAACTCTACGCCAATGGGCACGGGGTGGTCACTAGGATACACAGGTCGGCTTGGGGGCTCTGCCCCGTCACCTTGCCCCAGTGCCAGGCCTCAGGACCATGTGGGTTGACACATTAATACTTCTTTCTGGCAATAGAAATCATTGTCTGCCCCACAACTCATGCATCATATCATCTTCTCTCTGCTTCACAGAGATACATTTGACAAATTGTAGCTATTACCAGTGTGCCATGTGATGGTTTGATAGACATACATGATTTCGAGGGTTCCCACCATCAGGCTAATTAGCACATCCATCACCTCTCAGATAGCTACTTTTTTTTTCTTTTTAGTCTGAACACAAGTTCTACTCTCTCAGCAAATTTCAATTGTACAGTGTTCTCAACTGTGGTCACCACGTTCCACATTAGATCCTTAGACCTTATTCACCTTGTGACTGAAAGTTTGTACCGTTAACCACCCTCTCCCCACTTGCCCACCCCCAGCCCCTGGCAACCACCATTCTGCTCTGTTTCTGACTTCCTTTTGTTTTTATTTCCATATGTAAGTGACACCATCTAGTATTTGTGTCCATACCAACCAAAGCAGTTTACTCTTTTTTTGTTAATCCTCACCCAAGGATATTCTTCCATTGATTTTTTTACGGGAGTGGAAGGGATGGGGAGAGACAGAGATAGAGACACATCAATTGGTTGTCTCCTGCATGAATCCTGACCAGGGATCGAGGCTACAACTAAAGTACCTGCTCTTGACTGGTATCAAACCTGGGACCCTTCAGTCTGAGGGCTGACACTCTATCCACTGAGCCACACCAGCAGGGCAGGCATCTCTTTGTAGTTAGAAGGAGTCCCCCAGCTTGGCATGGAGGATTGACAGAGATATTTCCAGAGCAGTAAGAAACCCATGATATTTGTACAACAGTTATGTTGGATTGTACCTCACACCGACACCAGGATAAACCCCAAATGAATGAAAAACTTAAATGCAAAAGTAAATCCTTGAGCACTAGAAGAATCAGTGGGAGATCCCTTTCCTGACTTGGAGCTGAAAAGGCCCCAGTGCATTAAACCCAGAAGCCATAAAATCGAAGATGAGTAAGTCCTCTTGCGAATGGCACTGGGCCATGCAAAAGCTTGCTTCTTTATACACTGTCAAAAGATAAAGGCAAGCCCTCGCTGGTGGATCAGGGATTAGAACATCTGCCTGTGGACTGAAGGGTCCCAGGTTTGATTCCAGTCAAGAGCACATGCCCGGGTTGTGGGCTCAGTCCCCAAGAGGAGGTGTGTAGGAGACAGCTGATAATGATTCTCTCTCATCATTGATATTTCTATTTTTCCCCCTCTCTTTCTCTCTGAAATAAAAAAGTGTGCATATATATATATATATATATATATAATTTTTTAAGATAAAGGCAAAGAAACACTCTCTAGGAACATTGTAAACAAAGGATTTACTTTCCTGATATAGAAAAAGTGTCCAGAAGCTGATATAAAGACCCATGACTCAATAGGAAAATGAAAAAGGCACTTGAAATCGGAAGAAATACAAGCCAGCAATGCTTCTGAAACATCTGTTTTCTACTCCTTGACCTAAGAATACTGTTTCTAGAATTCACAGATTACTTACTGCCATATAAATACCCATCAACATGATAACTAATCTGATAGTGTAGAATACCCCACACTGCACACACATGCACACATGTACACACCATGTGTACACACACATGTATTCACACACACAAGTTGGAACTCTGGATGAGCTGGTGTGGGAAGAGCACCACGATATATTAAGGAAAAGGAAAAGCCACGTAAGGACACAGGGAAGGTGCAGGTGGTGTAAATGATGGCTCCTGTCCGGGGGCCGGGAAAGGACACGCACAGTGGCGAGAGCTCGTGTACGGAGTTAACTCTCTTTTGTTACGAATGAGAAGTGTCCCTGTGTCTGCAGATCACTGCTCGTGCCCTGTGTCCCTTTTGTGTGCAGTCAGGTAGGTTGTTCTAAGAATTATCTCTTTGTAAGCGTTGGGATGCGCTCTGGCTGGAGACCCACCCGCTCACCACAGAATGAATGTTTAATTGAGAAATGTGTTCACACCTGTCCCTCAATTTTACCTTTTTATAAGGAAAACAGAAAATGACTATATTACCCACACCCAAAGATGACCACTATTAGCATTTTGGTCTATATTCTTCTAATTCTTTTTTTTTTCTATGATGTGTACACATGTTGCTGTTTTATAGTTTTCAATTACAGTTGATATTGAATATTATATCTGTCTCAGTTGTACAGCAGAGTTGTTAGACATGTATGTAACTTACAAAGGGATCCCCAATATTCCCAGTACTACCCGGCACCGTCCTTAGTGATTACAGCTTTGTGAGCTGGTCCCCGTGCTGCTCTTCACACCGATCTGTCTCCGCATCTGAAACATGGCCGCCAAGATGTGGCCGCAATGCCACAAGCTGTGGGCTCCAGAGGAGCCAGTTCAGTCATGTTTGCATGGACCCCCAGCTCCTGAATAAAGGAAGCTCGCCCCCCACCAACCTCCCAGTCCTCCAGTCATGGCTATGGGGTCCAGGTAACACTCTCCTCTGAGACTGTGGGCTCCCACTTAGGGCTGTGGTTACAGGTGGGAGCAGGCATGTCGTCCCCGCCCTGCCACTGGGGACTGAAGTTGGAGAGTCATCAAAAGTTGGCTTAAGGACTTTTCTCCTCTGTCCTGTGATGGACTTGAGTCACTGCAAAGAGAGACCGACTACTACTCAACAGAAAATGGGCAAAACCTGAGAAAAATCCGCAGATAAACACTCCTGGTTGGTTATGAAGCATTGCCTTCCAGCTCCACTGCCCCTTGGTGCTCGCTCTTGATAAACGGGGTTCCTCCAGGGGTTGCCCTTCCAGCCAGCACAGTGGGCAACCTTTCCCACACAGGCTCTGGGGCACATGATGTGTATAGGGCTGCTCCCCCCGGCCCCGTGGGTGCTGCTTGCCCGGCCCGCACTCTGCAGGGTGGCCCATTGCTGGCCCACAACTCAGCCAGACCAGAGGCAGCGGGTCCTCTCCCCAGAGACCCCTGCAGTCCAAGACAGAGGCATAGCATGGAGGCAGCAGGTCCAGGCCTGAGCCTCAGGGGACAGGGTATGGGGCGGAGGTCAGAACGTCATGAGATGCCTGCACTTTTAGCAAAAAATAAATATGTAACACGCAGTGGTAATAAGGAGTGCAGGAAGTTGTCCATCTGCAAACAGACCACACTCCCGGTGGCTGGCAGAGCGTCTTCCGCCTGCGCAGAGCTGGGGCATCCACTTCTCCTGTGAGCACAGGCTCTGCTGCATGTCCCTCCTGGCTGAGCCCCAGGATGGAAACAGGCCACAGGCCCTCAGACTGAAGGGTCCCAGGTTCAATTCCAGTCAAGGGCATGTACCTGTGTTGTAGTCTCGATTCCTGGTCCCAGTCAGGACACCTGTGGGAGGCAACCAATTAATGTGTCTCTCTCCCTCACTTTCACTCTCTCTAAAAATCAATGGGAAAAAAATCCTCAGGTGAGAATTAACAAACCCAAATAGTCCCAACTCCCACAGACAGCCTCGGGCAGGGGGCGGGGGGCGGGCAGTGATGCTGAAAGTGTTGAACGTGGTTTTTTCCAGGCCCTGTCCTGCAATGCACACACCCACAGTCTCAGCTCGACCTTCACGTGACCTTAGAAAATGCTTTTCTCCTTGTCGAGCTTGGACCAGGCAAGAAGAGACTTGGGGTTGACAAGTTGTTGTATTCTGTAAAATGTACTTTTTCTGCCCTACACAAAGCATCCAGGGAAACAGATATATCCCCTTGAATATTTATGGTCTCACAGCTTCTTCCATTAATAATTCATCACACATGGTAACATCTCCCCCTCACGGAGCCTCCTCGAGGGAGAAGGCACACACCCTGTCCTCTGCCTTGGAAGCCCCGCCTGCGTGGACAGTTGGCAGCACGCCACGCCTGGGTCAGCCGTGAAAGCGGTAACACACGCTGTTGGGCTTTCCCACGTCCAGCCTTTGTTACCGTAAAGACCACGAGGGCGGTCGTCAGGAAGACCCTTCCCAGCTTCGTCCATGAGGAGCGCCTGGTATGCGCTGTCATCGGCTCTGTGAGGCCCGGCGCTGTGGCTGAACGAGTCTGCCTCCCGTCGGACGGACTCTGCCTCCCACTCCTCTCCGGCTGGGCTCGCAGAGCTCTCAGAGGTCAGACACCTTTGTTCTGACCACGAGTCACACTCACTGCAGGAGCGGGAGCAGCCTTACAAATAAAGGAAAAGGCACCTGTTGCCCTGGCGGGTGGCTCAGCTGGCCGGAGCATTGTCCAGTACGCCAAATGCCGGTGAGCTCACCCCTGTCAGGGCGCAGGCCCAGGTTGCAGGTTCAGTCTCCTGTCGGGCTGAGTGTGGGAAGCAACTGATAGATATTTCTCACATTGATGTCTCTCTCGCTTCTCTTACTTTCTTCTCCAAAATAAATTTTTGAAAATTCACCTGGCCCTGTCTGGCTTGGCTCAATGGATAGAGCGTCGTCCTGCAAACTGAAGGGTCCCAGGTTCGATTACCCAGTCAGGGCACGTGCCCAGATTGCGGGCTTGATCCCTAGTAGGGGGCGTGCAGGAGGCAACCGATCAATGATTCTCTCCATCATTGATGTTTCTATCTCTCTTTCCCTCTCCTTTCCTCTCTGAAACCAATAAAAACTATTTAAAAAAATTTTTAAGTCATCCATAATCTCTAACACATCAAGGTGAGCAACATTCCAGGCTACACACACGTTCCCCTGGAGATAAGTACTTCAAGACACAGTGGTGTGATGCTATTCGGTCTTTTTTTGTGAGCTTCTTTCAGTAGAAATACGAGGTAGTCTTCACTGCGCGCGCGCGCGCGCACACACACACACACACACACACACACACACACAATGGAATGACTCTGTGGTTTGTCACCATAGCATTATTCTGCAACATCTTATCAAATTCTCTCCTGATTAGTATTCACATCACTTCCATGTCACCCTGTTACTAGTGAGTGCAGCCCTGGTGTGACTGTCTGTTTCCTCCCCGTCCTCCCCTGTCCCGGTGGGAGAAGTCTATATCCACAGGGTGGCCTCCTTGCCAGGAACACAGAGCAACGAGCCAATACATAGACAGTTCTACCTAAAGCGTGTGTTTTCCCTCCATTCTTGGGGGCAGTGGGAGTAGGAATGGATGACAGGACAGCCAGGACCAGGCTGATTCCGTGTGTGTCCTGCTCAAAGAAAGAACTGGGAAATTAGTCATGGAATCCCCAGCCTCCCCTCCCCCCATGGTCCTGGGGAGCCCCTGGGAAGTTGCGGGCTGGCCTCCCAGCCCTTAGCACCTGGGTGTTGATGTTAAGCTTTTTCCTGAAGCAACTGTTTTCTCAGGGACTCACATCTAAGCAAGCGTCCTGCCCCACGGCCATCTGCTTCCCAGAACCTGACCTCTCTGACTCGATATCACAGCCAACTTCAGGCCTTGGGTTCACCGAACCTTTTTTAAAGGGCTCACTTTCCCCCCAGCGGAACTCGTAAGAGCCAGACCATATCGCTGCCTCCGCAGTCCACCAGCCCGGTGCCTTCAGACACGGACTCCTGACAGACAGATCCTGGCTTGTTTTCATATTTCAGGGGTGCCCTGGCCAGCGAGTCACCCCTATCTCTCCAGCCCTCGCCTTGGGAAGCGTGGGGTTAGGGCCACAGTGAATGAGCATGTGTGTGCGTGCAGGGCAATAAACATTCAGTCCACAACAATCTGAAACAGGCTAGAGGCTATCGATACGGGGGAAGGTTTTCTCAGGTGAGATTTGAATTTGTCTTTCTTTGTAACCAGCCCCATGACAAAACTATGCAAAGTAGTTTTCAAGTCCGCTAGTGTGGCTCAGTGGTTGAGCTTTGACTTATGAACCAGGAAGTTATGGTTCTAGGGCACATGTCTGGGTTGTGGGCTCAGTCTCCAGTGAGGGGTGTGCAGGAGGCAGGTGACCAATGATTCTCTCTCATTATAGATCTCTCTCTCTCTCTCTCTCTCTCTCTCTCTCCTCCCTTCCTCTCTGAAATCAATAAAAAATTTTTTTAAAGAATTGAGATTTTGAAAAACAACAACAAAGTGGTTTCCACTTAGTTATTGAAATATTAGAGACTAAGTTTTATTTTACTTTTTAAAAAATACAGTTTATCTTGTTTGAAAGACCCATGTACAGATGTTCACTGTTCACAACAACAAACCCAACATTTTTAAGACAAAGACCCGCATGTGGTAGCCCTCACCTGTTTGGCTCAGTCCTGGGTTCGATTCTGGTCAAGGGCATGTACCTTGGTTGCAGGCTTGATCCTGGGGCCTGGTCAGTGTGTGTGTGGGACACAACCAATCGATGTCTCTCTCACATTGATGTTTCTCTGTCTTTCCTCCTCCCTCCCACTGTCTCTAAAAATCAATGGAAAAACAATTTCAGGTGAGGATTAACAACGTTTCTGCCTCCACACGGCTCTCCACCAGGGACTGTTTTAGCCAAACCAAGGACAATAGGGGTGTTTGTTGCATTACAGCCACTTTTACCTGGACATTGAATGTGTTGTTTTACTTATGTGAAGAGTGAGACTCATCTTTTCCCACTGGTTTTCCACTATTTTAACTAATCTAAATCCCTCAGTGCTGTAAAGTCCAATAGGCATCACTTAACAAAGGTGGGCTCCTCACGTCTTGTCTTCCCACTGTGGGGCAGCGACGTTCTCTTTCATTGTTACGGGATTTGGCAAGGTTTTTGACCTGGAACTAAAAAAGCAAGGTGTATTCTCATGCTCCTTCTAAGCAAAATAAGCTGGATAAAAATTAGAAAGTGGGCACTTTTACTGTCTGAGCATTCTTTTGTAGTTGTTAATCCTCACTTGAGGATATTTTTTCCATTGATTTATCTTTTACAGAGAGTGGAAGGGGGAGGAGGGGAGAGAGAGAGAGAGAGAGAGAGAGAGGAGAGAGGGGGAGAGAGAGAGAGAGAGAGAGAGAGAGAAGAGAGAAGCGTTCATGTGAGACAGATTCATCAGTTGGTTGCTTCCTGCATGCACTCTGACCTGGGGTGGGGAATTGAACCTGCAACCCAGGCACATGCTCTTGACCAGGAAACAAACTCTTGACTCTTCGGTGTGCAGACCTATGCACTGAACCATACCAGCAAGGGCTGAATATCTTCTTCTTCTCCTTTTTATTTTATTTTTTGTTAATCTTCACCTGATGATATTTTTTTATTGATTTTTAGAGAGAGTGGAAGAGAGAGGGAAAGACAGAGAGAAACATCAATGTGAGAGAAACACGTAGCTTGGTTGCCTCCTGCATGAACCCTGACCAGGGCCTGGGCTGGGAAGGAGCCTGCAACTGAGGTACATGCCCTTGACTGGAATCGAACCCAGGACCTTTTGGCCGACATTCTGTCCACTGAGCCAAACCAGCCAAGGCTGAATATTCTTTCTTAAGGAGATGCTATATTGGCTCTCAGGATCGAGGAATGTGTATGTATGTATTCCTAGACAGAAAGTCACATTTAGCTCACCCGACAGACCTTGTGTCTATCTTTCAGCACAAGAAAGGGGTGCAGGAGGGAGAAGCCCTGCAGGGAGGCAGACATCCACTTGTGCTGTGGTCCTGGGGACGTGCTCCTTGCTCCTTAGCGCAGAAGGAAAGTCGCGATGGCGCCACTCAGCCAGGGAAGTGCAGCTTGCAGAGCCTTCCTCACTGCAGGTCCTGCGCTGAGTGCTGCCCAGGCCCGGGCCCCTGGCGAAGGTGGTGGGCAAAGCTGGCCCTGGTGGGAGGCCCATTCAGTCTGAGATCCTAGGTTTATTCCTCTGCTTTGTCTAGGAGAGACCCGAGGTGGGGGAGTGTAGGGAGTGAAGAGCCATGGGCAAGAAGGCCGGTCCAGGAGGACAGCGCTCGCTGAAGGCTTTGCGCTGTGCCAAAGGGAGTCCGAGCTCTGGCACAGACACTGAGTCGTCCAGTGAATCCCTGACTCGAGACTCCAAGCCCTGGCACAGCTGGCAGAGGTGGTGGGACACCAGCCCTATCTGCTACACCTCAGAAAAGACACCTTTGCTCCTGGGCAGGATAGCCCAGCATTACAAAGGAGCCAGCCTCCCTCACCTAACTGACGAGGAGACATCTCAGGCAGCCCTAAGAAAGGTGCCACCTGGCTGCCCTAGAGCCAGACCCGGGGATGGGCAGTCATTTGGAAATGGTATTTAACCATCCGAGAGAACCATGCCGGGGAAGAGAGGTGAGGAGGGTGGTAGAGGGCCTCCTGGGGACCATGACAGACTCAGAGGCCAGCGTGGGCCAGAGAGGTGGTGCCCTGCACAGAGGAGGAGCGGCCACGTGGAGGAGAGCACCCAGCCGGGAAGAGAGGGCCTGCCTGGTGCCGGGGAGTGAGGCGGCCATGGGCTCTGCTGTGTGGCTGGGTGTAAGCTCCCAGGCCTGGGGCCTCTAGAGTGCTGCCTTCTAGCCAACAGTGTTAACTCATGGTTACCCGAGGGAAAGGAGGCTGGGGCGGGGGGGGGGGGGGGTAGAAGAGGATAAAAAGGGGGACAATCATGACTTGGGGTGTTGAGCACAGCACAAATGTACAGGTGGTGTGTTATAATTGTACAGCTGAAACCTCTATCACTTTATGAACCAATGCAACCCAAAACATTTCATAAAACTTTAAAAAGAGCCCTGGACAGTGTTGCCCAGTGGCTGGAGTACTGGCCTGCACACGGAAGGGCTGCCAGTCAATTCCCAGCCGAGGGCAGGCACCTGGGTTGCAAATTCGCTCCCCACCCTGTCAGGGCACCATGTGGGAGGCAATTGGTTGATGTGTCTCTCCCATATCGATGTTTCGCTCTCTTTCCCCCTCCCTTCCTCCTTCCCTTCCACTCTCTCTGAAAAATCAATGGAAAACACATCCTCACATGAGGATTAACAAAAAAAAAAAGAAAGAAAGAAAGAAAAAAGAAAAGTGAAACCATTAAAAAATGTGCAGTCTTGTACAGTCTCATAAATCACACACATGCACACATGGGCACACACTCAAGCATGCACACGCACTCCAGGCTCCCATATTTACCATATTCGCAGCGACACTAAAAACCCTCTCTCCCATTCACCTGTCTGTCGGCCTTATTCAAAACCCTGACTCAATGGCAGGAGAGCTGGGGTGGCTTCTGTTCCCCAGAGTGTGGCTTTGACAGGTTTGACAGGACAGACGTACCTGCTTCCTCGCCACTGCCCCTCGCCCCCCACCCCCAGACGTTATCCCGGGCCCCGCCCTCTCTGACCTCACCAGAACATGAGATTGTTCCAACACACAGAAAAAAACATCAGCGCGTAAAACAAACTGTCCACTGTCACAACATCCTAAAAGACATTTGCTGGCCCAGAAGGCAGCCCTTTGCTGGGGATGTAAGGGAACGTGCTATCAAGGCCAGGTTTCTTGCTGATGCCAACCAGCATGGCAGTCGTCCATGCTGCTGGGCTAGTGCCCTCCATGGTGCAGCCGCGGGGAAAACTAAATGGCCAGGGAAACTATCCGCCTTTAGGGGCAGGAGGGTGAGGAGAGCCAGGGAGAGACTCCGTCCCTTGCTCTCAGCCCCCTTCTCCCATCTGGTCCAGGCCCTCCAACCACACTTAGGTGGTCGGGTAGGACGGAGGTGCCCTGGGTGAAGGTCAGGCACTTGACTGATGCTGGTGGGAGGTTGGGTTTGTTTGCTTGTGTGCACCAGACGGTTTTCCTTCAGCTGACCTTGAAGCCCTGACTTGTTGCTGTTGGGAAGGTCACCTGCAAGGCTCTGACCTTCCAGGGAGGCTGGGGCGCCATCCCTGACACTGACTCAGTGCCCCCATTGGAAGCCCCACAGATCATGCAGTTTAAGCAAAATCAGTTTATTATTTTCCCTGCTGGAGGCTGAAGTCCGAGCTGAGGGTGTTGGCAGGGCTGGCTCCTCCCGAGGCCTCTCTCTGTGGCGTGTAGACGGCCGTCCTCTCCTGCGTTCTCACATGGTCATTCTCCGTGTCCTCATCTCTCTTCTTATAAGGACCCCAGTCACATTGGATCAGGGCCGCCCTGTGACCTGGTTTTATCTGTATCACTTTTTAATGGCCCTCTCTCCAAATACAGGCCCCTATGAGATACTCGGGGTTAGAATTCTGGGGACATACTCAGCTTGCGATGCCCCCAAGTTCAGTTTCCAGAGGAGCTGACACGAGAAAGTAGAGATCAGGGTCTGAGGTCACTGTCATGGTGGGTGCCACTGCTCAGCTCCCCCACCTGGCGTGCACTGTCTGCAGAGAGGTGCGACAGACCCAGGCAGCCAGCCAGACTCCTCACTGGGACCGTGACACGCAGGGCCCTGGGCTCCCTGAGAACCATGCAGGGGCCAGTGAGCCAGGCGGCCCCACCCATCCAGGCAGAGGCTGGTGGGGAAGGTGGCCACCAGTCTGGTGACAGGGAACTTAACAGGAGGGCTCCTTAGTCAGGGGCCTCAGCTGAGGAGGGAGCCACAGAGGCAGGAAGTGGGGGAGCAGGTGCCCAAGGACTAGGGCAGCAGGACCCCCTGAGGTTCCTAAGATCTCCGAGCTCAGAGGAGGAGCCTCAAGTGCTGTCCTGAGACCCCCTCGGAGGGGCCTGGTATCGGGCAGTGAGAGCCATGGGGATTGGGAATGCCATCCCCCCGAGAGATGCTGCCTCAGGAGCTCAGGCCTCCCCAGACCTCCACCCAGCTGGCAGGCGCTGGCACCTTAGGGACAGTGGAAACTGGCTAGTGGGACCCACCACACTCCTGGAATCACCTGTGTGCCAGGTGGGGCGCTGGTGTGGTAATGGAGGCAGGCTCAGCAAGGCTCGCCCCCACTGCTCCACAGCCTCTCGAGTCCCTGCAGGCAGTGCCTGCTGGATGGGCCTGGCAGAGCTGGAGGAGCAGAGCTCAGCCTGCAGGCCCGGGGGCTCCCCAAGCAGAGAGCAGTGTTCTCCACCAGCAGCACACTTGTGTCATTTGGAGAAGCCAGTCGCCAGCCGCAGGAGGATCTCTAGCCCATGGACCCCTGGAAGACGGGAAGTCAGCCAAGAGCACTTGGGTGAAGGTGAGTTGGCTTATGGTTAGCGGGATAGACACTGGTCTCAAGCACGTTCCTCCTGGGCCCTTGTGGGCAAGGCATTTCCCTGATGGCCCTTTAGGAGTGACCTGAGGGTGGGGAGTCAGCAGTGAGATACCCTCCCCAGAGCAGTGCTACCAGCCAGCACTTCACCTGACAAAGGCATGCAGCAGCGACCACCTTCTGTGTGTGGCATGTTCCTTGCTCACATCATACCACAGCATAGAGCGAATAGGATTCGGAACACTAGGTCTACACCCTAGATACTGTCCGCATTTACCTCTTGTAATCTTTCTCACTTAGGCAGGAAAATCTTCGGTATGGAAAGGAAAGTGAAGGAATTAATTCCACGTCCTCCGCCTCGCAGACAGCACTTGGCTTATACATATGTGTTTTCAGTGACACCTGGGAGGTGCTGGGTACATATTGAATAATAAAAACAACAAACATATTTGCTTAGGAAAATATGAATAATAACCTCAGTCGGAGATTGAAGTTAATCCGTTGGACTTTGGACTGAAAGGTCCCGGGTTCGATTCCGGTGAAGGGCATGTACCTTGGCTGCGGGCACATCCCCAGTAGGGGGTGTGCAAGAGGCAGCTGATCGATGTTTCTCTCTCATTGATGTTTCTAACTTTCTATCCCTCTCCCTTCCACTCTGTAAAAAATCAATTAAATACATTTTTTAAAAAAAGAAGTTAATCCTATCTAATAAAAGAGTAACATGAAAATGTGACAATACCTTGGCTCCTGATTGGTTATGCTGCCAGCCAATCGGAGCAAGGAGCGGGGTCAAGAGGCGTGGGCGCCAGGCCCCAGGAGCAGAGAAGAAGTGGTGAAGGCATCAAGCGCCAGGCCCCAGGTGTGGAGACCAAGCAGTGGCAGCGTGGGCGAACCACAGTTGCTCTAACTGAGGCCCCCGGCACAGAGAACGAGGCGGCGGTGGCAGTTGCCGCAGCAAGAAATCACCACAGGTGCATCTAACAGGTCCCTGGGCAGAAAGGTGCCTACATTATCAGTAGAAAATGTCTGAAGAGCGATGTGCGTCTGATCTTGAAAGAAGGTGACACCTGCGACAGAAGGTAGCTGAAGAGCAGCTATTGGAAAAACGTCACTCTGAAGCCAAAAAACACCAGCATCTTCGACAGGAAATGTCTAAAGAACAACGTGCCTTTGAAGTTGAAAGAAGGCGGTGGCGAAGACAGAATATGTCTAAAGAACAGTCATCAACAAGTACGAGTAGTAGTGGTAGGAACTGCCTTCTCAGGGAAAATGGAGTTCTTGAGGATGCAATTCTCGAACATAGTTGTGGTGA
The DNA here is from genome assembly GCA_027563665.1 of Antrozous pallidus. Lineage (NCBI taxonomy): Eukaryota > Metazoa > Chordata > Mammalia > Chiroptera > Vespertilionidae > Antrozous > Antrozous pallidus. The sequence continues at coordinate 2,884,913 of CM050521.1, forward strand.
AATGACTGTTAGGTGTGAATTTTGCCTATCACTAAATTTCTTTGATGAAAAACCATCTAATGGGAAATTTACTTGATGTTGTAGCAAAGGGAAAGTCTGTCCAAATGATATACATTTTCCAGATTATCTGCCATATTTAAAAAGACTAATGACAAACGAAGATTCTGACAGTAAAAATTTCATGGAAAACATTCGATCTATAAATAGTTCTTTTGCTTTTGCTTCCATGAGTGCAAATGTTGCATCGCCGTCAGGGTATGGGCCATAATGTTTTAGAATACATGGACAAGTTTATTGTCGTACTGGAACTTTACATCCTTCTGATGGTGTTTCTCGGAAGTTTCCTCAACTCTATATTTTGGATACAGCCGAAGCTACACGTAAAAGATTAGCAATCCGAGCAATCCAGGTCTGCTCAGAAAGATTCATGATCAACATCAACAAACTCATGCATGAAATAAATGAATTAACAAAATCGTACAAGATGCTACATGAGGTAGAAAAGGAAGCCCAATCTGAAGCAGCAGCAAAAGGTATAGCTCCCATGGAAGTAATTATGACAATTAAATATGATCGTAATAATGACCCAGGTAGATATAATTCTCCCCATGTAACTGAGGTTGCTGTCATATTCAGAAACGAAGATGGAGAACCTCCTTTTGAAAGGGACTTGCTCATTCATTGTAAACCAAATCCCAATAATCCAAATGCCACTAAAGTGAAACGAATCAGTATCCTGTTTCCTACATTAGATGCAATGACATATCCTATTCTTTTTCCACATGGTGAAAAAGGTTGGGGAACAGATATTGCATTAGGACTCAGAGACAACAGTGTACTCAACACTAATACTAGACAAAATGTAAGAACACGAGTCACCCAAATGCAGTATTATGGATTTCATCTCTCTGTGAGGGACTCGTTCAATCCTATTTTAAATGCAGGAAAATTAACTCAACAGTTTGTTGTGGATTCTTATTGTTGTTATATTATTTTGTTATTATTTATTTATTAATGAAATCATGTATTACTTTCATATACATTGTACTCATTACCTTTTATCTCTCACATTTTTATTGTAGAGAAAGGGCAAATAGCACTATTAAAATATTTCCTCTAATTAATACCCTTTTAATGGGCACGAATTTTGTGCACTTGGCCACTAGTATTAGAATAGCAGTCTCTCCACTGAGGCACGGAACCCTGGGGAAGGGCCAAAGGGCATTTGAAACCGTCAGACCAATGCGGGCATCATCTTCACATCGCTGAAGTTCGCAGGACCTAAATCTTCTGTGAACTATAATACAACACAGGAGAGCTGGTGCAATAACAATGTCTGTGACTTACAGAGAGAATAGACTGGTCAGTTTCCCCTTGTTCTGATGTCATCTCCTCGTGGCTCCAGTCGGCTTTCTTCTCTGCAGCACTGAGTGAAGTTTCAGAAACACCGCCCTGGTTATAAACACCAGGACATGGTGGTTTTCGGTGGACTTGCTGGTTCCTGCTGATAGTCCGGGAGCTAACTCAATCCCGAACAGTCTATATTTAAAAAAACTGGTTGGTATAGGACTTCAAGTGACAGAAAGAAGCAATATCTTAGGGTGTTTCCAAAGAAATGCTTGATTGAATCTGCTTCCTGAGATAAGCTGTCTGTGCATGGTCAGCGTCATCAGCCACGAATTCACACAGCTGTATCATGTCCTTTCCTGCTCACATTCTTCAAATAAAGCTCATCTTTGCAGTAAATGCAAGACTAAGACAACAAATTAACAGTTTTCCTGTTTGACATCTTAATTTCTATAATTTATTTCTAGTAAAGAATGCATATGTATAATTATATGTGTTATCATTCTTGTAGGTTATTCTAATACCTCACTTTTAAATTCATGCATTCAAGGGATGGGGGCATCAATAGCACAGGCAATTCTGTTGCCCAAGATAATTTTTTTTTAATTTTGTATAGCCCGGTGGCGTGGCTCAGTGCTTGAGCAACCACCTATGAGCCAAGAGGTCATAGTTTGATTCCTGGTCAGGCCAAATGCCCAAGTTATGGGCACAATCCCCAGTGTGGGACATGCAGGAGGCAGCCGATCAATGATTCTTTCTCATCATTGACGTTTCTCTCTCTTTCTCTTCCTTTCTCTCTGAAATCCATAAAAAAAAGTTTTGTATAATGACCTGGGCTTTATATGAGCATATTAACACAGCTTCATCATTTAATTGTCTCACCTCAGCAGTTTTACATACATGTCAATTTGTGAAGGACTAAGGCCACATTTGACCACATTTCTGCCTCTCTCCTCAGTTACCAGTGTTGGCCTCAGTGTAGGACTCACATACCAATAGCAAAATAGCAGCTAGCAAATTTACCTGCTATCCCTTTAAAATGCAAGTGTTTGGTGAATGTGCCTTCACAGTCTTTGGTTATAAAACTATATTTAAGAAGTCAACAACGTTATGACACTTGCTTTCCTCTAAATTTATGATTCCAGGATAAAAGGCCTTGGTTTGGCAACACTTGAATACAAGTCATACAAATGAAACCATAGCAAATAAACAAGTTTGACAGATTCTATAAAATGGGTAGATTTTCTATGTTCATGAACTGTTGCTTTAAAATGGAAGGAAGTATTTGATTTGACTTTTAGTTCCTGTTCCAAGTTGGTGGATGGATGCATTTTAAGATAAACTAGCCCAGTGGTAGGCAAACCGTAGCTTGAGAGCCACATGCAGCTCTCTGGCCCCTTGAGTGTGGCTCTTCCACAAAACACCATGGCCTGGAAGAGTTTATTTTGAAGAAGTGGCATTAGAAGAAGTTTAAGTTTAAAAAATTTGGCTCTCAAAAGAAATTTCAATCGTTGTACTGTTGATATTTGGCTCTGTTGACTAATGAATTTGCCGACCACTGAACTAGCCAATTAGAACTTTTGCCTTGTATATAGGTGTGTGTGTGTGTGTGTGCGCGCCATAAATAAAACCAAAGCCCTGGCTGGTGTGGCTCAGTTGATTGGAGTGTTGTCAGTGTACATATTGGTCATAGATCTGATTCCTGGTCACGGCACATACCTGAGTTTCGGATTCCATCCCTAGTTGATCTCTGGAAGGCAACTGATCGATGATTCTCACCTCAATGTTTTTCTCTCTGTAAATATTTCTCTCTTTTATGCATCCATCTCAGCTAGAGAGTGTTCCAGTTCCTGAGTAAAAGCAGCGGAAAATTGATAAAATGAAAGGAAGAGACAGACACAGAGAGAGAAGGAAAAAGTTGGGGCCAGGTGGGACCACTGTCTTCTGACAAGGACAGAGACAGAGAAAGTGACCCTGAGCCAATACAGTGTGCTTATTTCATACAGCAAAAAACAGGAAGTTTTACTAAAAGTCAAGACAAAGGAGATTATGTGTATTCTTGGGTGGGCCTGAGTCATATTCATTCCTGGTGCTTGGCTGGATTTAAATAATAAAACCCACCTCCTAGCACCTGGGCTGAAGGTCAAGCTGACAACACTCCTGCCTTTTGGCAAAGCGTGTTTCCAGGATGTGGCTTTGCCAATGCCACTGGATTCAGCTGACAATAATTAAAGAAATGCCCATGTGCCTTCCCAGGCACTCTCTATATCTCACCCTTTTTTTGTTTTTAAGCTACTATAATGAAAGTAAAACTTAAACATCAAGAACAAAGCTCTGATATTAAAAGAATTGCAAACAATGTCAAGGCAAAAAACCAAACTACATAAATGTTATCATTTTAAAACTTGAACGGCAAGAGCAAAACTCTGGTTATTAAAATAATAACAAAACAATGCCAGTGCAACACAGCAATAAGAGAGTAATCAAACTACAGACATGTTAACATTTTAGCTACTAAATGAAAGTTTCTTTCGCTGCTGGTATATATTTACTCAGAGTCCTCGGACTTGGCTGCACAAGACTTTACAGAAGACTGGCAACATGCAAGCATACCCAGAAACATGGCTGAGGAAGTAGCTTCCACTTCTTGCTTTTCTACTATATGCTGGGCTTCAGTTGTTAACTTCTTCAGATGACCCCATGTTGGCACCTTGGTCCCTTGCATAGCATTCAGTTTTCTTCTTCCACTTTGCTGTCATCGGGCCAATGCTCAGTCTTTTGAACAAAGGGAATAGGAGCTTCTTTGGGGTCCATTGTGGTGATGCATGTAACATACTGGCACCCAAATTGGCTGCGCTGCTCTTTTTGGAAAGATACAAAATACAACCTCCCCCCCCCCACACACACACATTATTACTGAATCCGATAAAACTCTTGCCTGGTTTATGCATCCTTCCACCAGGCTAACTCGGAGGAGACTATTATTCAAGAGTACTGATGCCTTTTGGCTGCTGTATGACCTTCTGCATTGTGATTCAAAATATCTACACTAATAAAAGAGAAAGATGTAAATTGACTACCTTTGCGATGCCCATCAGCTAATCAGTAGAGAGTATGCAAATTAACCCCTCCAAAATGGTGGGTTAATTTGCACATACAGGCACCAAGTGTCTGGGGATGGACACAGGAATTCTACACTGCCCCAGCTGCTCTGGGCCTCTGGGCAGTGTGGGGAGGTGGAAAGATGGCTGCAAGCTGGAGCAAAGGCAGAAAAGTGACTCTGGGCCGGAGCAAAGGTGTAAAGGCAGCTCCAGCTGAAGCAAAGGTGGTGCCAGCAGCCAGGGGAGGAAAGGCCCATTCTTACATGAATCTTTGTGCATTGGGCCTCTAGTTTAAAGTATAAAGAGCATGACTAAGTTTCTTTTGAGGTAACACATAACACATCTGTCTCCCCGTTTTTGTTTTAGTAATTGCATTTGAAGAGTACAATTGGCACTTTCCACTATTGAGTGACATCCATTTGCCAGATTTGATTAGGTTTAAGTCCTTGGGAATTTACCCCTAATGGTGGCTCAGGGAGGTGGATAACACACTGAGGGCATTGCTTGACAGCTGGTGAGTCTGCTCTTGGGAAATATGGAATTCCTTGCATAAGGCAAAGGCATTTTGATGATGTAGGGCATGCAAGGCCTGTGCCATGGACAATGGAGTGACCTCCTCTACTGAGGCAACTAGGTGATCTACTTCCTCATTACCTGCAGCCAAGAGACCCTGAAGGCCAGAATGGAATCTAATATGGCCAATAAAACATGGAAATTGTCGTGTTCAAACAGCCTTTAGAAGGCTGAAAAATAAATGAAAGAGTTCCTCTGAATTAGTGTGCCATGTAGTAGCTGTTTCAATAATTTTGGCCATACTTACCACATAAGCACTATCACTATAGGTTGATGGGCTCTGTAGCAAAACCTGTCAAGACATAAATAAGAGCTTGTATTTCTACTAGTTGTTCTGAAATATAAAGGGTTTGAAGGATCTTTGCTCTCCTGCTGCAGTAGATCCAGCCTTTCCAGAACTGGATCCATCTGTAAATATGGTTAATGCCTGAGGTATAACATCTCTTTTAATGTGGCAACTAATACCATTCCCTGTGCTAGAAATAGGGTAAGTACCCCTTATTTCTATCCAACAGAATCTCTGTGATGATGAGGCGTTCAGTGTTTGTCTGACATGTCCTCATGGGCACGCAACCCCCACTAAGTAAGGGGTCCTGGTAGAACACAAAACATACTCAGGAGCAAGGCAGCAAGGCAAACATCTTTACTTCTACACAGAAGGGTGCACACACATGGTCTGGAAGCTCATGCACACCAACCTTCTTTGCTCTTGGTTGGAGCTCAGATGCACAGTCTTTTATGATTGGCTAATTTAAAGGGAGGGGTTGGCCTTTGCTGTTTCAAGATGGTGGCCCCCAGGGGAGTTGCAAGCCATGTAGCCAACATGGAGGCTTTGAAGTCACACAGTCTAAAATGGTGGCTGTCTAAACTGTTTGACATAAAAGATGACTTGTTTATTCTCACACCTGAACATAGGCTGGTGTTTTTATGAACATACATTTAAGTTAATTAGCCAATTTAAATCAATCTGAAATAAGGATTATTTTTAATTTTATTTGTCTTAGGACAGGGATGGGCAAACTTTTGAGATTGGTGTGTCAAAATTTGCCAAAAAATGGAGCATAAACTCGGGTGGTGTGTCACTTCGAGAAAAAAAAAACATAATTTCACGATATTTATAGTTTAAATAACAAAAATGTATAATTGTGATATATAACTGTATTTAATAAACCAAAAACTAATTATTTAACTTATCTACTTAGTGACTTCTTTGTTCATCTGTCAGTTGGTTTCTTTTGTTGGTCTTGTGTGGGGTGCCATGAACTAAGATAAGTGAGGGGGAAGGGAAATTCTTTAACTAACAGGCTTATTAATAACTTTTTTGTTGCTGAATTTCATTGGCTAAACTTTCAATTGAAGGTTGGTATTTTGTACACTTCAAGCCCAAACAAGCACTACTTACTTCATCTGTCAATCTGTTTCTTTTGTTGGTTTTGATATTTAATGCTGAGAATAAGGTCTCACAAAAGTACATAGAGGGAAAAATTGTGAGTAAAGCCGTTGCTATATTTTTCAGGGTGCTAAAAGTGTCTGGTAATCGGTTCCAGGCACTCCAAATTTCCTGTCCATAGTGGCATTCCTCTTGATTCTCCAAGCAGCACCTTTCCAGATTCTCAAGTTTGACATCAAGTCAACAAACACCTGAGCCCAGATGCTGTCTTGAAATTTTGCAAGTTGCATCTCCAAATCATCAATTTGCATTCATTGGAAACCAGTTAATTTCAAACTACTGTAGACTACTACATCAGGATACTTAATTATTTTTATGGTCTGTTCTAGGCTTCTAAATTGATTAAACCTATCACTGAACTGGTCAAGTAATGAGTCTAAAACATGCTGGTACTTTATATGCAAGGGTTCCATTTCATTTTGTACAGCTGCACTGGCCTTCTCAAAATACTTTGTTACTCAAGGAAAATATTTATGTTTTAATTTCTACATCTCGCTTGAAAATTTTAACTTTACTTTCAAAAGCTTTTATGTATCCAAACATAACGTCAATACTTTTGCCAAAACCTTGTAACTTTAAGTTCAGTTCATTAATATGAACAGAGAGATCTGTAAAAAATATCAGAGTGTTGACCCACTTATCATCATTGAGCTGAGAAAAAGTTTCCCAGATCCTTGTCCTCAAGAAATACCTTAATTTCTTCAAAGCACTCCACAAAGCACTCAAGAACTTTGCCTCAGCTCAGCCATCTTACATTATTGTACATCAGCAGTCCACTGTAGGTGGAATTGACCTCCAGTAAAAGTGCAGAAAATTCTCACTTGTGAAGGGGGTGAGCAGCTATTAAATAAACTATTTTTGTAACAACTGACATTAAGTCATTTAAGTCAGTGAATTCTGCCTTGGCACATAAAACCTCCTGATGGATAATACAATGAAAAGGCACAATCGGATGTCCAATAGCTTCCATAAACATTTTGACAAATCCGACTTTATTCCCCACCTTGTTTGGTGCCCCATCTGTTGTCACTAACACAACTTTAGAGATATCAATGCTTAGGTCACAGAATGTTTGTATAACAACCTTACATATTTCGCTTCCTGATGTACTTGTTGGCACTGACACTAAATTTATCAACTCTTCTCTCATTGTGAGACCAACAGAATATCAGCAAATAATGGCCAACTGAGCATGTGATGTGACATCAGTAGTTTCATCAGGAGAGATAAAAAATATTTACAATTACTTATGTCTCTCTGTAATTGATATTGTATGTTTGTGTTCAGCCTCATTATTCGGTCTCTTATGATATTTCTACTGAGTGATAACTCAGATATTCTCTTAATAATTGCATCTTTATTCTGCATATTGTGAAATAGAACTGGTGCACATCTTAGGAGAGCTTTTTAAATAAATTCTCCCTCACTGAGTGCTTTTCTATGCTGAACTATGGAGTGAGCAATGCTCAAACTTGCACATATTAAATTTAAGGATGGAATTAGATTGGCTCTTATAAAGGTGTAGCTGCCTGGAAAAGTATTCCTTCCTTTCATCCTCACTTTTTTCAAGAGCTGAGAATGATTAGTTTCAAAATGCCTATTTATATTCCACGTTCTGCTTACTACCATTCCAGTACATAGAACACAAAATGATCTGCCATTTTTTTCTATAATGCCATACATCTCGGTCCATGGCTCTTGAAATGGTCAGCTACTGCTACTACCACTTCCTTTACTTAACCTTGGTTTTTTATTTTTTGGGTTCTCCATGGGGTGGGGGCAGTGAGAGAAGATAGAATTATAGATAGCTAGTTAGCCCTGCAGGCAATTAGGGGTTAACTAGCCTAGCTGACCACAAGATGGCACATGTAACTGTCTTTTAGGAAAGGACAGGGTTGATAAGCAGAAATAGGGGTTAATAAGGATGCGCAACAGTAATAGTGGTAAAATGGAGTCTGCACTCTGCTGCAAAATGGTGTTGCTTATATAAATTAAGATGGCTGCTGCTATTTCTAATGGTGGGAAACAGCACCCATAGCACAGGCTCTTGCCTCTCCCAGCCTCCCCTTCACTTATCTCAGTAATGATGGTCAATTAGAAATCCACGACACCCCAGAACAGTAGATTGGATGATGGTTGCTGTGGTTACGTGGTTGCTGGTAATGGCAATCACAGGGCCCCCACAGATGTGTCCCCCACGGCATTTCTTTGCTCCCTGTTCTGCTGGCCGGAGTGTGATCAAAGATCCCCTAACAGCCTAACCTGAAGTCCCAGAACTAGATGCTCTGTACCGGGGTTCTGTTGTTTGGCCTACAGACCTCGGCATGAGTGTCTACACTACCCTACAGCAAATGTTTCATCCTCGGCTACTGCACCTGGCCGTGCAGTAACTGAGGATGAGACATCCCTCTCACATGCAGCCCCATACTTCTCTGTATGAGACCACATGCAGCCATGTGTCATCAAAAATGGCTAGGCATGACAGTGCTGACACATGTGTCACAAGTTTGACATCATGGTCCTAGGACCTAGGTTATCGAGGAAATGATATTAATTAAATTTCTGCTATTAGTCTTTGAGTAACTTTGTCAGGGAGACAAAAACACAAATTATTTATTTCTCTTCTTAAGGCCTAACATAAATTTGTAATTATAATTTTTTAGACATTTAAAGGAAATATGTTTTTACTTCCTTCCAGAAGAATCTTCAGGACAGCTTTAGGAGTTTTTCTTAAGAGTTTTTGTCTTTCTTTTTTACACTAAGCAACAAATATAACAAACATGGTTACTTATTTGATAATGGCCAATATTGCCAAGCCATGTAGTCACATTCAATGACTTCCCTTGTAATCATGGTGACTATTAGTAAGGATCAGATTTAGTGTTTTTTTAAAAATATATTTTATTGATTTTTCACAGAGCAGAAGGAAGAGGGACAGAAAGTCAGAAACATTGATGAGAGAGAGACATCGATCAGCTGCCTCCTGCACGCCCCCTACTGGGGATGTGCCCGCAGCCAAGGTACATGCCCTTGCCAAAATCGAACCCGGGACCCTTCAGTACGCAGTCCGACGCTCTATCCACTGAGCCAAACCGATCTCGGCCAGATTTAGTATTTTTTTATCTTTATTGTTCAGTTTATTAATTACATTGTTTCCCCCTTTTTATCCTCCTATAGCTCCCCTCCACCCTGTACCTATCCCACCCTCCACCCTCACCTCCCCCTCCCCAATGTCCTCTCCCATTGTTGCAAGATTTTTGTCCAATCTCTTGCTGTACTTCCCACAACCCTTTTCTCCCCAACAATTGTCATTCCATTCCCTCTCTATGTCTATGTTTCTGTTATATTCACCAGTTTATCCTGTTCATCAGCCTATCAATTCACTTGATTTTTATGCTCATTTGTTGATACATGTGTATTTGTTGTTCATAATTTATATTTTTACCTTTTTCTTCTTCCTCTTCTTAAATAATATCTTTCAGCATTTCATATAATATTGGTTTGGTGGTGATGAACTTCTTTAGCTTTTTCTTATCTGCGAAGCACTTTATCTGATCTTCAATTCTGAATGATAGCTTTGCTGGATAGAGTAATCTTGGTTGTAGATTCTTGCTATTCATTATTTTGAATATTTCTTGCCACTCCCGTCTGGCCTGCATCGTTTCTGTTGAGAAATCCACTGACAATCGTATGGGTGCTCCCCTGTAGGTAACCAACTGTTTTTCTCTTGCTGCTTTTAATATTCTCTCTTTGTCTTTTGCTCTTGGCATTTTAATTATGATATGTCTTGGTGTGGTCCTCTTTAGATTCCTATATTTTGGGGTTCTGTGTACTTCTTGGGCTTTTAAGTCAGTTTCTTTCACCAGATGGGGGAAGTTTTCAGTCACTATTTCTTCAAGTAGGTTTTCATTAACTTGCTCTCTCTCTTTTTCTGGCACCCCAATAATTCGGATGTTGGCATGCTTAAGGTTGTCCCAGAGGCCCCTTACACTATCTTCAATTATCTGAATTCTTTTTGTTTCTTGCTTTTCCAGCCGAGTGGATTTTGCTTCTTTGTATTTCAAATCTTTGACTTGGTTCTTGTGGCCCTCTGGACTGCTTTTAGGACTTTGTGTAATATTTTTTATTTCAGTCTGTGTATGCTTGATTTCTAGTTGGTGCTTTTTCATATCCGTGAGGGTCTGGTTCATATCCTCAGAGGTCTTGTTCATTTCCTTGAGGGTCTCATTCATTTCCTTGTAAGTCTCATTCATTTCCTGGTTGGTCTTGTTTATTTCCTCATAATTCTTATTAAGTTCATCGGCCTTTTCTAGCAGCCTCTTGAAAAGCCTTATAACCGTAGTTTTGAACTCTATGTCTTGTCATCTTTTCTCCTCCATTTCTTTCACACCTGATTTCTTTCCATGTCTCTGCATGGTGGCTGCTTTATGTGGTAGATATCCTCTAAGGGTTAGTGGCACAGCCTCCCCAGTTATTTGAGATGGGTACTCTTACTGCAATCCTTTATGGGTTGTACAGTATTTTTGAATTTAAACCCAGCTTGTTGTTGTTAGCCCTAGGAGGGTTTGACCTCCAGGCCAATTGGCTGTGAAGGGAGACTGTGTTCAGGTTGGATGGGCAGAGTCTCTGAGCTGCGCAGGCAGCCTCAGTGTCAGCTACGTCCTATGCGGCACTGGCGCGCGCGGGTCTCTGTTGGATGGGGATGGCTGCAGACACCTGCAAGAGAAAGCTGCTAGTCTCTTCCCCTTGCCAGACAACTCTGCCTCTCCCCAAATGAGTCTGCACACCCAAAGTCTCACCCAGGGTTGTAAAATAAATGGTTTCCGGGACCAGGAGACAAGTTTCCAGGGGGCAAGTCACTGGTTTGTGCGACACTTGTGCGCAAACTTCTTTTCCCAGCCTCTGGGTTTCTCCTCAGACTAGGAGACCTCTGCCACAACCCGCTTCCAGGGTGCGTCCCCCGGACCCCGGACCTCACCTGGCACTGGGGAATCCATGTAGTGGGATGTCTCCGCCCTCCCCATTGGCGAAATCTAACCGGGGTTGCTGCTCCAGCCCTACAGCCCATGCACGCGACCAGGACGGCTCCTAACCTGTTTCTGTCTTCAAGGCTGCGCTCCTGCTGTTCCTCTGAGTCTCAGTGTCCCACCTTTACTATTATTTGTGGAGTTTTCACTCAGCCAGCTTTCTGGCGATTCTGGGTGATGTCTGTTCTGCTGTTATGTTGTAGTTCTTAAATCGTTGTGCGGGGCAGAACAATAGGTGTTTACCTATGCCGCCATCTTGGTTCTCTCCCAGATTTAGTATTTTAACAACAATCTTTAGTTTACCCTGTAAATATTAGCAAAAGAGATTTCAAAATTTTTAAATTTCTCCTTTTTATTAACCTTAGAATTGTATTTTTAAACAATATCCCCTTATGCTTACTTGCATATTTAGAGGATTATGAGTAGTCCCAGTAACTTTCAGAGGATTTTATTAGAATTTAATTGTTTATAAAAAATATTGTCTTTTCATTTAGCTGAAATTATTCGAAACCTTGATTATAACTGAAACTTGTTTAGCTCAGTGGATAGAGTGTTGGCCTGCAGATTGAAAGGTCCCAAGTTCAATTCCAGTCAAGGGCATGTACCTTGGTTGCGGGCACATTCCCAGTAGGTGGTGTGCAGGAGACAGCTGATCCAATGTTTCTCTCTCATAGATGTTTCTAACTTTCTATCCCTCTCCCTTCCTCTCTGTAAAAAATCAATAAAGTATATTAAAAAAGAAACCTTGATTATAATTTAAAAAGCTAATTTATAAAGTAATTAAAGTAGGTATCTTTATTAAAAAGGCAAAGCAAGGAAATTTAGTAAACTTATACATCTTATTCACAAGGCACAAATGCTGCCTCACCTCCAGCCTATTTAAAATGCAGGTGGCTAGAGGCTTTTGTTATTAAAATTCCATCTTAATTTTTGCTGTTGGATTTTAAGAAATATTTAAACTACTTTATTTTGCCTTCTTAGAGGACAAAACCTTCATAACATTTAAAATATATGTATATAAGTAAAATATAGTTATTAATTTTTATTTGATAAAACTTTCCATGTTATCTCAAGTATACTAGATTGGCTAAATTTGAAATATTTCCTTGAAGAAGAGAGAACAAACTCTTTGAATCACCCTAGGTCCTTGGAGTTTTCCAAGAATCATCTCTCAGTTAAAGCCTTGAAATTTAACTTGGAAAGACCATAAAAAAGTATATATATATGATTTAAAGATTATTCATTTTCTGTAATTATATTAAAGAATATCAATTAAATTTAAACCAGTTTTTGTATTAAAAAATTCAGTTGGGATCACAGAATTAATCCTCCTTTTTTAATTAGACCAATAAGTAACATGTTTCAAATGCCTAATTATTTCAGAGAAAACACAAAAATTATTTTCTCAAAAATAAATTTCTATACTTTAGGCATTTAGTTATCACAACTAGATAATTTCTCCCAATTTAATTTGAACTGTAACTTTTAGAGGTTCAAATTTTAGGTAGCAAGTTAAATATTTAGCATTTCTCAAATTAATACTTTTAAAAAATATTTTATTGATTTTTCAGAGAGGAAGGGAGAGGGATAGAAAGCCAGAAACATCGATGAGAGAGGAACATCAATCAGCTGCCTCTTGCACACCCCCGACTGGGGATGTGCCCGCAACCAAGGTACATGTCCTTTTCCGGAATCTAACCTGGGACCTTTCAGTCCCCAGGCTGACGCTCTATCCACTGAGCCAAACTGGTCTCGGCAAATTAATAATACTTTTATATTTTTAAGGATACATCCTATCTAATAAAAGAGAAATATGCAAATTGACCATCACTCCGACACTCAATATGGCTTCCCCCATGTGGATACAAGATGGCTGCCACACAAGATGACAAGCAGGGAAGGGCAGTTGTGAGGAACCAGACCTGTAAGGAAGGGCATTTGTGTATGATCAGGCCAGTAGGGGAGGGCAGTTGGGGGGACCAGGCCTGCAGGGGAATACAGTTAGCGGTTACCTGGCCAGCAGATGAGAGCATTTGTGGGGAGGGACCAGACCAGCAGAGGGGAGCAGTTAGGGGCAATGAGGCTGGCAGAGGAGGGCTATTAGTGGTGACTGGGTTGGCAGGAGAGGGAAGTTGGTGGGGACCAGGCCTGCAGGGGAGGGCAGTTAGGGGCAATCGGGCTGGCAGGGGAGCAGTTAGGCATCAATCAGGCTGGCAGGGGAGTGATTAGGGGGTGATCAGGCTGGCAGGCAGAAGCAGTTAGGGGCAATCAAGAGGGCAGGCAGGCAAGCAGTTGGGAGCCAGCAATCCTGGATTGTGAGAGGGATATCTGACTGCCCGTTTAGACTTGATCCTACTGTGTGATCAGGCAGTAAGACATGCCTGGAGGGGTCCCAGATTAGAGAGAGTTCAGGCTGGGCTGAGGGACATCACCCCTTCCCCCGTGCACAAATTTTGTGCACCAGACCTCTAGTTTCAAATAAAATTCAAGGCATATTCAATTAATAGATTAAATTCTATCCTCTAGATTTCATACAAGACATACTCAGATTAATATTTCAGTATTATTTCATTTCAAAATATTTACATATAAGTTTTTATAATGTGATTTAGTAAACTTTAAAGTTTTTAAGTTTCCAGCAGCTCTGGAAAACCACATTTGAGGCTGGCAAAACAGGCTTGGCCTAGCTAGCTTGACTTTTAAAACGACCATAATTTTTTCTGCTGGGGGAAATCAGGAAGCAAACTTGTAGGTATTCAATGCAAAATTGTCACATTCCTTCCTTAAAAATTGTTGCAAATCTCGTCCTACCCTCTTAATTAACAAAGGGCCCAGACAGTTTTTACCTGAGCTACTTAGATTTTTATAATTAATATATTATTTATCTATGTTTTAACAATTTTTGAGATTCAAATCCAATTATAATTATTTTAAGGCATTTTCTTTGGCAAATTTTTGTAACAGAGACAATTTACTGATTTTTTTTGGAGGCCTTAACTTTTGAACACGGTTTATTATCATTTTAAAAACTAGTCTTTATTATGGAAATACCCATCTTGTTGCTAGAACCAGCCTGTATTTTTTCCTGGGTCAAATCTGCCATCTTTTTTAGGGAAAAAACAAAACAAAACAAAACAACAACAACAAAAAACAGTCGTTGGGGTTTTATCCTGTACCATCACAAAGAGTTAAGGTTAGCTCAAAAACTCTATCTAAATGTCCAAGAATTGAACAGTTATGCACATTTGTTTTAGGCTAGCTTTTTCTTTACCCATGCACAGAAATCCCAAACACATTTCTAAATTTTGTAAAACTTTTAAGTCACTAGCCAGAATAAAGCATGGTAAAGATGAATCCTTCTTAAATGGCTTTCTCAGGGAGTGGGCTTCCATATTGGATCGCCACATGTCTCCCTTCCTCCACCTCCTTCTTGCTTTGGGAGAAAATTCAGTAATGGTCTGGCGTCTACTGTTTTTGTTTATTTTAATTTTGATTTTTTTTTTTTTAGGGACAGAAAAAGATTTTTTAAGATAAAGAATTATTGGCAGTTGCTGAGAAATTCCTTTAATCTTTTCTACTTGGTTCAGCTCAATACAAGTAGTTTGAGCCTCAAACAAAATGAATTATGAAGTGGCTTTCCTTTTCAGCCAAGCACCTGCATCCAGCCATAAAGGCTGGGCAGCTGTGTGCAAAACCTTTCTTATCATCTGAGTCATCCCACTCACAGGGATACTTGTCTTGCTCTGCCTCAAACTCTAGATCCTGGTCGTAATTATGAGGTAAATCTTTATCAGGTGGGCTCTTGACAGAGTTGCAGGAGTGACAGGTGGAAGTGGAGTAGGCACAGAGGGGGAAGTGGTATTTTTAGAGATTAGCACCCCTCCACTGTAGGCTGTAAAGCCTTGGCTACATCCTGCTCAGATATTCTTAAACTCCCGTGTGCTGGATCAAAGCAATTACAAATTAATGTCAGAATAGGAATTTTATCTGGACCTTCTGCTGTGTATCAGTCATGCAACTGCTTTCTGACCTTTTCCTACATTTCATTAACAAAACTTAAGAAATCAAGAGTCTGTCTACGGTTAACAGAGCATCCTCGAGCTTTGAGCATAGTTTTAAGCATTTGAGTGTAGAGAGCTCTTTCCTGAAACCCTGAATTACCCATGTTTTACCCCCAGCTAATACAACAATCTACTCCTTACCTTACTTCTTTAATTTGTTGTGCAGCCCACTTCTCAGAGCAACCCCCTCGCCTGACTTTTGAGAGTACCCCTGGATTGGGTGCCAGATGTAAATATTTCTCTCTTTTCCACGTCCAGCGCAGCTAGAGTGCCATCCAGTTCCTGAGTAGGGGCAGCTGGAAATTGAGAAAATGAAAGAAAGAGACAGACACAGAGATAGAAGGAAAAAGTTGGGGCCAGGTGGCACAGGGACAGGAACAGTTGCCCCAAGCCAATACAGTGTGTTTATTTTATAGCAAAAAACAGGAAGGTTTGCTAAAAGTCAAGACAAAGGAGATTATGTGCATTCTTGGGTGGGCCCGAGTCATATTCATTCCTGGTGCTTGGCTGGATTTAAATAACAAAACCTACTTACAGGCACCTGGGCTGAAGCATGTTTCCTGGACGTGGCTTTGCCAATGCCACTGGATTCAGCTGACAATAATTAAAGAAATGCCCATGGGCCTTCCCAGGCACTCTCTACATCTCTCCTTATCTCTCTCTAGACTTTTTCCTTCTCTCTCTAAAATCAATGAAAACATATCCTTGGATGAGGATTAACAAAAACAAAACCATGGAGTCAATACTCACTGGTCTTGCAGACACAACTATGGCTTTATTATGTTTAGAGGCAATATTTTTCAGTCAAATATTGGGACACACACAATATATATTAGGGTGTACCATCAGGACCATGGAAAGAAAATTTGAAATGGGGACTATTTCACACTTGGAGTGATGGTTCCTACTCCGCATGTCCCCATTATAACTTCTTACTCATTTTCAAGTTCATTCTCAACCTGCCCATGCTACTTTATTTCCTCCTTGCAGGTGCCATGTTTGACTTCTCAGGCACAAGGATGGTGGCCATGCTGGGTTGGGAGAGGAACAGGCACTCGGTGGGCAAAGGCAGTAGCTATTAGGTACAGAATGAAGAACAGGTCAATGAGATAAACAAGGTCACCACAGTGTGTTTATTTTATAGCAAAATAAACAATGGCCCGGTCTGGGAGGCTGCCTTACTGGCTGGAGTGGAGAAGGGGGCTTTGAAGGGCACCAAGAGAATGGAAAGACTGGTCATGGCTGTGTGCTGCTGGCTGGGGATGGGGACATGGGCAACACAGAATATTTTACTGAGTTATGGAATTAGCCTTTTTTAGTCCCAGGTCCTGGGACTCAGTGTTGCCTACAGAAGAAGCTTGATGGCATTGTTGTAGCTCTTGTTGTAGCCGTGTAGATAAGGAGGTTGAAGAAGGAGTTGGAGTAGCAGAACCAAAGGAAGACGCTCTTCCAGAGGGCAGGAAGGTTTCAGGCACAAAGGGGGCTGATGAGCTCCGTGGTGAAGAAGGGGGTCCAGCAGATCGTGAACACCCCGATGAGAATTCCCACAATCACAGTGGCTTTCTGCTCCTTCTGCTCCCTCCACATGTCCCCTTCAGCCTGGAGGGTGATGGTGCTGTGGCA
This sequence comes from Antrozous pallidus, assembly GCA_027563665.1. Taxonomy (NCBI): domain Eukaryota; kingdom Metazoa; phylum Chordata; class Mammalia; order Chiroptera; family Vespertilionidae; genus Antrozous; species Antrozous pallidus. Next base: position 2,902,095 of record CM050521.1, read on the forward strand.
GGCAGTGAACAGCATCTGGGGCTCCTGAGCAGGGACCCTTCGTGAAGGGCCAGCAAGTCCTTGTCCCTCTAAACTTCCCAGGGGAGTTGCCTGGATTTAGATGGATTACAGTTCAGCACACTGTTTATATGGGTGTTATTGTATCTACCACCATCCCCACGATTATAGAACAAAGGCCTGCTAGCCTGAAACTTCAGGTGTCTAACAGGGAAACAAGCACATTAACTTGTAATAACAAAAAACAAAATCCAAACAGAAGACATTTCTTTTAAAAAGATTGATTATAGCAGATGGTGAAAGAAAATAATGAAGGACCAATTTGTGGCTACAGAATTTTAAAAGGCTTAAGGAAAAGTCAATATTTAATAGAAAACTTGAAGCAGAGAAAATCTTGAACAATCCTACACCATTGTGCAGCTGATATTTGCAAGTCACTATGAGAACTCTACTCTCTTAGTTTCTGCAACACATCTATGGGTTTGAGAGGTGGGCTCTGCTTCCTCACAGACAGTACCAATTGCACTGAGACATGATCACATTAGCTGACCGGCACACAAGGATACCTACATTGTGTACACTGAGTGACCAGATTATTATGATCTCTAAATGCATAATAATCTGTCCACTCAGTGTATATCCTATGTAATAAAAAGCTAATTAGAAAATTGTTGCTTCAACCAGGAGTTCCACCAGCAGGCAGGCCGGAAAACTGCCATGTGCCCTCCCCCTGACCAAGCTGGACAGACCCCACCCATGCACAAATTCATGCACCAGGCCTCTAATATATATCTACTAGAGGCCTGGTGCACAACATTAGTGCACAGGGGGGCGGAGGGAGGAAGAGTGTGTCCCTCAGCGCAGCCTGCACCATCTCTAATCTGGGACCTCTCCAGGGATGTCCGACGGCCCATTTAGGCTCAGTCCCACCAGGATTGAGCCTAAACGGGCACGCAGGCATTCCTTTCACAATCCAGGACTGCTCCCAATCACTTGCCTGCTTGCCTGATTTCCCCTTCTGCCTGCCAGCCTAATCACCCCCTAACTACTCACCTGCCAGCTTGATTGATGCCTAACTGCTCTCCTGCTGGCCCAATTGCCCCTAACTGCCCTCCCCTGTTGGCTTGGTCAACCCTAACTGCCCTCCCTTGCCAGCCTGGTCACCCCTAACTGCCCTCCCCTGCAAGCCTTGTCCACCCTCACAATTGCCCTCCCCTGCAGGCCTTGTCCCTTCCAACTGCCCTCCCCTACAGGTCTGGTTGCCCCTAACTGCCCTCCGCTGCCAGCCCAGTCACCCCTAACTGCCATGCCTGCTGACCTTGTCTCCCTAACTGCTCTCCCTTGCTGGCCTGATTGCCCACAACTGTCCTACCCTGCTGACCATCTTGTGCAGCCATCTTTTGTCCACATGGGGGCAGCCATCTTGTGTGTTGGAATGATGGTCAATCTGCATATTACTCTTTTATTAGATATGATAGAGGCCTGATGCATGGGTGGGGGCCAGCTAGTTTTCCCTGAAGGGTGTCCCAGATGAGGGTGGAGATTCCCTTTGGGTGTAGGGTGGCCTGGGCCAGGGGCCTGTGGTCATTTGCAGGCCAGCCATGCCCCCCTGGTAACCCAAGTGGAGGCTCTGGTATCTGGGATTTATTTTTTGTCTACAATTGAAACTTTGTATCCTGGAGTGGAGCCAAGCCTCCTGCTAGCTTCGTGGCAGCAGCCATTTCTGTTAGGATTTACTTACCTTCTATAATTGAAACTTTATAGCAGAGGTCAAGGCATGCCAGGGCTGAGGGAGCTTGGCTTCCTCCATCACCAGGGGCAACCCTAGCCTCCTGCTCTCTCCAGCTCTGTGGCTGCTGCCATTTTTGTTAGGATTTATTTATCTTCTATAATTGAAACTTTGTACCCTTGAGTGGAGGCCTGGGCCCACCAGGGTGTGTGGAAAACTTGGCTTCCTCCATTGCTGGGAAAACCCAAGCCTTCCTCCTGCTCTCTCTGTGGCTGCAGCCATCGTGGTTGGGATCAATTTGCATACTTGCTCCTGATTGTCTTGTGGGAATGGCTTGTGGGCATGGCATGTGGGGGTAGCAGAGTGATGGTTAATTTGCATATTACTCTTTTATTAGATAGTATATATATATATATTGCTTTGAGGGAGGAAGGGAAAGAGAGATAGAAACATCAATGATGAGAGACAATCATTGATTGGCTGCCTCCTGTATGCCTCCTACTGGGGATCAAGCCCACATCCTGAACATAAGCCCTTGACCAGAATACATCCTGGGACCCTTCAGTCCACAGGCTAATGCTCTATCCAAATTGGCGAAGACATGAATCTGCCTTTTTGTACAAATATGACCATTCTGGGCCATGCTCAAGGTGGATTAACTTGACCATGTGACACCTATCAAAGAACTGCCTGCTGAAGCCTGCACCATAACACCCAGTAATCGAGGCTTTGCCTTCTTGCCTCAGTGAATGACAGTCCTCAGTTCAATTAGTCAACACATCCTCAGAACTTATATTAATATTTTAAATTGTATGTTGCCATACATGGTGCTAACAGAAACCACCAGCATTTTCTACTAGCTGGTTCATTGTGGATCATCACACCTTCTTCTCCTATTGTTCCTCCACCAGCTGAAGAGCATGTGACCCACTTATAATCCTTAGCCCATATCATGATTGTGTCTCTGTAATTGAAGAAGTGTTTCTGCCCCAAACAGAACATTGATACCCTGGTACCAAATCCTACTTTATTATGGTTTGTGGTATTATGTTAAAAGCAAAAGGGATAATGCAAAATTGGATATATCATTTGTTCAATCTTTCTGATAAAAATCCAATTTAAAATATGCAGTATATTTATTTACTAGAGGTCTGGTGCACAAAATTCATACACTTGGGGGGTGGAGAGGTCCTTCAACCCTGCCTGAACCCTCTTGTAGTCCAGGAGCCCTCAGAGGATGTCTGACTGTCAGCTTAGGCCCTCTCTCTGTGGGGAGTGGGCCTAAGCCATCAATAAGACATCCTTAGCACTGCTGCGGAAGTGGGAGAGACTCCTGCCACCACAGATGTGCTGGCCAGCTGTGAGCCCAGCTTCTGGCTGAGCGGTGCTCCCACTGCGGGATCGGGTGGAAACTGACTCTCCAACATCCCCTGAGGGGTCCCAGATTGCAAGAGGGAGCAGGCCAGGCTGAGGGACCCCACCGGTGCATGATTGGGGTCAGGGAGAGACAACAGGAGAGCTCCAGGGCATGTCTGGCCCATCTCTCTCAGTCCCATTCAGCTGGACCCCAGCAGCAAGCTAACCTACCCATCAAAGTGTCTGCGCCCTGGTGGTCAGTGCATGTCACAGTGAGCGGTTGAGCAGTCTTAGCATATCATTAGCATATTATGCTTTGATTGTTTGAACGAATGACTGACCAGACACTTAGCATATTATGCTTTTATTATATAGGATTGATTTCAGAGAGGAAGGGAGAGGGAGATAGAGAGATGGAAACATCAGTGATGAGAGTGAATCATTGTTTGGCTGCTTCCTGCACGCCCCCTACTGGCAATCGAGCCCACAACCCAGGCATGTTCCCTTGAACCAAACCCAGGACGCTTCAGTCCCCAGGCTGAGGCTCTATCCACTGAGCCAAACCAGCTAGAGCTAAAACCCAATTTTTTTAAAATGGAAAGCCAGGTTGCTCAATGACTGAACTTGCAAAATTGCTAAAATAGAAGACAGGCACGAAAATTAATAATTGGTATGTTTTAGAACCATTCATTTTTTTAACCTGCTATGGAAATTCGTCTCCAGGTTTTCTTTAAACAATGAACAGTGGGTGCATATTACTTGATGTTTGGATGCCTCTGAAATAGTCCTGAGTCAAGGTTCTCCAAAGGAAGTCCAGAAGCATGGGTGTTGGCCATTAAGCCAAGAGCCTTGGAGCGAGCAGATGCCCCATAAAGAGAATACTGTGATGACAGTGCTCAAAGACAGCACCCTGCCATGCCATCCAAGTGCACACCTCTCTTGTTCTAGTTTCTTTATCCTGGGTTGAAATCAGGCTTTTTTTGTGCTGTTTCAGAGCTAAGACTCTGTGTTCAGTAGGACGAGGAGCTGGGCCATTCCAAGAACTAACTCCCCAGTGCCCTCAATGGACACTCTCCTTACAAGAGTGCAGAGATAAAATTCTTTCAGGGAAAGGATTCCAGGGGAGAGTGGCCATTCATGAGAGTTAGGTTTCGATGTAAAAGAACAAAGGTTGGGAGTAGATTATGTAGCTTGAACTCTGGGCATCATTTTATAAAGCTTAACCCAAGTGGTCTTGGCAAAGAGATATTCCTTAGGCTAATCAGGGAGCAGTCTACCCCACATCTAACACTTCATGCTCCCTCCCTCCATTAACACTACAAATGAGGCAAAACAGTCTCTTTGGAAGTAAAAGGGAAGGCAAGCTAGCTGCCTCAGGTGGACAGATGGGTGCAGGGATCTTTGGGAGATCCTCTGGGCTCTTCTTATAATACCTGTGGTTTGTCTCAGAGTTGTTCAATGCTGTCCAGAGCTAAGTGCACTTAAGTGAATTTCCTGCAGAGAGCATCACAGCTTCAAGTAATGTATGTTTACTGCCCACTGAGGCAGGCATGGCCCTGCCTGGCCAGTGGTTTACAATCATACCGCTCGAGCTGCCCCTGAGCATCAGGTCTCCACAGATGAAACTTCATCTGCAAGGAGACCTCAAAGCAGCGATGAAGATCCAGACAGAACTTGGGGGTCTCCCTTAAAGCTTTGGCCAAATGAGTACCAAGAGGGGGGGTGGATTGAGAACTAAGTGTCCCCACAAATTGCTCTGTAGCCCAGAGCCCATATGAAACTTACTATGTTGATCAAGAACAATCCATCTCAAGGACAGTTTTGCAAGCCCACTTGCCAGTGGCAGCCCCTCACTTCTGAAAGTCTGGCAATCTTGGAGGCACCTTCCAATCCTCTCCCAGTGGAATAACAACAAACTAACAAAGCTGCTCATAAGACAATAGACCCCTCACACCTCGGAAGGCCCACCCGGGCCTGAGCTTCACTCTTCCCCCCAATGCCATTGGAGATAAGCATACCGTCTGCTCTGGGAGGCCATGACAGACCAGCATGGCTCTCGTGTGTGCGGGTCAGCCATCAATTCAGTGTCCCTGTTTCTGAGCTTCAGGAATGGTCTCATCATTTGTGACAGGCAAGGCCTATCTCTCTCCTGTTGCCCATCCCCACCTCGGAGTCTGACAGGGCTGGGCTTTAGGTGTGTGTGTGTGTGTGTGTGCGTGTGTGTGTGTGTGTATGTGTGTGTGTGTGTATATAAAGTTCAGCAGATAAGAAAAAGGAAATGTGTATGTTCCCTGGGTAACACAGCTAGTTTGTGGTGGAACTGCATGTGGAAACTGGTGCCCCTACCCTGGGTGGTTGTTAACCCCTCATAAGAACATGAGGACAGAGGCAGCCCCATGTCACAGGCAGAGCTGGGTTCCTTAGAGACTGTGCAGAGCCAAGGGATGCATGTCTCAAAGATGTCGGGAGGGAAAGAGAGAAAAGTGAAACCGTGCCAAAAACAGATATAAAAGCACAAAGATGTCACAATGCTGGTCTTCTGCTATCTCCAAGGCAGCAAGCACTCTGTCCTGCTCAGAGAGCCCTGAGACGGAATTGTAACTGCAATTCCCTTTTAAAGTGTGTTTGGTACTGAATGCAAACGATCTTTACCAGCAGATGGCAGGAGAGGGTCCATGAAGAAGCAGCCTGGAAGGCAGCCTCTTCCTGACCAGCAGCTAGGGCCGAAGCTGGCACATGTGAGCTGCACACTTGGGCGGCACACTTGCCTAAAGCCTCCTTGTTTGCTTGGAAATCTAATAGACCAGATATGGCACTGCAGGCATGTTGATCTGAGGAAGTCTTTGCTGTGAGCGCTGTCCTGGGCCTTGGATGAAGCTGAAGCCAAGGCCTGCCTCTAGCACCCCATCCCATGACCATCAGAAATGTGTCCCAACATCCCAAATGTCCCCGTTTGAGAACATTGTTATGGATAAAAGCACAGGTAGCTTCTGATCCCTTTTCCTTATTTCCATGAGTGTAGTTCTCTCCTTCTTCCCTAACCTACACTGCTGGTCTCTCCAGGCTTGTCTGACTAGTTAGGGTTGGAATCAGTCCCTGACAGAACTCACAGGAGGTGCTTCGCTCCTGCACTAGACTGGACTCCATCTTCAGCATTCTCTCACCCCTCCCACCAGCCCAGACGTGCCCAGGGTACTTAATTGAATGGACCTGTTCTCCCAGAGTCAACCATAGAAAATGGGGCTTTGCACTTGTACATGTTAATTGCACTTGCACATGTTAACTAGAGGCCTGGTGCACAAAATTCTTGCACGGGGGTGTCCCTCAGCCCAGCCTGCACCCTCTCCAATCTGGAACCCTTTGAGGAATGTCCAACTGCCCGTTTTGAGGAATGTCCAACTGCCCGTTTAGGCCTGGTCAGTGGGATCAGGCCTAAACTGGCAGTTGGACATCCATCTCATAATCCAGAACTGCTGGCTCCCAACTGCTCTCCTGCCTGCCTTCCTGATTGTTCTGCCTGCCAGCCTGGTCATCTCCTAACCACTGCCCTGCCAGCCTGATTGATGTCTAACTGTTCCCCTGCCAGCCTCTTTGCCCCCAACTTCCCTCCCTCTGCTGGCCTGGTCACCCCTAACTGCCCTCCCTTGCAGGCCTGGTCCCTCCCAATGACCCTCCTCTGCTGGCCATCTTGTGTCCACATGGGGGCAGCCATCTTGTGTGTTGGAGTGATGGTCAATCTGCATATTACTCTTTTATTAGATACAATAGAGGCCTGTGCACAGGTGGGGGCCAACTGGTTTGCCCTGATGGTGTCCCAGATCAGGGTGGGGTTCCCTTGGGGTGTGGGGCAGCCTGGGCGAGGGACCTGTGGTGGTTTTCAGGTTGGCCATGTCCCCCATGACCCAAGCAGAGTCCCTGGTATCTGGGATTTATTTATCTTTTACAATTTAAACTTTGTAGGCTGGAGTGGAATCAAACCTTCTGCTTGTTCTGTGGTGGGAGCCATTTCTGTTGGGATTTATTTACCTTCCATACTTGAAACTTTGTAGCCTGGAGTGGAGGCCTTGGCCAGCCAGGGCTGCAGAAGCTTGGCTTCCTTCATTGCCAGGGGCAACCCTAGCCTCCTGCTCTGTGGCTGCCACCATTTTTGTTAGGATTTATTTATCTTCTATAATCGAAACTTTGTAGCATTGAGTGGAGGCCTAGGCCAGCAAGAGCAGGTGGAAAGCTGGGCTTCCTCCATTGCTGGGGAAACCCAAGCCTCCCTCCTGCTATCAGTGGCTACAGCCATCTTGGTTGGGTTTATTTGCATATTTGGTCCTGATTGGCTGGTGAGCATGGCTTGTGGGTGTAGCAGAGGTACAGTCCATTTGCATATTACTCTTTTATTAGATAGGATCAGTTTCCAAGGATCATCTTTGGCAACGAGTTGGGGTGGAGGAAGAGCAGTCCATAGCCCCTGGATTGGGTCCTCAGATAGTTCCCCAATTTTGAACCACAGAGTCAGATTATTAAGATCTAACAATGAAAATGAGGAAAGAGCCTTCCTGGTACTGTAACCTCTGTCACACATTAAAGCCGCTTGCCAGGGGCTGGCGGGCTGCCTGCCATTGACTTCCTCCTTCAGCTTTGCCAGGAGGCTAATGAGTGGCCCTGAGCTCCACACAGGGCCAGAGGGGTTGTGGGGCCCAGGCCAAATGGGTCAGTGGAGGCAGACCACAGGCCGGCCCTGAATCAGGTGTGGAAACAGCTTTAATCTTGCAGCAGTATACCACACTTAGAATCAAGGAGAAACCACAGTTTGCAAAATTAGTTGCTTTCATTTGCAAAAAAGAAATGGACTGAGTTGAAATACTAATTTGGGTGGCCTGCTGTATGGCCATCTTCCTGCCCAGTCACGTCCCCACCTGCCCCTGCCCTCCTGCTTGGACAGCACCTCTAACGGCAGGATGCTGCCAGGAACCCAGGCACTGACTTCAGATGTTCTAAATATTGGAGCCAAACGGGATGCTGTAGAGGTAAGTGGTCCAGACCCTTCATTTTATATGTAAGGAAGTCATCCCCCCAACGTGATAAAGTCATTGTCAGCTCTGGGATGCTGAGGCCGTCCCAGCAAAGTCAATCTGCTGCTCTCTTTTGGTCTTCAACCCAGCACTCTCCCTGCTCCGCCTGCCCCCCTCCAAAAAACAAACAAACAAAAAAACCAAACAAACAAAACAAACAAACAAACAAAACAAACAAACAAACAAACAAAAAAACCCCAACACAACTAAAAGTCCCACTTTCTACACACCTGAGGGGAGAGGTGCTGGGGATAAAGCCTGGCAGAGCTGACGGGTTTAAGGGTCTGACACGCACCTGCACAGGCTTCGGCGCAGGATGCACGCTGTTGCCCCTCGGGAAGCCCAGCCGCAGCCGGCCGCCCTGTAGATCCTGCAGTACACGAAGAGCACCACGCCCAGCAGCAAGAAGGCTCTCAGCTTGGAGACCATGGCTTAAGCCCGCTCGCGGCTCACCTGGCAAGCCTCCAGGTACTTGGAGTAGATCTCCCCCCAGCCGAAGAGCAGCGGCACCAGCGAGGCGGACAGCGCTCGCGTCTGTGTGATCAGGAGGTTGGAGACGCCCGGTGCGTGCCCCGCGTGTACACCGGGTGGCGTGTGATGGACCAGTAGCGGTGGAGTGCGATGGCCGTCACACTCCATACTAGCTGTGCAGCAGAGAACATCACACGCGGCCCACAGCTGGCACAGCCGCGTGCGTGCCCAGCGCCAGCGGCGCCCGGCCGGCTCGTGCACTAGGCTCAGCGGCGTGACCAGCGCAGCCCCCAGCACAGCCCAGAGGGCCGTGGACACCACTAGGTTGTACGGAGCGCCGTGGAGGGTGCGCACATGCGCAGTTGTCATCAGTACCAGCGCATTCCAGGCGAACGTTGGTTGCTGCCACTAGATAGCGGAGCAAGGTCAGCACAAACGCGCCCAGGACCGAGAGGCAGAGCGAGCTGTATATATTTGTATTGTATATTTATATATATTCCGTGCCCAGACTGAGGTTGGTCATTAGGTTCCCAGGCAAATCCATCTTGGGTCAGAAGACCGGCCCAGGGTGCGCGCAGAGGGCTTTCAAGAGGATGTAAGTAGATCACTACACACAAAGCCCCTCCAGATGTTTGCAGTGTCTGGGCAGTGGCAGGGTTGCTGGGACCCGCTGCCAGCGAGCATCTGTGGCAGATGACCTGGCGGAGAGGAGGTGCTGGGCTACACACAGAGGTAGGTCTGAACACCTCAGGGGCTAGGAAAGAGGAGCCCAGGAGCCGAGTCTCAGCTCTGCCCGCCTCAGCAGCCTCACGCCCGCCCAGGGCTCTCAGCCTTGGCAGAGACAGCAGTCTGGTCCGCTGTAGCCGAGCAACTCCCAACCCGGGAAGAAGCTAGTACGTCAGAGCAGGACTCCCAGGCGCGCTGACCGCTGACCATGTGCCCGCCCCTCGCTCCAGGCAGGAGGCTGCAACCGCCACTGCATGCGGGGAAGCCAAGGCAGGACCTGGTGCTTTCAGGCATTTATCTGCCTTCCGCTGCCCCTGCCCCTGCCCCACCCGGCCTGGGGCTGCAGCTCTGGAGAGGGAATACCAGAGTGCCCACCTGGACCTTCTTTATCAGACTGGGGATCCAGACTACATAAGAAGTCAGCTGATAAAGTCGCCCCTCCCATCTCTCACTCCAGCGGCAGTGCTGTCGCTGTCCGTGGTGCTGCCGCCTCTCTGCACCCATCACTTTACCTCATTTGGTGCTGTCAATGGTTCTGTCCCTTTTCCCTAAAATAAGTTCCTGAGGGGAGCAAGTGTACCAATGAAGTTTCCTTTTTTATATATATTTGTATTAATTTCAGAGAGAAAGGGAAAGGTGGAGAGAGATAGAAACATCAATGATGAGAGAGAATCACTGATTAACTGCCTCTTGCACGCCCACACTGGGGAGCCCTCAACCTGAGCATATGCCCTGACAGGGCATCAAACCATGACCTCCTGGTTCATAGGTCCAAGCTCAACTACTTAGCCACACTGGCCAGGCCCAAAAAACTTTCCTTGAAATGCTCCTCTAGCTGCCCCCTACCCACATCTTCCAGGGGTGGTCTGGATACCCCAAGCGGGTCCCCAGCTTTGTACAGGTGCATGTCTTTAGTGCAGGTGTCCCAGTTTAGGGTCTAAGATATTATTACTGACTTTTTTTCTCCAGATATTTCAGTTCATTATTGCCTCCCTCTTATACCCCTCTCCCACCCAGTACTTCTCTTCAAATATGGTTTCCCTTTAAGGGGAAAAGGCAAGATATCAGTTACTGCTGTTCCTAGAGAGGCTGCAGTGGAGCTAGAACCTCTAGTCCACTTTCCAGGATTGAGAGAACCTGCCAGACTCCAGTGGGCTCTGCCAAACTCACTTCCAGGAAATGAAACATTGGTCACAAGTTGTCCAAACAGTGCCATCTCACCTAAAAGAGGTCATTTATTCCTCCCCAAGGCACACTCACATCCATGCACACATCCATATAGTAACTGAGAAAATATTGAGAGATCCTGCCAGAGGTTATGACTCAAGGCACTGCACAAATAGAAATGTGACATAGCAAGATCACATACACTGGGATAAGGAAAAAGAGATGATACCAAGAAAATAAAGTGGAATTAAGCATATTTTTAAGTGCATACACAGTTGGGCAGCCTTTAAGCTACTTTAAAAAGGAAACACGTGTCTTTTAAAAATACATATACTAGTATTTTTATTTATTTCAGAGAGGAAGGGAGAGGGAAAGTGAGTTAGAAACGTCAATAATGAGAGAGAATCATTGATCAGTTGCCTCCTGCACACCCCCTTCTGAAGATCCACAACCTGGGCATGTGCCCTTGACCGGAACTGAACACAGTACCCTTCAGTCCACTGGCCAACGCTCTATCCACTGAGCCAAACAGGAGACACATGTCTTATTACAAGATTCAGTTTCTAATGGTGTAAAGAGCACACTGAGAGGGGCTCCGCATTGGGCGCAGAGGGGAGATGGGAAATTATGAAAATGTTATTCATGGGAAATATGGAAAATGGCGGCGGAACGGAGGGATTCGATCTGAATCTGCTCACAGGGCAGAGGGAGGGAGCAGCTGAAAGTCGCGCAGCGAGCATTTCTAGGTGACTAGGGGGACAGCTGTGCTCCAGGAGAAGATAGAGGACTGCTGGGCTGGCCTCCCCAGCCTGAGCGGTCCCAGTACTGCTGGGTTCTCTCCCTGAGCCACTGCGCGAGAAGGCGCGCAGAGGCAGACCACGACATCTTGAAGGGGAAGGGCCTGAAAATATACAGCTACGGTACCAGTACCGGCTGGACGGCTGGGTACGGGCTGGACGGCTGAGACTCCCGGAGCACCGGCGCCCAGTTGGCGCGGAGGCGCACAGAGTCCAGGGAGCTCTAAACTCCAGCAAGAAAGGTCAGATTTCCCTGGGGGTATTTTGGGCGCGAAACTGAGGGGGCTGGCAGTCTGGGAGATCTGCACCTTGGAACTCAAAACCGGGAGATCTGCACCTGAAATAAAATCTGTGGCTGTTGGAGCTGGTAAACGTGGGAGAGGGCCCTTGGAGCTGGTGGCAGAGTTAATCCCTGGAGCTCAATCAATTTGGACCTGACAAAGGAGGGAAATCCGGAAGATTTTGGGAGGGTCCTGGCTGCTAAAACAGCAGTCACCATTAGAGAGGCAGTATCATTTAGTTCAGGATAGAGAGGACCAATAGACCAAGAAGTCAATCTAGAAACACTGCCACCAAGGGGCCAAATCACAAATTGACTCTTGTGTGACAGGGAATTGATTATATTTTCTCTTCCACCTTGGCAATACAGTTTATTTTTATCTACTCTTTAGTATCTTTTACTCTACCTAAACTTCACCTTTATACCACCACTCTCTTGCTAACCTTTCCCTATTTAGTGCCTTGTTTCCCTTACACTTTTCCCGCTTTAGATTTACCTTAATTCTTTCCCTTTACCCCCTGTTAAAATTTTACCCCACTGATATATCTAATCTCCAACCACCTTCTCCAAGGGCATATATACCTCTAGCTTCTCTGACTTCACTACCTTAAAGTGTTTTTTTCCCTGTCCTGTTGTTGTTGTTTACTTGACTGTTGATTATATCGATTTTTTAAGCAGGTTTATGAGATTGATTTGCTTATTCTGTTATTTTGGTTTGTCTTGTAGGGGGGGTATTTTTTTTTTGGTGTTGTTTCTTGTTTTGTTGTCCTCATTTGCATTGTTTTTGCGATAGATTTTTGCTTCTGTGTTCCCTCACCTCTCTTGATATTAGTAGTTGTATGTAATTTGTATCAATTTCCAGATACCTGTTGCAGGTTTTGGTTCGGATTAGGGGCTGTCCTATAGGGGTTTTCACCCCACATTTATAATTTACTCCTTTTTTTCTCTTCTCCCCCTTTTCCCATTATCATTTTGGCATTCCCGTCTTTCTTTTTTGTGAGTGTGTGTGTGTGTGGGGGGGGGGGTCTCTTTCTTTTTGTGTGAGAGTGGGTGTGTGAGTGTCTGTGTGTGTCTGGGGGAGGTTCTCTTTCTTTTTTTCCATCTATCACCGAATTTACCTTTCTCTGGTGGTCACCTTTATTTGGAATTACAATTACTTTGACTACATTCCAGTTCAGTGCCTGGTGTGTTGCACCCGGTTGTGTTGTATTTTGTGCCTTTAAATCAATGCAGGAGACTGAGAACTACATAACCAGATACACAGAGAAGAGAGACCATGGGAAGACAAAGAAACAGCCCACATATGAAAGAAAAGCAAGGCTCACCAGAAAGGGAGGTAAACGAAATGGAAGTTAACAACCTGTCAGAGAAAGAATTCAGAGTAATGGTCATAAGGTAGCTGAAAAGAATGGAAGACAAATTTGATAATATGAGTAAGCACCAAGGGGAAATGAGGAAGACCCAGGAAGAAATGATGAAGAGCCAAGAAGAAATGAAAAGTGACATTGCTGAAGTAAAGAACTCAATAGAAAGTATTAAGAGTAGACTAGAAGAAGCAGAGGATCGCATCAGTGAGCTAGAAGACCAGGTAGGAAAAAATAACCAAGTAGAGCAGCTTCTAGAAAAAAAAATTAAAAAGCAGGAGGAGAGCCTAAGGGAACTTTGGGACAACATGAAACAAAACAACATCCGTATAATTGGGCTTCCAGAAGGACAGGAAACTGAGCAAGGAATAGAAAACCTGTTGGGAGAAATAATGACAGAAAACTTTCCTGGTATAGGAAAGGAAAAACCCACACAAATCCAAGAAGCTCACAGAGTCCCAAGCAAAATAAACCCCAAAAGACCTACGCCAAGACACATTATAATTAAATTGGCAAACACCAATGACAAAGTAAGAATCTTAAAAGCTGCCAGAGAGAGACAGAAAGTCACCTACAAAGGAACCCCCATCAGACTAACAAGTGATCTCTCAACAGAAACCTATCAGGCCAGAAGGCAGTGGAATGAAATTTACAAAGTCATGCAAAGGAAGGGTCTGAATCCTAGAATACTATACCCAGCAAGGCTCTCAATCAAAATTTAGGTTAAATCAGGAGCTTCACAGATAAAAAAGGACTAAGGGAATTCGTCACCACCAAACCAGCAATGCAAAAAAAGCTAAAGGATCTGTTGTAAAAAGAAATAGGAAGCGAAGAAGGAACACAGGGGTAAAGAACAAAAATGGCAATATATAAGTACCTATCAGTAATAACTTTAAATGTAAACGGTTTAAATGCTCCAATCAAAAGACATAGGGTAATAGACTGGATAAGAAAACACAACCCATGTATCTGCTGTCTAAAAGAAACCCACCTCCGAAAAAAAGACGCACTCAGACTGAGGATGAAAGGTTGGAAAAAAGTTATTCAGGCGAATGGAAATGAAAAAAAGCTGGGGTAGCCATACTTATAACTGACAAATTATATCTCAAAGTGAAGGACATAACAAGAGATAAAGAAGGCCACTTCATAATACTAAAGGGAGCAATCCAACAAGAAGAAATAACTCTGATAAACATATACACACCCAATACAGGAGCACCCAAATATATACAAAAACTCCTAGAGGACATCAAGGGAGAGATAGACAGCAATACAATCATAGTAGGAGACTTTAATACCCCACTATCACTATTGGACAGATCCTCTAAAAAAATCAGTAAAGAAACATCAATCCTCAATGACTCACTGGACCAGATGGAATTAATTGGCATCTTCAGATCATTTCACCCCACAGCCACAGAATATACATTCTTTTCAAGTGCCCATGGGTTATACTCAAAGATAGATCATGTGTTGGGTCATAGGCAAAGTCTCTCCAAATTCAAGAAGATAGAAATCATATCAAGTATATTCTCAGATCACAGTGGCATAAAGCTGGAAATCACCTACAATAGAAACAATCCAAAGAAATCGAACACATGGAGACTAAACAGCATGCTATTAAACTATGACTGGGTTACTAGAGAGATTAAGGAAGAGATAGAAAACATCATAGAAACAAATGACAATGATAGCACAACAATCCAATATCTATGGGACACAGTGAAAGCAGTTCTGAGAGGGAAGTTCATAGCTCTAAAATCCTACCGCAAAAAACTAGAAACAGTGGCAATAAATTATCTAACCCAACAACTCAAAGAGTTAGAAAGAAAGCAACAAGAAAAGCCCAGTGTAAGCAGAAGGAAGGAAATAGTAAAGATCAGAGCAGAAATAAATGATATAGAGACCAAAGAAACAATACAAAAGATCAACAAACCAAGAGCTGGTTCTTTGAAAGATAAACAAGATTGATGAACCTCTAGCCAGACTCACCAAGAAGCAAAGAGACAGACCCTAATAAATAAAATCAGAAATTAAAAAGGTGAAAGAACAACAGACCCCTTTGAAACACAAAGGATTGTTAAAAAATACTATGAACAACTCTACTCCAACAAACTGGACAACCTGGAGGAAATGGATATGTTTCTAGAAAAATATAACCTCCCAAAACTCAATCAAGAAGAATCTAAACAACTCAATAGACCAATAACTGTGGAAGAAATTGAAGCAGTCATCATAAAGATTCCAGCAAATAAAAGCCCAGGGCCAGACGGCTTCACAGGGGAGTTTTACCAAACATTCAAGGAAGAACTAAAACCTATACTCCTCAGACTATTCCAGAAAATTCAAGAGGATGGAACACTTCCAAACTCCTTCTATGAAGCTAGCATCACCCTAATACCAAAACCAGATAAAGACGACACAATGAAAGAGAATTACAGGCCAATATCCCTCATGAATATAGATGCCAAAATCCTCAATAAAATTCTAGCAAATCAGATCCAGCAGTACATCAGAAAGATCATACACCATGACCAGGTAGGATTTATCCCAGGAATGCAAGGATGGTACGATATCCACAAATCAATAAATATGATACATCACATAAACATATTGAGAGATAAAAACCACATAGTCATATCAATTGATGCAGAAAAAGCATTTGACAAAATCCAACATCCTTTCTTAATAAAAACTCTCAATAAGGTAGGAATAGAAGGATCATATCTCAACATAATAAAAGCCATATATGATAAACCCACAGCATACATCATACTCAATGGGCAAAAACTACAACCATTTCCCCTAAGAACAGGAACAAGACAGGGTTGCCCACTTTCACCACTCCTGTTCAACATAGTACTGGAAGTATTAGCCATTGCAATTAGACAAGAAGAAGAAATAAAAGGCATCCAAATTGGAAAAGAAGAAGTTAAGTTATCCTTATTTGCAGATGACATGATATTGTACATAAAAAACCGGAAAGACTCCATAAAAAAGTTAGTAGACTTAATAAATGAGTTCAGCAATGTGGCAGGCTACAAAATTAATGCCAAGAAATCTGTGGCTTTTCTATACACCAATAGTGAACTTACAGAAAGAGAGACTAAAAAAGCATTCCCATTTACCATCACACCAAAAAAATTAAGATACCTAGGAATAAACTTAACTAAGGAGGTAAAAGACCTATTCGTGGAAAACTACAGGACACTAAAAAAAAGAGATAGAGGAAGATGTAAACAGGTGGAAGAACATTCCATGTTCATGGATTGGGAGAATCAACATAATTAAAATGTCCATACTACCCAAAGCAATCTATAAATTTAATGCACTCCCCATTAAAATACCAATGGCATATTTCACAGACCTAGAAAGAACTCTCCAAAAATTCATCTGGAACAAAAAAAGGCCCCGAATAGCCACAGCAATCCTGAGAAAGAAGCACAAAGTCGGTGGGATTTCCATACCAGATTTCAAGCTGTATTACAAAGCTACTGTTCTCAAAACAGCCTGGTACTGGCACAAGAACAGACATATAGATCAATGGAATAGAATAGAGAATCCGGATATCAACCCAACCCACTATGCTCAATTAATATTTGACAAAGGAGGCATGAACATAAAATGGAGTCAAGACAGTCTCTTCAATAAATGGTGTTGGGAAAATTGGACAGATACATGCAAAAAAATGAAACTAGAGCACCGACTTACACCATAAACAAAAATAAACTCAAATTGGATACAGGACTTAAACGTAAGACAGGAAACCATAAAAATATTAGAGGAATCTACAGGAAGAAAAATCTCAGACATATGCCAAAAGAACTTCTTTGATGATACTGCTCCGAGGGCAATGGAAGCTAAAGAGAAAATAAACAAATGGGACTACATCAAAATCAAAAGCTTTTGCGCAGCTAAAGAAACCATCAACAAAACAACAAGAAAACCCACTGTATGGGAGAACATATTTGCAAATGTTATTAGTGATAAAGGTTTAATCTCAAGCATCTACAGGCAACTCACCCAACTCAATAAAAGGAGGACAAATGATCCAATAAAAAAATGGGCAACAGACCTAAATAGAATCTTCACGAAAGAAGACAAAAGGAAGGCCCAGAGACATATGAAAACTTGCTCAAAGTCACTAATTATCCAATAGATGCAAATCAAAACGACTATGCGGTACCATCTCACACCTATCAGAATGGCTTACATCAACAAATCAACAAATGACAAGTGCTGGTGAGGATGCGGAGAAAAAGGAACTCTCGTGCACTGCTGGTGGGATTGTAGACTAGTACAGCCACTGTGGAGAACAGTATGGAGATTCCTCAAAAAACTAAAAATGGAGCTCCCATTCGATCCAGTGATCCCACTTCTAGGAATACACCCCCAAAAACGAGAAAGGCGAATTAGAAAGGATATATGTACCCCTATGTTCATAGCAGCACAATTTACCATAGCTAAGATTTGGAAACAGCTGAAGTGCCCATCAGCAAATGAGTGGATTAAAAAACGGTGGTACATTTACACAATGGAATACTACGCTGCGGAAAAAAAGAAGGAGCTCCTACCATTTGTATCAACATGGATGGAATTGGAGAGCATTATGCTAAGTGAAATTAGCCAGGCAGAGAAAGACAAATATCACATGATATCACTCATTTGAGGAATACAATCAATAACATAGACTGATGAACAAGAATGGATCCAGAGACTGAGAAAAGTCCATCAGAATGTCAAACCTCAGGGTAAGTGGCAGGTGGTGGGAGTAAGTGGAAAAGTCAATATACTTGAACTCTTGAACTGAGGTAAATGATTTGTGTTTTTACATCTCTGACAAAGTTTATATAAAGGTATAAAAAATGGCAGCTAGTTTGAGATTGAATTGACAAGTCCTAGAGCTTGTCATATCCTATGGAGACCAGTCCTTAGGCTAGGCCCTGCTTAACCTCCCGTGACACCATAATACCCTTACATGATATTATTCTACAATGTCATTATAATATTTGATATTTGACAACAGCATATTATACAATTATCCCAAATAAACTTACAAACTAATTCTTTGAATGTTGGGCAGCAATTTAAAAAAGGATAGGAAAGAAAGTAATCCCTTTCAGAAGGAATTAAGGCACTGGGAAGGCATCCGAGCATTCTATATTGGCCCTTGTTGCCCTTTCTGCCAAGAGGGACCTTCTTCTTACTATCCAATACACACAGCTGATGCCTGAGTTTTCAGTTCCAGCTGTGGCTGAAGCTCTGGGCAGCTGGCACCATGGGTCTGTATCTCGACCAATGGGGTGAGCTGGGCCCTCTCTGGAGAAGAAATGGGTCCCCCGAGATATGTGATCAGTACCGGGACTCCGCCAGCAGGCGAGGAGACCTCAAGGCAGGTACTGGATGTGGAGGCCATGGGGGCATAGACTACAAAGGAGACAGAACTGAACCTCACATCACCCTGTTTGGCCCCGGAGGATGGCTGGTTAGCCAGAGACCGGTAAGATTCCTCAGGGAAGGAACAACCTAAGACAGGCACAGTCGCAGAGGGGCCAACAGGAGAGAACTAAAAGGTCAACAGAGGTGGGGCACAGACCCTCATCCACAAACCTTGCAGGGGCTTGAATTCTCACCCCTCCTGAGGGAGGTCTCCTACCCCCACGGCTGCTTCGCCTCCCACACACAACTCATACGGGGACCCAGGTGGCAGACAGAGACTCGGCCAGCAATAGCTGCTCTATATCTAAATTGCAGTCTATCACCAGGAATGCGCAGGACCTACTCAAAATTGCAAATATTCCTTTCCACTAGTATTTACAGGGTAAACTAAGATTTCTGCTTGAGTATTAAAATTGACAGGAAAATAGTAATCAAGTTTTCAGATTAATTTAATTTGGCCAAGTGAAATAAGTGAATACTCAAGAAAATTTTAGTGTACTGGACAAAAAGCTTTTCCTAAAACGTTAACTAAAAAATCTATTAGTAGTTCATCTCACTGTAAAATTGCCTAACATCCAAAGAACCTAAAGCAGTCATATTTGTGTGCAAAAATTAAAATTTAAAATTACCAAGACTGCAATATAAAATTTCCAAAAGTCCCCATTAATCAAAAAAGGGGAGGGGACAGTGGGGTAATATCATGTAAGGAAAAAAATATCGAGTAAGTAAAATACATCTAGAAAATGCTTACTCCAGTAAAGTAAATTCCATTTGTAAAACCAATTGCAGGACACCCATGAAAAAACACACATGGTGTCAAAATAAGCCAAAGGAAAATCATTTAGGCAAAAATTAAAAAGAATCCCAAGTCTATTTTGTATAGAGGATCCCTTTGTTAACTTTTGGTCAAGAATGTGTTTGTGTGTTTTCAGGGAACAACTCCAAGACCATGTGGGTTCCTGCGACTGTGAGGAACTGATGGATCTGTTCCAGTCACGAGGATGGTCCAGAGATGGGGGACACCGACAACACCTTACCATGCTAGCAGTCGGCAGCTGTGCATGTCTGCAGGCAGCCCAGGACCAAACCAGAGAGGATGGATCTTGCATTGCCACGATGTGTCCACCTTCTGGATACCATTGCTGACATGTACACATAAAGAATTATTTGACACTGAAACTGGGACTCAGAACAGTTGGACATTGAAACTGAGACTGAAATATTTTTTGTTCTTATACATTTATTTCTAGTATGCAGAGGCAAGATATTTTTGAAGAAAAGAAACAGGGGAGAGTGATTGATATAGAGGCAGGGTGGCCTTGAACAGGCTGTCAAGCTACAGGGGAAGGCTTGGGTGGATGGGAGGTGGATGCGGGGGGAGATCAACTGAAAGACTTGTATGCATGCATATGAGCATAACCAATGAATGAAAGACACTGGGGCGGGGGGCGGGGAGGGTGGGGATATGTGCTGGGGGGTAGGGGAGGCTGGGGGGAGGATAAGGGGGAGGGGGAAAGGAAAACATGTACTACTAATAATTATAAGTTATACTGCAAAAAAATCAATAAAAATATATTTTAAAAAAAGAAAAAAAAGAAAATGTTATTCATTAAATACAAGATGCTGTGCAGTGACGCTTACCCAAATAGCCTTTAAACATGGCAGGTGGCGGCTGCTGTGTGTAGTGCTACAGTATGGTTCTAGCCAAAGGAAGAATTGTGCGTCTTTCCAGCACTTCGCCTTCTGGGAATCACAGAACCAACTGGAACGAGCTATAACTAGAACCCTCTCTCTGAAAAAAAATGCTCTGAGCAATTCTGCTGGGGTTTGTGTTTCAGGGCCCCGCCCTGGAGGAGTGGAGGAGCTGCCTCTCTGGCAGGCAGGCATTGGCGATGGGGTCTCGATACAGACAATCGGACCGAGTGATGCAGCAGCTTATGATAGTTGGGTGAGCAGTGGCCTCCCAGGGCCTGGCCAGGCATAACTGAGGATGCTTTGTGAAAACTGGAGTGTCATAAAGTTAAGAACTAAGGCGAACGCTCTCATAAGGAAGGCGTGCACTGGAGTGTGTGCAGGGGAACTGAAGTCTCTGCAGAAATTCTGGTTTATCTCATACAGACACAAAGGAAACATCAGAGTGTCCTGGCTTTTCATCTTAAAGCAGGGCCATCATTTTAGCTAAAAAAATGTAAGCAGCACAAAACTCCTGCCTGCTGTAAAGTGCCTCCAAAATGCCAACTTTGAGAGACAATTTCTTCGTTTGCCACCTCTGGGCTGAATTGGTGGTAAATTCTCCCTCAAAATTTATGTCCTGACCCCCATATTTCAGAATGTGGCTGTGTTTGGAAATTGGGTCTTTAAAGAGATGGTTACATTAACCATGGAGTGAGTCAAACCAAGAGCTTTTTTTATGAAACACCATTTGTACTTGAAAGAACTCCCAGCAGATAAACTATGATGATTCAGGCTTAGCTATCTGGTGCCTATTTTCTCAAGATAAATGAAGTAGCCTTCACTTACAAAAACAAAAACAAAAACAAAAACACGACAGAACTGGTGACTCCCAGTAACACCAGAGGCTTACGTAAAAATCAGGATTTGGGAGAATGCCTCTTGGCCACTGTGACGTTGACAGCTTCTCAGCGCTTAGACCCCAATGTTGATATTGATGGCAATGTTAACAAATGTGATTTTCTTTTTTTCCTTTTTTTTAATTAAGGTGTTACATGTGTACATATCTTCCCATTGCCCCCCCACTCCCATACATGCCCCCATGCTCCAGTGTCTTGCATCCATTGGTTATGCTTATATGCTTGCATACAAGTCCTTTGGTTGATCTCTTAGCTCCCCCACCTTTCCCTAATCTTCCTGCTGTAATTTGACAGTCTGTTTGATGCTTTATTGTCTCTGTATCTATCTTTTTGTTCATCAGTTTATAATGTTCTTTATTAGCCATAAATGAGTGAGATAATGTGGTATTTTTCTTTCATTGATTGGCTTATTTCACTTAGCACAGTGCTTTCCAGTTCCATCCATGCTGCTGCAAATGGTAAGAATTTCTTTTTTTTAAAATGTATTCCACTAGAGGCCCGGTGCACGAAATTTATGCCCTGGGGAGGGAGTGTGTGTCTCTCAGCCCAGCCTGCACCATCTCCAATCTGGGATCCCTCTCACAATTCAAGAGTGCTGGCTCCCAACTGCTCGCCTGCTTGCCTTTTTGATTGCCCCTAACCACTTCTGCCTGCCACCCTGATCACCCCCTAACCACTCACTACCCTGCCAGCCTAATTGATGCCTAACTGCTCCCTGCCAACCTGTTTGCCCCTAACTGCCCTCCCGTGCAGGCCTGGTCACCACTAACTGCTCTCGCCTGCAGGCCTGGGTTCCCCCAACTGCCCTTCCCTGCAGGCCTGGTCACTCCCAATCTCTGTCCTCTGCTGGCCTGGTCACCCCTAACTGCTCTCCCCTGCAGGCTTGATCACCCCCAACTGCCCTCCATTGCAGACCTGGTCCCTTGTAGCTGCCCTCTCCTGCTGGCCATCTTGTGGTAGCCATCTTGTGTCCACATGGGGACAGGATCTTTGACCACATGGGGGCAGCCATCTTGTGTGTTGGAGTGATGGCCAATCTGCATATTACTCTTTTATTAGATAGGATAGAGGCCTGGTGTATGGGTGGGGACCAGCTGATTTGCCCTAAAGGGTGTCCTGGATAAGAGTGGGGGTTCTCTTGGGGCATGGGGTAGCCTGGATGAGGGACTTGTGGTGGTTTTCAGGCAGGCCATGTCCCCCAGTGACCCAAGTGGAGGCCCTGGTATCTGGGATTTATTTATCTTCTACAATTGAAACTTTGTAGCCTGGGGCAGAGCCAAGCCTTCTGCTTGCTCAGTGGCTGTTGCCATTTCTGTTGGGATTCTTTTTTTTTTTATTATTGATTTTTTACAGAGCAGAAGGGAGAGGGATAGAAAGTCAGAAACATTGATGAGAGAGAGACATCGATCAGCTGCCTCTTGCACGCCCCCTACTGGGGATATGCCTGCAGCCAAGGTACATGCCCTTGACCAGAATCGAACCTGGGACCCTTCAGTCTGCAGTCCGATGCTCTATCCACTGAGCAAAACCGGTCTCGGCATGTTGGGATTCTATAATTGAAACTTTGTTGCCTTAAGCAGAGGCCTGAGGCAGTAAGGACAGGTGGAAAGCTTGGCTTCCTCAATCGCCAGGGAAATGCAAGCCTCCCTCCTGCTCTCTGTGGCTGACAGCCATCTTGGATGGATTTATTTGCATATTTGCTCTTCATTGGCTGGTGGGCATAGCTGGTGGTTATAGAGGAGGTGTGGTCAATTTGCATATTTACTTTTATTAGATAAGACTAGAGGCCCGATGCACAAAATTTGTGCATGGGGGGAAGGGAAAGTTCCCTCAACCCAGCCTGCACCCTCTCCAATCTGGGATCCCTTGAGGGATGTCCAACTTCCCATTTAGGCCTGATCCAGGATTGGGCCTAAACGGGCAGTCTTACATCTTGCTCACAATCCAGCACTGCTAGCTCCAAACTGCTCACCTGCCTGCCTCCCTGGTTGTCCCTAATTATTCTGCCTGCCAGCCTGATCACCCCCTAACCACTACCCTGCCAGCCTAATTGATGTCTAACTGCTCCCCTGCCAGCCTGTTTGCCCCCAACTTCTCTCCTCTGCCAGCCTGGTCACCCCTAACTGCCCTTCTCTGCTGGCCTGATCACCCCCAACTGCCCTCCCTTGCAGGCCTGGAACCTCCCAATGGCCCTCCCTTGCTGGCCATCTTGTGGTGGCCGTCTGCTGTCCACAAGGGGGCAAGATCTTTGACCACATGGGGGCAGCCCTCTTGTGTGTTGGAGTGATGGTCAGTCTGCAAATTACTCTTTTATTAGATAGGATTGAGGCCTGGTGTATGGGTGGGGGCCAGCTGATTTGCCCTGAAGAGTGTCCTGGATTAGGGTGGGGGTTCCCTTGGGGCGTGGGGCAGCCTGGGCAAGGAGCCTGTTGTGATTTGCAGGCCAGCCATTGCCCCCCCCCCCCAGTGACCCAAGTGACGGCCTTGGGATCTGGGATTAATTTATGTTCTACAATTGAAACTTTGTAGCTGGAATGGAGCCAAGCCTTCTGCTTGCTCCCTAGCGACAGCCATTTCTGTTGGGATTATGTATCTTCTATAATTGAAACTTTATAGCAGAGTGGAGGCCTAGGCTGGCAAGGGCAGGCAGAAAGCTTGGCTTCCTCCATTGCTAGGGAAATCCAAGCCTCCCTCCTGCTCTCAGTGGCCACAGCATTCTTGGTTGAGATTTATTTGCATAATTTGTTCCTGGTTGGCTGATGGGCATGGCTGTGGCTTGATCGGAGGTACGGTCTATTTGCAAATTACTCTTTTATTAGATAGGATTGTGTAGATGTACCATAGTTTTCTGATCCAGTCATCTGGTGACAGGCACCTAGGCTGATTCCAAATCTTAGCTATTATAAATTGTGCTGTTATGAACATAGGGGTGCATATATCCTTTCTGTTTGGTGTTTCTAGTTTCTTAGGATTATTTTCTAGAAGTGGGATTACTGGGTCAAATAGGAGTTCCATTTTTAGTTTTTTGAGGAAACTGCATACTGTTCTCCACAGTGGCTGCACTAGTCTACAATCCCACCAGCAGTGCATGAGAGTTCCTTTTTCTCCGCATCCTCGCCAGCACTTGTCCTTTGTTGATTTGTTGATGAAAGCCATTCTGACAGGTATGAGATGGCACCTCATTGTCATTTTGATTTGCATCTCTCTGATGATTAGTGACTTTGAGCAGGTTTTCATATGTATCTGGGCCTTCCTTTTGTCTTCTTTCGAAAAGATTCTATTTAGGTCCATTGCCCATTTTTTTAATTGGATCATTTATTTTCCTTTTATTAAGTTGTATAAGTTGCCTGTAGATGTTGGAAATTAAACCTTTAACAGTGATAACATTTGCAAATATGCTCTCCCATACAGTGGGCTTTCCTGTTGTTTTGTTGATGGTTTCTTTAGCTGTGCAAAAGCTTTTTATTTTGAGGTAGTCCCATTTGTTTATTTTATCTTTAGTTTCCATTGTCCTAGGAGTGGTATCAGTGAAGAAATTGCTTCTGCATATGTCTGAGATTTCTCTGCTTGTGGATTCTTCTAGTAGTTTTATGTTTTCCTGTCTTATGTTTAAATCCTTTATCCATTTTGAGTTTATTTTTGTGTATGGTATAAGCTGGTGGTCTAGTTTTATTTTTTTGCATTTATCTGTCCAATATTCCCAACACCATTTATTGAAGAGACTGTCTTGACTTCATTGTATGTTCATGCCTTCTTTGTCAAATATTAGTTGAGCATAGTGGTTTGGGTTGATATCTGGATTCTCTATTTTATTCCATTGGTCTATATGTCTGTTCTTGTGCCAGTACCAGGCTGTTTTGAGAACAGTGGCTTTGTAATACAGCTTGAAATATGGTATTGAGATTCCTCCCACTTTGTTCTTCTTTCTCAGGATTGGTGTGGCTATTCGGGGTCTTTTTTTGTTCCAGATGAATTTTTGGAGAGTTCTTTCTAGGTCTGAGAAATATGCAGTTGGTATTTTAATGGGGAGTGCATTGAATCTATAGATTGCTTTGGGTAATATGGACATTTTAATGATGTTGATTCTACCAATCCATGAACACGGTATGCTCTTCCATCTATTTATGTCTTCCTCTATCTCATTTTCCAATGTCTTGTAGTTTTCTGAGTAGAGGTCTTTTACCTCCTTAGTTAAATTTATTCCTAGGTATCTTAATTTTTTTTGGTGTGATGGAAAATGGGATTGCTTTTTTAGTCTCTCTTTCTGTAAGTTCATTGTTGGTGTATAGAAATGCCATAGATTTCTTGGAATTAATTTTGTATCCTGTTACATTGCCAAATTTATTTATTAAGTCTAATAATTTTTGATAGAGTCTTTAGGGTTTTCAATGTATAGTATCATGTCATCTGCGAATAAGGACAGTTTTACTTCTTCTTTTCTAATTTGGATGCCTTTTATTTCTTCTTCTTGTCTAATTGCAGTGGCTAGTACTTCCAGTACTATGTTGAACAGGAGTAGTGAAAGCGGGGATCCCTGTCTTGTTCTTGTTCTTAGGGAAAATGGTTGTAGTTTTTGTCCATTGAGTATGATATTGGCTGTGGGTTTGTCATATATGGCTTTTATTATGTTGAGGTATAATCCTTCTATTCCCACCTTGCTGACAGTTTTTATCAAAAATCGGTGTTCGATTTTGTCAAATGCTTTTTCTTTACCAATTGAGATGACTATGTGGTTTTTATCTCTCAATTTGTATATGTGATATATCACCTTTATTGATTTGCGGATATTGTACCATCCTTGCATCCCTGGGATAAATCCTACTTGGTCATGATGTGTCATCTTTCTGATGTATTGCTGGATCCGATTTGCTAGAATTTTGTTGAGGATTTTGGCATCTATGTTCTTGAGGTATATTGGCCTGTAATTGTCTTTAATTGTGTTGTCTTTATCTGATTTTGGTATTAGGGTGATGCTAGCTTCATAGAGTGAGCTTGGAAGTATTCCTTCCTCTTGAATTTTTTGAAATAGTCTGAGGAGGATAGGTGTTAGTTCTTCCTTGAATGTTTGGTAAAACTCCCCTGTGTAGCCATCTGGCCCTGGGATTTTATTTGCTGGAAGCTTTTTGATGACTGCTTCAATTTCTTCCATAGTTATAAGTCTATTGAGATGTTTAAATTCTTCCTGATTGAGTTTTGGAAGGTTGTATTTTTCTAGGAATATGTCCACTTCCTCTAGGTTGTCTAGTTTGTTGCAATAGAGTTGTTCATAATATTTTTTTTTAACAATCCTTTGTATTTCTGTGGGATCTTTTGTTACTTCTCCTCTTTCATTTCTGATTTTGCTTATCTCTCTTTTTGCTTTTTGGTGAGTCTGGCTAGAGGTTCATCAATCTTGTTTATCCTTTCAAAGAACCAACTCTTGGTTTTGTTGATCCTTTGTATTGTTTCTTTGGTCTCTATGTTATTTATCTCTCCTCTGATCTTTATTATTTCCTTACTTCTGCTTACACTGGGCTTTTCTTGTTGCTCTCGTTCTAACTCTTTGGGTTGTAAGGTTAGATAATTTATTACCATTATTTTTTGCAGTAGGCTTGTAGAGCTATGAATTTCCCTCTCAAGACTGCTTTCACTGTGTCCCATAGATTTTGGATTGTTGTGTTTTCATTGTCATTTGTTGCCATGATGTTTTTCATTTCTTCTTTGACCTCTCTTGTAACCCAGTCATTGTTTAATAGCATGCTATTTAGTTTCTAAGTGTTTGATTTTTTGGATTATTTTTATTGTAGTTGATTTCCAATTTTATACCATTGTAATCTTAGAAGATGCTTGATGTGATTTCTATCTTCTTGAATTTGAAGAGACTTTGCCTGTGTCCTAATATGTAGTCTATCTTTGAAAATGTTCCATGTGCACTGGAGAAGAATATATATTCAGTATCTTTGGGGTGGAATGTTCTAAAGATGTCAATTAAGTCCATTTGATCTAGTGTGTCATTTAGGATTACTGTTTCTTCACTGATTTTTTTGTTTGGTTGATTTATCCAGTGGTGTCAGTGGGGTATAAAGTCCCCTACTATGACTGTATTGCTATCAATCTCTCCCTTGATATCTTCCCAAAGTTGTTTTATGTATTTGGGTGCTCCTATATTCAGTGCATATATGTTTACCAGAGTTATATCTTCTTGTTGAATTCCTCCCTTTAGTATTATGTAGTGATCTTCCTTATCTCTTATTATGGTCTTTACTTTGAGGTCTATTTTATCAGATAGCATGCTATTTAGTTTCTAAGTGTTTGATTTTTTGGATTATTTTTATTGTAGTTGATTTCCAATTTTATACCATTGTAATCTTAGAAGATGCTTGATGTGATTTCTATCTTCTTGAATTTGAAGAGACTTTGCCTGTGTCCTAATATGTAGTCTATCTTTGAAAATGTTCCATGTGCACTGGAGAAGAATATATATTCAGTATCTTTGGGGTGGAATGTTCTAAAGATGTCAATTACAACTCCAGCATTTTTCTCATTTCCATTTTCCTGAAAAATATTTTTCCATCCCTTCGCTCTCAGTCTGTGTGAATCCTTCGTTCTGAGGGGGGTCTCTTGCAGACAGAAAATATATGGGTAATATTTTATTATCTATTCAGCTAACCTATGTCTTTTGATTGGTGCATTTAATCCATTTACATTTAATGTTATTATTGACAAATACATGTTTGTTGTCATATTTTTCCTTAATGTTTGTGTTTCTTCTTGCCTTTCTTTCTTCTTTTTACAGCAGTCCCTTCAGCATTTCTTGCATTACTAGGTTGGTAGTGATAAACTCTCTTATTCCTTTTTTTGTTTGTGAAGTGCCTGATTCCACCTTCAATTTAGAATGATAGCCTTGCTGGGTTTAGTATTCTTGGGTTCAGTCCCTTGCTTTGCATCACTTTGTAAATTTCATTCCATTCCCTTCTGGCCTGGTGTGTTTCTGTTGAGAAATCCATTGATATTCTAATAGGAGAAGCCTTGTAGGTAACTTTTTGTCTCTCTTCTGGCAGCCTTTAGGATTTTTACTTTGTCATTGGTGTTTGCCAATTTAATTATGATGTGTCTTGGTTTCGGTCTTTTAGGGTTCATTTTGTTTGGAACTCTGTGTGTTTCTTGGACTTCCATGGTTTTTTCTTGCCATTATCAGAGCAGTTTTCTGTCATTATTTCTTCAAACAGGTTTTCTATTCCTTGCTTCTCTTCCTTTCCTTATGGTACCCCTATTATGTGAATGTTGTTTTGTTTTGTATTATCCCAAAGCTCCCTTCGGCTCTCCTCTTGCTTTTTAAATCTTTCCAGTTGCTGCTGTGTTTGTGTGTTTTTTCCTACCTTGCCTTCCATTGTGTTCTTTATTGCAGCTAAGTCGTTCTTCATCTTCTCTTGGTTCTTTTTCATGTTGGTGATATTCTCATTCAGTGCCTTATAATTCTCACTGAGTTGCGTCTATTTGTTTAAACATGCTTATAAACATTACTCTGAATTCTTTCTCTGTTAAGCTGCTAGCCTCAATTTCATTTAACTTCCTTGCTAGTGATTCCTCTTTTTCTTTCCTTTGGGGGTTGCTTTTTTGTCTTCCCATGTCTTCCTATAATGTTTTAATTGTAGATCCAGTTGCTTTGTTGCCTAGGTTCTTTTGGGGGACAGTGCTACTGGAGTGATCTCTCAGTTTTCCTGGGCTTGGTAATCTAGTGTAGCTCCCTACTTGAGCTATTTTGGTTCTCTTGATGTAGGCCTGCAATTTGAAAGGCACAACTGCAGTGTCTAAAAGTCAGCAGCTGTGGGGAGGAGTGTCCCAATTCTTGCTTTCTTGCACCTTTAGTTGAAATCACATGTGCCCAGCAGGGACTCACAGTGGCACTCAGGAACCGTCTGTTGGGGTGATGGGGTTCAGGGGGCCTGCACTCTGAAAGGGCATGACTATGATGTCCAGAGTTCTGTAGTTGTGAGGTGGGCAGACTCAGCTTTTGCTGCTGTACCTGTGGTAGGTAGACGCTCATTCCCAGTGGTGGCTCACAGGGGCACCCTCTGTATGTTTGTCTGTGAGGCACACTGAAGTTCTCTGAAGGATCCTGGCAGTGTAGCCGTGTGGTTGAGGCACCTGTGAGCTGTTCTCCAGGATGAATGAATTCAGAATTTCTACTGCTGTGGGGGGGAGGGGAAGTGGGCCCCTGTTTGTCCAAAATCAAACCCAGGAGAGCTCACAGTGGCTCCCACTAGCACCCTGTGGGTAGATGGGCTCAGGGTGCCTGCCTGTTGGAAATTTGCATCTGTGGAAGTGTGTTTGCATGGAGCTCTGATGCACTCTGAGGGGTCCTGGCACTGAGATTGAGCAGCTGGGATAAATGTGGGCAGTTATTCAGGAAGAGGGAGTTCAGAATTTCTACTGCAGGGCATCACGTCTTGTTTGTACAGAATCACACCCAGCAGGGGCTCAAAGCAGCTCCCCAGAGGACCCTGTGGATATATGGGCTCAGGATGCCTGCTTTTTTGAAACATGCACGTCTGTGGTGGTGAGTTTGCTGGCACTGAGCTTGACACACTTTGAGGGGGCCCTAGCACTGAAGATACCGTGCTGGGGTGTCTGTGCAGGTGACAAGGATGAGAGAATTCAGAATTTCTACTACCAACGGCAGTGTGTCCCTGTTTTTTCAAGATCACACCCAGCCAGGATTCACAGCAGCTTCCACAAGCACTCTGTAGGTAGATGGTGGTGGATTTGCCTGCACAGAGCTCTGAGGGGCCCTGGCACTGATGTTGCACAGCTGGGGTGTCCATGGGCAGTTATTCATGAAGAGGGAATTCAGAATTTCTACTGCAGGGCCATGTACCCTTGTCTGTACAAAAATCATACCCGTGAAGGCTCCCAGTAACTCCCAGGCGCTGCCTACAGAGTGGAGTGCCCTGGATGCCTGCGTGCTGGAAACACACTAATGTGGTCTGGAGTTCTGCTGCTGGATCGTGGGAAAGTTCCAAGGCCTGTCTGGTTGGTGGTGTTGATGAGTTCATAATAAAGGCCGTTCTCCCCTTCAAGATGGAGTGGGCTCCATGCTGTAGTCCCACCATCTGGGGAGTGCCCACAGTGGTGGTAGGCTCTCCTTGTCCAAGAGAGTCTGTCTGCCAGCCCCTGCTGCTCCTGCAAGATTTAACTGTTCCTCACTCACTCACACACACACCACACACATCCACACACTCTCCTTTCATACCCTCACTCACTCACTTCCTCTCCCTCACCTCTGTCCTGCCAGCCGCCATCTTCCAATTCCAACATGTGTGATTTTCAAATCCTGTTTAATGACGTGAGTCCAGATTGGGAAGGTCTAGATGATTCAGTGATCCACTATCATCCCAATGACTAGAGTGTGATGCTACAGAATCACAGAGGATAATAGATCCATTTCAAAGGGCAAAATAGACCAATGGATTATAGCGTAACAGAGTACAAAAATTGCCTGAGTTCAGATCCCACACTGGCACACCCTGAAGAAACGACCACTTATTATGCTTTGAAATACCACCCCAGAAACGCATCTGTAATGATTTTAAAAGATGATTGAAATGCTTTTCTAGCCCAGCCAGCATGGCTCAGGGTTGAGCATCGGCCTAGAACCAGGAGGTCAAGGTTTGATTCCTGGTCAGGGCACAAGCCCAGGTTGTGGCTCTATCCCCATTAGGAGGCGTGCAGTAGGAGCTGATCAATGATTCTCTCTTATCATTGATGTTTCTCTCTCTCTTCCTTCCTTTCTGAAAAAATAATATATATATATAAAGAAACACTCCTCTATTTGTGAGCTCTCAGTTTCTGTGCAGCTGGATTTTCTTCATAAACTTAAACCAAAATAACACAGATGGATGCAGAGAAAGACATGAAATTCCACTGTCTGGAAGAGATTTGCAGATCTTAAACAATGCCATTCAGGCATTTATGAAAATGGTTGTTTTTCATAAAGACATCGCTTATATAAACATGTAATGAGTTTACTTATTAGTTTGTTTATTTATTTTTGGTTAATCCTCACCTGAGGTTATTTTCCCCATTGTTTTTTAGAGACAGTGGTAGGTGGGGAGGGGAAAGAGAGAGAGAAAGAGCGAGAGAGAGAGAGAGAGGGAGAGAGAGAGACACTGATGTGAGATGTTATAGAGTGGGAATTTTTGAGCACTACTGAGGCCGTGGACTATGCCCCAGATAGAGTAGTCAGTGCTGACACCAGGCCAGGCCTTGAGATATGGTCTCATGGCCCCTTCCCAGCACGTAGGCCTTCTTTCATAGAACACTGTCAGCTTTCTGAAGAACAGGATGACCCTGTGGGTGGCATGGTCATCAGTGGCAGGACTCTGACATTGCTTGGGGAAAACTGTTTTATCTTGGGTTGCTTGTTCTGCAAAAACCGGATGTGGTTAATGTGCTTTGAAGTGGTCTTGCACAAAGGGTCGGGGCTGCTCTCTGGTCTCTGTGCATGGAGGATGGCAGAGCAGTCTCCAGGCCGGCTAATAAAGGCTCCCTACATTTTAATTTGGTCTGGGCTCCCGTGGTCTTTCACTTGCCTCCACTCCACAACATGAGAGAGACACATTGAGCAGTGAACTCCCACAAGCACCCAGACTGGGGGCTGGGAGCAAACCCACAATCCAAATACATGCCCTGGATGGGGAATTGCAACTCACACCCCTTCATTGTACAGGCTGACTCTCTAATCACTGAACCACACCAGGCAGGACTGATTCTTTTATTTTGAATGCATGAGTACACAAATATGTTTTGAAATTTTCCATTAAAATTAATGTTCCAGTAAATGTGCATAGAGAAAGCCCATGTAAATAAAACCTCTTTGGAATGATAATTTTGAGGAATATAAAGGAATCCTGAGACCAAAATATTCAAAACCTGCTCCTGCAGTCCTTCACGGGAACATCCCAATGTGTTGATGCGGAGAGTTCACGGACTAGGTGAGCAAACCTGTGAAGGTCCCTGGTGAAATCCGTATGCTCGAAAGGATGGGAAATGAGCCCTCGGAGGGCCCAGGTGTCTGCAGCAGCGGTGGCGATGTTAGGGTCCAGGTCTGGGGATTGCAGGGCACTCCGTACAGTGTGGGAGAGAAACGACTGCACTGGGGACTTCCCACCACTACAGGGGACACAGCGTGCTTGTTGGGCACTTTGGATGCCACAGGCTACATAATCCACGTACCCGGGGGCGTGGAAAGGCTGCCAGCTTTGTTTGGGACAAGAGCAGGAAAGGACGCTACCAAGTCCTGGGCCGTGGCCAACCTCCTGTGCTAGGTGCCCTGCGCTGGGAAAAGCCTCTGTGTGGGTTTGAGGGTGAACACCCGTAAGAGAGTCACGTATGGACTCCTAGGTTCTGGCTCAAGTTATGCCACCTGCACAGAAAACACCGCACCATCGACAAAGCCACCGGTGGAGTGCTGAGGCCGCAGTGGAGGCTGAGCACCTGAGCCCCAGACGCAGGTGACAATAAAATGAGATAAGCCACCTCCATCGGGGGCCTTAAGACACCTCCCCCCTCCACGAGATGGGCTCCAGGGGCAGAAGCAAACAGCAGTGTTTGCAGCCGAGCAGGGTCCAGGAAGCTCCACAAGCAGATAGCCTGGAGCACCTGGCCCTATCACTACCATCACTTCGGGAGCACGTGGCCTTTGGTGCAAAGCTGAAAGGGCAAGAGACAAGCTGGGAGTGGTTTCCAGGGGGCCAGCAGGGTCATCGGGGGGCTGGCCAGGCACAGGACAGCTGCTGCTGCTGCTGCATCAGAGCCCCTCGGGCAGCCCTCAGGGGTCACCTTGTATGTGGCCAAAGCAGGACAACATCCACGCTGCGGGCAGTGTCCTATACGCTGGAGGGTGGAGTATCGGGAAGAAGGAGGACTGTGAAGGTGGTGTGTAGATGAACCAAATGGAATAGGGATAAAATACCTTTAAAAAATTACTTTCAACCTCTGCAGGAAGATCCCTCCCACTGAACAGAACACTTAGGACAGAATGGCTGAGTGGCGGGTGACAGCAGCCTGGCACTGCCCCCTCTCGCAGTGCCGTGGAGGCGCGGGATTGGGGAGCAGGCCAGGTTCCCTCTCATTGTCTTCATTTTCTGACTTGGTGGGTGAAAAACAGCAGAACATTCAAAGCTGGTGAGAGTGTGGTGAGCAGAGCCTCTTATTTGTGGCTGAAGTAGTGAAAAATGCTGGTGGAAATAGGAAATAATTTGGGAGGAAATAATCTAGCATGAACAGGGTGCATGTTTTGTGATTCGGCAGTTCTCTGAGGCTCAGGATTCGGTCCTACAGCAATAAAAGCCACAGTTCTCAATTGTAGGACAAAGCTACTTATTGCAGTGCTGTTTGTTGTGGTGAAACACTAGACCTGTCCCTCCAGGTGGGCACAGTTTATGATTCCACGAATTGTGGTGGAGCTGAGATACGGAACACATAAAATTTATCTTATTCATTTATTTTTTCAAAATGTTTTTATTGATGTTTTAGAGAGAGAGGAAGGGAGAGGGAGTGAGCAAGAGAGAAGCATCTGTTGGCTGCCTCCTGCATGCCTTCTACTGGGGATGGAGTCTGCAAACCGGGCATGTGCCCTGCCTGGGAATCTAACCTGTGACCTCTTGGCTCATGAGATGACACTCAACCCATTGGACCACATTGGCCAGGGCATAAAGTGTTTTGGTTTTTTTTTTAAAGTTAGATACATCCACATCAGCATGGAGGCACGCCATGATGTAATGGGAACTAATTGTGTAACTGTGTTTTTGAAACAGAAGGGAACGGAGACCTTCCTCATTCTGTTCTGCAGGAAGGTCCAGAAGGGATGCTAATTTCCCTTCCTAAGAGAAAGCCTCCATTACCCTGGGTCATTGGCACCTCCACGGTCAGTACTTATGAAGGGATAAGGAATTGAGATGCGGACAACGCAGCGCCTCGCTCATCCCCAGGGACCGGGAGAGAACAAGCGCCGACCCCACCAGGGACTTTGAGCCTCGAGAGAAAGGTGCAGTGTCTTTCATGTATTCTCGTGGCTCGCATGCTGGGAGGACCTGCTCCCCTGTTAATTTTCCTCACCTGCGGACAGCTGGCTCTGTCCTTTCTGTCCACGCTGCATCTCTGGTCCTGCCATCACTGGGGAGCCAGGCTGGGGCACGGTTTGGACTTTATCTGGTGGGAATGCAAAAGATTTTTTGGAGGATCTAATGAAGAGGAGAGAGAAAGCACGGAGAGGCTTCTGAGGGTGCATGCAGATGGGCTGAGATGTAGAGCTGTGGGCGTCAGAGGCCAGTTCTCCGCTGTAACCAGTGTGCACGCGCAGGTGAGAGTATGCATTGAAGACCCTGATGCAGGTCTAATCAGGGAGGCAGAGGGACTGAAGACATGCGAGGAGTGTATTGGAGCAGCTGAGCCTAACACTGTTTGGGAGCTGAGGTTTCTGGTCTGGGCTGAGAGTCAGAGGGAAGAGGACAGTGGAGCGGGGAGGCAGGGGTAGTCTGAAACATGCATCAGTTCCTTCCTGAGCGGGTGGCCTCTAGAACACTCTGGAGGACCTAAACGCACCCTGGCCCAGGAGGGGTGAGGCTGTGGGGGACCCAGCCACTGCCCCTGCCAGAGATGCTGCAGACATGATACAAAGGGAATGAGTTTCCACAAGGCCTTGCAGCCCTGCACTAGCCTTTGGGACATAAAAAGAAAATGCCTTCCAAACCTTGAGCAAATGCCCCTTGTGGCTTATGCTAACCCCAAGTATGCAGGGAAGAGAATTCTGGGAAATGTTGTTCCTACTTAGCTAAATCAAGACAATTCCACCAAGGCCTACCCTTGCCAGTTGGGCATGTGTAGACACTGCTCTTAACCCTCTTAAATTTCCAAACAAGGACAGCAGCAACCTGTGCTTCTACTGTCTAAATGGCCACTAAAAACAGGTTCAACCTCTCCCCCAGTGGATACAGAGGCCCTTCATTCAACTGTGGATGATTCCTGTGCTAGTTGAGTCACATCTCACCTTTGGTCTGGAAACTAGATGCTGACATAGGTCAACTGAGCAAAATGTCGTTGATACATAAATACATTCATGTCAAAGGAAGGAAGGAAGACTCACAACTCTCACCGTGTCGGTTCTGCAGTGGGTCACATGGCCGTCACTGGGCTTGGGAACCACTTCCTCCTGAGATCCAGTCCCTGGCGCTGCGCCCTTAGCAAGCACCTTGGCGGGCCTGGTCATCGTGGCTCCCACTGGCTTCTGTCACAGGGCTTAACACTGCGAAGGATCCTTGCACTCCAGATAGAATGTAGACTTGTAAGTAGTCAAGGGCACAGGTTGGTTACGGGACCGAGAGAAGAAGGCCAGGGAGCACAATGCAAGGACAGAGGCCCCCAGGGAGCATGGAAGTGGCAGTGCAAATACGTAAGCATGTTTTTGCCAATGAAAATGAGTATCTTCATAAAAAATAGGTATCTTAATGAAATGTTTAATTATTATGAACCAAATTATGACGGAAGGATGCAAAGCAAAACAGTCGTGTATCCAACATCAGATTCTCCCGAGTTAAACCTTCCTTCAGCTTGTTGTACTTAACCAACTCCAACTTCTTCACATCTCCTATCTTAGCACTAAAGAATAACACTGAGCTAATCAAGGTGGGAGAGAGACAGCCAAGGAGGAAAAATTGGGAAGAAAGTATGAGGAAAGAGAGAAAAGAAGATTCTTGACAAGACCCTGACAGCTCTGGCCAGTGTGGCTCAGTTGGTTGAGCATCGCTTCATGCACTGAGGGTTCACTAATTCCATTCCCAGTCAGGGCACAGGCCCGGGTTTCAGGCTTGACACCCAGTATGGGGAGTGCAGGAGGCAGCAGATCTGTGTTTCTGTAAAGTCAATAAAAACATATTAAATGATGGGGGGAAAAGGGATCCTGACAAAGTCTCTCATTTTTATTTGCGGTTTTGGGTCTTTTAGCATTAAGAACGCTGGAACTAATACTTTATATCTGAAAATATTCTATTCAGGATGTAAGTGACCCTCCCTTAAGATGGATTCTGAGAAAGGACCACCTAGAATAGCATTCTGGGAGAACGGAATGGGCAAAATGGATGGATTGATTTTTTTTTTAATAAAGAAAAGTAAAAATCAAACTTTATTGTTGCTTTTTGCCATTTGGTAGCATTTTACACACAGGCTTGGATCTTCAGAATACACCCTGGATTCAGTAGAAAACCCCTTTAAACGAAGTTTTGTACAATAAAAACTTCTCAGCAGTCAAAATTTAGACGGTAAAAAAAATACATGCAAAACATACTTTTCCGAAAACACTTAACTTGGAACAAAGCACCAAACTACACAAATGCAGAATGAGAACAGCATTTCAACTCCACCAAAAGTAGTCATCATAAAAGGTGTAAAAGTCACCTAACTTCACTAGGCACTGTTCACTTTTTAAACAGGAGACAATAAAAAATATTGTCCACAAACAATATGGATGGGTTGATTTTTAAGTGTGCTCACCTCTGATGAATATGCAAATGCCATTGCAGATGAAAGCACAAAGAAGCTTTTCCCTCTGATTCAGTGAACATGATGTAGAGAAATGGAATGAAAAACATAAATTATGGAGCCTAAAGTAGAATGTTAAAATTCTGTTTTGATATCCTACTATTCACATATTCCCTGAGATGCTGACCATTTTTTTTGTAGAAATGGAATGTGTGGAGCTCAACACAACCCATGTATTCCATGATGTTTTTATGCTTCTATAAAAGTTCTCATGGCTGCTGCAAATTCTCCCCTTGGAAATGTATTAGGATTACCGGGAATTCTATTACATCATGTAATCACTAAAATGGCTGCCCGGGCAAAGTGCTATAAAAATACATTGTTTGTGTTCACAGAGCTTGTGTGTGTGTGTGTGTGTGTGTGTGTGTGTGTGTGTGTGTGTGTGTTTGTGGTTTGTTTGTTTTTTTGCTTTTCAAGGTCTTCTTTCCTTTCTCTCCACAGTCTGGAGCAGGCTGTTTATTCCACGTGAGCGTGTGAGTGACCCAGAGCAAGAGGAATACCATTACCCTTACATTCACCTGAAGAGTTTTTCTGATACTGCAATTGAAGTAGCAGAAAGTCAAGGCTACCCAATCAAAGCATGCCCATGGCTTCTTCCCTGCGGTGTTCTATTGGTTCTCCCGAGAGCCTCCATGTTCCCAATTACAAATACTGTTATCACCCATCTTTGTCTTTCTAAGGGGCAGTGTTTTTAAGTTGAAAAAAAGAAAGAACTGATTTATAACTGAGGAAAGAATGACTTGTGAACCCTACTGAGAAAATAAGAGCATTGGGCCCTGGCCAGGTGGCTCAGTGGGTGGAGTGTTATCCTCATACACAAAAAGCTATGGCTTTGATCCCTGGTCAGGGCGTGTAAGGGAGATGACCTCTCTCTCTCTCCAAAAAAAACATATCCTCAGGTAGGGATTTTTTAAAATTATATTTTAGTATCTTTTAAAAAATGTGTCTTCAGAATTGAGTAACACCCTTTTAGGTCCACAGTCCCTAAATTTGTTCCAAAGTTCAAGTTAAAAATTCTTGGTCATGTAGAAGAGGGAAAAAAAAGTTATTTGCACTTACTTAAGGAACCAGAGACCTAATTTTGCAACCATTTTCTGCTGTGAACAAATGTTCACAGGAAAGGTTGCTGCATGTTGAAATGTCTGTCTTTTTTTGTAATGGAAAGGTTTTCATTAATATTTTGGGAATATGTTCCTAAAATCCCTATATTTACCTCAA
Organism: Antrozous pallidus; assembly: GCA_027563665.1. Taxonomy (NCBI): domain Eukaryota; kingdom Metazoa; phylum Chordata; class Mammalia; order Chiroptera; family Vespertilionidae; genus Antrozous; species Antrozous pallidus. Next base: position 2,939,869 of record CM050521.1, read on the forward strand.
TAGACACTGGCTTGTTTTATTTTATTTTTTAGAGTGAGGCTAATCTTTTTTTCCACGAAGATCACTACACAATAGGCATTTATATTTGATATACCACAGCCAAATTGTGCTAAGACTATTCATTTTCACCTGTGCTGTGCTAATAAGCCTCAAATTAGATAGTTCCACCAACACCCGGCAGCTGGCGGCAGGCCCCACTGCATATTGCAAACTGAAGGATGACTATTTGGGGATGCTTCATAATTACGAGAGGTGAAAATGTTGGCAGCCAGGAGATCCCTACTTTCTAAGATTTGTGGGAAATTTTAATGAAAGTGCCACAAACATGTTACTTAGGATAGTTGTTTGCACTTAATATGAGGCCATGTTCTCTCTGGATTTCAAAGTCTGGACTAATTAATTAGCCCTAATCCCCGTCTTCCTGAAGGTCAAGCACTCAGAGGGCCTGCAGGATCAGAGTTATCACAGCGAAGGAGGAGGAGTGCCCCCTGCGGTCAGAGGCCGGGTTAGTTAACACCTGTTGGGTTAGTCTTGGTTTCTTCCACATGTGATTCTGTGACCCTTGAGGCCCTGAGTCAGCAAACCAGGGTCTTTCGTGTAAATGAAGTTCTACTGAGTAGTGCGCACACCAACAAGGCTCTGTTGAGGCTGCAACAGCCTTTCAGAAGTCAGAGACCTTTACTCCACGCTGCTGGAAATATCCTCGCTTTGGCCCTTCACAGAAAAAATTTACTGCCCCTGACTTAACGTCTCCCAATCTGCTTCCCCATTTGTGAAATAAAATGCAAGTCACAAAGCAGCAACTTCATTAGAAGAGGTAAGTTTTTTGTTATAGTTGTCTTTTTGTTTAAACCCTCACCCTAGGACCATGGTGGTGAACCTATATCACGCGTGTCAGCACTGACATGCGTAGCCATTTTTGATGACAAATGGCCGCATGTGGTTGCATACACAGAAGTATGGAGCTGCATGCCGAGAAGGAAATTTCATCCTTGGCTACTGTTGTAGTGTAGTGTAGGCACTCTGTGCCGGAGGTCTGTAGGCCAAAACAACAGAACTCCAGCACAGAGCATCTAGTTCTGGGACTTCAGGTTAGGGCGTTAGGGGATCTTTGACTTCACTTCTGGCCGGCAGAACAGGGAGCAGAAGAATGCCTCGGGGAACGCATCTCTGAGGGCCCTGTGATCGCCATTACCAGCAACCACATAACCACAGCAACCATCATCCAATCTACTGTTCTGGGGTGTCGTGGATTTCTAATTGACCATCATTACTGAGATAAGTGAGGGAGAGGCTGGGAGAGGCGAGGGCCTGTGCTATGGATGCCATTTCCCACCATTAGAAATAGCAGCAGCCATCTTAATTTATATAAGCAACACCATTTTGCAGCATAGTGCAGACTCCAATTCACCACTATTACTGTTGTGCATCCTTATGAACCCCTATTTCTGCTTATTAACCCTGCCCTTTCCTAAAAGACAGTTACATGTGCCATCTTGTGGTCAGTTAGGCCAGTTAACCCCTAATTGCCTGCAGGGCTAACAGGCTATCTATAATTCTATCTTCTGTCACTGCCCCCTGATGGAGAACCCAACAAATGAAAAACCAAGGTTAAGTAAAGGAAGTGATAGTAGCAGTAGCTGATCCTTTCAAGAGACATGGACCAAGATGTATGGCATTATAGAAAAAAATGGCAGATCATTTTGCATTCTATGTACTGAAACGGTAGTAAGCAGAACATGGATTATGAATAGGCATTTTGAAACTAATCATTCTCAGCTCTTGAAAAAAGTGAGGATGAAAGGAAGGAATACATTTCCAGGCAGCTACACCTTTATAAGAGCCAATCTAATTCCATCCTTAAATTTAAATTCTGCAAGTTTGAGCATTGCTCACTCCATAGCTCAGCATGGAAAAGCACATAGTGAGGGAGAATTTATTAAAGAAGCTCTCCTAAGATGTGCACCAGTTCTAGTTCACGATATGCAGAATAAAGATGCAATTATTAAGAGAATATCTGAGTTACCACTCAGTAGAAATATCATAAGAGACTGAATAATGAGGCTGAACACAAACGTACAATATCAATTACAGAGAGACATAAGTAATTGTAAATATTTTTTATCTCTCTTGATGAAACTACTGGTGTCACATCACATGCTCAGTTGGGCATTATTGGTCAATATTCTGATGGTCTCACAAGAGAAGAGTTGATAAAGTTAGTGTCAGTGTCAACAAGTATATCAGGAAGCAAAATGTGGAAGGTGGTTATACAAACATTCTGTGACCTAAGCATTGATATCTCTAAAGTTGTGTCAGTGACGACAGATGGGGCACCAAACAAGGTGGGGAATAAAGTCAGATTTGTCAAAATGTTTATGGAAGCTATTGGATATCCGATTGTGCCTTTTCATTGTATTATCCATCAGGAGGTTTTATGTGCCAAGGCAGGATTCACTGACTTAAATGACAATGTCAGTTGTTACAAAAATAGTTTATTTAATAGCTGCTCACCCCCTTCACAAGTGAGAATTTTCTGCATTTTTACTGGCGGTTGATTCCACCTACAGTGGACTGCTGATGTACAGTCACATAAGATGGCTGAGCCGAGGCAAAGTACTTGAGTGGTTTGTGGAGTGCTTTGAAGAAATTAAAGTATTTCTTGAGGATAAGGATCTGGGAAACTTTTCTCAGCTCAATGATGATAAGTGAGTCAACACCCTGATATTTTTTTACAGATCTCTCTGCTCATATTAATGAACTGAACTTAAAGTTACAAGGTTTTGGCAAAAGTATTGATGTTATGTTTGGATACATAAAAGCTTTTGTAAGTAAACTTAAAATTTTCAAGCGAGATGTAGAAACTAAAACTTATAATTATTTTCCTCGAGTAACAAAGTATTTTGAGAAGGCCAGTGCAGCTGTACAAAATGAAATGGAACCCTTGCATTTAAAGTACCAGCATGTTTTAGACTCGTTACTTGACCAGTTCAGTGATAGATTTAATCAATTTAGAAGCCTAGAACAGACCATAAAAATAATTAAGTATCCTGATGTAGTAGTGTACAGTAGTTTGGAATTAAATGGTTCCAATGGATGCAAATTAATGATTTGGAGATGCATCTTGCAGAATTTCAAGACAGCATCTGGGCTCAGGTGTTTGTCGACTTGAGGTCAAAGCTTGAGAATCTGGAAAGGTGCTGCTTGGAGAATCAAGAGGAATGCCACTATGGACAGAAAATGTGGAGTGCCTGGAACTGATTACCAGACACTTTTAGCACCCTGAAAAATATAGCAATGGCTTTACTCACAATTTTGCCCTCCATGTACTTTTGTGAGACCTTATTCTCAGCGTTAAATAATATCAAAACCAACAAAAGAAACAGATTGACAGATGAAGTTAGTAGTGCTTGCTTGGGCTAGCAGTGTACAAAATACTAACCTTCAATTGAAGGTTTAGCCAATGAAATTCAGCAGGTTAGTCAATAATAAGCAGGTTAGTTAAAGAATTCCTCTTCCACCTCACTTATCTTAGTTCACGGCACCCCATACAAGTTAAATAATATTAAGACCAACAAAAGAAACTGACTGACAAATGAACAAAGAAGTCACTAAGCAGGTATGTTAAATAATTAGTTTTATAATAATTAATTATAATTGTAATATAACAATTATTATATATTATATATTACAGTTATATATTACAATTATACATTTTTGTTATTTAAACTATAAATATCATGAAATTATGTTTTTTTTTTCTCGAAGTGACACACCACCCAAGTTATGCTTGGTTTTTTGGCGAATTTTGACACACCAAGCTCAAAAGGTTGCCCATCACTGCCCTAGGATATGTTTTGATTTTGAGAGAGGGAGGAGGGAAGAGAGAAATGTAGATCACCTGTGTCCTGCATGCCCCTGCTGGGGAGTGAGCTGAAATCTGGATGTGTGCCTGACGGGGAATCAGATGGGCGACCCCCCGAAGCAGGGAAGGGAGTACCTCAATAGACTGAGCCACACCTGGGAGGTGGCTTTCTGGTATGTAAATATAAATGCTGGCTGGAAGTCAAGCAGCCACATATTAGGTTCCCTCCAGGCCTGATTGCTCTCTTTGCCTAGGCAACGGTTTCCAGGTGCCTCATACCAGCCATGAGGTTGGTTTGAGATGGACACTCTCACACTTGGGCAGCTCAGTCATCCTGGACCCATGCCATATAAATTGCTTACAACCATAAATAGAATAGACCAGAGAAATTCTATCTCAAGGTGCTGGAGATGTTTCATGAAATGAGAATTAGAGCTTGGGCAAAGGAAGAGGAGAATAGACCCGGGCAGACTGCTGCGCAAGAGGGGCGTTCCGGGGGTGAGAGCCAGGCTGCACAGAGTCCTGGATGTGTGTGAAGAAAGCCAAGTGGTCAATTCAGTGGGAAGAGCATGGATGAAGGGCCGTGGCAGGATGAGTCTAAGGTGGGGTGTGTGGCAGAGTAGGAGGTCATGGAGCTCACAGATGGCTGATTGGATTGAACCTGCTTCTGCAAGCAGAGAGAAGCTTCTGGATCTTTGGGCAAGGGCAGTAAGCATTGTTGGCTTGTATAGGCCTCTGGGTCCTGAGAAACTAGGACTACTTTGCCTGCTGAACAGGGGCCAACATTTTCCAAAGGATAAAATGAAAGCCCTGTTTCTATGGCCTTAATTGCAGCCTGTACATTCCTTCCTACTGTTTAAGTGGGTAATTTCATTATTTCTACTTTTCAATTGCATTTGACATTCAATATTATTGTGATTATTTTCAGGGGGAATAGCATAGCCGTTAGACATTTATAAAACTTACAGAGTGATTCCCCGATGTGAGTGAAAGGGCAGAGCAGGACTGCAAAGAACAATTTAGACAGCTGCCATTTTGGATTATGTGACTTGGCAGCCACCATGTTGGCTGCATGATGTGTAAACTTACCTGGGGGCTGCCATCTTGAAGTCACAAAGACCAATCCCTCCCTTTGAGTTAGCCAATCGCAAAAGACTGTGTGCTTGAGCTCCAATCAAGAGCAAAGGACAGGACAGGTCACGTGCGTTAGGGATTATTTGTGTCACTAGCCCCAGCCATCACCCAATCAATTGGAATCGGCCAACTCAGTGGTTCACGTCTGGCCCCACCTCCCTAGAAAATCCTCATGCTTGAGAAATTCTTCCCCTGCTTCCTGCCGTGGCAACGGTGGAAGCAGAGAGCCAAGCCTGGGCTTGAATGAAGGTTCTTTCGTGTTTGCATTGGAATCGGCTCCCTGATGGTCTCATAAAATCTGGGCATAACATGAGAATAAACAAGTCATCTTTTTTGTCAAAGAACAGTTTAGACAGCCACCATTTTGGACTGGGTGACTTGGTAGCTGGCATGTTGGTCACATGGCTTGCAGTTCCCATGGGGGCTGCTATCTTGAAACAGCAAAGGTCAACCCCTTCCTTTGAATTAGCCAATCACGAAAAACTGTGCACCTGAGCTTCAATCAAGAGCAAAGGACAGGTCCCATGCGTAAGGGATTATAAACCCAAGCAACCCACCTGCTTGGTGTGCACCCTTCTTTGTAAAAGTAAAGATGTTTGCCTTGCTGCCTGGCTCACGAGTGTTTTGTATTCTGTCAGAGCCCCTAACTTGGGGGGCTTACCTTATTTCTAATACCAGGTAACCCTAGTCCCTACCTGGCACCACCCATAGTTATTACAACATCATTGACTCTATTCCCTGTGTTGGACTTTCCACCCCTGGGACTATCCTGTAATGCCACTCTGTCCTTCTCAATCCCTTCACCTTTTCACCCAGCCCCCTCTCAGCCTATACATTTTTTATAGGAATTTATCATAGACAGATTCTATCTATGAGGCTTATGGGTATTTATTGTTTCTTCAGACATAGCTTTAACCTTTCTGTCTGCATGGCTCCCCTCCAGCCTCTCCCTGCGGGGAGGACTCAATTCCTAGTCCCGCCTCCCCGCACCTTCACTCATGGCCCAGGTGAACTCAGGCTGCTCCTCCAAGGGCCATGGGCGTCCCCCTCCTTCTGTTATCCTCAGGGCCCTTTCAAGACTCACTCCTCAAACAGGCCCTCCCTAGTCACCCACGTCCCGAATTGAGATCGGCCACCCTATCTACCTGTAATGGCATTCCACCTGCGCCTAGACTGCCAAGCGAGGCCTCTCTGCCATGCACCCAAGTGCTCGATAAACGTTCAGCTGAAGTGAATTTCCTGTGGCCAGACCGCTTCCTTTCACTGGATGTTAGGTGTGTGTTTTAAATTGCATTGACGCCCACACTTTCCCCAGGGAGCCTGCGGGTCTGGGTGATCCCGGTGGCCATGGAGCTGCGGACACGGGTGAGCAGCGGCGTCCTGTCTGTCTGCCTCTGCCCTGGAAGGACTGATGTGCACAGAAGGTACTTTGAAAGTGGGGAAAAGACAAATTTAGCCATTTTGGAGATAGAGCCTCATTTTTGTCCTCTAAATAATAATTGCTTGATCTTTTCTGTATATCAATACATGAAAACATAGTTATCCACAGCTGTTTATATTTACACATGCATAAGCATACAGAACAAGGCCTGTTTGGTTTCCACAAGCCATAAAGACATTAGACAAGGTGTCATCTCATTAGCCCAAGGACAAATCTGAGGAAAAGCTGAATGTTTTATTGAGCAATTTATACCTAGTGATACTTTCAGAAGGTTTCCTTTCATTTAATTATTTAGTATTTTTCAATGCTTCATAGTTAGTTTATTGTCTCTAAGATAGTCTGGTAGGGCTACTTATTTTTTAAAAAATATACTTTATTAATTTTTTACAGAGAGAAAGGGAGAGGGATAGAAAGTCAGAACATCGATGAGAGAGAAACATGGATCCGCTGCCTCCTGCACGCCCCCTATTGAGGATGTGCCTGCAACCAGAATGGAACCCGGGACCCTTCAGTCCGCAGGCCGATGCTCTATCCACTGAGCCAAACCGGTTTCGGCCTGGTAGGGCTACTTATTATAAAATGCTGTGTTATAGGATATCTTTTAACCTTGTGCTCAGTGGTAGAGTGTCAGCCTACCTAATGAAGGACCTGGGGTTTGATTCCTAGTCAAGGGCACATACCTGGGTTGCAGATTCAATCCCCACTCCTGGTCAAGGTGTGTGCAGGAGGCAACCAATCAATGTGTCTCTCTGACATTCATCTCTCTCTCTCTCTCTCTCTCTCTCTCTCTCTCTCTCTCTCTCTCTCTCTCTCTCTCTCTCTCCCCTCTATCTTTATCTCTATCTCTTCCTCCCATCCTCCTTTTCATCCTCTCTAAAAAAAAAAAAAAAAAAAAAAAAAATCAATGGAAAAAAATACCCTCAGGTGAGGATTAACAAAATAAATAAGTAAATAAATAAAGAACATATCTACTGAGTTTTAATCTGATTAAAATTATTGAATCCTAACCCTGGTTTTCACATCCCATGTTTTAAACGAGCGGGAAGTAGTCTTTTGTGTGTCTGTGTCTGACTTCTCACCTGAAGTTCCTTTCAGTCAGGCCTGTTCCAGGCTCTGGTCAGAAAGCAATACATGAACAACCTGGCAATATCCCTCGTCATATGCTTTCCAATTATTGAAAATTAACTAACTCCCCACAGATCATTAAATATATAGTAAATAATGAGGTTAATTAACTTAACCCTTCTAATTAGGAAACTAATTAAATCAGAAAATTAAAACTGACACAAGACATTAAAACCAGGAAGTTCTGAACTTAGATCTAAAAATCATCTCTTGGCCTTTGACTGATTCCAAAAGAGAATTATCCATAAAAATATCAAGCTGTGGACTCTTTCACCCTGTATGAAGTTACATTTTCCATTTCATGAACATTATTTTCAGAGCTTATCTTTTCATATGAAATTAAACTGTTTGTTTTGATTTGGGGGGGTGGTAATTGTCAGTTTATGTTTCCTTAAATTTTATTTTTTCAATTACAGTTTGCATTCAGTATTTTTTTTATTAGTTTCAGGTGTAAGCTGTGGTTAGACACCTTTAAATTAAAAAAAAAAATGAATGAAGGTAAGTCCAAAAAGATGGATTTAGCCAAAGTTCTGCTGGGCATTGAATTCTCTGGGCTTGTGTGCTCATCCTCAGTATATTCTGTGAGAAGATGGAATCTGACTCAATGTCTTGCAGGCACAAACAGACGAGGAAGCTGGAGGTGGGCACTGTTCAAGTCTTTGTCAGTCTGACACCCTCTAGACCCAGGTCCCAGCTCAGGATCTTCATTCGTTAGTTGGTGAACTATCTGAGATCAATTAAGGATATATTTCGCAAAGAAGCCCAATTCTTTTTATAACCCTATACTGTACAGATGCTTGTCAACATTTGCTTTGGATATACATTTCTTTCCTCTGTGAAAAGTCTCAGGTTAACCACGCATAGAGAATAAAGTTGCCATGCTGTGTGCCATTGGCAATGGTGGTTCCAAGCTTTAAAATATTTAAGCAGGCATTCTGCTAGAAGTTTTCGGCCCATCCAACCTTTTCACATTGTTCCCACTCTCCGTGCAATGGACAAGAGCCTGGGCACCATGGCAGGCCCTTCTGTGTCTACTTCCTTGGGCAAGTGAGCCAACATCGACCCCCAAAACCCAGCACCAGAAATCATTTTGCTAAAGAGATCTCTGATAAACACTTGATCTCACCTGCACAAAGGTGAGCAGCCCCAAATTTCAGGGCACATGCTCTCGGATGGACATCCGGTACCTGCACAGGTGAGCACTGGCAGGTGAGTGTGGCCAGTCTGATCATGGTGGTACACAGCCAGCAGTGGCTGCTGGGGCACCATTTCACCCCCCAAGTTTGGATGCTTGACTCCATAAACAAAGGTACTGTGATTCCTTGGCCTGTTAAGTTTGCCGGGTTGCTTGAAATCAGTATAATTCCTAATGATAATTTTATTTTCACCTTTTCAAAGTCCACAAAAGCAGCAACAGGGACAGCCTATGGGACCCAATAAGCTCTTTCCCTCCAATGACCACAAGTACAGGATTATTCTACACCTCAAACCCAACAGCCCCTCTGCTGGATGCCTGGACCTGCGTGCCGGCCTGCAAGGACCTTCTCTAAGCCTCTGCTGTGTTAGGACCCATTCCCCATGCCTAGGCTCATGTACCCTCTTATCAGTTAGTCTTTCAAGGGCAAACATGATATCTTATTTCAGAGGAAACAGTTCTCAATGTTCCCACTATGTCCAATGTCCATTAGGTCAGTTAGGCCATCAGTGGAGCAGCACTCAAATCAGGATCATCTGATAAAGCTGGTGTGTGAAGGGGTGGCTGGCAAAGGGGTGGCAGGATGCCTAGCCTGGGCCTGCAGGGGTGAGAGGAAGGATGAGCAGAACCTGGAAGGCAAGAGAGAGCTGCACAAAATGGGTGACTTAGGCAGCTCAAGGCAAGCTGGTAGGAACTGGGAAATAAACAAACGCCCTGACCCCCTCTTTTCCTTCCTCACCTCTCCACTCTGCTGGGGTTCCCCATCCACTAAATTCAACCTGAAGCCTGAGTACAAGGGAGTCTGTTTATAAAAGCCAGGCTGGACAAATAGAAAGACTTCATTTCCCAGAGTCCCTTGAAGTTCATGTTGGCATCATGAGACTAGATTCTAGTCAATGAAAGTGGTTAGACAGGGACATATGCCATTTTTTCTAGAGTTGGCTGAGAACCTCCAGAATGGTACTTCTTCGTGCTTTCTCCCCATGTGTACAGCTGGAAGAAATGGCTCTAGGAGAGAAGCCCTGAGTGCTCATTCAGAGGAAATCTGAGCAAGCCACCAACTTATGTGCAAGGAAGTTTCAATGTTTTAATCCAATGAAATGTGTAGTTTGTCTCAATATCATCTTAAACCAGGTTTCTCAGCAACAGTACTGGTGACATTTTGCACAGGGTACATGGTTTGGGGGTGTCCTGTGAATCACAGGTTCAGCACCTTCCTGGCCTGGACTAGATGCCAATAGTACCATCTCCCCTCCAGTTATGACAATCAATGTCTCCCGATGTTGCCAACCACCCCTGGGAGGCAAAACTGCCCAGAGTTGAGAGCCACCGATGTAAGCCTTCTGGATTGTGTGCCAGGCATGGGACAGTTCACCATAGAGCATGGAACTGTACAATGCATCACATAGGTGCTTATTTTAGATGACTGCTTCATTGTAGCACTGTAACTACTAAACTGGAAACAGCAAAGGTGTAGCAATATAGAATTGATTGAATTAAGGTACATTAAAGATGGAGCATTCTGTACCCATAAAATGATATAGATCTAACATATGGAAGGGCATTCTTGTTTATTAAGCAGCAACAGAAGTGTGTGGTATAATTTCTTTTTAAAAATGTTTTTGTTGATTTTAGAGTGACAGGGAGGAGAGAAACAAAACAACAGTCGGCTACCTCTCGTACATACTCCACTAGGGGATTGAACTCGAAACCTGGGCACGTGCCCTGACCAGAATCAAACTAACGACCTTTCTGCAAGAGGGCGGATGGTCCAGCCAACGGAGCCACACCCACCCAGGCTAAGCTCAGTCCTGTTTGTGCCTCTAAGTGAGGTGTCTTCCCTTTCATGAAAAGATTAAATGTTGTAGTCTATAAACTCAAACTAAAGGTTTTGAAACATAGAACACATCTATCTTTCTGGGATGTGTGACTAGCTGAATGGAATACAAGAGAACAAGACTGAGATGGTTATACACAATATAGAGATTTTTTTTATAACTGCCCAAATTCCCACTGGGTGGTAAAATTTAGGTTAAATAGTCTCAACTCTACTTTTACTTTTAAAAAAAATATATATATTTTATTGATTTTTTACAGAGAGAAATGGAGAGGGATAGAAAGTCAGAAACATTGCTGAGAGAGAAACATCTATCACTTGCCTTTTGCACACCCCCTATTGGGGATGTGCCCGCAACCAAGGTACATGCCCCTGACCGGAATCGAACCCAGGACCTTTCAGTCCGCAGGCTGATACTCCATCCACTGAGCCAAACCGGTTTTGGCTACTTTTACTTTTTCCAATTTCACACTCCACTGCCCTGCCTCCCTCCCCCCCCCCAATCCTGGATTATCTAGTTTTGCAAAATACAAAGTAAGAAATGTATTATCCCATTTATCAGATCGGCATTAAGCAGGTGCAGGCTGTTTATCCTTGGAAGGCTGATTATCCACAAAATGATCATACTCTGAACTCAGGCGGCAGAAGTATAAAAACAGTAATCTCAGCGTGTCCTATTTGAGTAGTGTATGCATCAGGGTTAAAGAAACGCAAAGCTGTTTGGAGAACCAAGATGGCAGCATAGGTAAACACCTATTGTTCTGCCCCGCACAACGATTTAAAAACTACAACATAACAACAAAACAAACATCACCCAGAATCGGCAGAAAGCTGGCTGAGTGAAAACTCCACAAATAAGAGTAAAGGTGGGACACTGAGACTCAGAGGAGCAGCAGGAGCGCAGCCTTGAAGGCTGAAACAGGTTGGGAGCCATACTGGTCGTGCGGGCGGGCTGTAGGGCTGGAACAGCAACCCCGGCTCGATTTCGCCAACGGGGAGGGTGCAGACGTCCCACTACACGGATTCCCTAGCGCCAGGCGAGGTCCGAGATCCAGGGTACCTGGAGACGTCCCACTGCACAGATTCCCTAGTGCCAGGTGAGGTCCGAGGTCCTGGGGACGCAGCCTGGAAGCGGGGCGCGGCGAAGGTCTCCTAGTCTGAGGAGAAACCCGGAGGCTGGGAAAAGAAGTTTGCGCACAAGTGTCGCACAAACCCGTGACTTGCCCCCTGGAAACTTGTCTCCTGGTCCCGGAAACCATCTATTTTACAACCCTGGGCTAGACTTTGGGGCTGCAGACTCATTTGGGGAGAGGCAGAGTTGTCTGGCAAGGGGAAGAGACTAGAGGCTTTCTCTTGGAGGAGTCTGCAGCCATCCCCATCCAACAGAGACCCGCGTGCAAGCGCCGCATAGGACATAGCTGACATTGAGGCTGCCTGCGCAGCTCAGAGACTCCGCCCATCCAACCTGAACACAGTCTCCCTTCACAGCCAATTGGCCTGGAGGTTAAACCCTCCTAGGGCTAACAAAACAAGCTGGGTTTAAATTCAAAAATACTGTACAACCCATAAAGGATTGCAGTAAGAGTACCCATCTCAAATAACTGGGGAGGCTGTGCCACTAACCCTTAGAGGATATCTACCACATAAAGCAGCCACCATGCAGAGACATGGAAAGAAATCAGGTGTGAAAGAAATGGAGGAGAAAATATGACAAGACATAGAGTTTAAAACCACGGTTATAAGGCTTTTCAAGAGGCCCCCAGAAAAGGCCGACGAACTTAATGAGAATTACGAGGAAATAAACAAGACCAACCAGGAAATGAATGAGACTTACAAGGAAATGAATGAGACCCTCAAGGAAATGAACAAGACCTCTGAGGATATGAACCAGACCCTCACGGATATGAAAAAGCACCAACTAGAAATCAAGCATACACAGACTGAAATAAAAAATATTACACAAAGTCCTAAAAGCAGTCCAGAGGGCCACAAGAACCAAGTCAAAGATTTGAAATACAAAGAAGCAAAATCCACTCGGCTGAAAAAGCAAGAAACAAAAAGAATTCAGATAATTGAAGATAGTGTAAGGGGCCTCTGGGACAACCTTAAGCATGCCAACATCCGAATTATTGGGGTGCCAGAAAAAGAGAGAGAGCAAGTTAATGAAAACCTACTTGAAGAAATAGTGACTGAAAACTTCCCCCATCTGGTGAAAGAAACTGACTTAAAAGCCCAAGAAGTACACAGAACCCCAAAATATAGGAATCTAAAGAGGACCACACCAAGACATATCAAAATTAAAATGCCAAGAGCAAAAGATAAAGAGAGAATATTAAAAGCAGCAAGAGAAAAACAGTTGGTTACCTACAGGGGAGCACCCATACGAATGTCAGTGGGTTTCTCAACAGAAACGATGCAGGCCAGACGCGAGTGGCAAGAAATATTCAAAATAATGAATAGCAAGAATCTACAACCAAGATTACTCTATCCAGCAAAGCTATCATTCAGAATTGAAGATCAGATAAAGTGCTTCGCAGATAAGAAAAAGCTAAAGAAGTTCATCACCATCAAACCAATATTATATGAAATGCTGAAAGATATTATTTAAGAAGAGGAAGAAGAAAAAGGTAAAAATATAAATTATGAACAACAAATACACATGTATCAACAAATGAGCATAAAAATCAAGTGAATTGATAGGCTGATGAACAGGATAAACTGGTGAATGTAACAGAAACATAGACATAGAGAGGGAATGGAATGACAATTGTTGGGGAGAAAAGGGTTGTGGGAAGTACAGCAAGAGATTGGACAAAAATCTTGCAACAATGGGAGAGGACATTAGGGAGTGGGAGGTGAAGGTGGAGGGTGGGATAGGTACAGTGTGGAGGGGAGCTATAGGGGGATAAAAAGGGGGAAACAATGTAATTAATAAACTGAACAATAAAGATAAAAAAATACTAAATCTGGCCGAGATCGGTTTGGCTCAGTGGATAGAGCGTCGGACTGCGTACTGAAGGGTCCCGGGTTCGATTTTGGCAAGGGCATGTACCTTGGCTGCGGGCACATCCCCAGTAGGGGGCGTGCAGGAGGCAGCTGATCGATGTCTCTCTCTCATCAATGTTTCTGACTTTCTATCCCTCTCCCTTCCTCTCTGTAAAAAATCAATAAAATATATTTTTAAAATAAATAAATAAAACATCATTGATGAGAAATACCGACTTATTCGTGAGTCATATACAGCAGTCTCAATGTGGTACTTTTCCCTGTAACTCTGTTTAGATTATAGACATGGACCTGTGCTGACAATGATTTTTATGAGTCATGGTGCTGATTTTAAAATATTGAATTGCCATCTTTAAACATTCTGGTGAGTGGTTAATTTATGTCATGATGTCAGTTTTGCAGACTTCCTCAGAACACCCATTCTGCACAGGAAATTCAATTTCACCTTAAGATGCTTATTTTTCATCTCTAGCAAAGTTGCTGTGTGTGATACACCCTCCGGAATGTTTTCTTGGTGTGAATCTGCCCCAGGCCTTCCTGGTGCCAGTGCCAGGAGGCCACCATGTTCCACGCCATCCTTGCCCAGTTCAATGTGCGCTTTACAATTTCTGACAGGTTGATGAAATTTTATCTTATTTTTTGTTAATTCTCACCCAAGAGTATTTTTCCCATTGATTTTTCAGAGAGAGTGGAAGGGGGAGAGAGAGGAAAGGAGAGAAACAGCCATGTGAGAGAGACACATCAATTGGTTGCCTCCCACACCTGCAATGCAGGTACATGATCTTGATAGGGAATTGAACCCAAGACCCTTCGGTGCGCAGGCTGACGCTCTAACCAGAGACCACTGGATTGATGAGGATTTCTTAGTCCCAGAATCTGCTTTATTGAGTTATTAGAAGTCACAGCAGGGTGAATTTGTCCTGCTGTAAATTAGGAGTTACTTTTTAACTAACAAAATAAAATACCAGTTGAGGTCTGTTTTAAGTTTTTAATATAAACTTACATGCTTAGTTCATGTGTAACCGAGGAAGAAAAGGGCTAAACAAGTGCTCTGACACAGGCCGACTAATTTCAGTTCTGTATTTAGAATAATGTAGCCTGGCAGATGTGACTCAGTAGGATAGGTGGAAACTGATGCACTCAGAAATCTTGGGTTCGACTCAAGTCAGGGCACATCGGGGGTGGTAGGAGGCAGCTGATTGATGCTTCTATTTCATCAATGTTTCTATCCCTATCCCTTCCTCTAAGAAAATCAAAACATGTTTTCTTTAAAAAGAACTAATTTATTACACTGTCATTTTTTATTTTAAAATATATTTCCAATATTTTAGAATCTTATTTTTTAATAAATCTTTATTGTTATTAAAATTGTTCCTTCCCCCCACCACCATAGCTCCCCTCCCCCCACATCCCTTAACTTTCCCCATGCCCTTACCCCCCACCACTGTCTTCATCTATAGGAGTGAGATATTTGTCCAATCTTTTCCCACAGCACACACATCCTCTTCCCCCTGAGAATTGTCAGTCCACTCCCTTTCTATTGCCCCTGATTCTATTCATCAGATTTTTAATTCACTTGATTTTTAGATTCACTTGTTGATAGACATATATTTGTTGTTCATAATTTTTATCTTTAGCTTTTTATTCTTCTTCCTCTTCTTAAAGAATACCTTTCAGTATTTCATATAATACTGGTTTGGTGTTGATGAACTCCTTTAGCTTCTTCTTATCTGTGAAGCTCTTTATCTGATCTTTAATTCTGAATGATAGCTTTGCTGGGTAGACTAATCTTGGTTGTAGGTTCTTGCTATTCATCACTTTGAATATTTCTTGCCATTCCCATCTGGCCTGCATAGTTTCTGTTGAGAAATCAGCTGACAATCGTATGGGTGCTCCCTTGTTTTTCTTTTGCTGCTTTTAAGATTCTCTCTTTGTCTTTTGTCCTTGGCACTTTAATTATATCTTGGTGTGATCCTCTTTGGATTCCTTTTGTTTGGGGTTCTGTGTGCTTCCTGGACTTTTAAGTCTATTTCTTTCACCAGATGGGAGAAGTTTTCAGTCATTATTTCTTCAAATAGGTTTTCAGTATCTTGCTCTCTCTCTTTTTCTGGCACCCCCATAATTCAGATGTTGGTATGCTTGAGGTTGTCCCAGAGGCTCCTTACACTATCTTCAATTTTTTGGAATCTTATTATTATTATTTTTTGCTTTTCCTGCTGAGTGTTTTTTGCTTCTTTGTATTTCAAATCTTTGACTTGATTCTTGCGTTCCTCTAGTCTGCTGTTAGGTCTCTGTGTAATATTTTTTATTTCAGTCAGTGTATGCTTAATTTCTAGTTGGTCCCTTTTCATATCCTTGAGGGTCTCATTAAATTTATTGGCCTTTTCTAGGAAATTCTTGAAAATCCTTATAACCGTGGATTTGAAGTCTATGTCCACTCGTTTGTTTTCCTCCATTTCTTTCAATTGTGATCTGTTTCCTTGTCTCCACATTTTGGCTGCTTCCCTGAGTTGGTTGAGTAGCTTTGTGTGGTAGGTGTCCTCAAGGGATAGTGGCTCGGCCTCCCTAGTCACCTGAGGTGGATAGATACCCTTGGTGCGCCCTTTTATGGGCTGCACTGTCTTGTTGTTAAGCCTAGCTTGTTGGTATCACTAGGAGGGGTTGACCTCCAGGCCAATTGGCTGTGAGGATCAGCTATATCTATGTCTGGAGAGCTTCTGTGCTCAGCTTGGATGGGACAGAGTCTCAGGGCTGAGCAATCAGCCTTGATTTCCTGTCAGCCCCAACCTAAGCGGCACTTGGGTCTCTGTGCCCTGCGGCAATGGCTGCACGAACCTCTGAGAGAAAGCTGCTTTTGAGTTTTACCTGCTGCCAGACAGTCTAGTTTCTCCCCGAATGAGTGTGGATACCCAAAGTCTCATCCGGAACTTGAGTACAGTGCAGTCGGGAGGTTTTGTTTTCTTCCCGAACAAGAAAGCCAGCCACTCGCTCAGCTGCGTGCCCTCACCACAAGCTCCAGTGCCTCTGCAGCTCCCAAGTCTCAGTGTGCTTCCTCCTGACAGTCCAGTTTCTATGAGTCTGGACTCCCTGAGACTTGTCTGGAACTGGAGTTCAGTGCAGTGGGGGGCCTTTGTCTCCCTCCCCATTCAAGAAAACCAGCCGTGTATTCAGCCACCCACCCTGTGTGTGTGTGTCTGCACCTCTGCCCTCCAGACCTCCTCTGAGTCTCAGTGTTCTTTTATCTTTCTTTCTAGTTGTAGAATTTCCACTCAGCCAGCTTTCCGGTGGTTGTGAATGATGGCCATTTTGTCTTTTAGTTATAGTTTTGAAATTGTTGTGTAAGGCAGCAGTATAGGTGTTTACCTATGCTGACATCTTGGTTCCTCCCTAGAATGTACACTGTCATTTTTTTTAACACTGAATGTGAAATGTTATAATGGTCAATACCAAATATATTCTTGAGTATTCAAAGGAAGGACAGTCAATTCTTATTCAGGCATGCACTCAATATTTTAATTATCTGTAAAAGAAATTTTTTAGGTTTTGAATAATGCTATTTTACACTGTACAAAAGACAAAAAATTAGAATAAAACATAACTAATTAAAGGGCTCACTTTCTGCCCATACCAAACCACTCCTTACACACACACAATGGGAAGGGCAATCAAAACCTCACTCATCTGTTTAAGGGGCCAGTGCACCCAGATGGCTGAACCACCACATACATCACCTTTGCTCTCAGAACTCTGTGATCACAGATTGATAACCATAATGTATTGATGTAATGAGAGTGCCACAGTAACTCTCTTGAAATATTTTCTTATTTCTTAAAAAAATATTTTTATTGATTTCAGAGAGGGAGGGAGAGGAAGAGAGAAACGTCAATGATGAGATTCATTAACGCTGCTCCGTGCATGCCCCACACTGGGGATCTGGCCGCAACCCAGGCAGGTGCCCTGGCCAGAAATCCAACCCTGACCTCCTGGTTCGTAGGCCCCAGCTCAACCTCTGAGCACGCAGCTGGGAAAGATTGAAAAGGAAACTGACACTGACAGTTACTTAAAAACGTCCTCCTGGTGGAACTAGCCCAATTCTCCTAAAGTCTAGATGCAAGCCATAAATTCCAATAACTTTAAAAAAATCTAATTTTTAAGTTTATTCAAAATTAAAAAGATAGGAGGGGTAGAAAATGGCGGCGGAACGGAGGGATTCGATCTGAATCTGCTCACAGGGCAGAGGGAGGGAGCAGCTGAAAGTAGCACAGGGAGCGTTTGTCGGCGACTAGGGGGACAGGTGTGCTCTGGGAGAAGATAGGGGACTGCTGGGCTGGCCTCCCTAGCCTGAGCGGCCCCAGTACTGCTGGGTTCTCTCCCTGAGCCAACTGCGCGAGGAGGCGCAAGGAGGCAGACATCTTGAAGGGGAAGGGCCAGAAAATATACAGCTATGGTACCGGTACCGGCTGGACCGCTGAGACTCCCGGAGCACCGGCGCCCAGTTGGCGCGGAGGCGCGCAGAGCCCAGGGAGCTCTAAACTCCGGCACGGAAAGGTCAGATTTCCCTGGGGGTACTTTGGGCGTGAAACTGAGGGGACTGGCAGTCTGGGAGATCTGCACCTTGGAACTCAAAACCTGGAGATCTGCACCTGAAATAAAATCTGTGGCTGTTGAAGCTGGTAAACGTGGGAGAGGGCCCTTGGAGCTGGTGGCAGAGTTGATCCCTGGAGCACAATCGGTTTGGACCAGACAGAGGAGGGAAACCCGGAAGATTTTGGGAGGGTTCTGGCTGCTAAAACAGCAGTCACCATTAGAGAGGCAGTATCATTTAGTTCAGGATAGAGAGGACCAATAGACCCAGAAGTCAATCTAGAAACACTGCCACCCAGGGGCCAAATCACAAATTGACTCTTGTGTGACAGGGAATTGATTATATTTTCTCTTCGACCCTGGGAACACAGTCTATTTTCATCTACACTTTAGTATCTTTTACTCTACCTCAACTTCACATTTATACCACCACTCTCTGGCTAACCTTTCCCTATTTAGTGCCTTGTTTCCCTTACACTTTCCCCGCTTTAGATTTACCTAATTCTTTCCTCTTAACCTCTGTTAAAATTTCACCCCACTGATATATCCAATCGCTAACCACCTACTTCAAGTGCATATATACCTCTAGCTTCTCTGAATTCACTATCTTAAAGTGTTTTTATCCCTGTCCTGTTGTTGTTGTTTACTTGACTGTTGATTATATTGATTTTTTAAAAATATATTTTATTGATTTTTTACAGAGCAGAAGGGAGAGGGATAGAAAGTCAGAAACATCGATGAGAGAGAAACATCGATCAGCCGCCTCCTGCATGCCCCCTACTGGGGATGTGCACGCAGCCAAGGTACATGCCCTCGACCGGAATCGAACCCGGGACCCTTCAGTCTGCAGTCCGACGCTCTACCACTGAGCCAAACCGGTCTTGGCGATTATATTGATTTTTAAGCAGGTTTATGAGATTGATTTCCTTATTCTGTTATTTTGGTTTGTCTTGTAGGGGGGGTTATTTTTATTTTTGGTGTTGTTTCTTGTTTTGTTGTCCTCATCTGCATTGTTTTTGAGATAGATTTTTGCTTCTGTGTTCCCTCACCTCTCTTGATATTAGTAGTTGTATGTAATTTGTATCAATCTCCAAGTACTTGTTGCAGGTTTTGGTTCGGATTAGGGGCTGGCTGTCCGATAGGAGTTTTCACCCCACATTTATAATTTACTCCTTTTATTTCTTTTTTTCTTCTCCCCCTTTTCCCATTATCATTTTGGCATTCCTGTCTTTCTTTTTTGTGAGTGTATGTGTGTGTGGGGGGGGTCTCTTTCTTTTGGTGTGAGTGTGGGTGTGTGAGTGTCTGTGTGGGTCTGGGGGAGGTTCTCTTTCTTTTTTCCCACCTATCACTGAATTTGCCTTTCTCTGGTGGTCACCTTTATTTGGAATTACAATTAATTTGACTACATTCCAGTTCAGTGCCTGGTGTGTTGCACCCGGTTGTGTTGTATTTCGTGCCTTTAAATCAATGCAGGAGAGTGAGAACTACATAACCAGATACACAGAGAAGAGAGACCATGGGAAGACAAAGAAACAGCCCACATATGAAAGAAAAGCAAGGCTGGCCAGAAAAGGAGGTAAACGAAATGGAAGTTAACAACCTGTCAGAGAAAGAATTCAGAGAAATGGTCATAAGGTGGCTGAAAAGAATGGGAGACAAATTTGATAATATGAGTAAGAACCAAGAGGAAATGAGGAAGACCCAGGAAGAAATGATGAAGAGCCATGAAGAAAGAAGAGGAGCCAAGCAGAAATGAAGAGGAGCCAAGAA
Source organism: Antrozous pallidus (assembly GCA_027563665.1). Lineage (NCBI taxonomy): Eukaryota > Metazoa > Chordata > Mammalia > Chiroptera > Vespertilionidae > Antrozous > Antrozous pallidus. Next base: position 2,959,826 of record CM050521.1, read on the forward strand.
GAAATGAAAAGTGACATTGCTCAAGTAAAGAACTCAATAGAAAGTATTAAGAGTAGACTAGAAGAAGCAGAGGATCGCATCAGTGAGCTAGAAGACCAGGTAGGAAAAAATAACCAAGTAGAGCAGCTTCTAGAAAAAAAATTAAAAAGCAGGAGGAGAGCCTAAGGGAACTTTGGGACAACATGAAACAAAACAACATCCGTATAATTGGGCTTCCAGAAGGACAGGAAACTGAGCAAGGAATAGAAAACCTGTTGGAAGAAATAATGACAGAAAACTTTCCTGGTATAGGAAAGGAAAAACCCACACAAATCCAAGAAGCTCACAGAGTCCCAAGCAAAATAAACCCCAAAATACCTACACAAAGACACATTATAATTAAATTGGCAAACACCAATGACAAAGTAAGAATCTTAAAAGCTGCCAGAGAGAGACAGAAAGTCACCTACAAAGGAACCCCCATCAGACTAACAAGTGATCTCTCAACAGAAACCTATCAGGCCAGAAGGCAGTGGAATGAAATTTACAAAGTCATGCAAAGGAAGGGTCTGAATCCTAGAATACTATACCCAGCAAGGCTCTCAATCAAAATTTAAGGTCAAATCAGGAGCTTCACAGATAAAAAAGGACTAAGGAAATTCGTCACCACCAAACCAGCAATGCAAGAAATGCTAAAGGATCTGCTGTAAAAAGAAATAGGAAGCGAAGAAGGAACACAGGGGTAAAGAACAAAAATGGCAACATATAAGCACCTATCAATAATAACTTTAAATGTAAACACTTTAAATGATCCAATCAAAAGACATAGGGTAATAGACTGGATAAGAAAACGCAACCCATTTACCTGCTGTCTACAAGAAACCCACCTCCGAAAAAAAGACGCACACAGACTGAGGATGAAAGGTTGGAAAAAAGTTATTCAGGCGAATGGAAATGAAAAAACAGCTGGGGTAGCCATACTTATATCTGACAAATTAGATCTCAAAGTGAAGGACATAACAAGAGATAAAGAAGGCCACTTCATAATACTAAAGGGAGCAATTCAACAAGAAGAAATAACTCTGGTAAACATATACACACCCAATACAGGAGCACCCAAATATATACAAAAACTCCTAGAGGACATCAAGGGAGAGATACACAGCAATACAATCATAGTAGGAGACTTTAATACCCCATTATCACCATTGGACAGATCCTCTAAACAAAAAATCAGTAAAGAAACATCAATCCTCAATGACTCACTGGACCAGATGGAATTAATTGACATCTTCAGATCATTTCACCCCACAGCCACAGAATATACATTCTTTTCAAATGCCCATGGGTCATTCTCAAAGATAGATCATGTGTTGGGTCATAGGCAAAGTCTCTCCAAATTCAAGAAGATAGAAATCATATCAAGTATATTCTCAGATCACAGTGGCATAAAGCTGGAAATCAACTACAATAGAAACAATCCAAAGAAATCGAACACATGGAGACTAAACAGCATGCTATTAAACTATGACTGGGTTACTAGAGAGATTAAGGAAGAGATAGAAAACATCATGGAAACAAATGACAATGATAGCACAACAATCCAAAATCTATGGGACACAGTGAAAGCAGTTCTGAGAGGGAAGCTCATAGCTCTACAATCCTACTGCAAAAAACTAGGAACAGCGGCAATAAATTATCTAAACCAACAACTCAAAGAGTTAGAAAGAAAGCAACAAGAAAAGCCCAGTGTAAGCAGAAGGAAGGAAATAGTAAAGATCAGAGCAGAAATAAATGACATAGAGACCAAAGAAACAATACAGAAGATCAACAAAACCAAGAGCTGGTTCTTTGAAAGGATAAACAAGATTGATGAACCTCTAGCCAGACTCACCAAGAAGCAAAGAGAGAGGACCCTAATAAATAAAATCAGAAATGAAAGAGGTGAAATAACAACAGACCCCATTGAAACACAAAGGATTGTTAAAAAATACTATGAACAACTCTACTCCAACAAACTGGACAACCTGGAGGAAATGGATATGTTTCTAGAAAAATATAACCTCCCAAAACTCAATCAAGAAGAATCTAAACAACTCAATAGACCAATAACTGTGGAAGAAATTGAAGCAGTCATCATAAAGCTTCCAGCAAACAAAAGCCCAGGGCCAGATGGCTTCACAGGGGAGTTTTACCAAACATTCAAGGAAGAACTAAAACCTATACTCCTCAGACTATTCCAGAAAATTCAAGAGGATGGAACACTTCCGAACTCCTTCTATGAAGCTAGCATCACCCTAATACCAAAACCAGATAAAGACAACACAATGAAAGAGAATTACAGGCCAATATCCCTCATGAATATAGATGCCAAAATCCTCAATAAAATTCTATCAAATCGGATCCAGCAGTACCTCAGAAAGATCATACACCATGACCAAGTAGGATTTATCCCAGGAATGCAAGGATGGTACAATATCCGCAAATCAATAAATGTGATACATCACATAAACAAATTGAGAGATAAAAACCACATAGTCATATCAATTGATGCAGAAAAAGCATTTGACAAAATCCAACATCTTTCTTAATAAAAACTCTCAATAAGGTAGGAATAGAAGGATCATACCTCCACATAATAAAAGCCATATATGATAAACCCACAGCATACATCATACTCAATGGGCAAAAACTACAACCATTTCCCCTAAGAACAGGAACAAGACAGGGTTGCCCACTTTCACCACTCCTGTTCAACATAGTACTGGAAGTATTAGCCATTGCAATTAGACAAGAAGAAGAAATAAAAGGCATCCAAATTGGAAAAGAAGAAGTTAAGTTATCCTTATTTGCAGATGACATGATATTGTACATAAAAAAACCCGAAAGACTCCATAAAAAAGTTAGTAGACTTAATAAATGAGTTCAGCAACGTAGCAGGCTAAAAAATTAATGCCAAGAAATCTATGGCATTTCTATACACTAATAGTGAACTTACAGAAAGGGAGACTAAAAAAGCAATCCCATTTACCATCACACCAAAAAAATTAAGATACCTAGGAATAAACTTAACTAAGGAGGTAAAAGACCTATTCGTGGAAAACTACAGGACACTGAAAAAAGAGATAGCGGAAGATGTAAACAGGTGGAAGAACATTCCATGTTCATGGATTGGGAGAATCAACATAATTAAAATGTCCATACTACCCAAAGCAATCTATAAATTTAATGCACTCCCCATTAAAATACCAATGGCATATTTCACAGACCTAGAAAGAACTCTCCAAAAATTCATCTGGAACAAAAAAAGGCCCCGAATAGCCACAGCAATCCTGAGAAAGAAGCACAAAGTCGGTGGGATTTCCATACCAGATTTCAAGCTGTATTACAAGGCTACTGTTCTTAAAACAGCCTGGTACTGGCACAAGAACAGACATATAGATCAATGGAATAGAATAGAGAATCCGGATATCAACCCAATCCACTATGCTCAATTAATATTTGACAAAGGAGGCATGAACATAAAATGGAGTCAAGACAGTCTCTTCAATAAATGGTGTTGGGAAAATTGGACAGATACATGCAAAAAAAAATGAAACTAGAGCACCGACTTACACCATAAACAAAAATAAACTCAAATTGGATACAGGACTTAAACGTAAGACAGGAAACCATAAAAATATTAGAGGAATCTACAGGAAGAAAAATCTCAGACATATGCCAAAAGAACTTCTTTGATGATACTGCTCTGAGGACAATGGAAGCTAAAGAGAAAATAAACAAATGGGACTACATCAAAATCAAAATCTTTTGCACAGCTAAAGAAACCATCAACAAAACAACAAGAAAACCCACTGTATGGGAGAACATATTTGCAAATGTTATTAGTGATAAAGGTTTAATCTCAAGCATCTACAGGCAACTCACCCAACTCAATAAAAGGAGGACAAATGATCCAATAAAAAAATGGGCAACAGACCTAAATAGAATCTTCACGAAAGAAGACAAAAGGAAGGCCCAGAGACATATGAAAACTTGCTCAAAGTCACTAATTATCCGAGAGATGCAAATCAAAACGACTATGCGGTACCATCTTACACCTATCAGAATGGCTTCCATCAACAAATCAACAAATGACAAGTGCTGGCGAGGATGCGGAGAAAAAGGAACTCTCGTGCACTGCTGGTGGGATTGTAGACTAGTACAGCCACTGTGGAGAACAGTATGGAGATTCCTCAAAAAACTAAAAATGGAGCTCCCATTCAATCCAGTGATCCCACTTCTAGGAATATACCCCCAAAAACGAGAAAGGCGAATTAGAAAGGATATATGTACCCCTATGTTCATAACAGCACAATTTACCATAGCTAAGATTTGGAAACAGCCGAAGTGCCCATCAGCAGATGAGTGGATTAAAAAACGGTGGTACATCTACACAATGGAATATGGATGCCAAAGAGCTCCTACCATTTGTAACAACATGGATGTAATTAGAGAGCATTATGCTAAATGAAATTAGCCAGGCAGAGAAAGACAAATATCACATGATCTCACTCATTTGAGGAATACAATCAATGACACAGACTGATGAACAAGAATGGATCCAGAGATTGAGAAAAGTCCATCAGAATGTCAAACCTTAGGGTAAGTGGCAGGTGGTGGGAGTAAGTGGAAAAGTCAATATACTTGAACTCTTGAACTGAGGTAAGTGATTTGTGTTTTTACATCCCTGACAAAGTTTATATAAAGTTATAAAAAAAATGGCAGCTAGTCTGACATTGAATTGACATGGCCTAGAGCTTGTCATATCCTATGGAGACCAGTCTTTAGGCTAGGCCCTGCTTAACCTCCCATGACACCATAATACCCTTACATGATATTATTCTACAATGTCATTATAATATTTGATATTGGACATCAGCATATTATACAATTATCCCAAATAAACTTACAAACTAATTCTTTGAATGTTGGGCAGCAATTTAAAAAAGGATAGGAAAGAAATTAATCCCTTTCAGAAGGAATTAAGGCACTGGGAAGGCATCCAAGCATTCTATATTGGCCCTTGTTGCCCTTTCTGCCAAGAGGGACCTTCTTCTTACTATCCAATACACACAGCTGATGCCTGAGTTTTCAGTTCCAGCTGTGGCTGAAGCCTCTGGGCAGCTGGCACCATGGATCTGTATCTTGACCAATGGTGTGAGCTGGGCCCTCTCTGGAGAAGAAACCTGGGTCCCCCGAGATATGTGATCAGTACCGGGATCCTGCCAGCAGGCGAGGGGACCCCAATGCAGGTACTGGACATGGAGGCCACAGGGGGGCATAGACTACAAAGGAGACAGAACTGAACCTCACATCACCCTGTTTGGCCCCGGAGGATGGCTGGTTAGCCAGAGACGGGTAAGATTCCTCAGGGAAGGAACAACCTAAGACAGGCACAGTCGCAGAGGGGCCAACAGGAGAGAACTAAAAGGTCAACAGAGGTGGGGCACAGGCCCTCATCCACAAACCTTGCTGGGGCTTGAATTCTCACCCCTCCTGAGGGAGGTCTCCTACCCCCACGGCTGCTTTGCCTCCCACACACAACTCATACGGGGACCCAGGTGGCAGACAGAGACTCCGCCAGCAATAGCTGCTCTATATCTAAATTCAGTCTATTACCAGGAATGCTCAGGACCTACTCAAAATTGCAAATATTCCTTTCCACTAGTATTTACAGGGTAAACTAAGATTTCTGCTTGAGTATTAAAATTGACAGGAAAATAGTAATCAAGTTTTCAGATTAATTTAAATTGTCCAAGTGAAATATGTGAATACTCAAGAAAATTATAGTGTATTGGACAAAAAGCTTTTCCTAAAACATTAACTAAAAAATCTATTAGTAGTTCATCTCACTGTAAAATTGCCTAACATCCAAAGAACCTAAAGCAGTCATATTTGTGTGCAAAAATTAAAATTTAAAATTACCAAGACTGCAAGATAAAATTTCCAAAAGTCCCCATTAATCAAAAAAGGGGAGGGGACAGTGGGGTAATATCATGTACGGGAAAAAAAAATATCGAGTAAATAAAATACATCTAGGAAATTCTTACTCCAGTAAATTCCATTTGTAAAAACAATTGCAGGACACCCATGAAAAAACACACATGGTGTCAAAATAAGCCAAAGGAAAATCATTTAGGCAAAAATTAAAAAGAATCCCAAGTCTATTTTGCATAGAGGATCCCTTTGTTAACTTTTGGTCGAGAATGTGTTTGTGTGTTTTCAGAAAACAACTCCAAGACCATGTGGGTTCCTGCGACTGTGAGGAACTGATGGATCTGTTCCAGTCACGAGGATGGTCCAGAGATGGGGGACACTGACGACACCTTGCCATGCTAGCAGTAGGCAGCTGTGCATGTCTGCAGGCAGCCCAGGAGCAAACCAGAGAGGATGGATCTTGCATTGACACGATGTGTCCACCATCGGGATACCATTGCTGATTTATACACATAAAGAATTATTTGACACTGAAACTGGGACTCAGAACAGTTGGACATTGAAACTGAGACTGAAACATTTTTTGTTCTTATACATTTATTTCTAGTATGCAGAGGCAAGATATTTTTGAAGAAAAGAAACAGGGGAGAGTGACTGATATAGAGGCAGGTGTGGCCTTGAACAGGCCGTCAAGCTACAGGGGAAGGCTGGGGTGGATGGGAGGCAGATGCGGGGGAGATCAACTGAAGGACTTGTATGCATGCATATGAGCATAACCAATGAATGAAAGACACTGGGGTGGGGAGAGGGGGAAGCTGGGGATATGTGCTGGGGGGTGGGGGAGGCTGGGGGGAGGATAAGGGGGAGGGGGAAAGGAAAACATGTACTACTATTATACTGCAAAAAAAATCAATGAAAAAAATTAAAAAAACAAAACAAAACGTCCTCCTGCTTAGCAGGTAAAGCCTTGGAACACCTGGGGAAGAAGGGCTCAAACGGATTCTCAGCCTCGGCGGACCCAGGCCGGTCCGGAGACTCCCAAGGACGCGGGGACTCACGGTAGGACTGGAGAGTGCTGGCACCTCTCAGTCATCTCTGGCGACAGGATGACGTCAGAGGGGGAATCTGTCATCGCCGCGTCGTCAGTGGCTTAGCCGGAAGCAGAGCGGGGCTCAGCCCACAGCGCAGGTCCTGGCAGGAGCAGAGTGGCGGGAGACGCCCACCGGCTGGCCCAGGGAGCCCGGCACTTCGGTCAGCGGCGGGGACCCGACTTGTCTCCGCTCTCAGCCACGACCGGCGCTCCTCGGCCGCAGGTGTGAGGCGTCCCCTCGCATCCGGCTGGGCGGCAAGCGATGATGCACAGTTCCTTGGTGCTGAGAGGCTGAGGCTCCGAGATCCGCGGCTGCTGGCCCTCGCCACGCCCTCGTCGCGGCCCCCACCCGCGCTCCGCCCCCGTCACCGCGCGCACGCACCGCCCAGGGGCCGCGCGTGCTGCCGGGAGGGGGCTCGCGTTCTCTCTCTCCCTGGGCCGGCCCACTCCGGCCGCACGTGGGGGGAGCTCGCTTCACCGCGTCCCCCAGGCCCTCTCGTGAGGGAGCGGCAGCCATAGGAGCCTTTGTTCCTGGAAAGGACTGCGCCCAAGCCGTATCCCGGGTCCGCCGGCTGCAGCGGAGGCACTGGGCGGTGTCGACTGACTGTCCGCCCCTCGGCGCTCCCCCCGGCGTCCCGCAGATGGTGCGTCCCGCAGTGCGATCTGGGCTCCCGCGCTCGGGTCGTTCGGCGCGGGCGGGGCGGGGCGGGGCGGGGCGCGGAGGGCGGGGGAGCGGGCCGGACTCGCAGCACCGGGCCGGGCCGACCCTTAGGGCACTTTGCCCCGCGGGCCACGGGCGGGAGCCGCCGCGACCATGGCGGACCAGGCGCAGCAAGTTCCCGAAGACTTGTTCAGGGAGGTCAAGTACTACGCGGTGGGCGACATCGACCCGCAGGTACCGCGCCGCCCCCGCCGCCGCGTCTCCGGCCCGCCCCGTTCCCGCCGCGGGCGCGCGCTTGGACGTAGAAAGTCGGAACCCCGCAGCCCGTCCCCGCTGGCCTGGTCGCGCGGAGGCTGGACCGCCAGGCGCCGAGCAGGCCTGGGGTCGGCGTCCCGAGGGAGGGAGGGAATCGGGGGGCGTCTGTGGGACCCAGGAGGGGATCGGGGGCGTCTGCGGGACCCTAGGGCATGCCCAGACCCGAGAGGAGGGTAGAGCACGTGGGTGGGTCGGCTCCTGAGTTCCTTCTGCTCAGTGTCCCCCGAGTCCTAGCTCGGCTTAGCGTAGATTGCCGAGCTGTCCTCCGCCTGGCGTTGCTGGGAGTCCCGTCGCGTGGCTGTAAGCCCCCGACCCCGCGGCTGCCTCTGGAAGCGCACGTCCCCTCCTTTCCAGGCAGGATCAGGACAGCTGTCTGTGCTGCCGGCCCACTCTGGTGTCTGGGCTCCCGCGCGAGGGGGCTGCTAGCTGGCCCTGGGGTGGCAGCCACCCAGCTGTCATCTGTGAGCACTTGAGAAGCGCTCAGTTCACTAGCGAATTCGGATTTCTGGATTTTCCTAATTGGATATTGGGTGAATTATACAGTAAATGTAGAAAATACCCACTTAGCACCATTCACACTCACCCTTTAAAACTTTCTAGTGTGGGCGCGTGCGAAGGGTTATTGAGGCTTTTCCTAAGCCTTTTCTCAGTGATACACCTGTTTTTAAATGCCAGTCTCATTCTGCAGTGGGAACCAGGCTTAGTTGAATAAGGTTAATCTTCTGATCCTCCTTTATGCAGTTATGTGGCCCTGTGGTCTCATCCCCAGTGGGTGCCCCGCCTGGAGGAAGGGCGTGGGGAGCTGGGAAAAGTGCAGACAGGTTAGCAAAGGCACATGGTTGGTGTAGAAGGAAAGTTGGTATAGATTGCGCCTTGGTCTTGGCGTTCTTGTGCTTGGGGTCCTGTTAACCAGACTTCCCAGGGTGACTCCAGGTAATACTTCCCTGCACCTTTAGAGTGAAGAGACTCTAGCTTTGAATGTAAACATAAACAGGCTCTGAACCCAGGGTGATTATGCGAGCCTGTGACAACGTTAGCTTTTTCCAGTGCTGGTAACTCCCCTTTCTTTCACCCCCCCATCTCATTTAGGACTTGAACCCCATGCTACTTAAAACCTGGAGCTACTTATGTTGAACCGTATTTGCTCAACAGTGTAAGTCAAATCTAAGTGCTTAAAAATGTTTACAAACCACTTGGATCTGCAACAGTTTACTTTCTAAAAAGTATAGAGCCAGAACATCTGATTCTCTGGGTCCTTTAAATACAGACTCAGAAAGTTGACACATGAACATTAGTGCCCGTCAGGCATGGCACTGGTCTGGGTGTAACAGAAAGATGGGTCTTATGGGTGGCGGTGGGCGGGTGGCACACCTGAGGGTCTTAGCATAGGGTGCTAGGTGCTGGGGTGTTTAGGGGAAGGCACCACTGAAATGTTCTTGAGTAGGTGTCCTTTCCCAGGGGTCCTTCACTCAGAGTGAAAGATGATGCCCTTCGAGTGGAGCATATGCCCAGGAGAGGGGCATCGTGTGTTTGGGAAATGCCGATGGGTGGACCCGGAGCAGAGGGGCCTGCAGGCTGAGATGGGCAGTGTAGAGACTGGACAAGCTGGCTCCTTGGGCATCTTCAGAGTCCATGTGGGCCTGCAGGCATGGGCAGTGAAGCTGTTGGCTGATGCTAGCCAGCAGTGAGGGTGTGAAACGCTGCCTATTGTTTCAAGAAATGAGGCATGGAAAGGCAGCAGAGAAGGACCAGGGTAGGGTCTGTCTTTGCGCATGTGCATGTACACAAGACATGGCCACTTGGAACTTTGTAGCATCGGGGAGAGAGTGAAGTTTCCAGACTTCGAAAAGTCAGTAGGATCTGGAGCAGAATGGAGGCATTTTCTGTGAGATGAGTTGAGCGCATGTGAAGCTAAAGATGCTTGGAGGTCAGGGGAGAAAGAGAGTGAGCTGGTTTGTGGCTGATGACCATGGTGCTTTCATTCATTTAACAAATATTGGCATCTGTTCAAGTCCTATAGATGGGCGGTAACGCGTCCTAAAGAGGTTGTCCCTCTTGTGGGTAAACTCAGGAGCTCTGGCTGTCATCTCACTAATCTAAACCTCCTTCTTTTCCAGTCCTACCCTGCCCGCGTGCCCCGCCCTCTGTGCTGGTCTGCGTTCCCAGCACTTCTTTCCTCCTGTGCCCTCACCCCTTGCAGTCATCCCAGATATTATGTCCTGCTAGATCTTTCACACGGGTCTTCTTCCTCCCCCTTTCCTTTAGGTCATGTGCCTGCCCCGTCACCTGGTTATTGCAGCCACTCCTCCCAGGTCACCTGCCTCATCATGGAGCCAACCCAGTCCATTCTTTGACACTGACTGTCAATCTTTCTAGAAAATCTGATCATGACTTACCTGGTCCCAGCCCTCCTGCCTTCCCTGAGAATAAAATTGCGTAGTACTGAGGAGCTTGTGCGCAGTGTATTTGTGCTCACCTGACCTGTGGGAACACTGCTCTCCCTACAGCGCAGCATTGTTTGCCTCGTTAATTGTTTTAAATTCACAAGGATTCCACTCGTGTCCAGTGAGTCCTCAACTTCGTCAATAAGTTCTTGGACTTGCAGCAAAATAACATGTCACAAAACCAGGTTAAGCACAGGCCCAGGGACAGAAACCAGAGTTGGGTTCCTGTGGTGTTGGGTCAGGGACCTGCTGTGTCCCTTCCCGGGCCTTTCCCTTTGGTGGTGAACACCCATTGCCAAGCCAGACCAGATACCCGGCGCATGGGCTGTGCGCTAGGTGTCTGTCCTCTCTCTTCAGCCCTGATGCCCTGTGGCACCTGCTCACAGTAGCCTCCCTGCTCACTTGTCAGTGAACCAAGAGTTGCTGCTTTTCATTGTCCTTTAATGTTTCATTGACTATGACAGAGTACAAGGTGTGTGTGGAGAGCAAGGTGTGTTTTTAATTAGAATGTTCATGTTCATGCTAATTTGTACACACCAAGAATGAAATGCAGAATTTTAATGTATGCGATTTCTTTAAAGGTTATTCAGCTTCTAAAGGCTGGGAAGGCTAAGGAAGTGTCCTACAATGCACTGGCCTCGCACATCATTTCTGAAGACGGGGATAACCCAGAAGTCGGGGAGGCCCGGGAGGTCTTTGATTTACCTGTTGTGAAGGTCAGTAGCAAATATTTTGTAATACCTTCTGGAATGAAATTTGTATGTAGGTAACACCCCATGATTTGTAATGTATGTGTACATTGGGCCTAGCGACACCCAGGCTGGAGGAAGCAGTCAGGTCACCACCTGTGTAGATCCCTGTGTCTGTGACTGCAGACTGTTGCAAGGAGTCCTTTCCAGAGAGTGAGCTTCCTCCCGGGCCCTTCCTGCAGCCTGAGGACACCCCTCTCTCCTGTCCACCATTGTCCACCGAGTCCTGCTGCCCTGCATTGCCCCTGGCTCGGAGCATCCTCCCGACACATCAAAGGAATACCTAGAAACTGGTTCTGACACCTGAGGAGCTCTAGGTGCTGCTGCTGAGAATGGCCCCGCTCGTGTGAAGGCGTTCTGAATGCAGGAGGGCCAAAGCAGGGTCACCAATGTAGGTTCCCGTTCCAGCTTAACTGAATTCCTGGAGTTTGACTCGAGTCAGACGATGTGAAAACACGCTGACGAGATGCTTTCTTTCAGAGCGGGGCACTTATCCAGTGAGTTAGCTCGGCATTCGCAGGGTGATCAGATCTTCGTGCAGTCATTATCCCAAGTAGAGGCAGTCTTCATTTCATAAAATGTTTCACATTCCTGCATTCTGTCTGCAAAAGATAAACTTGTACTAAAAAGTTGTTGGTATGTACTTCCCTTTCCAAAGTTCTTTTTTTTAAAATATGTATTTTTTATTGATTTCAGAGAGGAAGGGAGAGGGAGAGAAAGATAGAAACATCAATGATGAGAGAGAATCATTGATGAGCTGCCTCCTGCACACCCCCTACTGGGGATCGAGCCCACAACCTGGACTTGTGCTTTGATCAGGAATCGAACTGTGACCTCCTGGTTCACAGGTTGACACTCAACCCCTGAACCAGGCCAGCTGGGCTCCAAAGTTCTTTTTAAGGTAGTGACAGAAGCAGTGCAGAGCATTAGCAAGGATGCTGCTGCATGAGAAGACTGCACTCCTATGTCGTGGCTGGTGCCTGCACCGTCTGTGCACCTAGGAGAATCTCAGTAAATATCTGGCGTGTGAGCTAATGCGGGAGTGTGTGTGTGTTTCAGCTGGTGAAGTCCTAGAGTGGGCTGGCTAAACCGGGCATCATAGATTTTTACATAGTGATTTTGTGAAGCAGAGCTATCAGTATAGTGTTCATGTACTTTTTAAAATTAAATATAAAAACTAAAAGGTAGGATGATTTAAAAATATATAGAGTACCCCCAAAGGTAGTGATTAACTTATGGTTTTATAATTAATCTGAGTTTTATTTTTTTAAATATATTTTATTGATTTTTTACAGAGAGGAAGGGAGAAAGATAGAGAGAAACATCGATGAGAGAGAAACATCGATCAGCTGCCTCCTGCACACCCCCTACTGGGGATGTGCCCGTAACCAAGGTACATGCCCTTGACTGGAATCGAACCTGGGACCCTTGAGTCCACAGGTTGACGCTCTATCCACCAAGCCAAACCAGCTAGGGCAAATCTGAGTTTTAGAATTCATAAAAAGTTACCTTGTACGGTGTACTGACATCGTGTCTATTTGGTTTCATTGAAAAAACATACCAGTTCACACCTTATTTGATTTAGGATGAAGAAGGACTTAGGAGGGGTCGGTATAGGTTGGATGGGGAGGGCAGGGGCCCTCAATTGGCGGGACAGTTTCTAGCCGGCCTTGAGGCTTAAGCAGTAATGCGTGGAGTTAAACTTTCATACATATTTTTAAGCTTTCTCCTTGGGCGTTTCAGCGAGCCTTTGACCCTGGTGTTCCTGCTACGTGAATACCATCGCTGCAGTGTGGGTGCTCCGTGGTCAGTTATAACCGAGCCTTTAGTGTCTAGGAGCAGCACTGGTAGAGTATGTCACTTTGTAAGTTGGAAACACCCTTTGATTGAGTCCGGTTTTCTTTTGCAGCCGTCCTGGGTGGTTCTCTCTGTGCAGTGTGGAGCGCTCCTGCCGTATCCTTTTTGGGGGAAGGGAGGAGGGAGGGAGCATTGACGTCTGATGTGGGAATTGCTGGGTGAGAGTGGGTGCTGTGGTGAATTGTGTTGTGACCATCCTGTGCCCTGACCCCGTAGCAAAGGCGAGTGGCTGAGTGGACACAGCTGCAGGCTCCAGTTACGCTGTTAACACTCGGGTTGGGAGGGAGATGACATCATGCAGCCCTTTCTGTTCTGCTCTGGGCCAGGCTGTTCCTGCAGATGCCTCTATTCCTATGGGATTGGTGCCAACAGTGGCCATCTCATTGCATTAAGTATTTATAGAGACCTCAAATAAACAAGAAGTATTCCTTTATACGCAGTTTTTGGATAATATGCAGAACTTGAGCAAGTCCAGCTCAGAAATCCGATTTCTCATCCATTGTAAAGAGCTAAAGGAGCCCTAGCCGGTTTGGCTTTGTGGATAGTGCATCGGTCTGCGGAGTGAAAGGCCTGGGTTCTATTCCAGTCAAGGGCACATGCCTGGGTTGTGGGCTTGATCCTCTTGTGCAGGAGGCACCCGTTCAATGAAATGATTCTCTCTCACCGTTGATGTTTCTATCTCCCTCTCCCTTTCTCTCTGAAATCAATGAAAAACAAACAACTGAGTGAAGAATTTTTAAAAAAGAGTTAAAGGAAATGGGTTTGGGTTTTATTTGGAGAGAGAGGTGTTTTCTTTATGAACACAGGGAAAACAGACTGGGAGTAAGAGGTACTTCTGAAAATGAGAGGTTAATGCTGTGTGGGTCGGGCGCCCTCCTCACAGGTGCCCTCAGAAGGCCATCTTCCAGCCACTTCTTGCCATCTCGGAGAAGCTCCAGGGTTAGAGAGAGCACTCAGGTCTCCTGGACCACACCCTCCAGCTTTCCCTTGTTCCTGTTTTGCCAAGTGTTGGCCAGCCGAGGGGCCCAAGTGAAGGCAGGAGTATGGCAGTAGGGCTGGCGGCATGAGGGTGAGGTGTACAGAGCCCTGCACGCTGCAGGCTCAGGTTTAGTGGTTCTCAGTGTGCCTGGGTAGAGACTTCAAAGTGCAGTAGCATTTTCAGTCTGACAATTCTCTTTGTTCACCCATTTCGGTAGGTGAACTCTCTCCTATAGGGACAGGATTGCAGGTACTCCACAGTCTTTAGAAGAGGCCGCGTGCGCTCAGGCCAGGCTGGCCTATGGGCACCCGAGCCCAGATCCTGGGTAGGGACAGCTATGCCCTGTTGGCTCACAGATGCTCTTCAGGCAGGATTCTGAATGAATTTTAAATTCAGAGCTTTAAAAGAGCATTGCTGGCTCTAGTGTTAGCAAAGGGGGAGCTGAAGCTCAGGGGGTCCGGCCTGTACTCACAGGTAGTGGAGGCATTAGCACCAGAGCTCAGGCCCTTTTACAAGGGATTCATTGCTGCACAGTGAAAGGGATCACACTGGAGACTGTGGACATGCTCCGAGATGCCTGCTCTGCCTGGTGTGTATGGGCATGGGCACGCGTGTGCTGGCTCTCGGGCCAGGTGCTGGGTGAGTGCCATGCTCACTGGCTTTGGGAGCTCCCTTACAGAAAACCTCTGCTCTCTGCCGTCACCTCCTCCCCAGCCCCCTGTGCGCAGTCACCTTCGGTCTGTGTCTTCCTGTGGTGGGGGAGTGAGTGTGCATGAATTGCAGGTGGCGCTGCTCTCATTGCATTGGAATCTTAACTGTCCATCAGAGTCAACGGATTTTCTCCCGAGTCCTGCCAGACCTTTTTTGGAGTCATAGCCTGCCTGTCCCAGGTGAGCACGCCCACAGTCACTCATGTTATCCGTGTTTGTGTACAAACATTGCTGAGCTGCGTGCTCTGTGGGGCACAGTTGTGTAGACACTAATGCTTCATTTCCAGATGTGGGTGATGAGAGAAGGGAATAGTTAATGTTTTTTATTGTATTCTGTCTTCTCAACCCCCAGTTGAAAACACCCTCTAGCTATAAAAAATGATTATAAAAAAATCAAGTTGCTATTAAACTTACTTTAAAATTACATAGAGAAATTTATCTAGAATTACTAGTCAGTGCGCAGTGCCTCGGCACACTGCCCTGCTGTGTATGCTCCTGATCCCACTTTGTGATCTGGGCCATTGGCAGTGTTTTGGGGAAAGTGTTTAGTCCCATCTTGGAGCAAACCTTTGAGAAAGGGCACGTCAAGATGTTAGGTGAGATGAAAAGGAATTTAGATTATAGTCTTGCTTTTTAAAAAATGCCTTTTTAATAGAGGATTATGGAACCAGTAATATTTAGCTTGAAATGATGAGGTTATAGGCCACAATTTCGTATCAATGGTCCCAGCATCTAAGCAATAAGTAAGCTTAATTATGGTTACTGTGTTTTTGTTTGTGTCTCTTGTAAATTCTGGAAGATTATAAAATCCCTTAGTTTAGTTTTTTTAACATCCGATTAATACACATCCTTGAAAATTCGGCTTTTTTTCTTCAAGAATAGGAATTTTGTTGGTATTTGCGGCTTAGTGTTTTTCACGTTGGTGCTGTAAATGTATATTTACATGGTGATCTTTAAAGTTGGCTAAAATGAAAGCCCTTTAATGATATTTACTGTGGTCACATGTACTTTTTATTATTTTCCTTATACTTCTTTGTATGTTCCAGATTTAGAATAAACACCAGAAAACTTAAAAGTGAAAAAATTTTTAGTATCACTCATCATGCATAAATACAGTGTTCTCTGGCTAAAATGTGCATTTCATATGTAGTTGTATTTGTCTTACGCGGATTTCTGGGTTCAGAGCTTCAAAGCCCACTGTCTCGAGGCTCGAACTGAATGAGAAAGTGGGAGGGAGAGGTTGGGCAGGGAGACTGGGATGTCAGGGGCCAGGGCCGCAGTGATGTGGGGTTTAGCAGGGCTGACTGGGGAAATAAAGACGTAAAGGTCATTAGAATTATACAGTTATTACATAGTCATTATTAGTTGAGTGTTAGAGAACACTTTTCGTCTTGAGAGGAAAAACTTAACAGCTGCATTTAACAAAGGTCCTGTATATAGTGGGTTATTAGGTAACTAGAGGCCCAGTGCACAAATTCATGCACCAGTGGGGTCCCTCAGCCTGGCCTGTGCCCTCTTGCAGTCCAGGATCCCTTGGGGGATGTAGGACTGCCAGTTTCGGCCAGATCCCCACAGGCCAGGCCCAAAACCAGCAGTCTGACATCCCTCAAGGGATGTGGTAGGGCCTGAAGCAGCTGGTGGCTGGGGAGGAGCCCGAGTCCAAGCCTGAGCTGGGCGCCACACTGCTCCTGCTCATCCTGCCCCGCTGATCCTGCGGTTGCCGGCTGCTGCCGCTTGGTAGTGCTACCACAGAGGCAGGAGAGGCTTGCATCGCTTCAACTGTGCTCACCAGCCGTGAGCCCCACCTCTGACACCCCTTGATCAGCTGTGGCCCTCCCGCTGTGGGAGTACACTGACCACCAGGGGGCAGCTCCTGCGATGAACATGTGCTCCCTGGTGATCAGTGCACATCATAGCCACTGGTCAAACAGTCTAATGGTTGCCTGGTCGCTTAGGGTTTTATCTGTACACATGACATGGAGGGTGACTGTGTATGTAACATCTGTGCACGAGTCCTGGGTCAGGTGGCACCTGTGCTGACCTCTGAGCTTGGAAGGAGGCAGCAGTGTAGATTCCAGTTAGGACCCTTGGTGGAGGATGTCAGATTGAGTGGGCCTGAAAGAATGGGTAGAATTGGAGTAAAAGTGGGGCAGGGAGAGGGCTTCCCTAATAGAGCAGGTGGGAGGGGCAGCGAGGCCCTGGCAGCCTATGCCAGGTGTGGGGGGAACAGGGGACTGAGTCAGGGATCTGAGTGTGAACCTGATGAGGAGCCAGCAGAGAGGGCTGCTTTATGTTTCATTTTGGATTACAAATGTTTCCTAGAACATTTGGAAAGCACAGGACAAGCAAACAAAATTAAACCCCTGAATCTTGTAGGTGACACTGGTCTGAGGCTGTTAGCTGACTGAGGAGGGGAAGGAGGTTTGGGTTTGGGCAGCTCTGTGGGTGGAGATGCCGCACCGAGGCACTGTCCATGGAGCCAGGTGGGGCCTCAGGTACAGGGAGGAGCTGCACTCACCCTGTGGGAGGTGCTTCCTCCTGAAACCAGGGTCAGAGGGTCATAGTAGTGTTCCCCAATCCCCCTCCCACTGCTCTGCTTGGTGGTCTCATCATCACTGGCTGTGAAACAGGAGCTGGTTTCTGAAGGCAGGTGAGGAAGCCGGTGTGAAACGCGTGGCGTTTGGGGTGATCAGTTGTATACCTGGAGGAAGGACTGGGCATTTTTACTGCCTCCCGCAGACGACAGCAGTGGAGCTGGACTAGCACAGAGGATGCTGGAGGAGGACTCTGGGATTTCGGAGAGCCAAAGTGCGTCAGACATACTGAGTTTGCTTTTTATGCTGGGAAACAACGCCACGTAAAGGCGAGGAGCATTCATTGGTAGCAGACAGTTGTCCTGTGGCCCCGGACAGTGACACAGGGCTGCTGATGGACTCGGGAGCCTAGTAAAGGCTGGAGGTCTAAGTAGGCCTCCATTCTGGGCTGAGAAGACAAAGTTGTAATGGGTGGCATTGGGGGGTCCATGGGGAACTGGCCTCAGTCTCCTAGGTGTACGCTGTCAATCATCCAGCCCAGTGGTCTGGGAAGTGGCCCAGCTGCTGCGAGTACGAGGTCCGAGGTGAACTCTGGGGTGTGGCTGGATCTGTGGTGGACAAGGTGAATTCAGCAAGACCTCGGACAGGATTTTAAGTCTGTCCAGCAAATGCAATCGGAGTCCAGGCTCTGTGTTAGGACCTCTGGGTTACTTACTGTGTTCTCAGTTTGTCACTTACGGTGAGTGACTCTAACTTCCCAGTGATAGATACCTGCGCCCCAGTGTAGGAAGATGACATACGGGAGGGGCAGAGGGTCTGGCTGCTAGTTGTCGGTGTGAAGCAGTCCTGGTGAGAAGCATGCTGGGCACTGGTGTCCAGAGTGGCGGAAAATCCAGTTTTGAGCTTGTTAAGCTCATGCAGCTGGCTGATGACTTCCTTTGTGACAGGAGCAGTGACCAGGAGCCAAGCGAATGAGAGATTTCCTCATTCAGTGCAGACCCTTAGGTGCAGACCTGTGAACTCGCACCACGTGTAACATGTGCAAATGTCAGGTGGGGAATGGTCTGGGAGGGCCACACCCTGCTTGGTCTGCACGAGGAGAGACTGGTGTCTGCCCCTCTTGGAACCCAGGAGGGCTCCGCCTCTACGAAAGGACCGTGCTGGCAGTTCGGAGAGACCTGTCTTCCCATCAGGGGCTTGTACAGCTGAGCTCTGTTGGAGTCCTCCCTCGCTCACCAGGGACAGCAGGGAAGGGTACTACGCAGTGGAAGTTGGGGAGTAGGCATCCTTGCCTCTGACCCCATGCGGGTGCAGGCTGAGGCCTTTTGTCTTGTGCTGGGTAGGTTTCAGGGAAGAGGCCTAAACAGGTGGGGAGCCTGGCCAGGGCCACAGTTTAAATCTGGAGGACAGAAAATAAAAGTCCTTTTCATTCTGTATCTCAGACTGCCTACCCATGTGCCTCACTGTACTCGGTCCTGTGAAAGATATCAAGGACATGTAAGACTCAGGCCTCCAATAAATGGGATTCTAGTTTGTTATCAAGGCTGGGCAAGGAGCTTTCCTGTGGGCTAGAGCCCGGGAGCGTTTGAGGCGTGAGCTCAGGGAGAAGCTGGGAGGGGCAGCACTTACTAGTACTTAGGGCATGCAGGTGAGCCGCCATCCTCTCTGCTTTCAGGTTAGGGGACTGGGGGTTGGGGGGTAGACAAGCACATGGGTGCGTGTGAGCAGATTGGTGTAGGTCCAGGGCAGCAACAGCCGAGCACCTCCTCAGAGGGGGTTGGGGGCAGCGGGGGGGGGGGGGGGGGGGGGGGGGGGGGGGCGGGGCGGTGAGGCATGGGGACAACGGGTGTGGCAAAGAGTGTTGATTAGTTCCATAGTCAGGGGGGCGCCTGTGAGGGCGTGGTACCAAGAGGAAGAGGCCCTTGAGCCAGACAGGTCAGGAAGGGCCTGAGACACATGTTCACCTTTTTTGAATTTTAGCCTGAAGGCACTGAGCAGACACCCACCTTCATTAGTGGAGATGGTAGACTTGAGTTTAGAAAGTTGCTTTAAAAAAATAATAAAGTACTTTTCCCCAGTTATAAAATTTAGAAAATACCAAAAAGTGTAAAAAATAAAAATGTCCCCGTAATCCATTTCCGCTAGTGTGAACATTTTGGTGGTGAAAGAAAGAGCCTGGGGCCACAGGTGTAGTGAATGCGCTGTGGGGGTTTGCGGTCCTTTCACTGTAGCTCTGACTGGCCAGTGTTGCTCACTGGGCTTGTCCCAGTTGACAGAGTGGTTTCTGAGGTCCTGTGTCTGACCAGGTCTCCCTCCTCCTCCTGCGGCTCTTTCCCCAGCATGCCACTGCATCCCGCAGGCCACGTGAGGCCAGGCGCAGGACTTGGGCCAAGCAGGGCTGGTGTTGGAATGGCTGCATTTAGTGCAACAGAAGTAATACCTTTCCGAGGGCCCGTGTGGCCGGGTCTTCGTAGGAAAGGCACATCTAGGTTATGTGTTTAATTTCACTTGAATAAAGATTATATAGTGATTCAGGAGTTACCTCTGTTGTCATATAATTAAATCTTACTCTCCAAGATGTTTTTGTGAAAACCTCTAATGAAAATAATCTTTTGATCCAACTTTCTGAAATGTCACATTGGTTTACTAAATTAAACAGATGCAAACTAATGGTTCTATAAAAATTGATGTATTCTTGTATTCAAAGAGCAGTGTGGAATGTAAAATAAATTCTGGACTTGTGAAGTGAATGAGAGTAGATGTAGAATATTAGATTTTTGGTAAGCTGAATATTAGCAATTAAAAGGAAAAATGGCAGTTTACCAATACTTTTTAAAAATTAACTTAAGACAGTTTAGAATTCTTAATCATAATCCTCAATTTATAACAAATTACTTAGTTAGAAGAGGTTAAAGTGGTCAGTGATATTTTAGAATTAACACCAATACCTTTATTTTTCTTAAATGTTTGTCTTTCAGACTCTGAAATTTTAATTTTTAGAAATTATTTTTGGCGGTAACTGTCCTTAGAGAAAGAAGCCTCCGTAGAGCAGCGGGAAAAGCTTGCCTGGGCTCACACAGACCCGGTGTCAGAGCCAGCTTTTCCGTTTATTGGCTGCCAATCTTTGTGACTTTGTTTCCCTACTGCTTCTCTCAGCCGGGAGGTGAGGGGCGGGTGGAGGCCGTGTGCAGGCCCTGGTGCACAGCAGGCCGGCAGGGAAGGGAGCTGTGCTAAATAGAATTCATGTTTTCCCCTGTGTTTGCAAACAGCTATGTTTGTGTCTTTATTTTACCCATTTCATAATTAGCTTTTGTTACCCGTTGTGACTGAGGAGCGTCTTGAATATGATGTTGATGCTGCTCTTGTTTAAATGCTTTGCAAGGGATTCAGTTAGATGGTGGAATATGGACTAGTGTTTTCTTACTCATTTGGTGACAAGACAGAAAAAGGGATGTCTGTAAAACTGTGATGTGAGTATATGAACAATTAGCAAAAAGCTTGTCAGCCTTTCCCACTGGTACTCGGGGTAATTTCACTTAAGGGAGAAATGTGGATAAAGCGGAGCTGTTATTTGTCATCATGTCAACAGACATGCCAAGACCAAATGTGTGACACGAGCCCTGTTTCGGATTCACCAGGTGTCACCTGAAGACAGGAGCGCCCTGTGGGCCCTGCTGACCTTCTACGGGGGCGCCTGCCAGCTGAGTCTCAACAAGCGGTGCACACACCTGGTCGTGCCGGAGCCGAAGGGGGTAAGCGCTTCCTGTACGTGCGCCTGTTCTGTGTCCCCCGGCTTCCATTCATCAGCGGGGATTAGGTTAGCTTATGTTGTTTATGCCCAGCTGTGTTCCACAAAGGATGTGAGGTGATTATAAGTTTCATTTGGAGCCAGATGTGACTTCTGCATACAAAGAAATTTGGGGTTGTATCATGGAGCAAATAGGAAAGTGTTTTGAATCTCTGGAGTTTCTTTTCAAGTCCAATAAAATGTAAGTTAATTGTCATTTGTAATTATATATACAGGGTGTCCCCCAAAACAGCTGGTTGCTCTCAATTGAGGTTGCTTTCTTTTCAGATTAACCCATTGGAATTATAATTGGCAGCTTGAGTGTGTGTACATTTTTTTGGGACACCCTGTATTTTAGTCCTTGTCACAGTTTTTAAAATGGCCTTGTCCCAAGCGTAATTACCAGCACACATTTAGTGACTTTTCATATATGATCTAGAAGATGTGAAGTTATGTTTATCTTGATAAGCACAGGGCTCTCATTCCTAAACACTGGTTGGGGCCCCAGGTCACCCCATGTCCGAAGCAGTGGCCTCCCTCGGGACTTGTGGGAATGCAGACTGTGCCCGGCCTGGCCCCTTAAATCAGAGCTTGGCGAGGACACCTGCAACCTGCTGAGCCCCATCCCAGGGAGCCAGGCACACTGACATCCCAGTGCTGCTTTGCTGTGGAACTCACACCTGTCCCTCCTTGCACAGCGGCTTGTGATCGAGGATCAAGTGCGGTGTTCATAGCAGACATACCAGCCCTTCCTCCAGTCCTATCCCTCAGTGTTCATCTGAGTGCCTGCCGCAGGAGGAGGGGGCGGGAGGTGGCAGAGCCCAAAGCACAGGGGGTCCCTGTCACCTCTGTACTGTCACCACTGGTTCTGCCAGTGTCCTGGTGAAGAAAGGAACTGGACACCAGCAAGTTTGGTTGTGACTTAACCAGCCACACAACCCAAGAAGAAACTTTTTCTGTGAAAATTCAACATATGAATCTTAAAATCTAAGTAAAAACTTGTGTTTTGTGTAAGAATTTAAGAGGAAAGTAGCATGCTTTGGTTAAATAGTGGGGGGTTCTTTTTGTACTAGTATGATTTTTGGCTTACAATAAATCTCTTTAATAGCTAGTTTGTCTTTAGAAGCAGGCAGGTGAGATGCTGGCTACCTGACGTCTTTACAGACTGGTCACATTACTCTTGTTTAAATGTCCACTTTCTTCCTCTTGTCCTCTGGTCGTTGTGCACCCTGGCCAGTCGGTGAGCCCTCTGTGGTCCAGTGCCCTGCAAGGAGGCTCGCCCTGGGCCCTCCCTTCATAGACCCCGTGTAATCCTACCCGTGCCACTCAGCACCGGGGTACGTTGCCTTCTCGTCAGGCAGACATGCGTCCTCTGAGTCTCAGGTAATGAGCTCAGGAAGCAGTAGAGAACAGTGAGGAGAGCGTTCCTGGATCCCCTGGTGTCCTGCAGACACCCCCCCCCGCCCCCCCCCCATAGTCATAGGCTTGTGCCAGTGAAACTAGATTAGATGGCAGACATTCATTTCCTTCATGAGAGTGTCCATAGGATTCCTAGCTCTGCTCTTGTATCTAAAACACCCTTTATATTAAACACAATCTCTGGATGAGACGGTCCTGGTTGCCGAGACAGGGTTTGCTTGGGGCTCAGCCCCTGCAGGAGAGGAGCGGTGGCTCTCGGGGTGCGGGCCTCAGTGCTGAGTGGGAATGGAATGCAGGGTTGGGCTGTGATGCGGCTGACTGCTGTCTGAGCTGCTCTCTGTTCCAGGAGAAGTACGAGTGTGCCCTACGGAGAGCAAGTATCAAAATCGTGACCCCCGACTGGGTCCTGGATTGCATATCTGAGAAAACCAAAAAGGATGAAGCATTTTATCACCCTCGCCTAATCGTTTATGAAGAGGAGGAGGAGGAGGAAGAGGAGGAGGCAGACAATGAAGAGCACGGCTCCCCTAATGAGGGCAGTACGGATGACAAGTCGAGCCCTCTCAGTTCTCAGGAAGGGTCCCCTTCAGGTGACCAGCAGTTCTCTCCGAAGTCAAACCCTGAGAAAGCTAAGGGGGAGCTGATGTTTGACGATTCCTCAGACTCATCCCCTGAGAAGCAAGAGAGAAATCTGAACTGGACCCCCGCAGAGGTCCCTCAGTTGTCGGCAGCAAAGCGCAGGCTGCCTGTGGGCAAGGAGCCCGGCCTGATCAACCTGTGTGCCAACGTGCCTCCTGTCCCAGGGGGCATCCTGCCGCCCGACAGCCGTGGGGGCCCGATGCCCTCGGGACCGAATCTCCAGAGTTCTGAGAGGTCAGACCTGCTGGCCACCTGGAGCCCCGCTGTGCGGACACTGAGAAGCATCCCTGGCGGCGCTGACGGTCAGCAGGTGAGCAGGCCGTCCAGCGTGGCCCATGTGAGTCCTTCTTCAAATTCATTCACTTACTTTTTTCATCTACACTTTACTTTCACTGTTATTTTGTATGGGCTTCAGGTGCACAGCACAGGGTTAGACTGTGTGTTTTACGTAGTACCCCCGATATTCCCAGTCCTCCCACACCACAGTTACCATACATTGCTGACTACACTCCCTGTGACTGTCCCCATGACGGTTGTCACCTCCCACCTGCCCCACCCCTCCCTCTGCAGCCTTTAGTCTGTTCTCTGTGTCTATGAGTTTATCATTTGTTTTGTTTTTTAAAAACTTACCTTTATTGTTAAAGGTATTACAGAGCCCCCTACCACCCCCCTCCATTGGCCCCTCCATATTTGTTTTGTTCTTTAGATTCCACATAAGTGAAATCATACGGTATTTGTCTTTCTCTGTCTGACTTACATAAGTCGCTCTTTTAAAACAAGAATGTAAACCTGGGATTTTCTAACTGGACCTCAGTCTGTTGCAGTGTCATTTATCTATTTGCTTTTTCAGAACAATTGACACACTTGCAGTATGTACTTGTGTGAGAACTTGAGTCTGTTGTGTGTGTATTTCAGTCTCAGGCATGTGTGGAGGTGAGGGTGCCCCCCGGCCCACAGGACAAGGCTCAGATGCCCGCTCTCCTGCAGGAAAGGTCTCCTGTTTGGCTTGAGGTTAGCTGGGCCACAAAAGGGGTGCATTTTGCCAGCTGCTCGTCATTTGCTCGTGATGAGCTTCACCTGGATAAGCATCCTCCCCTCCATTCCTCCAAGGGCCTCGTCTCTGTTTACAGTTTTGTGAATGGAGTTTGTTGGTGCAGACTGGACCTTGAGAGTTTTAGTAGATGTTTTTCAGTTTAACACAGTGGTAGTTGGGAGTTATAACAGGCCTGCTTGCATTTCTGTGAGCACAGAGACAAATGGTAAACAAGACAGACAAGTCTCCTGCTCTTGTTTTAGGTGAAGACAGCAGTCAGCTTTGAGCAGAAGGGCTTCTGATGGGGACTGGGTGTTGAGACAGTAAGGGGCCACACTACAGCTGGGGAGGAAGGCTGTTACGGATGTGGTAGTCAGGGGGGGCCTCAGAAGGAGGTGCCAATAGCAGGGCTTCAGCCCCGAAGCCAGAGGAGAGAGCATTCCCACCAAGGACCCACACCTGTGAGGAATGAAGGACCATGATTCACTGGGTTGTAAGAGAAGGAAGTGAGGGAAATCGGAACTCAGTGGCCTGAGTGAGTGGGTTCTGCGTGAGTCTGCTTGGCCCACACGAGGAGTGCACTGTGTCTGAGGAGGCCTGGGGCTTGGTTCGGTGGCCAGATACACACTTCCTGTTAGACATCACAGGGCCACAGCTATGATAGCGGTGGTGGGTTTTAAGTCTGTATTGGTTAGACATGCATTGAAAAATGTCCTTTCCCTCCCTTCTTCCCTCCCTCCCTGGGGTTGAGCAGTGAGTAACGGATAGTGCTCGATTCTCAGAGTGCTAGGAGGCAGGCTCCGGAGTTGCTGGGAGCAAGGCAAGGTAGGGCCATGGGTTCAAGGAGGGTAGCAGGTCTGGAGGCTGTGGATAGAGACTTTGGGCCTGCACTGCTGCCCTGGTTAGAGCCCAGCTGGCGGGTGGCCATGGTGACCATGCTCATTGTAAAGCAGGTGCCCGCCTTGAACCCGGGCCAGGCAGGGAGTCGAGCAGGTGTGTTCAGAGCTCGAGTGTTCCACTAGCAATTTTGGAGGTATGGTGAGTTTGCTGGCAGGTCACACTCTGCCTGACACATTTAGTTTGGTCGAAACAGTTTTTTAAAAATGTTATTTATTTGCCCAAATCATGAACTTATCCCTGAAGAGGGGGCTTGTGGGCCTGTCTGGACAGCAGTGGGATGAGCTGCGTGGCGGTCTCATCTAGCTGTTGGCATCCTCCTGGCTGAGCAGCTGCTGCCCTTTCAAACCCAGGGTTCCTGCGATGCAGTTCCCATGCTCCGTCTGTTCCCACCCACTGTCCCATCCCACCATCCCATCCCACTTGTGCACCTGCCTGGCCCTGGGCTCTCGAGGGAGACTGGAGTGCGCGGCTAAGGGGACAGGAGCAGGCCCGCTGTCCCGATGGCGCTGAGCTGGGAGTGAAGGGCGTGGGACATTAGGGAAGCACCGGAGTGGCTGGGCAAAGGGGTTTGGGGAGAGCAGAGTAGTGGCCAGAGGCAGCCTGGGAGTGGGGGACGAGGTGAACATGAGTGATGTGGGGGGAGGCTGGGGGCTGGTCTGGGCTGGTCTAGAGAGGTTCCCTTCATCCTAGGGGACTTGTCCCCGAGGCCAGCAGTGCAGGATGTGCCTGAGGGGTGTCCTCAGGGCTGGTGGGAGCTGGGAGAGCATGTGGTGCCCCTGGCGCTGAGTGTCCCTTTCTCCCTTCAGGGCAGGGATTCGGAGGGGAAGTAGTCTGTGAAGTAGGCAGAAATGTGTTTTCATAGGCGGTGGATCCCAAGTTCCTACATTTATATTTGGATGTAGAGAAAAAGGTGTCATTTTAATGACGTGACTCCAGCAGCGAGTTTGGGCACATCTCTGCAGGTAGGATGTTAAAGGACGGCTCGCCCACTGGGTGCCTTCCCTCGGGGACCTGTCCAGGCCTCTCGAGGGTTTGATCTCCTGACGCCGGTGGCAGGGATTTTCTGAGTTTCTCAGCAATGTAGGAATGTTAGGTCACTTTGCTGCTGGATGTGAAGAAAATGAATTTCTGACATGTTACAGATCTAAGACATATTTAATATAAAATCGGATCAGGGAGTTGAGGAGACATGGCTAACCATCAAAATCCTGTTTAAATTGCACATTTTTAATGGTTAGGAGCCATGTGGCATGTATGATAATGCCTTCTATACTAAGTGACTTAATAAAGACTGGCGGTTACATACGGAAAATTCTTGACATTGTTAAGATTGTTGGCAGCGTGGCAGGTTATGACATCAAGCAGTGAAAAGTCTTCTTCCCTCGGTTCCTCAGGACTAGCATGTCCTCCTAAGTCAGGTAGGGGATGGGACCTGTGAGTACAGGGTGTTCTCAGCAGCGTCTGTCACCACTGGCTCATCCGTGCCCGCTCCATACCCACTTCGAGGATGCTCTCACCTCCAGCCTCCTTGGCCCCTCAGATGGTGGCCCTCTTTATGGGGCCAATCCCGCCCTTCCTGGCTGCTCTGGGAAGTCTGAGCTGAGAGGGGAGCAGCTTCTGGCTCTGGGCATCCCAGCTGGCCCTAAGCTCCATTCGTGAAGGCCCACTTGGGTCTGGGGTGCGGTGCAGGTGGTAGGTGGCAACCTGCTGTTTCAGTCCTTTCCGTTGTGCCAGGCAGTGTTTGTTTCCAGTGTTTGTTCAGTTACCCAACTTATGTGTTATTTCCGAGGGTGAAAACACATGTACCAAATAAAAAACTCAAAGGTACCAAAGGCTATAGAACGACAAACTCCCAGGATGTGTCCACTGCCCTGACCGGTGGTGGGGAACACTCCCTGCTGATCTGCAGACACAAGCGAGTGTCCCTCCACACTGCATGCCTTCCTATTGCGCTGCTGTTCCGGCCATGGGCCGAGCGTCTGACGCGTGCGCACGGAGGTGGCAGTCCTGCTTCTCCGTCTTACTTCACTGTTTTCTGTTGAGAGCTCAGCAGACATTATTTCTTTATTAAATATTTTTAACTGATTTCAGGGAGAAAAGACGAGGGAGAGACAGAAACATCAATTATGAAAGCGAGTCATTGCCCCTTGTTGGGGATGGAGCCCCCACATCCCGTGCAGTGCCCTGGCCGGGAATTGAACCTTGACCTCCTGGTTCATAGGTCGACATTCAACCACTGAGCACCACCGGCCGGTAAAGCAGGGATGTGTTTGAAGCACCAGGAGAATCTCCTTCTGGGGGTGTCTTATATGTGAGGTGATTTCCAAACACAAGTCTCCAGCTCTGGACTTGGACTTATTTCTGGTTTAATCGCAATCATTTCATCACTAAATCCAGAGCTGTCACCCTTGCAAGTTACGGAACTTGACGTTTGGAGTCTGCTGAAGTGGGAGATACGTGCTGAAACATGGTTGTCATGTTCGTGGCGCTCTGGTTACGGTTCCCATTGACCACGAGAAGCGGAGCACATCGGGACAGTCCATTCGTGATGTGTTTCTTTTGTTCAGCACTGGGAGGTCACCAGTCACCTGCCCGCCACTGGCTGGGGGCCCTTCCTACCTGCGTCCCCTCCCACCACCTCCCCACCCCCTTCGCCCCAGCATATTCAGAGCCCTCAACTGGCTCCTGTCAGTACTAGGCAGCGTGAACCTGAAAGGTGGCCCAGCCTGGGGGTTCCCTCTGGTCAGGAGCATTTGGCCATCTCAGAGCTTTAGGGCATGGGGGAAGGCTAACCATTTAAACAAGCTGCCGGGGTTTCTGTCCCGCAGAGCAGTGAGCACGGGTGAGAGACTGGCATCCTGATGGGGGCTGCGATCTGGGGAGGCTCATGCGGTGCTCTCACGGGGGTGGTGGTTGTCACGTCTGACTCTTCACGGGACCCCTTCTTTGTCAGTAGCTGTGGGACAGAGGTGTGAGGGAGTGGAGTCTGGCAGAGGTGTGTGAGCCTTGCTCACGTAGGGGAGGTCGGAGGCAGCCTAGCCTACGGCCCGAGAAGGAAGCAGGGCAGAGTGCTACTTCCCCTGCCTTGTGTTTGCTTCTCTCCGGCTAGGCCCTGTCAACATATCAGCCAGGTGGGGCTTAGGTTTGTCAGCTTCAGTTCTATAGCTTATTCGTTTACTTGCACGGTTTTAGCTCTTGGTGACTTCACTTACTGTATTTTTCTGTGTATAAGACACTTTTTTTCCTGAAATCGTTAGACTGAATGAAAAAGGACGTCTTATACAAGGAAGTCAGCCGAGGAGGGAGCCATGAGGGTGCGCAGCTGCCCATACCTTGTCAAACAGGCTTCCTCCAATCATGAGCCTTATTGTTACTGATGTCAGCTGATGCTGTAATTGGCAGTGAAGAGTGCAACAGGGACCAGAGTGTTCTGAGCCCATAAAGATTTTTAAAAAACATAAAAAGTTAAATATCAGTAAGTGATTGTCTTACTCTGCAAAATTCAAGCTGAATGAATGTAATCAGCTCTGCAAAAGAGATGGAAATAGAGCTGCAGAGAGGCATTTTGGACCTCTGCCCACTGAGTGTATAATCAGACAGTGGAGAAAACAGGAAGAACAAATCCTTAAGATGCCAAAAAGGAGGACTTTAAGAGGAAAACCAGCAAAATGTTTAAAATATTGATTTCTTAATTTTGGATTGGAAAGTGTGTGTGTTGGGGGGGGGTCATCTTATACATGGGTGTGTTTTATGCATGGAAAAATATGGTACTTGCTTTATTGAAGTTGGTGGTTTTTTAAATAAATACAAAGGAAAAGGCTGTGTTCCTGAGACTTCCACTGGTTTGCAGCTTGTTGCCAGTTAGGTGAATATTAAAGGGCCATGTAAATAAATACACTGTCATCCTTAGTTGATATTAATACGTTTTAGGAATGGTGGGTGACTTTGCCTTCTTCTTGTTTTCTAGATATTACAGTCCCTTTCAGCACCTACAAAACATATTGAGCAGCAGGTGAATCACAGCCAGCAGGGCCACGCGAACACCAATGCAGTGCTCTTCAGCCAAGTGAAAGTGCCTCCGGAGCCACAGCTGTCCCAGCAGCCACCACAGCATCCCATCCTGCACCTGCCACCCCAACAGATCATGCAACTCCAGCAGCCATCACAGATTCCACAGCAGCCGCCACACTCGTTCCCACAGCCCCAGCCAGTCCCTCCACACCCGTTCCCACAGCCTCAGCCTCACCGTCCACAGCAGCTCCAGCCCCTGCAGCAGCAGCATGCTCTGCAGCACCAGCTGCACCAGCTGCAGCAACAACAGCTGGCACAGTTACATCAGCAGCAGCTGCAGCGCCTGCACCACCAGCAGCAGATGCAGACGCACGTAGCACAGCACCTGAGTCAGACGCCGCAGGTGCTGCAGCACCAGGCTTCGCAGCACCACGCTCCGCCCCTGCAGACTCAGCAGCCTCACCTGCCCCAGCAGCCTCACCTGCCCCAGCAGCCTCACCTGCCCCAGCAGCCTCACCTGCCCCAGCAGCCTCACCTGCCTCAGCAGCAGCCTCAGCAGCCGCTCTTCGGACATGACCCAGCAGTGGAGAGTTAGTAATGTCAATGTGTTTATCTTTCTTTCTTCTGACCGTCTTGCACTTGCATAAATGCTTGGAGAGTGCTTGAGGGTGGGTAAGGATTCACATCAAAATAATTCTTACAAAATGGGGCCGTGCATTGGCCCTGACAAAAGATAGAACCGGTGGTGGAGCAGGCACACTGTCTCTGTAGTTGGGACGTCAGACACGCACGTCAACATTGGTGTCCTTAGAGTGCCAGGCTGCCACTGGGACTGCCTCAGAGTGTTCAGTGCCTGGGTAAACTGTCCAGGTCATCGTGACGCACTTCATAATTTCAAGTTGAACTCAGCAAGACGGGCTTCTTACGTTTCTGTGCACACATATTCATGGGCTTTAATTGTGTTTTTCCCGTACACTTCTATTCTAGTTCCAGAAGAAGGCTTCTTGCTGGGGTGTGTGTTTGCCATTGCGGATTACCCAGAGCAGATGTCCGATAAACAGCTGCTGGCCACCTGGAAAAGGGTGAGGCTGTGCCTGGGAGAAGCGAGCTTTGCACCAGAAGGTGCTCCCTCCCCAGCGTCCTTCCTCTGGCCGCCCTCACTGAGAGCTCCTGCTGTGCTCAGAGTGTGTTTTGGGCTTTGTCATTTGCATTCTCAGCCTCGGGCAGGTCACTTTCTGGGCTTCAGTTTGCTTAGCTGTAAGGGGATTGCTGGCCTTCTCATTCCTAGGGTCTTTTCAATTTTGGGATGGCTCTATAAGTGGGGGTGTGGGACAAATATCAGGTTTTGGTGACATGGGGTAGGTCAGCCTCTCTGCCTTGATCACTTCCATCTGCAGAGGTGCTAGAAAATCCTGGCTCCTGGTGAGGCGGGCACTGTGCTGTGGGCTGCAGCCCATTTATTGTGTTGCACGTATTGGAGCGCATTGGTCATTGTCAGTGTGACGTGGGTGCTGTGCGTGGGAAACGGTTTTCTGTCATGTGCCTTACTAAGCTGTGGGCTGCAGCACATTTATTGTGTTGCACGGTGGCCTTTAAAGAAAAGTTACCGTGTTTTGCAGTGCCACAAATCAGAACTGTGCTGAAAAGTTTTTGAAAGATGAGTTGAAGTGGGTCCAGAAACATGTTGCATTTGCTCAACATAAGCATGGTGGTGCTTAGTCCTGCGGTGTCCCAGGCATGTGGCAGGACGTAGGGGATGCTGATGAACAAACAGCGGGGAAACTAAAGCAGTTGGAGAAACAACCACATTTATAGACCATGAGGAGGTGCAGGGAGGGGTACAGGTGGTGGTGGGGTAGCAGCAGCACAGGCAGGCATTCAGCTGCAGAGAGGGAGGGCTGGGCTGTAGGAAAGTGCACGATCCTCAGGGGGGGGGCTTCTGGGAGGAGTGGTGGGGGTGAGTGGGGAAGCGGCTGCAAAGGCCAGGGCACATCTTCCTTGTCCACGCGCCCTGACACAGTTTTAAGTCCCCAGATTGTCCAGGAGGCCCACTGTGAAATCAGAGCGGTTTGGGAAAAGGAGGTGAGGGCAGGAACATGGTTAAAAAATGTGGCTCACACCTGGAAAGCATGTCTCCAGACGAAGGAGAGGAGAGAGCTGTGGAGCAGGGGGGAGGTGAGAAGCAGAGAGCGCTTTGGACAGACGGAGTCGGGGGCCGCCAGGAGACGGGACGGTTCCCAGTCCAGAGCAGTGAGTGCAGAGCCAGCCAGTTGAAGGGGACGGTGGGATACGGTGTACTCAGACTTCACAGTCAAACAGCATACCTCCCACGTGCTTATTTTAGGAAGACGGGCAGCCGGGAATGGGCCCTGACCAGGCAGGAAGGGGTCCCAGGTAGACTAGCAGGACGAGGACTCGGGACAGGACGGCGATCCAGGAGCACAGCACCAGTGAAAACGGTGCGGTGCGAGGAGATGACACGGCCTCCGGTAGCCGCGCTGCTTCTGGCTGTCACCTGGATGGCAGGCGGTGTCCTAGCTTCATCATGAGTCCCACGGGTCAGTTCCATGCTGGCTGCGGGAACCAGGTCCAGGTTGGAAAGAGCGTGTGGGGACATATTTAAAACTATCCCCTTACCTTTGAGGAGTTGGGCATGAAAGAGGAACTAAGATAGGCAAGTGGGAGGGCAGGGAGGCAGTCGCTGTTGCCGGAGGGGACCCAGTGCCACAGAGGGACTCTAGGTTCTAGGCTCGGTGGCTCGGGGGTGGTGGGGGAGGAGATGGGGCCAGAAGGTGGTCAATCAGGTGACATCTGATACAGGAAGATAGCACAAACCCTGTTAGAGCACATTGGTCATTCATTGTCAGTGTGACGTGGGTGCTGTGCAGGGGAAACAGGCTTTCTGTCATGTGCCTTATTAAACTGTGTGAATTGATATAAAATAATTAAATTTCAGAAATAGGAAGTGAAGCAGAGGGTTCTGTGGGGCAGTCCTCTTAGCGTGCAGCAGCTCTTTGAGTTTTGACAACAGCTGAGGACCATGTAACCACCACAGCCAGGGTACAGAACAGTTTCCTAGTCCCAAAAGCTGAATCTGTTTTTAAAAATAACTTTTGATGCCCGGCTGGTGTGGTTCAGTGATTGAGCTTCGTCCCATGAACCAAGAGGTCCTGGGTTTGATTCCCAGTCAGGGCACATGCTCTGGTTGCAGGCTTGATCCCCAGGAGGGGGCGTGCAGGAGGCAGCTGACTGATGTGGTCCTCTCAGCAATGTTTTTATCTCTCTCCCCCTTTCTATCAAAAGAGCAATTTAAAAACATTCAATAAACAATGAAGTAGGTTTTGGTATTCACTAACTTCTTTCTGATCCTGTCCCTACTCCCTCTTTAGAATAATGGCTCTTGACAGGTGACTTTGCACCCCAGGGGACACTTGGCAGCGTCTACAAACATTTTTTGTTTTGTTAATCTTCACCTTAGGATTTTTTAAAATTGATTTTTAGAGAGAGAGGAGGGGGGGGCGGGGAGAAACATCGATGTGAGAGAGACACGTCGATTGGTTGCCTCCCACACATGCCCCAACCAGGAATCAAGCCTGCAACCCAGGTATATGCCCTTGATTGGGAATTGAACCTGTGATCCTTTGGTCCGAGGGCCAATTTTCTAACCATTGAACAATGCTGACCAGCGCTCTGTAGACATTTTTAGCTGTCACAACGAGGGGAATATTGTTGGTACCCCTTGGGTAGAGGTCAGGGTGCCACTAACCCCTACTGTGCACAGGGCAGCCCCCTGACAGAATGAACTTGTTGAGAGCAAGAGCCATTTCCTCTCTTCCTTCCCCCTGGAAAGTCAGATGAACTGAGCGTGGAGTCCGTTTTCATGTCCTCGAGCTACGTGAATGTAGTTGATACGACAGACCTTCATACTCTGGGGGAATAAACTATAAATATATGGTGGTATTTGAAGAGCTGTGTGGTTTGAATTACATCCCTCCCTGTTCTGTGTGGGACGCTGACTGTGCCTGGTTTCGTGCAGATCATCCAGGCGCATGGCGGCAGTGTGGACCCCACGCTCTCCAGCCGCTGCACACACCTGCTCTGTGAGAGCCAGGTCAGCGGGATGTTCGCACAGGTGAGCCCGCAGCCCCCTGAGCCTGGGGAGGACCGCTCTACCTCTAAGGATAAAGCTCATGCCCTTTGTGGGAGGTAACTTGCATGCCCTGGCTCTAGGAGAGAGAAAGGAGGCTCAGGGTGGTAAGGGAGGGTGGTAACGGTGGGTGGTAAGGGTGGGTGGTAAGGGTGGGTGGGCCCCTTCCACTCAAGCTCTGGTGCTGTGAGCACACGGTGGGCGGGACCAGGGACTGTCCCCAGGGCCTGGCTGTACACACCTCCAGAGCTTCCCTCTCTTTCCTGAAAGAGACCCTTGTTTGTACCAGATCCACGGTACTGTGTCCACGACAGTGACCTCTAGCAGGTAGTTCTGAAGAGTAGAGTCTTATCCTGATCACCCCCCCCCCCCCCCACACACACACACACAACCCCAATGTAGAAATGCGTGGGGACTTTGCCTGGGCTCTTGTAAGTCAGCAGTCCCATTTTTCTCTCAAGTTGTACATGGGACCCTCTGTGTGTTCTTGCGGAGAATTTAATTTTCATGATCATAAATGTTCCTCATTCTATGAAGTTAGCTCCCAGGTGTGATAAGATTTGTAGCTTTCACCCCCACGGCAGGTGCTCAGGTTTGTTGTCATCCTTTTGAGTGGCATTAAAATTAGTTCTTTTAGTGAACTGAGAGTTAAATGTCATGGAATTCTGTTCTTCCCAGTGGGGCTGTAGCTTTGCCCCCTCAGTGAGTGTAGCCTGGCAGCGACAGTCCACTGACCCCGTTCCCGTTGCAGGCCCTCAGGGAGCGGAAGCGGTGCGTCACGGCGCACTGGCTCAACACAGTGCTCAAGAGGAAGAAGATGCTGCCCCCACGCCGTGCCCTGCACTTCCCCGTGGCCTTTCCCCCCGGGGGCAGGCCCTGCTCCCAGCACGTAAGGCCGAGTCTGTCTGTGGGCCGTGGGGTCAGGCTTGGCCCAGTCAGAATCTCCCTCATGTAGGGGATATTTGCCTGATTCTGCAGAATCTTTGCATTGATTACACTTCCGAAATAAACCCCATGTCTTACACAAGAAGTGACCACGGTTAGGCAAGACTTTATCAAAAGTTGTATGTTCTCCCCCCAAACCATCAGAACCGGTCAGTAAGGGGTGTAAAGAACTGATAGTCACATGCACTGTTATCTCCCATAATTCCAAAGAAAGAATGCAAACACGTATGTCTGCGTAAAACAACTGAAATGTAGAAAGAGTTCTTGTGTGAAATCATATTTTACTGTGCTTGCTTTTCCCCTTAGATTATTTCTGTGACTGGATTTGTTGATGGTGACAGAGATGACCTCAAGTTAATGGCCTACCTGGCAGGGGCCAAATACACGGGCTACCTGTGCCGCAGCAACACGGTCCTCATCTGTAAAGAGTAAGCATGCCGGGGAGCCCGATGCACCTTGGACGCACAGGGCATGGGCTGTCTGCGCAGCTCTGTGCTCCTCGGTGATGCCAGTTTTGGGAAACGTGAGTGTGGAGGTCAGAGTGTGGTGGAAGTGACAGGGACACTCAGGATCGTGTGTGCAGGTGCAGGGGAACACCTGAGTGGGGGTGTCAGTGAGCTGCAAGCTACTTAGTTGGTCACAGCACACGGAGAAGAGGGATAATGGGTGATATCCCATGGCCCAGGGCAAGCTAAGGGACATGACACCTGTTGGCCAGCAGGGCTCCCTCAAATTTGCTGAGATGTCCCTGCCTTTCCTGACAAATGAGGTGTTTTTACCGGCTATTGTTGAAAATAGTCATTTGAACAGTAGACAGCTTTAACATTTAATCAATGTGTTCTCTCCTCCAAAAAAGGCCAACTGGTTTAAAGTATGAAAAGGCCAAAGAGTGGAGGATCCCCTGTGTGAACGCCCAGTGGCTCGGGGACATTCTGCTGGGGAACTTTGAGGCTCTGCGGCAGGTCCAGTGCAACCGCTACACGGCGTTCAATCTGCCCGACCCCTTCGCCCCCAGCCCGCACCTCGTGGTCAATCTGCTGGGTGAGTGGCTCCGCTGAGGTAGAGTGGCCTGTGTGCACCCTCCGCCGTCTGGTCAGTCCTGTTCCTGCCTCCTCCACGCTTCCACCTTTTCCCAGAGGCCCTTGGAGATGGGAAGACACGGGATCCTGGCTGGCCTGTTTCAGGCGGGTAGCGTGGTCCTGAGAGACTCCAGCCCTGACACGTGCTCTGTGTCACGTGTTGAACCCACATCTGCTGTGTTGTCGCCTTGGGCTGACTTGGTTGCATCAGGTCGTGGAGTGCATGCTTGCTGCTCCTCAGCCCCTGGTGAGGACCCACCACAGGGGTCACGCCCCGTTGTTACACTATCACCGAACTGAACTCACCCAGAGAAATGGGCACTCTGCTCCGGGCTCTGGCTCGCGAAGAGGCCGTGGCATGCCGTGTTCAGTACCTTCACAGGGCACAGTTCTTCAGTCCTCCTCTGGCTCCCGCGACTTCCGCTGTGAGGACCGCGGCCCTTCCTGCCGGTGCCCGAGCACAGCACCGTGCGGGAACCCCTGGTCACGGGCGGTCTGCTAGAGGCCAGCCCGACCCCAGGTGGGTTAGGGTGCCCGCTCCAACAGCCGTGCCGAGGCCTCAGGGCCTCGTGCTGGACATGCACAGCGGGCTGGACAGCAGTGCTGTCCCCTCGTCCCCGCAGGAAAGCCTTTCTGACTCCCAGTCCTTCTACTCGTCCTCCATGTCTGCTGCGCCCCTGAGGGTCTGGGGTCGCCACCCCAGAAACCCTCTTCCAGAGGCTCTGCTGTTTGAACGGTGTCCTGTGGTAAAAGAACGTGTTTCTTCTCTAGATGCATGGAGAGTCCCGCTGAAGGTGTCAGCCGAGCTGTTGACGGTAGGTCACGTGGGGCCTCCCTGGCTGCTGCGCGTCATGAGATGCAGGAGGGTTTTGCCTTTGCAGGTTACACTCTTGGCAGTTTGTCTGACAAACAGTGAAGGCTGTCTTCCTGCCTGTCAGGAACGTGTAGTGTCCCTGGCTCCGCTTTCTCACGGACGGTGGCACCTTCGGTCACCCTGTGCTGCAGCGAGTGCCTCGGTGGCACCAGAGACGGGAGGAGATGCGTGTGGAGCGGGGCGGCAGCAAGAACTCAGGGCCCAGCCTCATGGCTGCAGGGCCGGTCAGTCACCCAGGGGTTGAGGTCTCTGATGCGCTGCTTCAGGATGGACAGCCCTGTCTGTGTGAGCCTTGTTCTCACTGGGAAGGTCGGCCAGGCAGGCATTGGTGCCTGCAGACCGTTTCCCATGTGGCCTTTGGAGTCCCTCCACTGCCGCTTCTCTGCGGGGCGGGCGGCGGCGGGGAGCCCTGCTCGTGCCTGAGGCGGGGCAGTCCTGCTGTTCTCTGTAGAAATGTGGTGGAAGGTTGAAGCTTACAGACATGTTAGCGTGTGCGTCCCCCTTGTCCTCCTTACGATCGTCATGTCCTGTCTGGTTCCTACTGTGACCGCAGAGGTGAGCGTTTGTGCCATGTCACCCACTAACAGAAAGCAGTGCTCTTGGCAGGACATGTGGTACCACCCGGGCTTGCTTGCGGGTGTCGGTGCTACAGCGTGATCCGAGGGAGCCTGTTAGCTGCTGGCTGCTCCCTCCTGCTGTGATCACCTGCTAGTCATGTGATTTTCGTAACACCCACCAGCTCTGATGTGCAGCAAAAGCAGACATTCTCCATGTTCAGGAGAATGAAAGAAAGGTTATAGAGGCTTTTATGGCGAACACGGTCCCCGCAGACCACACCCAAACCTCGGCGTAGGCTCTGAGGTGGCGTTGGGCCCTGGTCCTTGGCAGCTTCTTCGATGTTAAAGCTGAGGACCGCAGAGGCCACTGTGTCGTGGTGGGTCCCTGGTCTGTTTCTGTCCTTGCCACCAGCAGGTGCAGTTTGGAGATTAAATTTCACCTTGGGGAGTAGAGAGTTGAGGGTCGTAGTCTTCTAAGGAGCCGAGCCTTCCTGCAAGTTCCGCATCCGGAACGTCTAGGAGGTTCCCGGTCTTTCCAGGAGCTTTGCGTGTATTCGGTGGTTCAGATCCTTCAACTGTGTGGGAAGTGCAGCGTGCGGTTCCTTAGGGTGATCAGCAAGGTTGAGGGCAGAGGTCGGCACCACGTGAGAAGTGCAGCTGTGGTTAGTGAGGTGATGTTCAGGGTCTCTTTTTAAAAGAAGCCCTGCATTTAAGACATGAAGAAGGGATGATGGGACAGTCAGAGGCCATGTACGGGACACGGCTGCGACCAGGGCCGCCTTCCCCTTGTTGGCTCTGCTTGCCAGGCCATGGACTGGCGTTCCGGCACGCTGGCCCATCAGGAATGCCGCTCTTGTGATTGTTCTGCAATCTCGGTGAGCCCTCAGAGGGGCGTTTCTGACACTGGGATAGTAGGTTTTTAAAAAACGATGTGTAATTGCATTGAGTATATTTCCCAGATGCAAGAAGAAACACTTAAAATGAAAAAAGGAGAGTTCTGAGAAGTGATAGCAGGTGACGGGGTTTAGGTTCTTGACGTCTCCTGGTGCTGCTGACCCAGGGCAGCCCATCTGTGCTGCACTCCAGGCCTCCTGTGGGGAGGCCAGGTGGTGGAGGGGAGGCTGCGCCTGATGGACCCAGAGCTCTTGGAAGCCACTGCGTTATTGGGAAGTTGATTGAAGGAAATCATATTCTAATTCTAGGTTGTAAGACCACCCCCCAAACCGAAGCAGAACGAAGTAACAAACGTCCAGCCTTCTTCCAAGAGAGCCAGGTACGTTCACACCTCCCTCTGGGCCCTTACAGGTACAGGTCACACCTCCCTCTTGGCCGTCACAGGTAGAGGTCACAGGTACAGATCACAGGTACACTTACACCTCCCTCTGGGCCGTCACAGGTATGGACACACCTCCCTCTGGGGGCTTGACAGGGCTGTTCAGAATTGGGGATGATCCTGACGTTTTCAGTATGAATAGGACATGAGAGAATCTGCTCAGTGATTCACAGCTTGATTGTGATGTTTCTTACTTTGTTGCTAGAGGTAAATGGTGGATAGGCTGTTTTCTTTCTTACGAAAAAAAAACAAAACAGTTGAAACTTGTTCTTCAAAAGTAGCACCTTACCAGCACCACCAGGATATGGCGGCATCCCAGCCCCCTGGGGAGTCGGGGTTGGGGGGCGGGAGGGAAGGCATGTGCCTTGTCGGGGGAAGAGGGTGGCAGTGGCGGTGGCAGTGGTGGGCAGCAGGTGAGCACACTTGATGCCTGGACAGCCAGTTCCCAGTGGTCATCAGGCACGGCAAGTGCAGGCCCGTTGAGGTAGCGTGTTGCCAGCCGTGACTAGAAAACTCCTTCCAGGCTGCCTGGGCGTGGTTTAGCTGCTTGGCGGTCTGTTGCCCTCACCAGGTTCTTTTCCCTGCACCTCAGCGCTCCCTCCTTCCCGCAAATAAACTTAAATTTGTTGTTGCCTAGACTGTCTCTTCTAAGTATGAGCTAAATATAGGACTTGGGAAACTTAGGCAATTAAAAGGCTGAGGTTGAATGTGAAGGGCGGGCTCTTGTGCTGCGGCTTGGGGCGGCAGGAGTGGTGGGCTCCCGGGGGAGGTAGGCGGGACCAGCGATGGGACCAGCGATGCACACCTGCTCTTTCTGGCCCATTTAACCATTTCTGTTGGGAGGGAGGGCTCGGAGGCAGGGCCCTTGGGCCTGAGCCGTGGGCCTGTGTGCTGGGCGTCCGGGCAGGTGAGCCGTGGTGGAAAAGGACTGTCCCTGACACATTTTCCGTGAGGGAAAGCACACTCCCAGCTGGTCGTGCTGGTTAAAGCCACTCAAGTCCCTTATCTTTAAAGAACTTTTTAAAAGTCGACAATAACCCTTCATTCGGCTTTGTGTATGTTTTGTAGAATTGAAGACATACCACCTCCTACTAAAAAGTTAGCGCCCGAACTGGCGCCTTCTGTGCTGTTCACGGGGTTCGAGCCTGTGCAGGTGCAGCAGTACGTCAAGGTGAGCACCTGCTCGCAGGGCTGCACGGGGTCCTTCCTGACTGCCAAGGACACTCACTTCCTCTCTGCGGGACGGGGGTCAGGTGACCGACCACAGCCATCCATACGGCCACACTGCCGAGGGTCACCGCTCCTGTGCCTCCTGGGGGGACCTCCATCTGCTCTGGGTAGTTCCTGGCTGCAGGCCATGCGGGCCTGTGTATTTACAGAAATTTCAAATAAACTCTTTGGAATAGCCAAGGGCTATGGCACTGGCTTTCCTGGCTTGTGGGGGCCTGGCTAGAGTCTGAAGGTGCCTGTGTCATGATGTGTTCAGACATTTTGCTTATCATTTTCTTAAGGAAAAGAAGCAATTATAAGTGCTCTTAAAGTTTAGTATATTTTTCCCCCCTTGGCCCATTTATTGAGACCATTTTTTAATGTTTGTATCTTGTCAGTTTTCATGCCATCATTTTTAAAATAGAGATGGTAGCTTACCTGTGCCTCCTGGCCACGTAGTTCAGGGTAGGCAGTCTGGGCACTCACCATGAGAAGAGCCTTATTCTTGCCCACAGGGCCATGTGGTTGGGTCCTGGTGCGTGTGCAACCACCACAGAAACGCCCAGGGGCTCCACCTTGCACCCCCACAGGCTGGGGGCCATCCTCTCCCACACGCTGGGGGCTGCTGGCTGTGTGTGTCTGTGGCTGAGAGCTGTACCCTAGGTCTTGTCCTGGATGTGTTGCTCTGGGCCACACGACTCAGCTCCTACTCTCTCTCCCATCTGTCTCTGCCTTCAGAAGCTTTACATTCTTGGGGGCGACGTTGCCGAGTCTGCACACAAGTGCACGCACCTGATCGCCAGCAGAGTGACGCGCACAGTCAAGTTCCTGACGGCCGTGTCGGTGGTGAGGCACATCGTGACTCCCGAGTGGCTGGACGAGAGCCTGAAGTGCCAGAAGTTCATTGGTGAGCGGCGCCGGCACCTCAGCTTTAAAGTTTTTGTCTCAGTTAAACATCTAATTTTCTTACTTTCAGTGTCCGTGTCTCCATTTCACACACTAACTCCTTGGAGATGGCTCTCCAGTCTCGGAGGTGCTCAGCTTCATTTGTGCCTGGAAATGGACATTTTAGGTGCTTCACTCAGTGTGCCTCCCGTCGCCTGGGCCTCCGACCGGCCACCGGCAGGCCTCTCTGTTACTGTTCACGTCATCGGAATTCATCTTTTTATTTCCTCCCATGTTGGATATTCTGTCTCCTTCCAGCTTGCCTATCTGTGATTGGCTGCTGGGTTGATTCTGTGTTTCCAGCAGTTGATAAACTGGAGCCTTTCTTTGTGATTCAGTGGCTCTTGCCATGGGCAAGCAAACTGGCTAAGAGTGGTTGTCACATTTTTAAAGCATTGTTTTAAAGTAGCGATATTTAACCGTGAGCTGCAAGAGATTTTAAAACATGCCAAAGCCAATTAGTCGGAGCCCCTGACCTCTTTTCCCTTAAATTGTCAAATAAAAAATGACAACAACCAACACAACAATAGCGTCTGATGTGAATGCCCTGTCTTGCACCATAAATACATAGGCCATGTAATAGAGAAACATCTTACTGGCCACCAGGTTGTGTCTGATTGGTTAATTCAGAAATTCTTACGTACAAGTGTAAGCACCTGATTTTGTAAAAAGTCACTTTGGCCCTGGCTGGGTGGCTCAATTGGTTGGAGCGATCTCCTATACACCAAAGGTCCTGGGTTTGATTCCTGGTCAGGGGACATACCTAGGTTGCTGTGTGTATAAGAGACAGCCAATCACTGTTTCTCACATCAGTGTTTTTCTCTTTCCTCTCTCTTAAAAAAAGTAAAAACATCCTTAGAAGAGAACTAATAAAAAACAAACTATCCTTTATAAATTGCTATGTGCTTCCGTGTACTTAAAGGAAATAAGTTTTTGGTAAATCGATACCATTTGACTACTTGAGTCTAGTATCCTCAGGTCACTGTGGCCACGTCCCGTCCCTGCCGTGAGGTGCTGAGTTTGCAGCTGTCACCCTCCCATCTGAGGGTGTGGAGGGCGGGGTTGTGAGGGGCGAGGCTTTCCCACTGGAGTCTTAGGCTAAATAAGCGCAGGTGTGGGAGAGGGAGCCTGTCTGCCTGTGGGGCCTGCAGGTGGGCGGAGCTCAGCCTGCGCCACCGTGGGGCGTTTGGGGCGTTTCTGGGCGCTAAGCGGGCCCTGTTTTCCAGATGAACAGAGCTACCTGCTGCGGGACGCCGAGGCCGAGGTGCTCTTCTCCTTCAGCCTGGAGGAGTCCTTGAAGAGGGCGCACGTGTCTCCACTCTTCAAGGTGACAGGACTCGAAGGGAAGCCCCTAAGTCTGCGCAGACGGGAGCCCTTGGTGGGAGGCCTGCACCCTGTGGCCGGTCCTCCGGTGTGCGCCCAGGGTGCTGTCGTGACTCTGGAGCGTGGGTGCCACGTGGAAGCAGCAGACCTGCCCGAGACGGGCCTCGTTACGAGCCTGGGCTCAGAGGGCGTTCTCGCGTAGCCCAGCTGGCACGAGGCGTTTCGGTTGGTTTTTCTGCCATTGAACTTTTGCCATTGAACTTTTGGAGAACAGGGGAGTCTTCTGAAAATGTTGACTGCCCATAAGTAATCCGGGCTAACAGTTTTTAAATATTTGTTAAATAGGATGCTTACAGCCATTTGGAATTTTTGGAGTCAAGAGTGGCTTAGTAAATTAATGAGGATCATGTGATTTTTACATTTGTTAAGGAGCCAGCTGGGAAATCCGAAATGATTGGCATAGTGAGTTAAGATGGGTCTTACTTAAAATAGTCTGGTTTTTCTAAATGCTCGGCTTATTTTTCCCCACGAATACTTTAAAACAGAGTGGTGTGCTGTGCACTGAGTAGCAGGTGCTAGGGAGTGACCCGTCACCACCAGGCACTTCCTGCTTGTTTGGGGTCCGGGTGCCGTGATAATAGGCAGGAGCTCTGTCCTGTTCTGATTGACAGACAATCGTGGATAATACAATGCTGATTAGAATGTGACAGAAATTGGGGAAAGTGTTTGTTATTCTCACTAAGGTCCCAAAGGATGTCGTGGGTTAGGGCCGTGAGTTCTGGTTACTTCCTGTGACCCAAGGTCAGACCCGACCTGGATGTGCTTCAGCTCCCAGTCGGCCCGTCCCCTGGCCCGCGCCTGGGGACAGCGGCGTCTGTCAGGATCGTCGGGAGGGGTTGTGAAAAGAAAAGTGGCTGGCTCTGGAAAGTCAGAGCGCTGGAAAACATCATGTCTGTGTTTTTACTTTTAGGCAAAATATTTTTACATCACTCCTGGGATCTGCCCCAGCCTGTCGACTATGAAAGCGATTGTGGAGTGTGCGGGAGGAAAGGTGTTGTCCAGGCCCCCGTCCTTCCGGAAGCTTCTGGAACACAAGCAGAATAAGGTGGGCCCCGCGGGAGCCGCCATCCGGGCCCTGTGCCCCCTGTGCAGGCTCCGACTCTCCCTTTTCTCCCGCAGAGTCTGTCCGAGATCGTCCTGATCTCCTGCGAGAACGACCTGCACCTGTGCCGGGAGTACTTTGCGCGAGGCCTGGGTACGTGCTGCCGTGGGTGCTGGGTGCGGGGCGTGCCGCAGCAGGTAGCTCTGTTCATCTGGAAAACGGCCCGCTCAGCGCCCGGAAACGCCCCAAACGCCCCACGGTGGCGCTGGCTGAGCTCCGCCCACCTGCAGCCTGGGGACGTGCTGCCGTGGGTGCTGGGTGTGGGGCCCGCCCTCCACTCACTGGGCTGTTGGCTGCTTTCAGATGTCCACAACGCGGAGTTCGTGCTCACGGGGGTGCTCACGCAGACACTGGACTACGAGTCATATCCTTTGTGAGGCGCCGGCGGAGCCCCGCGCTGCTCAGCGCGGTCTGTCCCAGCGGCAGGGATGGCCCAAGCCGGGGTACAGGGACGAGAGGCCAGGGACTGGCTGTCTGCGTCTGGTTTTCAGTGTGCCCATCGGTGCCAGACTCCTCCACTCACTTCCATGTTGGTGAGCCTGTTGTGCTGCTTCACTGTCAGAAGGAAGGCTTGTCTGAAGAGTGGTGTGTGTGTGTGTGTGGTGGTGGGGGTGGGGGTGTTTGAGCGCCAGCCCACGCACTGAAGGGTCTTGGGTTCAATTCCCAGTCAAGGACTTGTACCTGGGATGCAAGTTCGATCCCTGGTCCTGGTCTGGATGTGTGCAGGGGGCAACCAGCTGATGTGTCTTGTATCAGTCTTTCTCTCTCCCTCCCTCTGTTCCATTCTCTCTTAAAAAAAAAAAGTCAGTGGAGAAAATATCCTCAGGTGAGGATTAACAAAACAAAGTGATTTGGGGGGTTCGGTGGTGTCATCTTTTTATCCCGTGGTCTGAAGGCAGCCTGGTGCACTGTGCCCAGTGGGGGAGCAGGTGTGTGCTGTGCTTGGTCACCCGTGTAGCTTCATGGGTCTTCACTAGGCCGCCGGCAGGCTGGTGCACATGGGCAGTGAGCCTGGGTGCGGTGCTCCCTCCCTGGGGGGCCGAGTGGTGGGGCAGTGAGCCTGGGTGCGGTGCTCCCTCCCTGGGGGGCCGAGTGGTGGGGCAGTGAGCCTGGGTGCGGTGCTCCCTCCTGGGGCCGGTGGGGCCGAGTGGTGGGGCAGTGAGCCTGGGTGCGGTGCTCCCTCCCTGGGGGGCCGAGTGGTGGGGCAGTGAGCCTGGGTGCGGTGCTCCCTCCCTGGGGGGCCGAGTGGTGGGGCAGTGAGCCTGGGTGCGGTGCTCCCTCCCTGGGGGGCCGAGTGGTGGGGCAGTGAGCCTGGGTGCGAGGCTCCCTCCCTGGGGGGCCGAGTGGTGGGGCAGTGAGCCTGGGTGCGAGGCTCCCTCCCTGGAGGGGCCCAGCAGCGGTGAAATGGGAGGTGCACGTGGCGAGCCGAGGCAGGGCCCTGTCTGGAAGCTGTTTTCCTCAGCAGCCTACATATAGATTCCACTGACGCCTCTGCCTGGCGCCTGGTGCAGCGCAGGGTCCTGTGGGCCACGCCCAGCTCCACTCCCTCCCGAGCCGTCGTTTTCCAGCTGCTGCCCTGAGGACCAGCATTGAAAGCAGGAGAACAAGTGTCATTATGCTGCATCTTTGAAGATGTGTGATTT
Organism: Antrozous pallidus; assembly: GCA_027563665.1. Classification (NCBI taxonomy): domain Eukaryota; kingdom Metazoa; phylum Chordata; class Mammalia; order Chiroptera; family Vespertilionidae; genus Antrozous; species Antrozous pallidus. Next base: position 3,004,129 of record CM050521.1, read on the forward strand.
TACTGAGGAACATAAATTATGTTTTGTATTAAATGATTTTAAGAGCCTCATCAAGGTCTTACGATTAACCTCTGTCAGGTTTTTAAACGTTCCCCGCTGATGGAGCCTGAGCTACAGGCGAAGGGCTGTAAATACGACCTGCTGTCTCTAAATTATGGATTTGAAGATGCAAAGTGTTTTGTACTCTGATTGTTTTTACTCCTTACATGCTGTCCTTTTATATTGAATTCTGCCCACATTTTAAATAAATGTACTTTTGATCTTTACTTAGAACTTAGTTGTCCTTTGTGGTTCCAGCTTTCTTGCATAATGTGTCTGATTTCCATTAACCTTGATCAATTTTCACCTCAAGGCGCAATATTTTCTAGTAAATTTTCTCCTGGGGAATATTTCTGGGAGGGACATTCATAGAAATTAGTAGTCAGTGCCCTGGCCTCCCCATAGGAACCACTCTCCATGACCCAGCGTCCTGCTCTGCTGTGTCTGCACCCTCCTGTGCTGTCGGTCTCGGGCACAGAAACGGGAAGCCAGCGCCCAGGCCAGCCCTGCGCTGAGCACCCCCTCCCCCCGACTGTTTAAGGCCCAGGTCGTTGGACCCAGTGGCTGTCACGCTGCTGTGGTCACCAGCGCCGGAAACCATGAATTTACTTCTAAGTTTCTGAGGCGTCTGCTTCGTACGTTGGGGACCTGCTGTCTGCTCAGGAGCCGACTTTTACTGCACAGTCCCCGAGACTCAATTCCTGAACACAGCCCTCCCCGCACTCGTTTCTAGACATAGGTGACGGAGCAAGTCCTACACTGGGGAACTGTCCGTGTCCCAGTGGGGCGGGCGCAGGCGCAGCCGGGGCCTTGTTTCCTCCTTCAGGTGCTCCCCATGCGATGGGACCATGTGAAGTCACTTTTGCAAGTGGTAAGGGAACTGCCACACGTTCTGTTTGAAAAGGAGGGACTCCTCGCCCTGTCTGGTTTGGCTCAGTGGATAGAGCACTGGCCCAAAGACTAAAGCGTTCCCAGTTCAATTCCAGTCAACGGCATATACCTCGGGCTCAGTCCCCAGCCATGGTCCCGGTGCATGCGGGAGGCAACGGATTTATGTCTCTCACAACCAAGTTTCTCTGTCTCGCCCCTTCCCATTCTGAAAATCAATGGAAAAGTGTCCTTGGTGAGGATTAACCCCCCTCTCCCCCCAAAAAAGGATGGATCCTCACTGTTACTGTCCTCTGCCTGCCCATGACCTTGGTGATTTCCCAGAGAAACTTAGCTGTTGGGCTCTTGAAAAGACACCCTGGCAGCCGTCTTCAGGAATAATGGATGCAAGTCCACATTGGTGGAGTCCCTGCCTCCTCACCTGGCAGCACATCACTCCATGTTCATGTGACACCTTTACTCCCACACTCACCTTCCAAGTGCTCCCGGGACTTAACCTCCCGGTGCTAAAAGTGCGACCTCCTCCCACTCCCCTTGCTCCCCTGACCAACTCACTCCCCTGACCGCCTCGCCCCCTGACCTCCCCTCGCTCCCCTGACCCCCTCACTGGCCTTTCTTCTCCATAACGTCACTGTGCTCATTTCCTTCCCTGAAGTCTGAGCAAGTTGTTCAATGTCTCCTTTCCTGCACACTTCTTTCTAGTTGCCCTCCCAACTGTTGCAGGATCAACTTCCTTGATATGCGATTCTGATGGCCACCCTTCTTCCAGAGGAAGAAAGTATCAAGCTGTGAACCTTCAAGACTTAATCTGATGTCCCTAGCCTACAACTCATTCCCCTTAGTCACAGTTACTTCCCATTCTAGACTGACTGTTCCCTCCTAGATCCAGACTAACCCCCTCCCACCTGGCTCTAGACTCACCCCCATTCCCTTCTGGCTCTAGACTCACCCCCATTCCCTCCTGGCTCTAGACTCACCCCCATTCCCTCCTGGCTCTAAACTCACTTCCTTCCCTCCTGGCTCTAGACTCACTCCCTTCCCTCCTGGCTCTAGACTCACTCCCTTCCCTCCTGACTCTAGACTCACTCCCTTCCCTCCTGGTTCTAGACTCACTCCCTTCCCTCCTGGCTCTAGACTGACCCCATTCCCTCCTGGCTGTATCTTGACCCCGTTCCCTCCTGGCTCTAGACTGACCCGTTCTCTCCTGGTTCTAGACTGAGCTCATTCCCTCCTGGCTCTAGACTGAGCCCGTTCTCTCCTGGCTCTAGACTGAGCCCGACCCTCCTGGCTCCAGACTGAGCCCGTTCCCTCCTGGCTCCAGACTGACCCAGTTCCCTCCTGGCTGTATCCTGACTCCGATACCACCTTCCTCTAGACTGACCCCGTTCCCACCTGGCTCTAGACTGACCCCATTCCCTCCTGGCTGTATCTTGACCCCGTTCCCTCCTGGCTCTAGACTGACCCGTTCTCTCCTGGTTCTAGACTGAGCTCATTCCCTCCTGGCTATAGACTGAGTCCGTTCTCTCCTGGCTATATCCTGACCCCGTTCTCTCCTGGCTCTAGACTGAGCCCGTCCTCTCCTGGCTATATCCTGACCCCGTTCTCTCCTGGCTCTAGACTGAGCCCGTTCCTCCTGGCTATATCCTGACCCCGTTCTCTCCTGGCTCTAGAGTGACCCAGTTCCCTCCTGGCTGTAGGCTGACCCCGTTCCCTCCTGGCTCTAGGCTGACCCCGTTCCCTCCTGGCTGTATTCTGACCCCGTTCCCTCTTGGCCGTAGACTGACCAAGTTCCCTCCTGGCTGTGGACTGACCCCATTCCATCCTGGCTCTACACTGAGCCCCTTTTCTCCTGGCTCTAGACTGACCCCATTCCCTCCTGGCTCTAGACTCAGACCATTCCCTCCTGGCTCTAGACTAACCCCGTTTCCTCCTGGCTGTAGACTCACCACTTCACACCTGGTTCTAGACTGACCCCATTCTCTCTTGCCTCTAGACTGACCCAGTTCCCTCCTGGCTCTAGACTGACCCCATTATCTCCTGCCTCTAGACTGACCCAGTTCCCTCCTGGATGTAGACTGAACCCAATCCCTCCTGGCTCCAGAATGACTCCGTTTCCTCCTGGCTCTAGACTCACCACTTCACACCTGGCTCTAGACTGACCCCATTCTCTCCTGGCTCTAGACTGACCCCCTCCCTCCTGCCTCTAGACTGACCCAGTTCCCTCCTGGCTGTAGACTGACCTCGTTCCCTTCTGGCTCTATACTGACCCTGTTCCTCCTGACTCTAGCCTTAATCCGTTCCCACCTTCCTCTAGACTGACCCCATTTCCACCTGGCTCTAGACTGACCCTATTCTCTCCTGGCTCTAGACTGACCCCATTCCCTCCTGGCTGTATCTTGACCCCGTTCCCTCCTGGCTCTAGACTGAGCCCGTTCCCTCCTGACTCTAGACTGACCCTATTCTCTCCTGGCTCTAGACTGAGCCCGTTCCCTCCTGGCTCTAGACTGACCCCATTCCCTCCTGGCGGTATCCTAACCGTATCCTGACCCCGTTCCCTCCTGGCTGTAGACTGACCCAGTTCCCTCCTGGCTGTATCCTGACTCCGATCCCACCTTTCTTAGACTGACCCCATTCCTACCTGGCTCAAGACTGACCCAGTTCCCTCCTGGCTGTATCTTGACCCTGTTCCCTCCTGGCTCTAGACTGACCCGTTCTCTCCTGGTTCTAGACTGAGCTCATTCCCTCCTGGCTCTAGACTGAGCCCGTTCTCTCCTGCCTCTAGACTGAGCCCGTTCCCTCCTGGCTCCAGACTGACCCAGTTCCCTCCTGGCTCTATACTGACCCCGTTTCCTCCTGGCTCTAGACTGAGCCCGTTCCCTCCTGGCTGTATCCTGACACCGATCCCACCTTCCTCTAGACTGACCCCGTTCCCACCTGGCTGTATCCTGACTCCGATACCACCTTCCTCTAGACTGACCCCGTTCCCACCTGGCTCTAGACTGACCCCATTCCCTCCTGGCTGTATCTTGACCCTGTTCCCTCTTGGCTCTAGACTGACCTGTTCTCTCCTGGTTCTAGACTGAGCTCATTCCCTCCTGGCTCTTGACTGAGCCTGTTCCTCCTGGCTTTATCCTGACCCCATTCTCTCCTGGCTCTAGACTGACCCAGTTCCCTCCTGGCTGTAGGCTGACCCCGTTCCCTCCTGGCTCTAGGCTGACCCCGTTCCCTCCTGGCTGTATTCTGACCCCATTCCCTCCTGGCTCTAGACTGACCCAGTTCCCTCCTGGCTGTGGACTGACCCCATTCCATCCTGGCTCTACACTGAGCCCCTTTTCTCCTGGCTCTAGAATGACCCCATTCCCTCCTGGCTCTAGACTCAGACCATTCCCTCCTGGCTCTAGACTGACCCCGTTTCCTCCTGGCTGTAGACTGAACCCATTCCCTCCTGGCTCCAGAATGACCCCGTTTCCAACTGGCTGTAGACTCACCACTTCACTCCTGGCTCTAGACTGACCCCATTCTCTCCTGCCTCTAACTGACCCAATTCTCTCCTGGCTCTAGACTGACCCCGTTCCTTCCTGGCTCTAGACTGAGCCTGTTCCCTCCTGGGTGTAGACTGACCCAGTTCCCTTCTGGCTGGAGACTAAACCCATTCCCTCCTGGCTCCAGACTGAGCCCATTCCCTCCTGACTCTAGACTGACCCTATTCTCTTCTCGCTCTACACTGAGCCTGTTCCCTCCTGGCTCTAGACTGACCCCATTCCCTCCTGACTGTATCCTGACCCCGTTCCCTCCTGGCTCTAGACTGAGCCCGTTCCCTCCTGGCCGTAGACTGACCCAGTTCCCTCCTGGCTGTGGACTGACCCCATTCCATCCTGGCTCTACACTGAGCCCCTTTTCTCCTGGCTCTAGACTGACCCCATTCCCTCCTGGCTCTAGACCCCATTCCCTCCTGGGTCTAGACTGACCCCGTTTCCTCCTGGCTGTAGACTGACCACTTCACACCTGGCTCTAGACTGACCCCATTATCTCCTGCCTCTAGACTGACCCAGTTCCCTCCTGGATGTAGACTGAACCAAATCCCTCCTGGCTCCAGAATGACTCCGTTTCCTCCTGGCTCTAGACTCACCACTTCACACCTGGCTCTAGACTGACCCCATTCTCTCCTGGCCCTAGACTGACCCCCTCCCTCCTGCCTCTAGACTGACCCAGTGCCCTCCTGGCTGTAGACTGACCTCATTCCCTTCTGGCTCTATACTGACCCTGTTCCTCCTGACTCTATACTGACGCCACTCCATCCTGGCTCTAGCCTTAATCCGTTCCCACCTTCCTCTAGACTGCCCCGTTTTACACCTGGCTCTAGACTGACCCTGTTCTCTCCTGGCTCTAGACTGACCCCATTCCCTCCTGGCTGTATCTTGACCCCGTTCCCTCCTGGCTCTAGACTGACCCGTTCCCTCCTGGTTCAAGACTGAGCTCATTCCCTCCTGGCTCTAGACTGAGCCCGTTCCCTCCTGGCTCTAGACTGACCCTATTCTCTCCTGGCTCTAGACTGAGCCCATTCCCTCCTGGCACTAGACTGACCCCATTCCCTCCTGGCTGTAGACTGACCCAGTTCCCTCCTGGCTGTATCCTGACTCTGATCCCACCTTCCTCTAGACTGACCCGGTTCCCACCTGGCTCTAGACTGACCCCATTCCCTCCTGGCAGTATCTTGACCCCGTTCCCTCCTGGCTCTAGACTGACCCGTTCTCTCCTGGTTCTAGACTGACCCCATTCCCTCCTGGCAGTATCTTGACCCTGTTCCCTCCTGGCTCTTGACTGAGCAGGTTTCCTCCTGGCTGTAGACTGACCCCATTCCCTCCTGGCTGTAGACTGACCCAGTTCCCTACTGGCTGTAGACTGACCTCGTTCCCTCCTGGCTGTAGACTGACCCCGTTCCCTCCTGGCTGTATACTGGCCCCATTCCCACCTGGCTCTAGACTGAGCCCGTTCCCTCCTGGCTCTAGACTGACCCCATTCCCTCCTGACTGTATCCTGACCCCGTTCCCTCCTGGCTCTAGACTCCGCGTGTTCCCTCCTGGCTGTAGACTGACCCCGTTCCCTCCTGGCTGTATCCTGACTCCGTGCCACCTTCCTCTAGACTGACCCCGTTCCCATCTGGCTCTCGACTGAGCCCGTTCCCTCCTGGCTCTATACTGACCCCCATTCCCTCCTGGCTCTAGACTCAGCCCGTTCCCTCCTGCCTGTAGACTGACGCAGTTCCCTCCTGGCTGTATCCTGACTCCGTTCCCACCTTCCTCTAGACTGACCCCGTTCCCCCCTGGCTCTAGACTGACCCCATTCCCTCCTGGCTGTATCTTGACCCCGTTCCCTCCTGGCTCTAGACTGACCTGTTCTCTCCTGGTTCTAGAATGAGCTCATTCCCTCCTGGCTCCAGACTGAGCCCGGTCCCTCCTTGCTCCAGACTGACCCCGTTTCCTCCTGGCTCTAGGCTGAGCCCATTCCCTCCTGGCTATATCCTGACCCCGTTCTCTCCTGGCTCTAGACTGACCCACTTCCCTCCTGGCTGTAGGCTGACCCCGTTCCCTCCTGGCTGTATTCTGACCCCGTTCCCTCCTGGCTCTAGACTGAGCCCGTTCCTCCTGGCTATATCCTGACCCCGTTCTCTCCTGGCTCTAGACTGACCCACTTCCCTCCTGGCTGTAGGCTGACCCCGTTCCCTCCTGGCTGTATTCTGACCCCGTTCCCTCCTGGCTCTAGACTGAGCCCCTTTTCTCCTGGCTCTAGAATGACCCCATTCCTTCCTGGCTCCAGAATGACCCAGTTTCCTCCTGGCTGTAGACTGAACCCATTCCATCCTGGCTCCAGAATGACCCCGTTTCCTCCTGGCTCTAGACTCACCACTTCACACCTGGCTCTAGACTGATCCCATTCTCTCCTGGCCCTAGACTGACCCCCTCCCTCCTGCCTCTAGACTGACCCAGTGCCCTCCTGGCTGTAGACTGACCTCGTTCCCTTTTGGCTCTATACTGACCCTGTTCCTCCTGACTCTATACTGACGCTACTCCCTCCTGGTTCTAGCCTTAATCCGTTCCCACCTTCCTCTAGACTGAGCCCCTTTTCTCCTGGCTCTAGAATGACCCCATTCCTTCCTGGCTCCAGAATGACCCAGTTTCCTCCTGGCTGTAGACTGAACCCATTCCATCCTGGCTCCAGAATGACCCCGTTTCCTCCTGGCTCTAGAGTCACCACTTCACACCTGGCTCTAGACTGACCCCATTCTCTCCTGCCTCTAGACTGACCCCATTCTCTCCTGGCTCTAGACTGACCCCGTTCCCTCCTGGCTCTATACTGAGCCCGTTCCCTCCTGGGTTTAGACTGACCCAGTTCCCTTCTGGCTGTAGACTGACCCCCTTCCCTCCTGGCTCTAGGCTGACCCCGTTCCCTCCTGGCTGTATTCTGACCCCGTTCCCTCCTGGCTCTGGACTGAGCCCCTTTTCTCCTGGCTCTAGACTGACCCCATTCCTTCCTGGCTCCAGAATGACCCCGTTTCCTCCTGGCTGTATCCTGACCCCATTCCCTCCTGGCTCTAGCCTGTCCCTGTTTCCTCCTGGCTCTAGATTGACCCCGTTCACTCCTGGCTCTAGACTGACCCCATTCCCTTCTGGCTCTAGACTGAGCCCGTTCCCTCCTGGCTGTAGGCTGACCCCTTTCCCACCTGGCCACCTTCCCTCCCCATAGAGACTTGCAGAGCCTTACCTTGTTTCTCCAGGATATCATTGCAGCTTTGACAGTAACAACAAAAATGGGGTAAATTGCACCATATCAAAATTTAAAACTTGTATGTGTCATAAAACAGAAACAACCAATAATACACTAATCAACAGTATAAAGGTAACACAAAGAGAAAATATTTGAAATCATAAGATAAGGGACTAATATTGAGACTATATAAAGGAGTATGACTCAGCAACCACCAAAAACCCATCCTGATTAAAATATGGGCCAAGGACTTGAATAGACTTTTCTTGATTTCAGAGTTGGATTGAAAGGATAGAAACATCACTGTGAGAGAGAATCATTGATCAGCTGCCTCTAGCATGCCCGCTACGGGGGATTGAGCCCACAACTCGGGCATGTGCTCTGACTGGAAATTCAACTGTGACTGCCTGGGTCATTGGTCGAGGTTCACTGAACCACTGAACCACCCTGGCCAGACGAGTGAACATGTCTTCAAAGATGTGTCAGTGACCAATGGGCTGATGAAAAGATGTTCAACATCACCAATTAACAGGGAAGTGCAAATTGAACCCATAGTGACACTCTTTAGAATGGCTCCTACCCAAAACTAGCCTACCAACAGCAGGTGTTGGTGAGGTTGGAGAGATTGACATCCTCATGCAGTTAGTGGGGACACGAAACGGTGCATCCTTCACAGAAAACAGTATAGCGGTTCCTCACATGTTAATGGAATTGCCCGATGACTGCAATGTTACTGCTGGGCACATGCTCAGAGGGCGGGAGGCACCGTTGCCATGAGATGTGTTGGTGCCCATGTCCACAGCAGCAGCATTCTCCACAAAAGCTGGAAGCAAACCAAGGGCATCTACGGAGGAGGCGATAAGCAGTGCGGCCTGTGCGCTGGGCTAGCACTTGGCCTTGAGAGGGAAGGGAAACCTTGGGGATGCTATGCTAAGTGTAAGAAGCCAATCACAGTGGGACGAGTACTGCAGGACTCCACTCATATGGTAAAATTTATAGAGAGAGGGTAGATGGTAGAGGCCAGAGGCCAGGGGAGACAGGTGGGGAGTTAGTGTTTAAAGGGGAAGAGGTTCCATTTTCAAGATGAAAGTGAAGCATTCAACTTACATAAAAACTGCTGTTTGAAATTTTAACCCTGCTATTTGGCTTCTGTAAATGCTTGCTTAAATGATGGGGAAAATGAGACTACTCCCATTTCAGAGAGGCCATTAAAGCTTCCCTGGATGAAATTACCAGTGCTGGCGCCAGGCCAGGCCTTTGGTTGAGGTCTCAAGGCCCCAGCACACAGGTGCTCTTCAAGAACTTGCAAAAGGGACCGGAAACACCCCATATTTGGGAGACAAAGAAGGTAAAAACATATAAATAGGGAAAGTTCCTCCATGTTGGGGCCCAGAATTTGAGAGATGTAACTCCATCTAAGTATTGCTTGGCTCTTTCCCGGTTTTCTGTAACAAAAGAAGTTCTGGAGATGACGGTGATGGCTGCACAGCAGTGTGAATGGACCAGAAGCCGCTGAGTCGTCCCGTGGAGATGGCTGATGTGGTGAGTTTCCTTAGGAACATTTGAAAAGCAGGAGAAGAATGCGGGTGGCCAGGGAGGAGGCGAGAAGATGGGGAGAAAGCTGCTACTGTGAGCTCGCGCAGGCCTCCACTGGACTCCTAACTCGCGTCCACATCCACTGGCCAGGGGTGCACTTGTCAGCGTCTGTGTCCCGTGAAACAGCAAGAGCACAGACTGACGGTCAAGGTCAACTGAGTCTGGAGGCAGGGCCGCTCTGCCTTTGGGCGATGTGGCTGGTTTTAGGTCTCAAAGTGCTAGGGCCCTTGGGTGATGTCCTCCACGCTGGAGGCCATGTCCACACACCAAGGTCTTTCTTTGCTGAGAAAGGGCGGGCTGGGCATGGGGGCCCTGGCTGAGAGGGGTTCCTCCGTGGCTCATCCCACAGCAGGTGAGGGAGGAAGGGCACCTGCAGTGAGCAGCAGTGGAGGAGGGGAGAGGGAAGCAGGGCGGGGGAGGGACCCAGAGTTGGGAGTGTCAGGTGCCCCGGGGTTTGGGCTGGCAGGGGCTTGCAGAGCTGCCCTGTGTTTTGTTCTCTGAAGTTTGGGACAAGTGGCAGCTGTTTGGAGCCGCCAGGCCGGGGGCCTGGGAAGGGGGCACAGTCGGTCTGTTAGAAGCGGGTCCTGTGATTCAGAACGCAGAGGGGAGGCAACAGGGTCTCAGTAAGTGGAGAGTGAGGAAGCGTGGGTGAGAATTGGATTCTCAGAAGCTGGAGCTGGGAGGGAGTGCGAGGTGGCAGCACAGGCCAGGATCACGGCGCCCATGGGACCGAGGACAACCAAGTGCAGATCATGTCTCGGTGCTGACCGCGGCCGTGGGCGTCTACGTGGGGGCCTGTGCGGTCAGACTGCCTCCAGCCTGGCCTGGGCAGCCGCTGCCCGGGTCACACAGGGACATCCTCCTGGAGGCTGGAAATTAGCCAGTGAAGGGATGCCAATAGGCTAGTTAGCTGGCAACTTTACACACTCATGCTCACACATACACACGTACACTCACACATTTACACACACAAACACATTCACACATGCACACCAACACACAAACACATCACATTCACACACACACATTCACATGCACACTCATACACACACACGATCTGTTCCCCCCCCAAAAATATGTGTGAACTTTTGGAAGCCTCTCTGCTTGTATATAAAAAGAACAAAGCGATTCTTCGGGGTCTGGCCCACAGCGGCAGTGCTCAGGCCCTGGGGATCAGATCACAGTCCCTCCCTCGCTAAATGGCTCACACCTCCCAAGTCAGCACAGGGTTGGTTGCCAACCACTACCAGCAAGCAGGTGGCTCCTGGTCCATGCTGCCACCTGCTGGTCGTCAGCGTGGGGGGCGGGCAAAGGGGAGGTGAGGGGGGGACCTGCCATCTCTGATTGGCTTCTTGCTGTGGTTGGTGGGCCTTAGAAACATCCACATCGTGGAGAATTGTTCGTAAGAGTTCACTGACATTTACTGGGAACAAGGTCTCACATGCACCCCAGATTGACAGTGATACCGCTTCGTGTCTGCACCTGATTCGGGAAGAGAGAGAGGTAGGAAGATTCCAGGAGGGCGGGCCTGGGGCAGGCAAGGTCACAGCTCCCCGAGGTGCCGTCCCTCCCAGGGGCTTACTTTTGGCCTCACAAAGGCACGGAGGTTCAGTTGCACAAAACAACGCTGGGCTGGTGGAAGGCAAAGACGCCTGTCACTCAGGAAGTTACGGGTCTGGGCAGCACTGCCCACTATGGCCTGCTGTAGGAGTTCAGGAACAGTCACCCTGGGAAATTATTCCCCCTTTTTCATCCACAAGCCTCAGCCCCAGGAGGTGGCTAAGGGCTTGGGAAAGAAAGCTGGATGGGCACCGAGCCTCCAGCCTCCTGTCCTCAGTCCTGTGCCCCTCTGCCCGCCTGCCACGGGGGCCCTTCTGAGCAGCTGTGCCTGTCACCTGCTCCTGCGCCCCTTTGCTGTAGGCAGACCGATGTGAGCAGAGCCAGGGCAGTGGGCCAGGGACAGAAGGCCACCAACATGGAGAGCCCCAGTGCCTAGCAAGGGTCAATCAATGGTGGGTGGCTTGCCCCGGGTGACCGTTCCTCCCCCAGCACATCGCTAGTCATGGGTTTGGAGCCCTGAACTTCCCTCCCCAGAGGTTACATGAAGGCCTCAGTTGTGTTTCAGCTCCAGGCCCAGAAGAGCCACAAAACCAGCCCCGGGACCCCATGCTGCCCTCAGGACCAGCTGCACTGGACAGTGATCCTGCCCTGGCGCCGGCCAGTCGGTCAGCACAGACCTGGCCTGGAAGGGCACACCTGGAAAGCTGCTGAGTTCTTCCCCCGTACCCCCAACGTCTCCACCTCCAAACCCTTAGGACAGAGGACAGTATGCTCCCCCCAGCACATCCCCGCCTCCCCCTTCTCCCCGCCTCCCCCCTCCCCCGCATGTTACCTTCACCTCCCTCACTCCCAAGCTCCACCGGCCCTTCCTCCACCCCCATAACTCCTTTCCTCGCCCAATTCTTCCAGGAGTTACTTCTACCGGAGACTAACCCAGTACACGCCTCTCACAGATTGCGTCTTGGCTCCGAATCCTTTCCTCGCCAGAACCCAAGCACCATGGTTGCTGAGCCCAGGTTTGGTCTGAACCCCCTGGTCTGACACCTGGCACCGTCCCTGCCTACAACACCTGGTCCCTCCTGGACTAGGCAGGGCTGTCCTCACCTCCCGGTCCAGGCTTCCTCACCTGCTCTCTCCCGTGTGGGGCCTCCCACGATGGCCTTCTGGAGACCTAGGCAGCAGCCTCACCCTCCCTCCCAGGACCCAGCACTTGCCCTGGTTGGAGTTGCAGGCTGGATACTGCCCAGAGCTTGCCCCCCGCTGCCCTCTGCTGGTGGCTTAGCAAGCTGCAAGGAGAAGCGCTGGGCTGAGGCTGGGCCTTGGATCCTGCCTCATCTACTAGGCATGCCTGCCCCGGCCCCCGCCAGGTCTCAGTGAAAACTGAACTGAACGTGAGGCCGGGCGCTCGCTGCGCACCCTCTGGAACCGAGGTTGACTCAAAGCATCTGCTTTTGAGTTTGTGAGCTGAGACCTGAGGACTTTCACTCCCTAAAGCGAGACCAGGATCAGAGCAAACTCCCCAGCAGGAGGGATGCTGCCCTGGAGCAGATCTGGAAATGTCTCCAACCAAATGCCGGAGGCGGAGCCGTGGGTGACATGGGTCCTGGCAGGGGGAGCTGCTCGCCCACCTCTGCTCCGGCAGGTTGGCGGGCAGTCGCCTGGCCCAGGCAGCCACGCTGGCCCTGCACGGCTCCTATGGCTTTGGAATAAGCTGTCGCCACCTCCTGAGAGCATGCAGGCTACTGTCCCTACTGTCACCCACCCGCCTGCTCTCCCCGCAGGGAGCTTCCCATGGTCCCGCCTTCACTCCCAACGCAGACAAAAACTGCAAACTCTTTTCCCAGCATCTGAGGTCCTGGCATTGCCATCAGTTTGGCTCAAACAAACTTTTAAGTTTTTGTATTGATTCGAGAGAGAAAGAGAGGAACATCGATCTGTTGTTCTACTTATTGGTTGATGCTTGTACATGCCCTGACTGGGGATTGAACCCACGACTTTGGTGCATCCGGATGAAGCTCTCACCCACTGAGAGCCCAGCCAGGCCTTAATAAGCCTCTGTCACCGTTCTCACAGTGTGGATGCTTCTCAGGTCAGTGAAGACTCAGCCGCTCGGGGTTCTTCTTAGCAAGGCCAGCTCTCCAGCCGGGACACACCCCTCCTGCCCACTGAGGCTGGGGGCTTCACAGAGCTCAGGCCTGGGTGCGAATCCCCCACTGGCCCCAGAGGGCGGGGCCTGATGGCATGGAACAGGCCAAGGAGTTGCTTGCGGGGCGGGGGCTGGACCAAGGAGGCAGGCCGCCAGACCACCCCTTTCCCTGCGACACTGGTTTTGGGCCTATGTGTCAGTCCGGCTGGAGAAGTAAAACCCACTCAGAAGACACAGCATCCCTGCGAACTGTGGGTGCGGGTGGGGACCCGAGAAGGGCCTGGGCTCGGGCCGCAGGACGGAGGACGCTGTGGGAGTGGGGAGGACGCTCGCTGGCCCCTCAGACCCCACCAGCCGCCCTCTCCGCTTGGCTTATGGCTGCATCTTGTGATTTTGCTGAAACAGCCCCAGCTGCTTGACGAACGCCTGGGGCAGGACCACTGGGCACTGCCCTCGAGGCTGGGCCCCTCACGAAGTCCACAGACCAGTCTCCGCTCTCAGAAGGAAGGATTTTCCACTTTGGTGGGGACCCCCACGCCTGAGGGCCTGGCCCAGGGGCCTATGGGACCAAGAGGCCCTCAGGTGCCTCCTGCGTCAGCTCCTGAGCTCAGTCCCACCTGCTCCTCCCCTCCTGCCTGCTGGGGCAGAGGGCCTGATGTGGGGGGAAAGGCGGGGGCCGGGGGGGGCAGTGACCCGGGCCTGGACGCTGGTCAGGCTGCCCTGGAGCTGACCCTCGGTCTCAGCACCAGGTGCGCACAGAAGCCCAGCTCCTCGGCTGCCTCCTCCTTTGAGCCAGCGGGCGCCTTGCTCAGAGAGGGGTGGCCTGGCTTTCGGAGAACGTGAAGAACACGAGGTGTCTGTGTAAATGGTTATGTAGCGCCCGATTCCCTGATGCCATCTGACCACAGACCTCCAACCATTGGCTACGAGCTTCTCTGCGTGGTGAGTCTGTCGCTCTAAGATGCCAGACGTGTATGTGAAAAATGCCGCCTCACTGAAGAAACCCGCATGGAAGCCACACCCAGCAGCATGTCCGCTGCGGGGACAACGGGTCTCATGAGCGTGGCGGCCTGCGTGAAGAACGCCTCTCTCTGAGTGTTCCTGCCGTGGCTTCTGGGGTCACGGCCCAACATGGATGCTGGCAGTGCTCCTAGGGGCCTGGCCTCCCCTTGGCATCTGTCCCCCGACACTCAGTGCCCCCCCCCCCCCCCCGCCGGCCATGCTAGCCATGGAGCACCTTCGTAGACCCTGTGCGGCCGAGGTGGCCCGGTCCCTGGACTGAGGATGCTGGCCAGTCCTGCTGAGCTGGGGCGGCCCCTGCACCCACCGGAGCCGTGCCCGCTTCCGCTCCCAGTTAGAGACCCTACCTTCTCTGCAGGCGCCTGGGCAGGAACACTCCCCATTCCTTCCACCCGAACAAACCACCACAAACCCAGACCAACATCAAACCTGTCATTCCAGCGCATGGTGGCCATGCCACCTCATAGGTCCCTGACACGGGTGACCTCCTGTGGGGCTGTCAGAGCCCGCCTCTGGTGGGCGCCCCGTGGCCGCCTCTGCACCCGCTGCTCCTGCTGTTCCTGCTCTGCCCAGAGGGTGGCAGCACATCTGGGCCCTGGGCAGGCAGTGGGGAGCACTGACTGGCCCGACTCCTCACTCCTCTTGGGACACTTGCAGCAGCCATTGTGAATACTTATTATAATATAGGAATATTGCATTAATTCTGGAGTCACTGCCTTTTGCTCCTGTGCCCATGGGGTCAGGCCCTGGAGTAGCTGCGGGCACCTACGGCATCTGGTGCACCCACGGCGTGCAGGCCCCTGCACCCCCCCCACCCCGCCCACCTCCCGCCCCGAGAGAGCCACCCAGCCAGGTGTCAGAGACGCTGTTGTAGACCAAGGGGAAAATAACCGTTTCTGCGAGTAGGCTGCTGTGCATGTGGGTGTGTGCTTGCACATGTGAATGTGTGTATCAGTGAGTGTGCATCAGTGTGCACGCGTTAAGGTGTGTGCGTGCACATGGGCACAGAGCAGGCAGGTATGGGCATGTGCAGGATGCTCTGTGTAGGGGCAATAATGGGAGGTACATTTGCCAAAATAAATTGGGGTCTGGGGTCACACGCGTTACGTCATGGTTAAGGGGTTGGGCTCACAGGCAGTGGGAAGCTCTGAGAAGTAGAGGTCTGGCAGCTTCTTCCGGCCTGTAGAGAGCGAACCTAGCGTTTAGATGGGAAAGGGGTTCTGGGAGGACTGTGGCAGGGCCACAGGAGTCCCCTGGGGGCCGAGCTGCCAGGAGCTAAGGGGGCTGGCCCTCTCGTACAGTCTCAAGTGCTGCTACCCCAGCCTGCTCAGTCAGCAACTGCAGCCCAGGATTCTGAAACCTGGGGCCAAAGTCTTTGCTGGGGTCATTGGCTCAGTTCTGTGGCCGGAGGAGAAGGTGAGCTAAGACGGGCCAGGGAGCCCAGAGAAGCACCTCCGCATGCATGTGCGTGCGCTCACGTGGGCATCCGTGGGCAGCGTCAGGCTGGCCTCGGAGTCTTTTACGAAAGCCAGGCGGGATGGTGACGCAGACCAAGGCTTGAGGCTGTGAGCGAGTGGTGGGTCAGTTCCGCCTGATCCACGCTCCTCCCTGCTGCGCGGCCGCCTGGCAGTCTCCGCGGCCGCCAGCAGGTCTGGACACAGCAGAGCTTCGTCATTTGTTCAGAATCTAGACCTGGCCCCATTCCCAGGTGGCCTGGCGTGTGTTGGCCAGGCCCTGTGGGGGCACCAGTGCTGGGGACGTGGAGAACCCCAGGGGGACATTCTGGACGCTGAGGCCCGGCCTTCACATGCTTCCTGTGTGAGGTGGGATGCCTCCCTGGTCTGCTCTGGACTTTGGGGCCCCTGTCTGTGCGGGGTGGGGGGTAGAGTTCAGAGTGACGCTGCTCTGGAGCTTGTGGTTTGCAGAAGAGAGTCAGGCCCTTGGCACCAGCGCCAGGGGATTCTGGATGGAGGAGGGGGTGAGGCTCGGCTGTACCCTGTGGGGTGCATGCACTGATCTCATCTCTCTGAGACCTCATCTCTGCTCAGGGGGTGAGTTGATTTCGTCCGCGCCCCTGCCCTCCTGCTGGGCTCTGTTCCCGCCAGACTCGCCCAATGAACAACCAGAGGGGAATGGGCTTCTCGCAGGATGGGGGCCGCAAAGTCCTGTAGAAAAACCTCGGGTAATAGACTAGTCCGGGTGAGGGGGTGGCCATTAAAGCGGAAAGTCCGTCACATAATAAAGCAGGTTTTCTGAATGTATATGTTAAAAAGTTGACACATTAATTGATTTAATGTTTTTACTTATGTAGACACATTTGTGTAGTTAAAATTAAGTATGTAGGGAAAGTTTACTTTCACAGAAGAGTTTTCTACATGTGTTTCTGTGATTTTAAATTTATTCTGAACAGGCCGACTAAAGGTGAGCATCAGGCGCCCTAACAAAGCACACGCGGGGGGTGGGTGGGCGGCACCTGCTGGCTGCAGAGTCTGGACACAGCCACCTGAGGTGACACAGGGGCCATGTGCTAATTGTCCCGAACACTGTTTGCTGGCGCTGGCTCTTGCACTTAACATGTAGACTATAGCTATAGATAAGGGTTGCCCTAGCCAGCTTGGCTTAGAGGTTGTAGCGTCAGCTGGCCCTCGGACTGAAGGGTCCGGGGTTGGATTCCGGTCAAGGGCACGTATTTTGGTTGCAGGCTCGATCCCTGGTGCCTGCCTGGGCGCGTGAGGGCGGCAACTGATTGATGTGTCTCTTTCACATGGATGCTTCTTTCTCTGTCTCTCCCCTCCCTGCCACTCTCCCGAAAAAATCAAAGAAAAAAATATGCCGGGCTGAGTATTAACTAACAAACAAAAGCATGCCCTTTGCTTTGAGATACCCTAATCTATTCACAAGTTTTAACAAAGGGTTTGATAAGGAAAAAAAGTGTACCTTTCAACTCTGAAAACACCTTACTTAAAAAAAATAACGAGTAGCAGTGAATTAGTAACAAAAACCTAACCTGTTAATTATAAGCAGATTGTGGTTAAAAGCATTTTAAAATTGACAGGATGGTAATGTTACATATGACCTAAGACTGGAAATTTTGACCATTAGATCCGGTTTGTTAAATTCAGATCCGCAAACACGAGGGTGCAGGGGGTCGGGGGTTTGGGGCTCAGTGGGCCCCTCAGAGACCGCCTGTCACTGGCACACTCTCCACGTGACATGCTAGAGGATAAGCAAAGGAAGAGCGCTCCGAGTGGTAAAACAGCGTTTTATCCCAGGACTGGAGGCCCAGTGCACGAATTTGTGCACCCATGGGGTCCACTGGCCAGCCCCAATCGGGCCAGGCCAGCCAGTGGGGAAGGGCTGAGGGAGGTTGGCTAGCCGGCCCCACCCCCATTCAGGGTGGGGGTGGGATCGGCCAGGGGGCGGGGCCTGGAGAAGACCCCCTGAGCTGGAACTGAGCATGGGCCCCAGGCTTCCCAGGGAGGACAGCCTCAGCAGGGAAACAGAAACCCCAGGAGGCTCTGTGAACAGTCCCTGAGCTCCCTCTGGCCAGGCGGACTCAGAGCCGGTGTCTGTGTGTGTAATTAGACACAGCCCGGCACTCGCCTTTGTCTGTTGGTCAAATCCATTGCATCGAAAACTTGTTCCCCTTCTTCCCTTTGGGTCTTTTCAACAAATGCAGGCCTCAGTGGCAGAGCCAGGCCCCACAATCACCCGGAATTTAGGCCTATGACAACTGGGTAGCAATCTCCACGGTACAGAATACACTGTTTCATAGTCTTAATTCTCCCCTAAAATGTGCCCAGCTGCTCTTCATTAGCCGGGATAGACTGACTAAGGAACCAAAGACCGAGTTTCCTTTGAGGTGGGTCCCCTGGGAGCCGCTGATGGCGACCCCCCCCCCCCCCCGCCCGCCCCCTGAGGCTGCTGCCTTCCCACAGCTCAGTGTGCTCTGAGCCTGTCCCTTTCTGGCCGTGCTAGATCCTGGCTGCTGGTCAGGCAGCAGGTCCACAGGGTTTCTCTCTGCCACCTTCCTGGCCTCCTGACCAGTGCCTTCTGGCCTGGCGTGCCGGGCGGCTTTCCCTAGAGCTGGGGTTTGGAGAGCGAAGGAGCTGGCCCCTGTGGAGAGGGACCCACGGGTGGCCAGGCTGCTTCTCAGTCTTGCTCACATGGCTTGGGCCAAAGCCTGCTGCCCAAGACTGGTGCCGCGTGGGGAGGGTTGCAGCGGGGAGAGGGGCGCCCTGACCTGCCAGCCTTGGTAGCGATCATCTAGGTGCCCAGCTGGTTGAATTCATCCCACAGAGCCTCATCTCAAGCTGCATGCTCACGCTGGCCACCTTCCCGTTTTTACTTACTGGAGCCTTGGCGACAGCCACACACTGGCCCTGGGGCTCTCGGGCTCTGCAGCAGCACTGGTGTATGTGTCCCTCAGCCCAGCCTGTACCCTCTCCAATCTGGGACATCCCTCTCACAATCCAGGACTGCTGGCTCTCAACCGCTCGCATGCCTGCCTGCCTGCCTGATTTCCCCAACTGCTTCTGCCTGCCAGCCTGATCACCCCCTAACCACTCCCCTGACAGCTTGATTGATGCCTAACTGCTCCCTTGCCAGCCTGATTGGCCCTTATTGCCCTCCCCTGCTGGCCTGATCACTCCTAACTGCCTTCCCTTGCTAGCCTGGTCGCTCTTAAGTGCCCTCCCTGCAGGTCTGGTACTCCCTAACTTCCTTCCCCTGCAAGCCTGCTCACCCCCAACTGCCCTCCCCTCCAGGCCTGGTACCCCCAACTGCCCTTCCATGTTGGTCTGGTCACACCTAATTGCCCTCTCTTGCCAGCTGGGTCACCCCTAATTGCCCTCCTGGTACCCCTTAACTGCCCTCCCCTGCAGGCCTAATGGCCCACAATTGCCCTCCCTTGCAGGCCTGATCGCCCACAACTGCCCTGCCCTGCCGGCCATCTTGTGGTGATCATCTTGTGTCCACATGGGGGCGGCCATCTTTGACCACATTGGGGGAGCCATTTTGTGTGTTGGAGTGATGGTTAATCTGGATATTACTCTTTTATTAGATAGGATGAGCACACACACCACGCCAGTTCTCACTCCCTCCCACAGACCCACGGAGACACGGAAGTGTGACCACGTTGTGTCCCTGGTGGTTGAGACCAGCACTTCCACCTTTCCACAAACTGTGATGTGGCCCCCAAAACACACCCTGTGCTGGAGACCTTCCGGGGGAGCAGCGCTCCCAGCGCTCCCAGCGCTCACGGTGACTCCAAGCCCCAGGCCCGCCGTGGCGTGGCCACGCCTCTACTGACCGGGCTGACAGTCAGGCGGGAAGAGCTTCGGCGGGCCTGGGCGGTGGTGACAGGCTCACACCGGCACGTGTGGAGGCAGACGAGTGGAGGTGGCATGCAGGTGACAGGGTGAGTCTGACACACAGGCCTGTCTTTACGTGTGACAGAGGCACCGCGCTGTGCCTGGGTGGGCACCCACATGGCTGTCCGCAGATGGCAGGGTGGGCACCCAGCCTCCCAGGTTCGGAGGCACGGCCCGAACAGACCACCTCTCCTCCAGGGTTCCGTCCCTGAGCACACAGGACAGACTTGGAGGGGAGGCAACTCAGTCTTTTTTTTTTTTTTTTTTAAACCAAATGGCGTCTGAATAGACTTCACAACGTGCGGGGTGGAAAGGTGAGGGCTAAGGGCACACGTGGATGAACAGGGGAATCTAAGTCGGACCGGGCAGCTGTGGGAGAGCTTTTATTTCTGTATTTCCTGTTTTAGTAAGTGGTATTGGCTGTTTTCTCCTGGGTGTTTTGAAATATCTCCCTAAAGTCTGAAGCCTACTCAGGAGAGAGCGGTTAGTTACTTCCCATCCGTTTCTTCCTCCGAACACACGGAAGCTTACAACCCACGGAAGGAAACAAAGCAAAACCAAGGATAACAAACAAACAAACAAACAAACAAACAAACAAAACAAGCACAGAGAAGCAACCCCGTGGCCGCAGACCATGTCAGGTAAAAACCATAGAAAAATACGCATTAATTCCTGGAGGTTCGCGGCTAGCGCAGCGAGCACAGGATGACTCTCCTGGTGACAGAGGAGCAGCAGCGGAGGGGTGCTGAGGGCGTTGTGCTCTGGGGGTCCCTGGTGTGGCTACATCAGACGGCACGTGGTGCCTGGGCGTTGGGTCTCTATGCCGCCACCAGACGGCGTGAAGCATGGCCAGCTTCTCCCCTGCTCTCGTCCTGACCTGGTTCCTGGGGGTGCGGGGATGCACCTGCCGCTGTGTGGCCAGCAGAAGGCATGCGTGAGGGTCCCGGGCTCCCTGGGGGCGCATGGGAGGGAGGAGGCATCTCCGCTCAGGAAGGAGCTGGTTTCTGAAGCAAAACTGCCTTCAGGGGTCCAAGACGCACGTGCTATGGAAGGGGAATGCACCGCCCCCACCCCAGCGCCTCAGGAGCGGGCTACCCCGTCCAACCCGGGTCCGGGGAGAGCCACACTGTGGGGCTGCCAGGCGCTCAGTCCTCCTCCTCCTCTTCCTCCTTCGCAGGGGCTGCCAGGGGTTTGTCCTGGACCTGGAAACATTCCGCGAAGAAGGTGACGATGGCACGGAACAGGTGCTGTCTGTGGTGCTCGCCGTGGAAGTAATGGCTTTCGTCCGGGTAGATCTGCAAAGAAGGCGAGATGTGACCGGCTGCCCATCCTCCCCGGGGGTGCGGGCGCAGGGAGGTGCAGTCCCACACAGCTGGGCCCCGCAGGTCAGCTTGAGCCTGCAAGTGAATTTCCTACCCGATTCAGTGCCTCCTCCCCCAGAGGCCCAGCCAGACGCCGGGTCCACGGAGTAGGAAGGACCTTTGTTCAGCAGAGTCTGCACAGTCTGGAACCTGCAGCCTGAATCTATGCACAAGACTGGCGCAGGGGCCGCAGCCCCGATGCCCAGCTCTCTGCAACCCGAGTTATAACTTTCTCTCTTCAGCGTTTCTGGGCCGCCACCTGCCTAGGCCTCCTGTCTCACACTCCCTGTGGGCGTGGACAGTAAGTTCCCGGTTGTGTCAGGTGGAGATGCACCAGATAGAAACTAGTTGTAAAGTTGTATAGAACACTCAGCACAAGGTCTGGTGTGTGGGAATATTGCCAGGTGTAATGATACCTCCCGTGCCCTAGGGGAGCTGCGTCATGTCCACAGAAAGGTACCTGTCCCAGTGGGGTTCAAAGCCAAGTTAGACCTGGAAACCCCGCTTTTGGCACGCCTGCGTTTGGAATGTGTCTTTGAAGAATGGCCCTCACTTTATTTTAGAGTGTTTTTTAATGCTGTCACAGCTATTATGTACGGTGCCCCCAAAATGTATACACACACTTGGAATAATTATAAAGGCGGTGTTTATAAAAATAGATTTCATTTTCAAAATGGAGCTATTTGCTGTTAAAGTGTGCATGCATATATTGGGGACACCTGTATGTGTGTTAAACTTTAAGCAGCACAAGAAAGAAAATAAACTTGTAGAAAGAGTGGCCCCTCCTGCCTGGGGCCCCGCCCGCCCCCCTCCCCACACTGTTACAGATTCACTAAAGCGCTTGTTGTGGCTGCTGCTTGGCCTTGCTCATCGCAGGGTGGAGGTAGAGGGGGAGGGCAGGTCCAATGGGGTTTGAGCACAGCCCATATGCAGGACCGAACTATCATCATTAGTAGAAAAAAATAAGCCCATGCAGCTTGTCTGTGGGACGCTCCTGCCTGCACTGACGGCCACGCCAGGGTGGGCAGTGCCAGGCCATATGCCATCCACACTGTTGTTCCTTCTTGGAGAGGGGCAGCCCCTCCACGCACAGCCCGGAGCAGGGCCCCGTACCTGCAGGCTGTAGTTGGCCTTCGCTTTGATCAGCTGTGTGATGAGCTCTGCTGTGTGCTGGAAGTGGATTTTTTCTGTGGGGACAGCAAAGAGGAAAGTGTTTGTCTAAACCCGGCACACCAGCAGGGGGCTGCTCTCGTCATTCCCAGGAGGGACTCCTTGGTGCTCACCATCGGCCGTTGCGTGGATGATCAGAAACTGCTGCCCTTCCAGCGCCGACACCCGGTGGGCCACCTTGGTCATCTGCACGCAGGATGAGAGGACAGTTAGTGGCCAGCGTGGGATGTGCATGTGTAGTGGAGATCCTGAGGATTAAGGGCCAGGCTTGGAAGCCAGGGCCAGGAAGGGGCTTTCTGTCCATGGTGAAAACACAGCACTCAGGGAGCCTCTCTTCCCTCCTGTGCCCGCCTCGGATGGAGACAGGGTTGGAGGATGCTGGCCACTCCCCTAGGATGGAGACAGGGATGGAGGAGTGCTGGCTCAGGGGAGGTGACATTGGGGGCCACCAGAGGGCTCAATTTTCTTGTCCTTGCTAAAGGTTCAACCTCGGGCCCTACCCTGCCCTGCAGCCCGAACCTGGCCTCTGGCTGTGCCTGGTGAAGGGGGCTGTGTGCGAACCCACTGTCACTGAGCGGCTGTGGTGGCGGGAGCTCCCTGTGCCCGGGACCAGCCTGGGGTGCAGGAGCCAGGCATGTGCACCCAGCACCTAAGGACCATGGACAGATCCTCCATCAAAGACGCTCCCACTTTCTTCCTGTCCCCTAAGTTTCAGAGTCAGAAATGACACCCACCGAGGGGTCCCAGTCACCTCCTTTCACAGAATGCACGAGGGGGTTGGATGGTCCTCCTGAGGGAGGGAGCGTGGGTTCGGGTTGGGCCGGGATGGGAGGGGCGGGAGAGAGGAACTCAGAGAAGAGGTGAGGAACTCATCAACGTCCCGTTGGCCAAGGGGCGCTGTGCAGGGCCTACCTCATATGCTCTGTTGTCCAGTCCGTAGAGGCCCAAGTACCGCTCGGAAAACGCTGACGCTGGTGGGTAGGAGCGGAGGAGGAGAGGTCAGCCCTGCCCGGAGCCCGGACGGGGCCCTCGTGGGGCGGGCTCACCTTCTCTTCCTGGCAAACGTTTGTTGTAAAAAACAAACTCGACTTATTGGATCTTTTTACTTATTTTTATTCTTCTGGAGGTTTTATTCTATGTTTAAATCTTTAATGTTGAAAGTATCATATGTGGACTCCTTGAATCTTATACGGAAATCAGGTGGCGCTGTAGCAGGTTTAAGCATGCTGGGGTTGGGGTGGCGTCAGGCAGGACAGTGACAGCTTAATGACGTGGAGCCTAGTGAGTGTGACTCCCAAGCCAGTCCAGCCCGGGGACAGGACAGGCGCCCATTCCCGTGGGGTGCACTCGCGTCTGGTCTCGGCCTGTCTCCTCTGTCCGAATGCTGGCCCGACCCAGGCTCCATCAGCCAAGTGCCCCGGAGAGCGTCCACAGGTTTTGGGGCACCCTCGGTCAGCAGCAGAGGCCCTGCCCCACCTCGGGCATGGGGACGGGGCAGGTGCGGAGGCCGCACTGGTGGGCAGACCGGGCACACATGAAACGGTGATTACAAACCTGAAGAAGCCTCGCTGAATCTAAGATTAAAACACGCTCCACGTATTCCCATGGGCAAAGCAACGTGAAGATTAACATTGAGCTGAGAGCTCTCGGGCGATAGCAGTTGGACATTTGCACAAGAACTTTGTCGGGCTGCTGGGTGCACTAGGCGTCTAGGCCTCTGTGAGCCTGAGGGTGTGGCGTGGGCACGGGGCGCCGCATGGGCACTTTAGAAAGGGGGTTAATGCCACAAAGCCATTCACATTCAGAGGAAAGGCTGGCCCGAGCGAGCAGAACGCCCGAAACTGGCACGGAGCCACACCTGTGCCCAGGCAGTGGTCTGACTCCCACATCTGGGAGGTCTGCTCTTTGTCTGGTCCCCACAGCGAATTATCCTGACACCCATCCCTGGTCTCTGGCTCCTGCCAGCGACAAAGCCCCCCTCTCTAGGGATAGATGTGGCTTGGTGCCTACACTGCCCGGCGGAAAGCGGGCAGAAGGCAGAGTGGAGCGGAGCCCTCAGGGCTGCACCGCTCATCCCGACAGCTGTCTGTGCCACCCGTCTGCCACCAGATCCTCCAGGAGCAGAGCCCACATGGAGCCCGCCCTGAGGCTGGGAGCAGAGGCTGAGGTCTCAGCACCCCCTTTCGCCAGCTCGCCCAAGTTTCCTGCTCCCACTGCTGCCAGAACGAGAGCCAGGGCTGGCCTCGTGGCTTACGGCACCAGGACAAGGGGTGTGAGCCTCCCTGTTTCTGAGCTTTGCCATGAGCCCTACAACTCGTGTAGCTTATGATCCATGGTGGGTGCCTGAGGCGGGGGCTGCTGGGGTGTGGAGCTGAAGGGAAGATGGTGGGGTCACGGAGGGGGTTGGTGGTGTGGGTGGCGAGACTATTACCGTAGAGCTTGAAGTCCGTTATTGGAGAGAGAGCAGAGCCGCAGGTGAACATCTGACCCTGGTTTTCTCCCTTTGCTGGGAGGATGTAAGTGCTCAGGTAGCCACCATAGTCCTGGGGAGAGAAGGAGAGTGGGGGTAAATGTCCGTCACTCAGCCATGAAAACACTCAGACATATTGGCCACTCAAGCAACCATTTTCATGTAGCTGCTTAGAAAAAAATCTCAACTTCAAATATTTCTCAGGGCCTGGTTAGCGTGGCTCAGTGGTTAAGCATTGACCTACGAACCAGAAGGTCATGGTTCGATTCCCAGTCAGGGCACATGTCGGACTGTGGGCTCTGGCCCAGGAGGGGGTGTGCAGGAGGCAGCTGATCAATGATTCTCTATCATCACTGATGTTCCTATCGCTCTCTCCCTCTCCCCTCCTCTCTAATATCAATAAAAATATTTAAAAATTTTTTCCACGGAGGTAAAAAATGAAAGGCAAATGCTTGCCATCTAAATATAGCAGGATGCAAAGCTTGGCCCTTTGGGGCCTGAGTGTCAAGTTCTGTGAAGGTGATGTGGGTGGGGGTGTGGTGTAGGTTATGGAGGGCTGTGTGGGTGCAGGGCTGTGACTGAGTGCTTCCCTTCAGAACATCTTTTACCATGTTTCTTACCATCTCCTTGTCTACAGGCAATGCCAATCCACTCTGTGATTTCCTGTGGTTCTGAGGGAGGGCCGACCAGAACGGGGGTCTGAGGGAGGCCATGAGATAGACGTCCACATGTGTCCTGCACAGGGGTCATTCCTTAAGTTCTGATATTGTCCTTGCCTTGGGGTTGACATGAAAGACCCTGGCTTCCATGTTTGCCTCCAGAGACAGCAAAATGGGACACTACTACCTGCCCGGCACCTACAGACTCCTGGCTCAGATGTGCTCTGGTCCCCCAGACCAGAGAGAGGGGCACATATGTGATGTTCTGATGAGCAAAGGTTGGAGGGAGACCAAGGCCAAGAGAACCAGGGTATGGGGAGAACTGTTAAAGCTGCGTGTGCATGAGTGTGTGAGTGTGCATTTGCGTATGAGTGTGTGTTTGCGTGTAAGTCAGTGTGTGTTTGAGTATGTGTTTGTGTATATGTTTGTGCATGATGTATGTGAACATATGTTTGTAGATGAATTTGTGTGTGCGCATGTGTGTATGAGTGTACATGAGCATGTATTTGTATATGAGTGTGTGAGTGTGTGTACAAGTATGTGTTTCTGTGAGTGTGTTTGTATATGTGTGAGTGCATGGGCGTGTGTTTGTGTATGAGTTTGTGAATGTGTATGAGGATGTGTATGAATGTGTGATTGTGAATGTGACTGAGTGTGAGTGTATGAGTATGTGTGGTTGTGAACGTGTGAGTGCGTATGGTTGTATTTGTGTGACTGTGTGTCAGTGTGTGAGCAAAAGGGTACTGGTGTGTGGGAGCGTGGGTGTTGAGAACCCACATTCCTGCTGGAGGCTATATGAAGCCCATGCTTTCCCACCCCCACAGAATGCATGGTTGATGGCCTGAATGTGTAAGCTTGTCAAACTATCTAATAAAAGTAATATTTAAATTGACTGCACCTCTGCTACACCCACAAGCCATACCCCACCATCCATGCACCACCATCCAATCAGGAGCAAATATGCAAATAAACCCAACCAAGATGGCTACGGGCCACAGAGAGCAGGAGGGAGGCTTGGGTTTCCCTGGCAATGGAGGAAGCCAAGCTTTCCGCCTGCCCTTGCCAGCCTAGGCCTTCACTCAGTGCTACAAAGTTTCAATTATAGGAGATATATTCCAACAGAAATGGCCGCAGCCATGGAGCTGGAGAGAGCAGGGGCTTGAGTTGCACCCAGAGATGGAGGAAGCCAAGTTTTCCACCTGCCCTGGCTGGCCCAAGGCCTCCACTTAAGGCTACAAAGTTTCAATTATAGAAGATAAATAAATCCTAACAGAAATGGCTTCTGTCATGGAGCGAGCAGGAGGCTTGGCTCCACTCCAGGATACAAAGTTTCAATTGTAGAAGAAAAATAAATCCCAGATACCAGGGCCTCTGCTTGGGTCACTGTGGGGCATGGCTGGCCTGAAAATCACCAAAGGCCCCTCACCCAGGCCACCCCATGCCCCAAGGTAACCCCCACCCTGATCCAGGACACCCTTCAGGGCAAACTAGTTGGCCCCTACCCATGCACCAGGTCTCTATCCTATCTAATAAAAGAGTAATACACAGATTGACCATCACTCCAACACACAAGATGGCTGCCCCCATGTTGTCAAAGATCCTGTCTCCATGTGGACACAAGATGGCCACCACAAGATGGCCAGCAGGAGAGGACATTTGGGAGGGACCAGGTCTGCAAGGGAGGGTAGGTGTGGGCAATCAGGCCATTAGGGGAGGGCGGTTGGCGGGGGTAGAACCCAGGCCTGCACGGGAGAGCAGTTGGGGGGACCAGGCCTGCAGGGAAGGGCAGTTAGGGGTGACAAGGCCTGCAGGGGAGGGAAGTTGGGGGCAAACAGGCTGGCAGGGGAGCAGTTAGACATTAATCAGGCTGGCAGAGGAGTGGTTAGGGGGTGATCTGGCTGTCAGGCAGAAGTAACTAGGGGCAATCAGGAAGGCAGGTAGGCAAGCAGTTGGGAGCCAGTAGTCCTGGATTGTGAGAGGGATGTCTGACTGCCCTTTTAGGCCCAATCCCACCAGGATCGGTCATAAATGGGGAGTTGGACATTCCTCGAGGGGTCCCAGATTGGAAAGGGTGCAGGCTGGGCTGAGGGACACCCTTCCTGTGCATGAATTTCGTGCACTGGGCCTCTAGTCTTGCCTAATAGAAAAACATGCAAATTGACTATACCTCCACTACACCACAGCCAATCAGAGTGAGTATGCAAATTAACCCAACAAAGATGGCAGTTAATTTGCATACATACCTGGCTCCCGGGAACATTCTCAGCACCCAGGTCACTCCAAGTCAGCCATCAGAGGAGTGGTGAGGCCCACTGTCCAAGCCTAAAGCCTTGGGCTGAGCCAGTGATCAGAGGGACAGGGCCCCCCTGCTCAAGCTTAAAGCCTCGGCAAGGGATAGGGAGCAGGGGCTGAGCCTGGGATCAGAAGGAAGGGAAAAACATCAATGGAAACGTATCCTCAGGTGAGGATAAAAAAAAATAAAGAAATGTCATATCCTGCTCAACTCGTTTGGCTTAGTGGATAGAGCTTAGGCCTGGGGACTGAAGGGTCCCAGGTTCAACTCTGGTCAAGGGCATGTTCCTTGGTTTCAGGCACATCTCTGGGGGTGCAGGAGGCAGCTGATAGATATTTTTCTCATCGATATTTCTAACTCTCTATCCCTCTCCCTTCCTCACTATAAAAAATTAATAAAATATATTTTTAAAAAAGAAATGTCATATCCTATGAAAGACACATCTTAAAAATGCCTAAAGAAAGTTGTCATTTTTTTATGGTGAAGGGACTGGAGTCCCTTGGCAGCTGCAGTTACTGGCAGTGGCTGCAGCAGCAGGGTGATGGGGCTGGTGCCTTCCCCTGATCAGGCCAATCGCCTCCTGCAAAGGGAGGCCAGAATGCAGCTTAGGCCCGCTACCTGAGGGCTCCCAGTCTGTGAGGGGGCAGGGTTGGCTAGGGGACCCCTCCCCAGTGCATGGATTTCATGCACCAGGCCCCTAGTCTCTCTATATAAAAGGCTAATATGCTAACTGTCCATTCGGGTAATGACATTATGTAGTAACACCTGGCTTCCTCTCCCTAGTGACTAGCATCCTTGCAGTTTCTTCAGCCCAGGAACATGACTTTCTTCATAGCCAGGTGCAAACATTTTACATTTTAACCAAATGTCTGTGAAGCATTTTCATGAGCCTCATCTCATTTGACCCTCACAGAAGTCCTGGAGTAGGTAGATAGAAGACTCGGTGAATCCTATTTCTTTTCATTAGCCGGAAAATGGAGATTTAGAAAGTTTAGAAACTTGACCTGACTGGAAAGAAGTAAGAAATGGTGGACCTTGAAAATAACCTCAGGTTTTCTCACTGCACAGAATATAGTCAAACACTGCTGCAGTCAAATATTTCACCCTTTGTTCTCCCTGCATGATCTATAATAATCTGTTCCGTGTTGATATTTACTGCTGTGCTGCTGACAATTACCATAAAGAGAAGTTGGGGGCTTCACTGGGCTGGGA
This sequence comes from Antrozous pallidus, assembly GCA_027563665.1. Taxonomy (NCBI): domain Eukaryota; kingdom Metazoa; phylum Chordata; class Mammalia; order Chiroptera; family Vespertilionidae; genus Antrozous; species Antrozous pallidus. The sequence continues at coordinate 3,032,680 of CM050521.1, forward strand.
AAAAGTTAGCTATGTTAGAAAGCAGGTCTACTTAAGCAAGTTTATTCTATATGTATAAAAGGCTAAGTTGACTCATGCATGTGCCATACATATAAAGCTCTCGCTGGTGCCAATTGTACAGGTGTGTTTCGATCTGTCATTGTTGATTGTGAATTTGGTTGACACTTCTATTATAGAGAAAGGGCGAATAGTAATATTAAAGTATTTATTCTGATTAATTTCCGTTCAATGTGCAGGAATTTGTGCACTGGCCACTAGAATTATATATAAAAGTGTCCCTTTAATGGGGGAGGAATATCTTGTCTGATGACAGCAGATCTTTTTGGTTCCTGCCAAGTACCATACATTGTCAGTGGAACCCATGTCCTCAAGCCATTCTGCAGTTCATTCTTAACAAGCACAGCTGCCTCCAGTGCTAAGAGGCCCTGGCAGCGGGGACGGCCCGCCCTGCGGGGGCAGACCCTCTGGAGGCAGCTCCATCGTGTCTTACAGAGCTAAACTCTCACCACGTGACCCACCTGGGTATTTACCCAAAGGAGTTGCAAACATATGTCCACACCAAACTGGCACCCAGCTACTTAGAGCAGCCTTTTCGTAATTGCTAACCAGGATGCCTTCAGCAGGCGATGGGTAAATGATGGGTTCATCCTGACCATGGACTGTTGCTCACACTGAAAAGAAATGAGCTATGGCGCCCTAAAAGGACAGGGAGAAACCTGAAACCTGCTCTCCTCACCTCGCTAGAGCAGCACCCTAACTTCTCAGGGCTGTATAACTCACATGGCTTCTGCATCTTCATTGGATTATAATTAGCAAATAAGCCAGAGAAAGACAAGCATCACATGACCTCACTCACATGTGGAATCTAATGAACAACATAAACTGACAAACAAAAACAGATCCAGAGACATGGGAGCATGGACAGAGTCTGGAATTGCAGAGGGAAGGCGGGGGAGGGTGGGCGGGTGGGAGGTGATCAAAGACCTTGCCTGCCTATACGCATGGTCTATGGACACAGAAAATAGGGTGCTGAAGGCCTGGGGTGGGGGGCAGGGGGTGGGCTGGGAGACATCAACGGGGGTAAAGGGGACATATGTAATACTGTCAACAATAAAGATTAAAAATAAAATAGATTGTAATTTTAATATTGCTGGTGGAGAGATGATGATGGGTGCATGTTTATTCTCTGGCGTGGCTGAAGTTTGATACCCTTTTCAGGTCTAGTCAAGAGCAAGAACATGGCGGCTGGTGCCAAGGCAATGCCGGAGCAGCAGCCAGCGGATGACATTCCAGCAGAGGCACGGCCTCACACAGGAGGAAGGCCACCCAGTAGGCTGAGCAGGACAAGTGGGTGCAGCACGGAGGAATTCAGGGCCATGGATCCCCTCCGGGTCATCACGCATCTGTCCTGACCGGTAGGCAGCACGGTGTGAGCCCTATGCGGGCCGTGGGCTTCGGGCAACACGATGTGTGGGTGGGGTCCGCCACGGAATAAGGAACCACCTGCGGGAATGCTGGCAGTGCGGGGATCTCTGCACCCCACTCCCAATTTAGCTGTGAGCCAAGGACTGTTTCAGAAGACAAAGCCCATGGAGTGGGTTCTTCCCGGAGAGACCCACAGCCCAGGGTCTGCCAAGAGCAGCGTCCCACGGGGTGGTCTGTCCACAAGCCAGAGTCCACAGACCCCAGCGGCAGCGGCCCCTCCCCGCTGCCAGGACCCCAGAGAGCCCCAGCTCCACCCTCACACGTACAGAACTGCTCACAGCTCCAGACCGGAGACGTGCCGGTGAACCTGACCCAGGCCTGGGGGTGGGGTGTGCAAGTCTCCTCCTGAATGTCAGGGGTGATCAGGCAAAAGACAGTGCAGCTCACCTGCCCGAAGACGGCCACTCGCGTCCTGTCAATGTACTGCTCCTTCAGCATCGTCCTGCGGAGCCGAGAGCAGGAGGGTTAGTCACAGCGAGGTGGCGCCGCAGCCCCAGGCCCAGGGTGTGCCTCTGGCCATCGCCCATGTGGCAGTCTGTGCACGTGCCCCCTCCAGGTGCCTTGCGAGGTCTCTGGAGGACGTTCAGGTCCCTGAGCTTGCTGGGGCCCTGAGTGCAGAGCCACCTTCACTCAGACCATGTGACTCCAACCACCCCAATGCTGGGAGGGGCTCCAGGCTCACCAGGGTCACAGGGGGCTCCAGCTCTGTGCGCAGGGCTGGGGGTCAGGGAGCTGGGCTCTCCCCACCTGAGGCATCCTCTGTCCCCAGCTCCTAGCTGGGGGTCCCCGCCTTGTGCTTCCTTTAGTCACTGCTCCTCAAATTACAATTTCAGTGTTTCTAGCATCCTCCTAGTTCACTTGCCCCTCCTGCCCCTCCACGGCCCCCACCTGTGCCCAGCATGACCCTAGCCGTTGCTCCCAAAAGGTTCTGTTTGGAATGGGCATTCCCATCACCTGCGGGCAAAGCCCTGCCCGTCCTTGGGGTGAGGGCTGGCCACCAGGCCTGTGCACTGCCTCTTCTGTCTGACCCGGCTTGTGCATCCAAGGTGGTGCCTGCCCGAGCCAGCTGTGCCTATGACCGCCCCTCCCCTTGCTCAGTGGCTGGGCCTGTGAAGGGACTTGGCGCTTGTCACCTGAGGAGGACAGTGCCATGTGGGCCCCAGGACAAAAGCAAAAGGACTGTGGTATGATCGCAAGCTGGGTGCTGGCCTGGCCTTGTGGTTTCTTAAACAAAATGAAAGGGCTCTCTCTCTCTGACGCATGACAACACAGACCTGAACCCCACACAGAGCATAGCAGAGCTTTCCGGGACTTCAACTTTTAGGCCTCAGTTTCCTGAAAGCCGGCATGCATATGGTGGTGTGTGGTGTGTGGTGGCTGTGGGTGCGGTGGGGGTGAATGTGCGGTGGCCGTGTGCTCCTATTCAGGTGAGCTGTGGGAGTGGGCCACTCGACTCTATTGACCGCCTTTCTGAAAAAGGTTGTGCTTTGTTTTGGACAGATGGCAGACCAATTCCTTATTTTAGAAAACAGTGCGTGTGAAATGCCTCTGCCCTGACCCCGGGGAGAGGGGACCAGGCAGACTCGGCCACTCGGCCATGTGGCCGGAGGACATCGTGTCCTTGGTGACCGCAGGGGCCGTGTGCTCATGGGGGTTGGGAGGTCAGACAGAGGAGGCATGGTGGGCGGAAGGGCACAAAGGAGGGATAGCGAGTCAGGGAAACTGCTGTCAACTCTGCAGGCAAGCCCCGGCTACTGGCGAAAGTCCACTGTCGCTGCTTGCCAGGCCTGAGGCATCTTCTATGGTGGGCACTGCTGGCTGCTGGCCCAGCATCCACCCCTCAGCCTCCTTCCCGCAGCCCAGCCCAGGCCCACGATGGACCTGCTCCCTCAGGACAACTGCCCACATGTCCCAGCAGGTTCTGGGTTCTAGAGGGGGCAGGAGATGTAGGGAGCGCTGTACTGGGTGCTTCTGGGAGCTCCTCCTTTCCTTTCTGGAAGTTTCTGGAAGTGGTTCCCTTCTTAGCCTGCTGATAGTGGATGGAGAAGCATGCAATGGCATGCTCTTGGTAGCCATCCTGTGCATGTGAGGACAACCAGCCCGGGCTGGGGGTGTTGTGGTCAGCTGAGTGAAGACGCCAAGGGCCTGGCTCTTTGGCAGCATTGTGAGGTCCTGGATCTAGCAGCCCTGAGTACACTTCATGGACCATGGGGTCTGCAGAAATTTCTCCCTCCCCTGGGCCTGTCTGACACACACAGGGCTCTGGACACGCCGCCCAGTGCCCACCACCCACCACTCCCTGGCGACAGCGGCATCCGTCCCTCCCTGGCCGTTTTAAAGTCACTGACTTACGCACACCACAGCCATCCACCCTTTCAAAACGAGGGAGGGAGTGTTTTGCAAAAGCAGTGAAGTGAAGTTGTTTAAGCCTGAAAGCACACAGGCATGCTGGCGGGGCTAGGGGTGGGGTGTGCGAGCCGCACGCTCAGTCCTTCAGTGGCTTCAGGCCTCGGCTCCGGGCCCTCCGCGCCGTCCAGCCGCACAGTCCGCGCCCCCGCTGAGGCCTGTGCTGTTCGTGTGTTCCTGCCCCTCTGGACCTTCTGAGCATGTGAGTGTGCGGCTGCGGCTCCGTGGGCCTCTCGTGGTCAGTGTGCTGGCACTGCCACCCCTGCACCAGACGTCCGTGAAAGGGCTTCCTACCCTGCGAGCCGGGCTGGGGCAGCTGGCACAGGGCCCAAGGTCCTTTCCTCATGGGCAGCGACCAGCTCAGTCGTGACTGCGAGGGCTGCTGCCTGGCGCCGAGCGGCTCCCGTCCAGGCCTCTCGCGGGGCCCGCCGATGCCGGGCCGGCACAGGGGAGCGACTGGAGACCTGCCAGTCTCTGGGCCGCAGGTTCTCTGGCCGGCCACCTGGCGTGCCTGGGCCCGTCCTCAGTGACGGTCACCCGTTGTGGACCCACCCTCGCTCAGCGGCTCTCTCTCCTCCTTGTGAGGCGGTCAGAGATGGGTGTGGACATGGCGAGGGCTCGGCCTCCGCCCGGGTTTTATTATTAAGCCTCCAACGAGCTGGCTTCGTGAGAGCCATGGGGGGATGGGGGTGTCTGCTCACCGACGTGCTCGCAGGACTATGCTGCCTACAACACGTGTGGGCAGACCAGAAAGACAGGAGAGTCCGCGGCGAGGCCGCGAGGAAAGGCACCCCCTCCCCGAGGGCTCACCGCACGGCCTCCAGCTGGTCCCGGTCCTCCAGCAGGCCCAGCCGCCGCCGCACCTCGTGCAGGAGCTTGGTGCCCTGGAAGCCGCTGCCCCGGCCATCGCACTTGAGCACCACGGCGCCGTGGCTGCTCACCAGCACCGTCTCCCAGGTCACCGCGAACTTCTCAGCCACGCTCTGGCTGCCCGGGGCGCCGTCCCTGCAGAAGAGGGCGAGCGCCGGGATTCTCACCTGGAGGGCCGTGACCCCTGCGCCACCCACCCCTCCATGCCCCAGTTTGGCCTCCCGGTGGGTGGGTGGGTGGCACCGTCCCCACCCCTGGGTGATGACGGACGTGCGTGCGGCGGCACTCGGAGCGCGGGCACCGGCTACGAGTCACTGGAGGGACTTGATGTGGGCTGAAGGCGCCCTCCGCCGGTGGCCTTGCCTGTGTGCCTCAGCACCCGCCAGGCCCGCGCAGCAAGGACAGGCTTTCTGTTTTAGCGAGCCCCTGGTCTGAAGAGAGCCTCTCTTCGGTGACTCGGAAGACACAGCGCCCACGCCCACCGGTGCCACTGCGTTTGCACCTCCGAAGAAGCCAGGCAGCCCGTTCCCTGGGAGGCAGAGTCCCCAGTGCTCACTGAGCCCATCTTCCTGCCCCCTTGTGGGGACACCACCTGCTGGAGGATGGCACCGAGGCCTGGCATTCACACCACAGGCCTTTCCAAATGGAGACCTGCAAGTTTAGCAACTCTCTGCACATGCGCGGGTGTGGGCAGCTCCTAATCGCTCTCCTTGGTGGGCCGGGTGAGTTGGTGGGAGGCCGGGGTGCCGTCTCTGCCCCGGGCTTTCTGCAGGGACGGAGGGAGGGCAGGCAGGTGTGCAGTGTGTGCTGTGTGTTTCTGTGTGATGTGTGTCTGGGCATACATGTGTGACGTATGGTGATATGTGCGGTGTATCCATGTATATATGTGTGGTATGTGTGTTGTATATTTCTGTGTCGTGTGTGGCATGTGGTATGTGTCTGTGTATATGTGTGTGGTTTATAGTGTGTATATGTGTGGTATGTGGTGTGTGTCTGTGTATGTGTGTGTGTGTAGTGTGTATATGTGTGATGTGTGGTGTGTGTCTGTATGTGTGGGTGGTGTCTGTATATGTGTGCGTTGTGTATATGTGTGGTATGTGTCTGTGTTTGTGGTGTGCATATGTGTGGTGTGTGTGTCTGTGTGTCTGTGTGTGTGGTGTATATATGTGTGGTGAGTGGTGTGTGTCTGTGTATGTGTATGTGGTGTATATGTATGTGTGTGTCTGTGTATATGTGTGTGCTGTATATATGTGTGCTGTGTGCTGTGTATACGTGTGGTGTGTGGTGTGTATCTGTGTATGTGTATGTGGTGTATATGTATGTGTGGTATGTGTCTGTGTATATGTGTGGTGATATGTGTGTGGTGTGTATCTGTGTATATGTGTGGTGTTGCCTGTGTATGTGTGTGTGTCTGTGTATGTGTGTGGTGTGTGTCTGTGTATATATGTGTGGTGTATATATGTGTGGTATGTGGTGTCTGTGTATATGTGTGTGGTGTGTGTCTGTATATACTGTGGTGTTGCCTGTGTATGTGTGTGTGTCTGTGTATGTGTGTGGTGTGTGTCTGTGTATATGTGTGTGCTGTGTGCTGTGGATATGTGTGGTATGTGTATGAGTATGTGTGTGAGGTATATGCTGTGTATATGTGTGCTCTGTATCTGTGAATGTTTGTGTGGTGTGTACTACGTATATGTGTGTTGTGTGCCTGTGTATGTGTGTGTGATGTGTGCTGTCTATATGTGTGGCATGTGGTATGTATATATGTGGTATGTATATGTGTGGTTGTGGTGCGGGTCTGTGTATATATGTGTGTTGTGTATGTGTGTGGTATGTGTGCTGTGTATATGTGTGGTGTGTGCTCTGTATATGTGTGTGGAGTGTGGTGTGTATATGTGTGTTGTGTGTGTGCTGTGTATATGTGTAGTGTGTAGTGTATGAAGGCTGGCAAAGGGCTGACCTGTGCAGACAGTGAGGAAATGGTCAGGGGCGCAGGGAACCAGGTTGGGACCCGCAGCAGCCATCTGGCCCTGCCTTACATTCCTGTTGGATGAGCACCCTGACCCAGGAAGGAGCTGGGCCAGGTGAGCGGCTCCTCGGGCTCCCCAACATTTGCGAGGTGTGGTCCCTGTGGTCCCTGGACACCCCAGGAATGCCCCATGCTGACCCCTCCCAAGCAAGCCTGCTGGTTCCCCACAGGCAGGCTCAGGGCTCTCTCTTCTCTGCACCGACAGGTTTGGGTGGATGTGCAGAGATGTGCTAACCGTGAAGAGTGCTTCCCTGCGGTGAGTGGGCACTACCACCCTCAGCACCTGGTGCAGCACGGCACGTGGCACATGGCACTCAGGCAGGACCTGATCAGACTGCCCTCCAGAGAGGGCAGAGCTCACCCAGCTGCTCGGAGCCCAGGTGTGTCTGAAATAAGTCTCTGCTGGCAAATGCAGTTTTGCAGCTGGAAATAACCTCTGGCCAGTGGGCGGCATGGGCAGTGCCACTGTTGCCAGACCTCCCCGGGGGCTTGGAGTCCCCCTGACCTGCCAGGTGAGTCCAACTTCACCATCAGCTCTGCACACTGCCTGAGCCTGACGACACCATAGCAGCCGCCAGACGGGCTCAGACCTGCTTGTCTGTGACACTGCCGGGGCCACCGAGCCCATGACCCTTTGACACGTGGGTCACTGAAGAGGACCTGGCGGTGGCTGAAGGCTAACCTAAGCTTTTATTTTGCAATAGTGTTTCTCCCTCCCGTCCTTTGGTTAAGAGCTCAGTCTTTATCGGGGTTACTCAGTCCCTAGGGAGTGCCCAGGAGGAAGAGGCGGTACTCACACCACCAGGAGCAGCGGGTAGTGTGTGGTATCCGTGAAGGTCGCGGGCTTGAGGATCTGCATGGACAGGCCTGGGCAGACACAGAACATAGGCGGAGGGTCAGGGCTATGTGACCAGAGAGAAAGGGGTCAGGGTGGCTTGGGGTTTCCTGTGAGGTCTTGGGCAAGTCATCCAACATCTTTGAGGCTCAGTGTTTCCATTAGAAGATTCAGTTCAAACTCGCAAACAGAATGAACTGGGACACAGCAAGACTGGTTCTCTCTGCTCACAGAAGGACCCAGGCAGGGAGGGGTGGACTCTTGGGGCAGTTGCTAGTGCCATTCAGTGGAGGAGGAAGGAATGGAAGGGCAGGAGTAAGGCCCGAGGGCAGCCAGAGGTGTGACGGAGACCCCTGGGACTCTCTGCGCAGAACCAGGGCTCTGCCTGCCTTATTGTGCATAGTCTGGCGCTGGGCAGGTGCCTGCCTATCGGCTTGGACCCTTCCACACACCACGGGAGGGGCTGGTGTAGCCCAAGGCCGAGATCTGGTCCTCGGCAGCGTGGCATCCTGTGACTGGGTGGATTTTCCTCTCCAGTTTCTTCTGTCCTCCTCCAAACCTTCCCTCCCAACATAGAAATTGTTTATGATGTTAACTACAGCCCAGATTACCAATTAAATCAGAATTAGCAGCTTTCCCAGTTGAATTACTCTAGGATACCCCTCCTCCTTACTGGGGAGCCACTCTGACCAGGTCTCATTCCAGATTCTGACTGAATGTTAATAGCTTGCAAATTGGGTCAATGGCCTAGGGACGCACAAAGGCAGGCTCTGACTTTATCACTGAAATATCCATAAAACATGGTCTGGGCTGCTCCCTGCTACCAATGATAAGCTCCAAGGCTAAGCTGGCCAGGACTGAGAATCTTTCCAGATTGCTTGGAGGAAAGCTGCAGCCTCCAATGAACAAACAACCAACACAACACGACACAACACAACTCAACACAACACACCACAATACAGCCAACCCAACTCAACCCAACGTGACTCTACTGAACACAACACAACCAACACAACACAACACAACCAACACAACACAACACAACATGACGTGACTCTACTCAACACAATACAACACAACCCAACATAACTAACACAACACAATACAATACAACCAACACAACACAACCCAACATGACATAACACAGCACAGCATGACACAAACTCAACCCAACATGAGATGACATGAGTCAATACAACACAACAGAGCACAGCACAGCACACATGGCACGACACAACAGAACTCAACACAAAACAACATAATACAACCAACACAACACAACACAACACACAATAAAAGGCCTGCAGAGTGGAGTCTTTCAGATTCTGGGGCATCCTCACTTCCCTTTGCCTGTTGAATTAAACCCCAGGCTGGGAGGAAGCTCACGCAGCTGGAGGGGAAGGCTGGTGACTGGCTTCTGAAGGCCTTTCCTGCACTTTCTGAGGAGGAGAAGCTTCACGCTCTGTGGCCTGGGATTTGGGGACTGTCCTGTGACAGCAGTGTGCAGGCTGATTGGAGAAGGGTACATTGGGTTTAGGAGATGAAGCCAAACCTCACCAAGGGATGTGATCTGTCCTCAAAGGCTGTGGTAGGAAGTGACAGATGTGAGAAAATGTGAGGGGGGGGGGGGGTTCTGGAACACTTGCTGAACAGTGGGCAGGGGTGAATCAGGAATTTGAAGTCTGGCCATGGAGGTCCACCTGGCTGGCTTCCCAGCATGTTACCCATGCAAACACACATGACCCCATAATGCCTGCTGTGGGATTAATGCTCTGCCATCATAACAAACTATGAATTAAGTGCTCACATGTACATTTTGTACTGGATTCTGTAGGGTAGGGAACCTGTCCTGAGGTCTGAAGCTATACATGAAGGGTTTAGGGGTGGGATCAGGACAAACATGTGGAAATTGCTTGCTTGTGTATTTATCCATCCTCCTATCCATCCATCCATCCATCCATCCATCCATCCATTATCCATCCATCCATCCATCCATCCATCTCTATAAATCCATCATTCATCATCCATCATCCATTATCCATTCATCCATCCATCATCCATCCATTCATTATCTGTTAATCTATCATCCATCTGTCAGTCAATCCTCCATCATCCTTCCATCCATCCATCCATCCATCCATCCATCCTCCATCATCCATCCATCCATCCATCCATCCATCCATCCATCTTTCATCCATCATCCATCCATTCATTATCTGTTAATCTATCTATCCATCCGTCAATCAATCCTCCATCATCCTTCCATCCATCCATCCTCCATCATTCATCCATCCATCTTCCATCCATCCATCCATCCATCCATCCATCCATCCATCTCTATCAATCCATCATCCATCCATTCATCTTCCATCACCCATTCATCATCCATCTTTATTAATCCATCATCCATCCATCTATCCATCCTCCATCATCCATAATCACTAGCAATCTAAAATGGTCCTGCTTTCTTACCTTTTGTTTCTTCCTTATAAAAGAATGGCACAAAAGCATATATCTAGTTAATTTGAGGGTTCTTATGAGTTTTGATCTGAAAACCTGGCCTCCAGGTTCTGTATGGAAGTTTGAACCATTCAGGGATGTCATCCATATGGGTGGGCTAGACTTCCTTTGACATATTGCTCTGGGGTATAGAGCCTTACCAAGTGGCTTCTCTGTACCAGAATGCCCTGCACTTCGGTAGTGTCTCTCTATGTAGAAACTATCTCAGCAGGGAACAGGGCAAGGGAGCCCAGGGGGCTGTTTCAGATCAAATGTTTGCTTTTCCTTTTAAAGAGAAAGACATAGCACTTACTGAAACCTTCCATCTTGATTTGCTTGTATTCCACTTTGGGCATCTGCCGGTCACTTATAGCCTTCCGTACGTGTTCATTTGTTTCCAGGTCAAACATTTCTGAAAGAGAGAAGAAAGAAGACAGTCAGATTCAGCCAACATTTATTGAAGCCACAGGTTTTCCTGTGCACCACATGCTGAGTCTCACACCAGTCCTGGAGGTGGTCTGTACAATTCTATCACAAGGCCCAAGACAAGGGACACTCAATACCTTGCTGACGGGACAGTCAGGCGCTTGGGCAGATGGAAGATCTCCCTGCTGTGTGGGCACCTCTTACTCTAATGTTTTGGGGATGTTTGATTTCAAGACTGCTGGTTTGGGGAAACCAGTGTCATGCATGTGTTAGTACAAATGGTTCTCCAAATATAGAGGCCACAGTATCCCAGGGAGGAAAGGAGAACAGGAATGCGATCTTTATTGCATTTTCTAGGATAATTTAAGAGTCACATTTCTTACCTTAATCATAAGGTTATCAAACTTTGGGGCTCTCAGCATGGATGAGCATGTTGGGTGTCAGCCTGACCCTCGCCCTCGCCCTCGCCCTCTCCATCCTCCTCCCCTGACTGCTTGGAGGCTGTCCCCTAGGTTGTAAAGCACACAGATGCCCCCAGCGCCTGCTTCTCAGGGTGAAGAATGCCCCTCATCCACCCACTTCATTACTCTCCTACTGAAAGGGCTTTTTCACCTTATTTCACCATCTGACAGGTAACAAAAACGGTCCAACTTCCTCTTTTCTTTCTCTCATCAAGCCTCCATTGGGGACAGTCTATGGTTCCTTATGAAAGGGAATTTTATCTTCAGGGGACTTTATGTTGGGCTCATCAAATCATATTGAAACCTTCATGATTGTCTTAAAAACTAAACAGCACACATTGTGTTACAATGAATATGACACCATCCCTTTAAGGACAATAAGCACTGCCATGGCCAGTGTTTCTCAGTGGTTAGAGTGTTGATCCATGCACCCAAGGGTCCCAGGTTCAATTCCCGGTTGGGATGTAGGATCAATCACTGCTTCGGCTGGGGCATTGCAGGAGGCAACCAATCAATGTGTCTCTCTCACATTGAAGTTTCTCTCCCTCACCATCTCTCTCTCTCTCTCTCTCTCTCTCTCTCTCTCTCTCTCTCTCTTCTCTTCACCTCCCTCCCTTCTGCTCCCTCTTAAAAAAAATCAATGAGACAAAGTATCCTCAGGTGAGGAATAACAATAACAAGAAGGAATAAGAGGCACTCTGGGACTTCAAAGGCACCCAAAGCCTCAGCCTTCCCAGCCCAGTGCCCTGTGGTCCTCACCTCCCTCCCCCAGCCCTGTGGTCCTGACCTCCCTCCCCCAGCCCTGTGGTCCTCACCTCCCTCCCCCAGCCCTGTGGTCCTGACCTCCCTCCCCCAGCCCTGTGGTCCTGACCTCCCTCCCCCAGCCCTGTGGTCCTGACCTCCCTCCCCCAGCCCTGTGGTCCTGACCTCCCTCCCCCAGCCCTGTGGTCCTCACCTCCCTCCCCCAGCCCTGTGGTCCTGACCTCCCTCCCCCAGCCCTGTGGTCCTGACCTCCCTCCCCCAGCCCTGTGGTCCTCACCTCCCTCCCCCAGCCCTGTGGTCCTGACCTCCCTCCCCCAGCCCTGTGGTCCTGACCTCCCTCCCCCAGCCCTGTGGTCCTGACCTCCCTCCCCCAGCCCTGTGGTCCTGACCTCCCTCCCCCAGCCCTGTGGTCCTCACCGACCTCCCCCAGCCCTGTGGTCCTCACCGACCTCCCCCAGCCCTGTGGTCCTGACCTCCCTCCCCCAGCCCTGTGGTCCTCACCTCCCTCCCCCCAGCCCTGTGGTCCTCACCTCCCTCCCCCCAGCCCTGTGGACCTCACCTCCCTCCCCCCAGCCCTGTGGTCCTCACCTCCCTCCCCCCAGCCCTGTGGTCCTCACCTTCCTCCCCCAGCCCTGTGGTCCTGACCTCCCTCCCCCAGCCCTGTGGACCTCACCTCCCTCCCCCCAGCCCTGTGGTCCTCACCTCCCTCCCCCCAGCCCTGTGGTCCTGACCTCCCTCCCCCCAGCCCTGTGGTCCTGACCTCCCTCCCCCCAGCCCTGTGGTCCTGACCTTCCTCCCCCAGCCCTGTGGTCCTCACCTCCCTCCCCCCAGCCCTGTGGTCCTGACCTCCCTCCCCCCAGCCCTGTGGTCCTCACCTTCCTCCCCCAGCCCTGTGGTCCTGACCTCCCTCCCCCAGCCCTGTGGACCTCACCTCCCTCCCCCCAGCCCTGTGGTCCTCACCTCCCTCCCCCCAGCCCTGTGGTCCTCACCGACCTCCCCCAGCCCTGTGGTCCTGACCTCCCTCCCCCAGCCCTGTGGTCCTCACCTCCCTCCCCCAGCCCTGTGGTCCTGACCTCCCTCCCCCAGCCCTGTGGTCCTGACCTCCCTCCCCCAGCCCTGTGGTCCTCACCGACCTCCCCCAGCCCTGTGGTCCTGACCTCCCTCCCCCAGCCCTGTGGTCCTGACCTCCCTCCCCCAGCCCTGTGGTCCTCACCTCCCTCCCCCAGCCCTGTGGTCCTGAGCCCCCTCCCCCCAGCCCTGTGGTCCTGACCTCCCTCCCCCAGCCCTGTGGTCCTGACCTCCCTCCCCCAGCCCTGTGGTCCTCACCTCCCTCCCCCAGCCCTGTGGTCCTCACCTCCCTCCCCCAGCCCTGTGGTCCTCACCTCCCTCCCCCAGCCCTGTGGTCCTGACCTCCCTCCCCCCAGCCCTGTGGTCCTCACCTCCCTCCCCCAGCCCTGTGGTCCTCACCTCCCTCCCCCAGCCCTGTGGTCCTCACCTCCCTCCCCCAGCCCTGTGGTCCTGAGCCCCCTCCCCCCAGCCCTGTGGTCCTGACCTCCCTCCCCCAGCCCTGTGGTCCTGAGCCCCCTCCCCCCAGCCCTGTGGTCCTCACCTCCCTCCCCCAGCCCTGTGGTCCTGAGCCCCCTCCCCCCAGCCCTGTGGTCCTGACCTCCCTCCCCCAGCCCTGTGGTCCTGAGCCCCCTCCCCCCAGCCCTGTGGTCCTCACCTCCCTCCCCCAGCCCTGTGGTCCTGAGCCCCCTCCCCCCAGCCCTGTGGTCCTGACCTCCCTCCCCCAGCCCTGTGGTCCTGACCTCCCCCCAGCCCTGTGGTCCTGACCTCCCTCCCCCAGCCCTGTGGTCCTGAGCCCCCTCCCCCCAGCCCTGTGGTCCTCACCTCCCTCCCCCAGCCCTGTGGTCCTGAGCCCCCTCCCCCCAGCCCTGTGGTCCTGACCTCCCTCCCCCAGCCCTGTGGTCCTGAGCCCCCTCCCCCCAGCCCTGTGGTCCTCACCTCCCTCCCCCAGCCCTGTGGTCCTGAGCCCCCTCCCCCCAGCCCTGTGGTCCTGACCTCCCTCCCCCAGCCCTGTGGTCCTCACCGACCTCCCCCAGCCCTGTGGTCCTCACCTCCCTCCCCCAGCCCTGTGGTCCTGAGCCCCCTCCCCCCAGCCCTGTGGTCCTGACCTCCCTCCCCCAGCCCTGTGGTCCTGAGCCCCCTCCCCCCAGCCCTGTGGTCCTCACCTCCCTCCCCCAGCCCTGTGGTCCTGACCTCCCTCCCCCAGCCCTGTGGTCCTCACCTCCCTCCCCCAGCCCTGTGGTCCTCACCTCCCTCCCCCAGCCCTGTGGTCCTCACCTCCCTCCCCCAGCCCTGTGGTCCTCACCTCCCTCCCCCCAGCCCTGTGGTCCTCACCTCCCTCCCCCAGCCCTGTGGACCTCACCTCCCTCCCCCAGCCCTGTGGTCCTCACCTCCCTCCCCCCAGCCCTGTGGTCCTCACCTCCCTCCCCCAGCCCTGTGGTCCTCACCTCCCTCCCCCAGCCCTGTGGTCCTGACCTCCCTCCCCCAGCCCTGTGGTCCTGAGCCCCCTCCCCCCAGCCCTGTGGTCCTGACCTCCCTCCCCCAGCCCTGTGGTCCTGAGCCCCCTCCCCCCAGCCCTGTGGTCCTCACCTCCCTCCCCCAGCCCTGTGGTCCTGAGCCCCCTCCCCCCAGCCCTGTGGTCCTGACCTCCCTCCCCCAGCCCTGTGGTCCTGACCTCCCTCCCCCAGCCCTGTGGTCCTGACCTCCCTCCCCCAGCCCTGTGGTCCTCACCTCCCTCCCCCCAGCCCTGTGGTCCTCACCTCCCTCCCCCCAGCCCTGTGGTCCTGACCTCCCTCCCCCAGCCCTGTGGTCCTGACCTCCCTCCCCCCAGCCCTGTGGTCCTGACCTCCCTCCCCCCAGCCCTGTGGTCCTCACCTCCCTCCCCCAGCCCTGTGGTCCTGACCTCCCTCCCCCAGCCCTGTGGTCCTGACCTCCCTCCCCCAGCCCTGTGGTCCTCACCTCCCTCCCCCAGCCCTGTGGTCCTCACCTCCCTCCCCCCAGCCCTGTGGTCCTGACCTCCCTCCCCCAGCCCTATGGTCCTGACCTCCCTCCCCCCAGCCCTATGGTCCTGACCTCCCTCCCCCAGCCCTGTGGTCCTCACCTCCCTCCCCCAGCCCTGTGGTCCTCACCTCCCTCCCCCAGCCCTGTGGTCCTCACCTCCCTCCCCCCAGCCCTGTGGTCCTGACCTCCCCCCAGCCCTGTGGTCCTGACCTCCCTCCCCCAGCCCTGTGGTCCTCACCTCCCTCCCCCAGCCCTGTGGTCCTCACCTCCCTCCCCCAGCCCTGTGGTCCTCACCTCCCTCCCCCCAGCCCTGTGGTCCTGACCTCCCTCCCCCCAGCCCTGTGGTCCTCACCTCCCCCCAGCCCTGTGGTCTTGACCTCCCTTCCCCCAGCCCTGTGGACCTGACCTCCCTCCCCCCAGCCCTGTGGTCCTCACCTCCCTCCCCCCAGCCCTGTGGTCCTCACCTCCCTCCCCCCAGCCCTGTGGTCCTGACCTTCCCGCCTGCGACATAAACCAGGTGTGACAACAAAGGGACCCAGGTGCGCGAGTGTGCATCACACTAGAGAAATGGGGACTCACAAAGATGAGTGAATTAGCAAGGACATAGGTACAAAGTTTTTACAACAAAGAACAAAGATGGCCGTCCCTTTGGGGGTAGTGGCCCCTTACTGCTGGGAAAGTGGCTGGTGGCCCGGCTGATGTGGCAGCCACATTTCCAAATGAAAGAGGACTTAGCCTCTTTGGCTCAGTGATAGAGCATCAGCCCCTGGACTGAAGGGTCCCAGGTTCAATTCTGGTCAACGGCATGTACCTTGGTTGCGGGCTTGATCCCGGCCCTAGTCAGGGCCCAGATGGGAGGCAACCAATCGACGTGTCTCTCTCACCTGGATGTTTCTCTCCCTCTGTCTCTCCCCCCCTCCACTCTCCTCACAGATCAGTGGGAAAATGCCCTCCAGTGAGGATTGACAACAAAAAGAGGAGTGGGGAGAGCTCCTCAGGTGTAGACTATGCTCTTCTCTCCACACGTGTGCGTTTGAATTTGCTGGCCTGCCGCCACCTCCGGCGCTGAGCCTGGAGGAGAAATGCCCCGCTCAAGCTGGCCCGGAGATAATGCGCACACGGACTTGATACCAAACCACGCGTTTGCCTTTCCCGGAGCGGGGGCGCGTGGGGAGAGCACCGTGGGCTAATGGTGTGGCTTTTCCCTGCCCTGAAATCCCACCCTTCCCAGAAAGGCGCCGAGGCAGCAGGCTATTACATTTAGTTAAATATTAGATTTCTCATTTAATGGTTGCCCACACAGCTGGTTTTATCAGCAGAGACCTGGCTGTCCCACAGGGCAGAGGAGGTAAGCCATGCTATTTGTCCCCATAATTGCATTCACAGAGGCCAGGGTTCAGCGGAGGAAATAAAAAAAAGATTGGCATGTCCCCCGAAGGACTCCGCTTTTGACTTGGGGGCCGGGGGCACCTCCAGTCTGCAGCATAAGAATGGCCATTCCTTAATTAAATGCGATCTGCCACTGACATTTGGGGGAATTAGCTGTTATCAGATGCAGAGGAACAAAGACTGCTTCCCAGGTTGCTTCCCTGGTTGTGCCCAGTGGTGCCCAGAGGCAGATGTGGTGGGTCCCAGGCTTTTCCAGACCCCATTGGTTGGGGCACTGAGAAATGATCATGAGACTGAATTTTGGGAAATTAGTGGCTAGAATCGTTCAAAAGCCAATAGCAACTGATGGACAAGGAAAAGGGCAGCCTGTTCTGCTCCCACATTTCAGCAGGAAGACTGAGCAGGACTGTGTGTGCATGTGCCCAGTGTGTGTATGTATCTGCCCAGTGTGCATGCCCAGTGTGTATGTACATATGCCCACGGTGCGTGCCCAAAGTGTGTGCCCAGTGTGTGTGCACATGTGCCCAGTGCGTGCCTGGTGTGGGTGCCCGGTATGGGTGCCAGTGTGGTGCAGACACCACTCTGGGTCCGCAGGTGGCCTGTGCGTGGGCCTCTCCCTAGCCCAGGCCGGCACGGTTACTTGATGGCTTCCTCATGCGCAGCCCGGGCCTGCGTGGTCAGGACCGCGTCCTCCATGCCCTCCGCACCAGCCACGTGGCTCAGACCAGCTAACTGACCTGGGAATGTGAGGTTCGCCGCTTCGGCAATGATTGCTCTTCTCTGTCTACTTTCCCTCAGCGGATTTTAAGCAACTTAAAGGTCAAGTCCTGTGAATAATTCACCTTTGGTGCTTCTCAACTGCTAGACACGGGACCTGGTTAGCGAGGGGAGGGGGGCTGTGTGGGGATGGCGGTGCACTGCGGGCTCCCCCAGTGTTCCTGGGCAGGAGGGAGGCCATGGGTGGACACGCCATGCGCTCTGCTCAGTCTGCTCAGTCAGAGATGCCAGCTCACCCGCAGGCCGTGCTGCCTCTGGTCTGGAATGAGCCACCTGCAGACCTGAGCACCCCCACTGCCCGCACCCCACACTCTGCACCTCGCACCCTGCAGAAAGGCTGCTGCGACTGGGGACCCAGACTTCCGGATACACAGACAGTCAAAGGCTGTGGCCGCCATCCCGCACTCCTGACACCTCCAGGCCCCCTGGTCCTTCCTAGCCATGAGGCAAGGGGGTGAGGGGGTTGGTGAGGCTGCTGCACAGGAGGAGGGTGGGCGGGTGCTCCACAGGGAGAAGGTGTGGCCAAGGGGCAGAGGCAGAGCAGACAGTCCTGTTCCAGCTGTGACAACTCCGCCCGGGTGCCAGCGGCAGGGCAGCCGGCTTTGCTTCTGCCTGAGCACTCAGTGGAGGTGCCAGCGGGCGGGGCGGCTCTGAGGCTGCAGCTGAGTTCACGCGGACAAGGCTTCGAGGCGCTCGGGCTGCACGGAGCTCCCCCAGGCGCTTCCCCTGGGAGTCGTGCTGTCAGTCACTGGCACCAGCGCCTAGTCCCTCCCCTCTCACAGGTACCCACCACCAGGACGCAGTGCCAGCCCTGCTGGGTGTGGATGCCCAGGCACCCAGTGAGCACGTGGGTCCCGGCCATAACCACGTGCTTGGGCAACCGCCTTACGGGATTCCGTCCCCGCTGCGGGCGTCGGCTGGGTTCGTAGGTAAGGTTTTCTAAAGGCAAAGTGCCCAGGATCCCAGGGGGCTCCGGCGTCCAGAGAGCAGGGCAGGGCTGGGGGAGATGGATCACCGGCCGCCTTCAGAGCCAGACACCCCCCCCCCCACCGCCAGGGCCCGGGCTCTCCGTCTGCTCGCCGCGCGTGTCCATGGCCGCCAGCCTGCCACTGTCCTGGCACCGGCCCCCTCAGCTGGCGGGCGAGGCTGGCATCTGCCCAGGCGCCTCCTCCAGGCTCCCGCCCTCCTGCCGCTCCGCAGCCCATAGGCCGCAGCCTCTGCATCGGCCGCGAGTGTGCCTCGCCGTGCTCACCGTCCGAGGCCGCCGGAGGGGCCGCCGCGCCCGTGGGCCCGGTCGGTGTGTGCAGTCGGCCCTGTGGGCTGTGGTGTGAGCACCTCGCCTAGGTGACCGCCAGGTGAGGCCGGAGCCCGGGCCTGGGGACCGGCGGGCGGCCCGGGGTCCGGACCCTTGCTCGGGGGTCCGATGAATACGGCTTCTGGTCCTGGGAGCGGCGCCGTGGCCTCGGGGACGCTGTTGTTGGGAGCCACACACGCGACCCCGTGTGTAGCCCGGCCCATGGGACATGGGGCCCCCCCGGTTTATAGGTCATGGACTGAATGGCCGGCAGAGAGGCTGTGGGAGGCGCAGTCCCCAGCCCTCAGCTTCCCGCCTGCCTGGACGCGGAGGCCAGAGTTCACCCCAGAATGGGGCCTCTGTCGCAGGCAGGGTGGCTCCTCAGAGCAGGGGAGGCAGGCCCTGCCGGGGCGGGCTTGATGGGCTGGCGTTGGGGAGGAGGCATCTGAGGGGGCGGGGCACGGCCGTCTCAGGGCTGCCCAGCTCTGACCCACAGCTGAACCCGAGGGAAGAGGGGCAGGCTCTGCTGAGAGCCAGTGCTGGGCTCCAATGCCACCCCCTCTTTGTGGCTGTGTGACCTGAGCAATCTAGTCACTCCCTCACCTCAGTTTTCCTGACTGAAAACGGGTGACGACAGGCCACAGTGGGGATGAACTTAGTTAGATATGTAAAGCACAGCCCGGCCGTGTGGCTCAGTGGCTGAGCGTTGGCCTGTGAACCAGGAGGTCAGGGTTCGATTCCCGGTCAGGGCCCGTGCTGGACCGTGGGCTCCATCCCCAGTGGGGGGCGTGCAGGAGGCAGCCGAGCCATGATGCTCTCATCATGGATGTTCTGTCTCCCTCTCCCTTCCTCTCTGACATGAATAAAACCATAAAAAACAAAGTGAAGTACACACAACAGCCTCAGCCCCAGAGCCTCAGGGACGTCTCACTGATGGTCACAATGCAGGGTCCCCACCCCAGACACAGGGTCCGGGAGAGGCTGCAGGGTCCCCCCCCAGACACAGGGTCCGGGAGAGGCTGCAGGGTCCCCCCACCCCCAAGACACAGGGTCCGGGAGAGGCTGCAGGGTCCCCCCCCCAGACACAGGGTCCGGGAGAGGCTTCAGGGTCCCCCCCCCCCAGACACAGGGTCCAGGAGAGGCTGCAGGGTCCCCCTCCCACCCCCTAGACACAGGGTCCGGGAGAGGCTTCAGGGTCCCCCCCCCCAGACACAGGGTCCGGGAGAGGCTTCAGGGTCCCCCCCCAGATACAGGGTCCAGGTGAGGCTGCAGGGTCCCCCCCCCCACCCCCCAGACACAGGGTCCTGGAGAGGCTACAGGTGCGCCACCCCCAGAGATGGCTCCTGGGCCGCATGGGGCGCCCACAGCCCCCTCACTCCCAGGCAGTGGTGTGGCATGCCCAGCCCCCTCCCTCCCACCTCTCTGCCCTTCCGTCCCCCCTCCCCTCCCCTCCCCTCCCCCTTCCGTCCTGGTCATGGGCCTCCATAGGCCTGGAAGCCACAGCTGTCCCGGGGATCTTCCCAGGTCTTCCCAGACGCCGGGCTGCGGGTGGCAGAGTCTTGGGGAGTCTCTACAGCGCTGCGCCCTCCCAGGAGTTCTCAGACACGGGCGATCCGTGCCCAGCGCCCCAGAGTGACAACTCCTGTCAGGAGCGCAGGACCCAGCCCAGGAGCGGGAGGAGCACGCGCCACCCAGCTCCTCCCGGGGCGGGCGCAGCTCGTTAGGAGGGAGCTCGGGCTACTTCTAACACACTCAAAGCGGAACAAAACAAAGATGTCCTTGTCCGCCTGCGGGCCCCCCCCCCCCCCCCCCGCAGCACCGGCTGCGCCCCTCAGGAGCCCGCTCCCCCCGCAGTGCCCAGCCGGCCTCTGCCAGGAAGATGCCCGAGGCGCCGCCCAGCCCCACCGGGGAGCTCACTGGAGGGCCCGGGGAGCGGGCCGGGCTCCAAGGACCGCCTGTGAGGCACTGTGTGGCCTGCTGCGGCCCCCAGGCCCTGGCACGCGTGTGGGGGGTGGTGAGGGGTAAGGGCTGAGAGGTGAGGGGTGGGTGGTGTGGGATGTGGGGTAGGGTGTGGGGTGGGGTGTGGGGTGTGGGGTGTGGGGTGAGGGGTGTGGGGTGAGGGGTAAGGGGTGTGGGGTGGAGTGTGGGAGGGTATGGGGTGTGAGGTGGTGTGGGTGAGGGGTAAGGGGTGTGGGGTGGGGTGTGGGTGAGGGTGGGTGGTGTGGGGGGTGGTGTGGGGTAAGGGGTGAGAGGTGAGGGGTGGGTGGTGTGGGATGTGGGGTAGGGTGTGGGGTGGGGTGTGGAGTGTGGGTGAGGGTGGGTGGGGTGGGGGATGGTGTGGGGTGAGGGGTGAGAGGTGAGGGGTGGGTGGTGTGGGGTGGGGTGAGGGGTAAGGGGTGTGGGGTGGGGTGTGGGGGGTGTGGGGTGTGAGGTGGTGTGGGTGAGGGGTGGGTGGGTGGGGTGGGGTGTGAGAGGAGGGTGGTATGGGGTGGGGTGTGGGGTGAGGGGTAAGGGGGTGGGGTGGTGTGTGGGGGTGTGTGAGGTGGTGTGGGTGAGGGGTGGGTGGGGTGGGGTGGGGTGTGAGGCACATTTCAGTGACACTGGCGATGGCGGGGGCATTGGGCAGGGTGAGGGCCGCCCGTCTCTGGCTCCGAATAGGACAATGCGCTGGTTACCGAAGGAGCAGCTCTGCTCCCCACTCCCTCCCCTCCCGCCGTGGCGGGAAGCAGTGAGAAAGGCGAAGGACTTACTTTTCCTGTCTGTGGTGTTGTGCACAGTGACCATTGGGACCCCAGGACCTGCCTCGAGAGAAGAGAAGCCAGAAGAGAAATAGAAGCGTTAGTTGATTCGAGAGCAAAGGAGAATCGGGCCGGAGGCCTGGGGCTGGGGGCAGGGGGCCTGGGGCAGGGGGCCTGGGGCAGGCCCTGGGGCAGGGGGCCTGGGACAGGGCCTGGGGCAGGGGCCTGGGGCAGGGGTTGTGGCAGGGGGTCTGGGGCAGGGGACTTGGGGCAGGGGACCTGGGGCAGGGGTCCTGGGGCAGGGGTCAAGGGCAGGGATCCTGGGCACTGGTGCACATTTTAGGAGAGTTGCTTTAATAAACTCTCCCTCACTGAGTGCTTTTCCATGCTGAGCTATGGAGTGAGCAATGCTGAAACTTGCAGATGTTAAATTTGTAGAGCCTTTTATAAATTTAAAGATTGAATTAGATTGGCTCTTATAAAGGTGTAGCTGCCTGGAAATGTATTCCTTCCTTTCATCCTCACTTTTTTTCCAAGAGCTGGGAATGATTAGTCTCAAAATGTCTATTTATATTCCACATTCTGCTTACTACTGTTTCAGTACATAGAGCATAAAATGATCTGCCATTTTTTTTGTATAATGCCATACATTTCAGTCCATGTCTCTTGAAAGGGTCGGCTATTGCTACTACCACTTCCTTTACTTAACCTTGTTTTTTTATTTTTTGGGTTCTCCATGGGGTGGGGGCAGTGACAGAAGATAGAATTATAGATAGCCTGTTAGCCCTGCAGGCAATTAGGGGTTAACTAGCCTAACTGACCACAAGATGGCACATGTAACTGTCTTTTAGGAAAGGGCAGGGTTAATAAGCAGAAATAGGGGTTAATAAGGATGCACTACAGTAATAGTGGTGAAACGGAGTCTGCACTATGCTGTAAAATGACGTTCCTTATATAAACTAGGATGGCTGGCACTATTTCTAATGGCAGGAAACGGCACCCATAGCACAGGCCCTCGCCTCTCCCAGCCTCCCCCTCACTTATCTCAGTAATGATGGTCAAGTAGAAATCCACGACACCCCAGAACAGTAGATTGGATGATGGTTGCTGTGGTTATGTGGTTGCTGGTAATGGCAACCACAGGGCCCCCAGAGATGCATCCCCTGAGGCATTCCGCTGCCCCCTGCTCCGCTGGCAGGAAGTGAGGTCAAAGATCCCCTAACGGCCTAACCGGAAGTCCCAGAACTAGACGCTCTGTGCTGGAGTTCTGTTGTTTTGGCCTACAGACCTCCGGCACAGAGTGTCTACACTACACTACAGCAAATGTTTCATCCTCGGCTACTGCACCTGGCCGTTCAGTAACTGAGGATGAACGGCCTGCTCGGCATGCGGCCCCAGACTTCTCTGTGTGACCGCACGCGGCCGCGTGACATCGAAAATGGCTACGCGCGTCAGTGCTGACACACGTGTCATAGGTTCCCCATCACGGCCCCAGGGGGTGGAGCCGGCAGGCAGTGGAGTGGGAGGGCCCCAGGGGGTGGAGCCGGCAGGCAGTGGAGTGGGAGGGCCCCAGGGGGTGGAGCCGGCAGGCAGTGGAGTGGGAGGGCCCCAGGGGGTGGCGCCGGCAGGCAGTGGAGTGGGAGGGCCCCAGGGGGTGGCGCCGGCAGGCAGTGGAGTGGGAGGGCCCCAGGGGGTGGAGCCGGCAGGCAGTGGAGTGGGAGGGCCCCAGGGGGTGGAGCCGGCAGGCAGTGGAGTGGGAGGGCCCCAGGGGGTGGAGCCGGCAGGCAGTGGAGTGGGAGGGCCCCAGGGGGTGGAGCCGGCAGGCAGCAGCCAGGTGGGTCGTGCCAGGAAGACCTCCAAGGAGAGAGGGCTGCACAGGCTCCTATGAGGAGTCAGGGCCAGGGCGGTGAGGTGGGTTCCTTGTCTCTAGTC
This sequence comes from Antrozous pallidus, assembly GCA_027563665.1. NCBI lineage: Eukaryota > Metazoa > Chordata > Mammalia > Chiroptera > Vespertilionidae > Antrozous > Antrozous pallidus. Next base: position 3,055,646 of record CM050521.1, read on the forward strand.
CCTGCCCTACACGTGATTGATTTTAATGACATTCCCCGGGAAACAGGGTGTGCCTCTCCCTTTGCACCTGGAGCTGCCGGACACTTGAGAAGGGGGATGTCAACTGGGAAGTGACCGTTTTTCCGACAGAGACGCGTGTCCGGCTGCCACTGAGGGCGATGGCGCCACGCAGGCCTTGCTGGGGTCTGGCTGCACTTGCTCAGTGCGGCATCTTCCAAAGCACGTGGTGATAATGCGGAGCGGCCGTGAGCACCTGCCCTTTTGGCGCCCGGCAGCCCCGGAGGCTGGGCACACGGGCGGGCACAGCAGAAGGGAGCCAGGCCGCGCCTCCCACAGGCGGTGGAGACGCAGAGGGTCGGTGCGGGCACCCACGGTTCTGTGTTCAGACCTCGCCGGTACGCCACGCCTCCGCATCAGGAGCAGGAACAGGTCCGTGGCGAGGACGCCGTGCACTCACGACCGTCCTGCTCTAGCGGCTCTGCCTGGCCGTTAGTAGAAGCGGGTCATTTATGCACGTGGGCCGGGACATGCAGGGTCCCCCCAGCTGTGCACTTGGCAGGGGCAGCCAGGGTCACCCTGGGCCACCGAGCAGGGCTCTGGGCGTGGTCCTCCCCACCCAAAGGTGCTGGACCCCTGCCCCGCTCCCGCCCTGGAGAATGACGCAGAGGGTCAGCACTGCGTCCCTCGCCATCCTCCCGGACAGTCTCATCTGTTCCCTTGTGTCCAGAGGCTGCGCTGCCCCGAGCTCTCAGCCACCGCAGCCCTTAGGGCCCTCACCTCTTCAACTCCTCTGCTTCCTTTACCTCCGGCGAGGGCGGGGGCAGGATCGACCCCAACCCCCGCATTTCCGTCTCGGGCTACGGGGAGCCTGAGGTGTCCCCAGGTGCCGGTCATTCTCACAGGGCACGGGGCCGCAGTGACAGGGACACACGCAGGCACCACCCCTCCCTCAGGCTGCAGGGCAGACAGGAGCAGTGGATCCATTCTCTTCCCTCGGGCTGGGCCTCAGAATCCTTCACCCCCACAGGCTGCGCCGGCACCCCATCTGGCCTGCACGGTGGACACTCTCCGGTGACGGAGCTCCAGGAGGACTAGCAACCTCACCGAGCGCTGCCCGGCTCCCGCCTCAAGGAGGCAGCGGCAGGAGGCCAGGAGCCCGCCTCCGAGGGGTCAGGCGAAGGGAGATGGGAGAGGAAGTGGGCTGTTATCTGCCGTTCTGTGACTCCCTCCCTCCTGCCGAAGCACCGCTAAGGCCCCTGGGGCCCAGCGATGCCTGACCTCATGGGGCACCCCATTGTCACGCCCAGCCCACGGCTGGTTTAGTGTTCTGTGACTGGTCACTTCTGGAACATTCTACCCTGCAGGGTAAGCAGAGACCCAGGGCTCCCAGCACCAGCCCCGGAGAAGCAAGGATGCCAGTCCCATTGGGAAATCCGAGGGAGGAGGAGGCTGCGTGAACGCAGAGGTGGCGCCTGCAGCCACAGCAGGCGTTAAGATGCGGAGTCTGGCTGGCGCGTGCGGAGACACCCTTACTGACCACGGACGCCGGTGACACCTCTGGTCTCCCCCGCACTTTCACCAGCTGTTCGGTGCTGGCTGTGTCGGGGCCACGCCGCCGAGCCCGCACGGCGGGGCCTTGATGAGCCCCCTCAGCGACCAGCGTGAGGCTGGAGGGTTAGCCAGGTTCCCTGCACGCCCAGGCATGGAGTCGCCGGGGCCCGGCTCCAGCTGGGCCACGGGCTCTCTCCCACACTCCACTTCTGTCTCTCCCGCCAACAGCGGGCAATGGCAGAGGCCTCAGGAGCACGTCGCAGCGAGAAGAGCAGAAATCGGGCCACGCACTTTCTGTTAAGCCCGGGCCATTTCTTTGTTTCCATTTGACGTCAAGGTGGAGGAAGCGCCTGGTGAATGTATGTATCAGACATCTGAAATGCATCCCTTTTGTTGTCTTTGTAAGGTTACGTCTGTTTTTAACTCCTCATCGGAGGATATATTTACTGATTTCAGAGAGAGAGAAACACTGATGTGAGAGAGAACCATGGATTGGTTGCCTCCTGTGTGCATCCCAACCGAGGACGGAACCCGAAACGTTTGGTGCATAGGATGATGCTCCGACCCCTGAGCCACCAGCCAGGGCGTGAGTTTTTGTCTTTTAAAAGTTTTTTTATTGACTGACAGAGAGAGCGATTGGTCTGCTGTTCCGCTTCGTTATGCCCGCACTGGTCCGCCCCTCTGTGTGCCTGCTGGGTGATCCCACCACACCCCGGCGTGTTGGGGCGGCAGTGAGCCAGTTGAGCTAGATGACCAGGGCCACATTCATGTTTTTTTAGAAAATTGCTGTTCTTTCTGAAGTTTGGGGTGACTGATCCATGAATTGCGCCACAGGAGAATAATCATTTCCCCCTGAGACTTCTTCTCTATGACCTCATGCCTTAAATAAATGCACCGCACAGGTCACCCGTGTGCAGACTTACCCCAACCGCTCACAGCACATTTACTTTTTATGGACAATGTGGGCAAACTCTGGGACTAACTGACACAGCACGGATACGACCGCCTGTGATCTTACCAGTGTGGCCTGTCCCTGTGGCGCCAGACGGAGAGGCAGCTCGGCCGCTCCCGGCCGGCCGCGCAGGGGAATGAGATCCTTCACCCGCCTTGCCCTCCCGCGGCGTGGGGTCCCTGGGCTCAGTAGGAGCTCAGACCCAGGGGCTCGCAGGGTGGGAGATGGGACCCACCTTCGCACACGAGCAGGAAGTAGTCGGCGCTGTAGCTGAAGGAGGCGCTGAAGTAGGTGCAGTCGCCCACCAGGTCGCAGGACAGGCACTGCCTGTTGAAGTTGCCCACCGTGCTGGCGCTGGAGGGGCAAAGGCGGGGCGTGAGCCCAAGAGGGAGGAAGCCCCAGAGGCCCAGATCCAACCCACCGGCCGCGTTCCCGCCCCGAAGGAGTCCTGCATCCCCTGGCCCTCTCGCCTGCCTGCCCCGGGGTTTCCAGCCTCGGGCCGGCACCTCACTTCGGGGCGTGGTCTCGTCACCCGCACTGCCACATGGGCCCGCACCCCGACGAGGACACTGTAGCGTCTGGTCATGGAGTGAGTAACTGTAGGCCTCCCTGACCTCCTGTGGTCTCCAATTCCCAGAGCCTGTCCCGGGTCCCTGCTCTCTGAGGTCCTGCCCCCCCCACCCCGAGACCCCCAGGTCTCACAGGGAGCAGGTGACAGAGGGGGACTCAACTGGACAAAAGCAGAAATATAACAAAGCGTCCAATTGGGCGGCTGAGCATGTCTCCTGATTCTCCCCCCCCCCCCCCCCAGAGGAGCTGCTGACCAGCTTGGACGCGCCCAGCTTGGCGCCCCCTGAGGCAGGAGCCGCCTGTGCAGATGGGCCCCTGCGCCAGGAGGGCCCACATACCTGTAGAGGTGGCGTCTCCGGGGTTGGTCCTCGGTGCTGAGGAAGTAGCTGTGGAGAGTGCAGGTGACAGAAGTTAGTGGCTCCAGGACAGGTGTAGCCAAGCGCCCAGCCCTGTGCAGACCCTGCTCAGGGACCTCCATTCTGTGGCTACAGCAAGCACTGGGTCCAACGACATTTCGGGTGGGGCTGAGCCTCTGCTGGCCTGGGATCCTGCACCTGTCCAGGGGGTCCCAGACCTGCCAGGGGGTCCCGCACCTGCTCGCAGGCTCTGGTGTGGGGGCCAGGGCAGTGGTCATGTGCCCCTGGGTTTAGATGCAGAATCTTTTTACAGGATATAACCTTCCGCAGGGCCCAGATAGAAGCGGCGGGGATGCCTCTTATGGACTGACTTTCACCTCGGACCCCAAAGGGGAAGCTTGGGTGTGCGCCATATGACGGGGCGCCTGGCTGGCAGGTGGGTCTGGACCTCATCGAGGAGCTGCATCCAGCCACCTGGGCTGGCACCCTGTGCGAGTCCCGCACTCGCTGAGTCTCCGCGTATTTGTGTGTGGAGTGGAGGAAGCAGTAACCTCACTGGCCAAGCTCCAGCCGGAAAGGGGTGCAGCCCTTGGGGCCATGAACCAAGGCCTGGCCTCATCGAGACTCGGCAAACGCCCGTCCCCTGGGTTCAGCCATAGGCCTGGCTGCAGCCATAGGCCCACCTCGCCACTGCTCTGTCCCCGCGGAAGTGGGAACCAGCTCCGCCCGTCCGCACGGAGAGACCAGGGCCCTGCGAGCACAGGGAGTGAGGCTGCGGACCAGGGGCCAGAACGCATCTGGAAGTGGT